>JAODJW010000081.1:18380069-18391125 GCA_026777045.1 Hyperopisus bebe | reverse complement strand
CGGCTGCTGTAATTGATGAGGAGAGGGGGGAGACGGTCCACCCCCCCCACTCCGCACTGAATGATTTACCAGGCGCTCCTGCGGTCACACGCAGCGGAGGGCGTGGGTGGCTGCTGGAAGGAGGCGCTGGCTTGGGCAGGGGGTGGGGGCTATGGGCCACCAGCCGGGCTCTGTGACTCTGACCCGGGGGGCAACTGAGCTCTGAACGGTCACCGCGTACTGACAGAGCACTCAGCTGTGCTCCAGCTACACCCCTCCTCAGGAAGTACCACGGCCAGCTACTTCCTGTTAGCAGGTCCCACAAACATGCTGGAGCAAAACAAGCCCCAAACTTCCATTTAGGATGCAGGTCACTTACAGCTCGAGACAGCGTTTCAGTAACTAGCAAGGGTGACCGTTTTCCTTACTTCTGACCAACAAACGTGTTTCAACCCACCACTGTTTGGTCAAACCTTATCCTTCTGGTGGCATCAAGCCCAAGACAAGGCCATCTAACGCACCTCAAAGCCTACAGCAGTCAAATATTTACAGTTTGAGCTCCAGGTCTCTCGGTTCTGTTCGAGGGGTAGAGGTTCCGCCATTAGCGAAATCATGACTCAAGTTGTCCACAGGAAGTGGAAATAGGATAACCAATCCAGCCGAAAAGCGAAACAGCATAAGCTGGCAGTCAGGACATCCTGGTTCAGAATCCTCAGTGTGGCCTGGTATTGTAAACGCTGAATAAATAACAGCTTTAAGCCCAGGGGGAGAAGAGACCCCCTCTCAGCTAAACGTGACTCAGCACTATGCCGGTGTGTATGCAGGTTTTTGGTGTAACCTTTAGATCAGCTGTTCAAACTCAGATGTGAGGACTCCTTAGCCAATCAGTCCTCTAATTAGTAATCTAATTAGTAAGTTGCAGCAAAAAAAGAAGTATGGATTGGAATATATCTGCCAAAAGTGTGCACCTTGGGGCAGGTACCATGGGAACATAAGGATGTCTTAATTCTCAGGGTCAGTTTGCTTGTGGGTCTGGGGTCACACACATTGTTCCCGGGAGCTTGAGTTCCGACAGTTGACTGACTGCTGCATTTCCAATGGGACGCCAGTAGGTAGTGGTTAATTAAATAGCCACTGAAAGTCTGGACACGGAATTCTTACACAACTGATAAAGAAATGGAACCAATATAAGACAGCTGTAAAAACAGAACAGAGACTCATCCTGTTTGAAAGCTTGCTAAGCAACATGCGCATAATCCGCGGCCTCTACGTTCATAAGGCGCGGTCTTATACATCAAACAGCGCTTTGAAATGTAACTCTCTGATCTGGTGAGATCTATTTCAAACTGAAACAGGATAATTGCCCCTTTCCTAAAATGAAAATGAACCAAGTGACTAATAGATGGTGCAAACTTTCGAATCGGTTTCTTTTCCATGTAAAAATCACGTTTTCCGCTAGGCATATATAAATATGATAGGGACGTAAAATCACAGCCGTGATAAACATTTTATGCCACCTTGTCTTAAGAATTAGAAGATTAGATTTACTCTTATTGACTGCCAAGTTGCAGTTAGAGCTCCTCAACCCCACACGTAATCGCACTGGAAGCTAGAAAAGGGGCCGTATTGAGACGGTGATTACGACAGTCCGGAAAGGGTGGCGGCATCGCCGGTCAGGGCGGGTGGAGTTGGGGACACCCAGCCGCGAAGAGAACAGCACAATATTTGTCTTGGCTGTCACCAGATCGCGCAGAAATACTTACTCTCGCCCTCGATCTTATCGGGGTTCCGGGTCCAGATGATTTGCCTGGTGTCCTGCTTAATCTGGAAGGTCCTCCTCTCGGGTCGCTGCGATTTCTTCTGGTAGAAGATGGTGAGCACCGTGCCGATTTCCAGGCTGTGCAGGATCCGCTCCAGGCCGGTGCCGGTGCCGGTGCCGGCAGCAGGCTCGTCGGAGCAGCCATTGACGCTTCCCCCGAACCTCGCAGCGCACATCCTCACATCTGCATGCCAGCTATCGGGGAGGCGGATACGGGTGGCCGTCCGGCCCGGTGCGCTTCGGTGATTCCGTCAATAACGGTGCCCGGGTGCCACCAGAACAAGTCCTGAGATCGCGGCTTGTTGGGGGGAAAATAATGTCAATGTTTTTAAAAAAGCGTGTCTAAACAGCCAGCTACGCATAACCTAAATATCCAGCCTCTGCGCTGACCAAGTAAAATAAATCAAAACACGAGAATAGATGTTGTGATTTTTCCCTCTCCATATGCCGTTTACACTAAAAACAGAAAAATTGCTTCGTCTCACTTTGTTCTTAAAACAAACATTAACTTACGTTTGTGCAATCATTTAAAAACAGCCACGTGAAACAAAATACCGTCACACATTAATTTAATTGGATATATATTCCCGGCCAGCCCCAAAAAAAAAAACAATCAAACATTTTTTTCCAACCTGGGATTTTATCTCAGTGTTATCCTTTCCAGATGCTTCTGGCAGAGAGCCAGATAATTTAAAGTAACGAAGGTATATTTTCCATCCTGGGTATTAACATCCTTCCAAGCTCCGATCCCTCTGACGGCTGTTGCACGATAATAGTTTGTGCACTTGCGTTAGTTGCGCCCAACCGCAGGCATACAAATAAACACCGTGAATAAACACTTACACCCGGCGTGTATACCAACGACAGCTCGACACGCACGTCTCTGCAACCTCCGCGAAAGGGGGGGAAGAAAAAATTTTAAATCCAAATCTTCCAGATCGCTAATGCAGGGGAATTTATACGCACGATTTCCCCCAATGCATGTGCACCAGAATTAAGCGGATCGTACGTGTGCGATGTTTATAGGAGCAGAGGCGGTCCTCTTTGAGGCGACAGATGAATGTGGAGGTAGGACGGCGGCGACATGAAACGCAGAGGCAACACGACGCGAGCGGCTGTTCATTCCGCGGTGATAGGCGGAGGCGAGCCGATGCAGAAGCCCGGCGCAATCGTCGGTGCTCCGCGCCTTCCATCCAGCCGATGCATTCTCAAAAATCCCCGCTCCTAACGCGGCGACGTCGGCAGGAGATCCCCTGGCCCGGCGCTACTTCGACGCGCACGGTGTCCCTCCCGTCTGCCTCGGATCCCTATATATTATAAATAATATAAAATATGCTCCTTCGCCTATTGCGGACGCGTGTTGCCTCCCCGCCAGCAGCCGTTGCTGGCCCACAGTTCTGTGTACGAGAATGCGGTTCGCCTTGAAAGGAAATACAGGCGCAGCAGGCCGGAAAGAGATCAGCTGGATTTTTTTCCTCCTGAATTCTATATCACAGTAAAGATGCAGGGAGTACAGCGAAGGAATAGGGAAAAAACGGGAGTGGAAAACCGGAGAAATTGAAAGCAAAGCTTACAGAGGAGAAACTGCGACACCTACGGGCATCTTGGGTGACTGCACCTCAAGTGGGCCACCTTCAGAAGCGCACGGAGGGACACCGAGCCCTGCTCACCGCCGAGGTTAAAACCAGCCCCCGTTTGGGCCTCGGCGACCCACATTTTTGATCGCTGGCTTATCAATTTAAGCCAGTAGTTTCGAAAACCGGTCTCAGTGGAGCCCTCTGCGGTACGCCTTCTCCTGCAACTGACCTAGTTGTATTTTTAATTTCTTGAGTTAAAGTCAGGACAGCATAGGTCGAAAACATCCCTGATAACATTTTCAGATTTGCATGGGTAATAAGCAACTTAATCCATCTTTGATTATGTAGGTCACAGCTCCCAACGGTCGCAGTGCAGGCCGCCCTGGTGGCCGAGAGCTGGAAGAGCATCAGCACACCCTCAGCCCATACCGGCCAGTTACATGGACACACTAAAGCCTTTCAGAAAAGGACATGAATCAATGTATTGTAGGAAGAAGTTTGTACAATTCCCATTGTTACAGCCAGTCTTACATTAGTGTTTTTCTATTGTCCATATTGTTTTTGACAACTGCTGCACAAGCAGAGATGCCCACACATTATTGTTGTACTACAATATAATGACAATAAGGGTTTTTCTGTCAATGTTTACTGAGGCCATTCAACTCACTTGGGCAATCTAGCTTCTAGAAATTCCGCCATGTTTGATTTGAATTATATTCTGCGTTACGTTCTTTCTCACCTTCTGGGCTGCCACACTCACTTTAGCGCCTTTGGCATAGCGTCAATCATGTTAACTTAGATGGGTTTGCTCACACATGTGTCTCTCAGCCATCACCACATCCAGCTGTGTGTCTATACACAGGAGTGTGTGTTGTGACATCACCGCATAGCAATCTCTGATCAAGTCCATATGCCCCCAGCTGGGCGTGTGCAGGAACCCCAGCCTACTGGTCACTGAGAGGCCAATCACAGGCTGCATACAGCACTCCCACTGTCAGCTGCAGCAGGGGAGAAGAGGGGGCAGGAATAAAGGACAGACTGGGGGCTGGGAAAGGTCAGAAGGTGCACTGGCTTAATTTTGATTGGCTGGAAGACTGTCAATCACGCCTAGCATTCCTTCTGCCAGAGGACTTTATTATGGTTACAATTATATTAATTATTTTCATCATGAAAAACATACACATAAACTGCAGCAGAGTGGGGCAACAATAGAGATATTTAAACTTAAAATGAAAAACAGTTTTCCTACCCGGCAACAGGCAAGTAGAGAGGGGATGTAATCAAATAGAAAAATTGCAAAAAATCCTGAAAGTTCTGGTTAAATGAAGCACATTCTCAGTACTAATATGTCCAAGAATACTAAAGGTACAAATAGGAAATAAATAATAACCGTTTTGAAGGATAACGCTACCTATAGTATTAAAGTGTAATGCTGGTTACATTTCTTAGGACTGGTCAGCACCTGCTAAACCATCCATCCATTTATTCATTTTCTGCCACTCACCCTGGTCCAGGTTGTGGGAAGAGAATTCTGAGCAGAGATGCCCAGAGCTCCCTCTCCCCTGTCACTGCTACCACCTTCAGCTCCTCCAAGGGGATACCAAGGCATCCTCAGGCCAGCGGGGGTGCCCCGGGGCAACCTACCCAATAGTTACAAAGTTGCCATTTGTTACATATCTGGCATGATTCTCACACAAGGAATCTTGTGGCAAATCTATATTATTCGATTATAAACCTAAAATAAGCTACAAACGCGTTGGGGCAGTAGGCAAACATTGCAGACTATTTGCAGACTACCCTATATTTAAGGCTGAGACCAGACACCCTTAGAAGAAGCCTGTTCATAAGGCCCTCAGGTTTTCATGCTGGCTTTCTGCATAACTGACTGGAGAACCTGTTGGTCGTACTGTTTGTGTTTAATGCAGAATGGAGAAATGCATGCCCGTCCACATCAAATCACTGCCGGATCCTGAGTGGTTTACCTCACGTTCTGTTACGATTTCCCTTTGGCTCAGACCGCACTGACAGGACGATAACCCCCACACCCCCCATGAGGCCCTCAAAGGCCTTGTTTTCTCATCAGTACAGACCAGCGTTATCTAAGTGCAGCTGAGACAACGTTTTGCTGGCGTTCACATCTGGAGTCGTCCGTTGAAATCTGCTTTGTCTGGAGCTTTTACTCTCTGGCTAAAGATCAAGGAATTAAAGAGGAACCAGGGAGAAGAAAGTGCCTCTAAACTAGAAACTTGATTCACAGCACAGCACTAAACTGAATTCTACTGAAGATCGCTTTCAAAAGAAGTTTGCAGTGTGTACTCTACTCATTTTATTGCTACATTTCAACATTCACCAAAACATCAGGGTATGAAAAGTAGGACAACTCTGTAGCAAAAGTAAATCTGTCTTCTAAAAATGAAAACTAGTCATTAAATGATTCATTTGTGACATCACTTACACAGAGGATTGTCTGAATTATGAATTTTATGATTGAAAATTGTCATGTCGTAAAGCAAATTGTACCACTTGGCTTAAAGATTAATAAGAGGACTTATTAATGGGTTCCCTGCGGTTCAAATGGTCTGTCATTTTTACTAGATTATTACATGACAGTGTAAGATAGTAATATATAATTTACTTGAAGCTAAAAGTATCAGAGCCGATGCTTAGAAAGTGAATCTTTGGTCTCCAGGTATTTTGCTTTATTTAGCCGTATCAGAAGACCACGTCCAGATGTTCTGTGATCGCTCCCTCTCAGCTGGCAAGCAGGCACTGTCACAGCAGGTCTTTTTGGAATGCCACAAGCTCAGTGAAGACCCGTGCTGACACTGCCACCATGTGGAAGGCGTGATAAATGCAACACAGCCAGGGCAATAAGCTCACATATAAACATGAACATGTATGAATTAATGCATGTATATACATATGTGCTGGATGGCGTGTACCTGACCTGTGTGTGTCTGAGATATATATTGCATGTCTGTTCCTCTTCTAGTGCCTGGGATGTATGTCGTGTGTGTATTTTTAAACACTACATATTCCATTCCAAACATATATACACACACATACAGACGTGGATAAATTTGTTGGTACCCGTCCACAAAAAAGAAAAAAGCACAACTATCTCTGAAATTGACAAAAATTTAATGGCATCTCTTATTGTTTATTCCATGTTTAACACAAATCAGACTTTGCCTTTGATTCAGTTGAATGTTTTATATAATCAAACACATGAAAATGGCACAGATGAAAAAAAATAGTACCCTTAATTTAATATTTTGTGGTACCACCTTTGGCAGCAATCACTGCCAACAAGTGATCACTGTATTTCACAATGAGACGTCTACATTTTCCAACAGGTAGTCTGGCAAACTGCTCAAGCTGTCTCAGGTTTGAAGGGTGGCATCTCCACACTGCAATTTTCAGATCTTTCCATAAATGTTCAGTGGGATTAAGATCTGGGCTCATGGAGGGCCATTTAAGAATAGTCCAGTGTTTTTTTCCCAGCCATTCTTGAGTGCTTTTAGCTGTATGTTTTGGGTCATTATCCTGTTGGAGCACCCATGACCTGCGAATGAGGCTGAGCTTTCTGACACTGGGCAGTATGTTTCACTCCAGGATGCCTTGGTAGCCTTGAGGCTTCATTGTGCCCTGCAGAAATTCAAGGTTCCCCGTGCCAGATATGCAGCAAAGCAGCCCCAAATCAAAACTGAGCCCCTCCATGTTTCACAGTAGGTATGGTGATCTTTTCTCTTAAAGCTTCATTTTTCCTTCTGTAAACATAGAGCTGATTTGACTGGCCAAAAAGCTCCAGTTTTTCTCATCAGTCCAAAGGACATTCTGTCATTTTCTCCCACAGACTTTGGAGCTTGTCAACATGCATTTTGGCAAATTCCACTCTGGCTTTTTATGTTTCTCTGTCAATAGTGGAGCCCTCCTGAGTCTTCTTCCATAGAGCCCATTATTGTTCAAAATGCCAATGGTTTTGGATGGTTTCCTTGGTTCTTTTTCTACTATCCACACTATACTTCTGATCAACCTGGGGTTGCATTTCCTCTTGCGTCCACATCCTGGGAGGTTGGCTACAGTCCCATGAACTTTATACTTTTTAATAATATTGGCAACTGTGGTCACAGGAACATGAAGCTGCTTGGAGATGGTCTTATAGCCTTTACCTTTAGCATGGTTATCTATAATTTTCTTTCAGAGCTCCTCAAACAGCTCTCTCCTTTGCATTCTCTGCATTTTTGTTAACTTGGTACATTTTGCATATTTTACACTAGTAACTACTTTTATTTTCTTTTTCCCATTTTTTTAATCTGTGGTAGATATATGTCATATGCTACCTAGTAGTATCTACTGTGCTATTGTTTTTTTGTTGTTTTTCTTAGTTTTTTTGCAGCATTGAGACAATTAATGTGTTGTCCCACTGAATGGGAAATGGATCATGGATGTTCTGACTGATTTCTTCAATGTCTGTAAACCAAAGCATGAAAAAGTGCACTGGGATATAAAGTCACTATCTAATGAGCAGGTAAGACTCTCAAAAGGGGCACCTAATATGACATAACATACAGGAGCTATCTGCCTGTACTAATAGCCTGTGTGGGCCTTATAACTTTACTGTCAACTACAAATACATAAAACACTGTGTGGCTGTGTATACAGTTTATAATGCAATTGCACCCCCTATTGGTCAGATGAAAATGCCACTTGGACATATCAAGTTCAATAAAATTAATGATATTGTACTGTTATATTTGAAAATCTGGCTTGTTTAGTTATATCAACGTGCAATGGTAATTTATCTTAATCTTTTTACAAATTCATTTATCTGGATGAATGACTGGTTGAGCTCTCTTGCCTTGCACCCCGGGGGAAAAAAACCTATTGCTTACACTAGTTCAAAGATTGGATAATCAAGTATACTTTTAATGCTGACTGCCCAGTAGAGGGCACTCTGACACCAGAACAAAGTTTTACCATACCAAGGGGTTGTTCCATGAAGCAGCATTTCACAGTTAGTGTGCTGACTTAAGATAAATGTCATGCTTGTGTAATAAGAGTTTAGGTCAGGAGCATTCCTATTGGACAATCAAGACTTCTAGCCTAAGTTAATCCAGCTAACTGAGAAATCACTGAATAATCCCCAGCACTGAATCTTATACTAACCTTTTACATGCACACATCTGCCCGTTATACCTATTTCTAATAAATATTAAAAATATTGAGACCATAAATTAAAAATAAGGACAATATAAATGTCATTTACTGTTTTATGAAAACAAACAAAAAAAAACAGCAAACATTGTACTGCATATTTCATCGGTTTTACCACAAGTGCAGTAAATGCCTGGATCTCAATCCACAAAAGAAAAATTAGCCTGGTGATTGCAATCTAAATTAGCTCAATTAGTCCCACTTAGCTCCTCTTTGTCCTCAGGAAAATGTCTGGCCAGTTCATTGGTCAGAGAATGCCGCTTTCCTGCCCACAGGAAGTGGGTGGGTTGCCCGCCATGGGGCTGATCAGGGGGGTATTCAAAGTGGGGGCTGAGCTCGAAGGCCAGGGCAGAGCGCACCAGCCCTACTGACCCTGCCCGATCGGCACAGGGGTGGTAGAGCCGCCCCGTGCGCGGATGCATGAACAGAGCTTCTGGGCGGAACGGCGCAGTCAGCTTATCCCCACCCCCACAGAATGAAAGCATCTCAGAAGCACTGCCCCCTTCACCAAGCCCCACCCCCGGCAACAGGTGGGTGAACACCAGGGGCCTGTCATCACAGCGCAGGAAGTTCCTCTCCCTCCCACACAGAGCCAGGAAGGGAAACTGATCCTGATAGCGGCCGGTTTCATTGGGCCGCAGACGGGTGAAAAAGAAGACCAAGAACTGTTTATCTGCACAGAAGACAAAGAAGAAGAGTGCGGACTTCTCATAATAAGAACATCTATGCCCAGATAATAATTATGAAAAACCTCTTGATGTGCATGGAGCCATAAAAGTACTGACAGTTTAAATAAGGTCCATGTGTGGGTGCAGAGAAGCTATAACAACATCAACAAACTGAGACGGCTTCGTCAGACATAGGCACGGGAAGCATTTTTCAGCTCCAGTGCTGAAAGTAGAAAGCGACGAGTAAACATCACTAAAGTTCTTTTGTATCATCGGTAGTTATCAACAGCTACTCTTCTTGGAGAAATAATGAAAGTCGCCTCTGAACCGTTGGAGATAACTAACATAATGCTGTTAAGTTCTTCTTCGACGAAACGGGCAAGAGGGGGCGCTGAAGCACCCAGCAGCTACTTCCGGGGACATTATAAGCGCTTAACGCTTAGCGCTCTCCATAAGGGTCCACTAAAAGGAAAAAGGCTTAGCATTATATAAATGTCACTAGACATACACCTACAACCACCAAATCGACTTCACTAATACTAAGCTATATATATGGCCTATGTAGTTATGCCATATCGTTGCCTCACCGCAAATGACAAACCAAAACAAGCACGACCAAATGCTTTTCTCAATTCTCAGATAATACATGCAATCTGCTATGAAAAGACTGAATGCGTAGTCCAGTTTGTACTGTACGTTAAACTTTTTCCTCTGCATAAAGACCCAATATAAGATAAAAAGAAAGGCGTCACCCACAGCTGTGCTCTGCAGTAACAATATGGCACAACCATACTAGTAAAGTGTTTCATAATAAGCGTTTTGGAAAGTCTGTTACTTTCAGCGCAACTGACCTTTGAAACAAGTGATGAAGTTCTTCACTTTAGTGTCATCTAGGAAGAGCTGGCAAAAAAATGTCATCAGTAAAGCTGCAACGCAAGCACATGAGGACTCAATGATAACGAAGTGTCAGGACAAGCATTTTTAGGTCAGAAAAATGTCACCTGTCCCTGGTGGTCGATGTAGTAGAAGTACTCCCGTAGGTGGGGCTCAGGGGCCTGGCCTTGCACATACGCGGCGTTTCGCCGAGCACAGCAGTCCGTCGTCCTCGCCGCATCCAGCAGCCGCCGTCTCCGACCAGCATTCTGTAAAGACAAGGCGGCAACCGCAACTTTCTGCTTCGCTGCTAGGAGGAAAAACATTATTCCTTTCGATCCATATTAGATCTACTGAGGGACTGCCCAAACAATAATATAATGTACCAAGGCTACCAACATGACGATTTAATAATACAATAAAATATTAATATACTGTCACATTCGTCCTCCAAAGACACTGCGTACTAAACAATTCTGCGTTGTATTGAGTCGAAGTAGGGGGAACGGTCCGACTGTGACACCGGATAATGAAATACGAGCACTACATTTCAGTTCCGCCCCCCGTTCATCAAATCTAATTTATGAATAGAATAGTGTTGTCATTGTACATATTAACTAAACTACTATATAACAACATCAACAAAGACAACAACAAGACTGATAATGGAACCTGAAAACTAAGATTATGTGAAAAGGATGTGCATTACACATACGCGCGCGCACACACACACATTCAGAAAATTTCTGGGTTTTAAAAGAAATTTTGTTTCAAATTTGCTTCAATCAAAATAACATTCTACTAATACAAAAGCTAGTCCAGAGTAGAGGTCTCCAACTTCCGGTACTGGAGAGCTACTATCCAGTAGGTTTTCTGTCCCACTTGGCTTCTGATGAGCCACACCTGTTCCTGGTATTTACCTG
>JAODJW010000081.1:18369702-18379969 GCA_026777045.1 Hyperopisus bebe | reverse complement strand
CCACACCTGTTCCTGGTATTTACCTGAGAACAGGTGTGGCTCATCAGAAGCCGGGTAGGATAGAAAACCTACTGGATAGTAGCTCTCCAGGACCAGAGTTGGAGAGTTGGTATTGTTGTAGATGACAATGATACCACTGCAAGAACATGATTTTTAGTGAATATCTGTATAGGCATACAAAGGGGAATTTTCAGCAACCATCACTCTCCTGTGTACCAGTGACACTGCAAGTTGTGTGAGCTAATCTCATTGATTCTTCATTTGAAAACCATTGAAAACCATTGTGCAAATATATTAACCCAGGTGAAATCTATTGTGCTGTTTGAGGAAACAGTAAAACCAGTCTTCTTTGGGCTCTTAAGTGTCTGTAGCATGAACATTTGTGGGATCAATTTTTGGCTCAAAATGGTCAAAAAGAATGAGCATTCTTCAGAAACTCATCAGCCTATTGTTGTTTTGAGAAGTGAAGGCTATTCCATGCAGGCAGTTGCCAAGAAACTTCTTACAAAGGTGTGCACTACTCACTTCACCAACCAGCACAAATTGGACCTAACACATAGAAAGAGAAGTGGGAGGCCCTGTTGAACAGTTGTGCAGGAGGATCAATACATGAGAGACTCTAGTCTGAGAAATGGACATCTTACAGGTCCTAAATTGGCAGCTTTGTTAAATAGTACCCATTAAACACCAATCTCATCTTTAATGATAAAGAAGTGTCTCTGGGAAGCTTGCCCAATAGGCGGCGTTGTGAAGAAAAATCTGTGAGACTGGCTAATAAAAGGAAAGCATTGAAATGGGCAAAAGAACACAGACATTGGACCAAAGATGATGGGAAAAGGTGTTATGGACTGAGGAGTCTAAGTTTGAGGTATTTGGGTCATACGGATGGACATGTGTGAGGCAGAGAAAAAACTGAAAGATGAACTGCCTAACACCAAGCGTCAAGCATGACAGAGGACATGTGATGGTCTGGGGGGGCTTTGGTGCTGGTAAAGTGGGAAATTTGTACAGGGTAAAAGGAACGTTAAACAACGAAGGCCGTCACTCTATTCTGCAACAACATGCCATGCCCTGTGGACTGCGCTTGACTGGAGTCAAATTCATCTTAGTCATGTGAAAAAATTAGGACACCAACGTTATTTAATTCTTTAGTAAGAAGTACGAAAATAACAATATCTGATCTTCTTTAAAATTGTATCTATAGATAAAGATGATATTATTGCATCACCTATACAACAACAATAATTTCCACAACAAATTCACTTATTCAACAAGACAAATTAACAAAGATGCCAATTCCTGTTAAGGTTAGGATGGGGCAGTGGTGGCTTGATGGTTTGGGAAGTGCCCTAGTAATTGAAAGATTGCTGGTTCAAATCCCTGACCAGCAAGACATCACTGAGGTACCCTGAGCAAGGTACCACCCCCCAAGCACTGCTCCCCGGGTGCTGAACTAACTGCCCCCTACTATATCACATATGGGTTAAACGCAGAAAACACATTTCGTTGTGTCAACAATGACAATTAATTACTAAATTCTATACCCTAATATAGAATTTTATATCAGTCAGTTATCCTATGAACATCTACCAGTTTCTGATATCGACTGGCAGAAGGTTTTCCTAACTCCTTCAATGCAGAATTATTTAATCTGTGTTACGTTTGAGGGGTCAGCCCGTTTCATATGCCCCGAAAGCATCAATACCAGTGCTGGGCAGGGTTCTTCTAATCCGTTAAATAGCAAAACTAACTTTTTCCGTTAGCGGATTCATTAGCTTCCGCTAAATTCAGTTCCACATACTGTAAATGAAAACCTTTTTTTTTGTTTTTTTTGCAGATAAAGTGAATATAGTTTAATGGTCAAAAATATTTGTAAACCAAATTCAAAGCATGATTGTGTTTGTGCATATATGCGTGTGTATGTGCGCACACACACACACACACAGAAACACACGTACGCACACACACACACACAAACACACGCACACACACATGCACACACACACAGAAACACACGTACGCACACACACACACACAAACACACACAAACACACGCACACAAACGCACACATGCACACACACACAGTAGTGTGTAAAGTCCTAGGCAGTCAAAAGAAATGTTTCAACGAAAAACAAATATGATATTAGGACATATATACATTTTAGGGGTAAAACAATAAAAACGAGAAGTTAGTAGGGGTGATTTTAGCAGAGGATTTTAAATGGCTAAAGTAACATACTTTGACAGGCATATCAGTTTTACACCAACATGAAGATTAAACATGAAGATCAACAAAATTTTATTTTATTGTCTAAGACTTTTGGACAGTACTGTGTGTGTGTGTGTGTGTGTGTGTGTGCGTGTGTGTACAGAGAGAGACAAACACACATATGTACAGAGCATCAGTCAACACCAACCCTTGGTTTATTTGTACTATTTCCCACATTTTTACATTTTTTGAATGATTATAGAAACATCAAAACTATAAATCAACATAAATGGATTATGCCATGACCAAAAAAGTAATACACAAAATATCTATGGATCGGGTCTCAGAAGGATGCCAGTTCAAAACCTGTGATCAGTAGAGTGATGCCACCATTGGCCCCTTGAGCAAAGCCCTTAACTTACTGAGCACTTATTGACCGCTCTTCCATCACTCTCTGGTCATTCTCTTCCAAAACCATTTTCACTGGGCGTCTAAGTCATGTTTAAGTCAAGTGATGTGGCACTATCACTCCCCTTTGTATGCTGCTTCTTTTGTCTTCTCTTCTAATACGTGTATGTGGCTGTGTATATGTGTGTGTGTATATATATATATATATATATATATATATACACACACCGAGAGAGAGAGAGAGTAGTGAATGTCTGCACAATGGCAGGGACAAACTCAATCAATAAATAAAGCCACCAGAGGTCGCTATATTTACACTTTCCTTAACTCACGCGGTGCTCAACACCAGATGTCCGTGATTAACACCTCATTCTACACTTAAGGTGCCTCGTGCCTCACCATTGAGCTGAGAACAAATTAATCCTGCCCAGAATTAAACTGCTTGAGACCCTGTCAAGTACGAGCAGTGTGAAGGTGGATGGATTCATTTAAATAAAAAAACAAAATGAGTAATATTATCTATCTATAAAATGAAATACTTGAAAAAAATCTGACTTTTTTTGCATTTACACTCCAAAAGTTAGCAAAAACAATTTTAGTTTGCAAATAATTAGTAATACGTTGCTGTTGCTATTTAGTGACACCTGAAGTTCAATTTAAAGTACATATATAAAAATACACATTATGTTGTAAAGCGTGTTTAAAGTTGTGGTGACGGCAGCACCTCGACGACAAATATCTATTAAAATATTGCGTAAGCGTGCTGCCATGGAAACGTGCTTGCTGCGTGATGTCAGGTTGTCGCTGGTGACGGAACCGCGGAGGGGCAGCGCGCGCTTCATCGACGGGAAGCGACTGACTGCGGCTGCAGAGCCTACGGGCACCATGGGTGACATCCCAGGGATTATTAATATCAGGTTTTAACGGGAAAGTACTGGAAATGGCTGAAAGGTAAGATCGCATGCCTGTCTGCCTGCTTATTTACTGACGCATCTTAACATATCTAGATGACGGCTGGAAGTTGAATCAGGAGAAATGCGTTCATGTCTCTCGCTTTATACATAACGGGGGCTGGTTACTCACACCCTCGCAGCTCGCGTCTATTAGATGCCAGTATTTAAATACGCGAAATCCGCCCCAAGCTTGCACATGACCCGCGGTGCTTTTAGATATGACTTGTTTCCCGGACACCCCGAACCGTGCTGGGCTTGGCAAGCCCCGGGTGAGCTTTTCCGCTTCAATCGGCGGACAGATATGAGCCTGGCGCTCATGAGGAGTCGGCAACAAACGCATTAGTCCGGAGCCGCTCCGTCCGGGGGCTGGTCCTACATCCCCGCAGCCATGCAAGCGCTCCTCTCCCACCGCTTCAGAAAAGCACCCGGCTTCCTTGCATATTTACTCGTGCAGTTTATGAAATGTTATTAGCGCGTTTGACTAACAAAATCGAGCCCATGGATGTGCGTTTAATCATTAATTAACCATTGGTTGCGTGCTGTCAAGAGACCCCGTATAGTGCAAGCATTTCAGTGGTAAAGCAACGATAAGCCACTGTGCCCGATAAAGCAGTAACTGTACTGACATTGTCTATTGAAATATGAACATGGAAAACGTAATTCAACGCATATATATATATATATATATATATATATATACACACATACACACACACACACACACCTCCACACACACAAGATGCGACGAGTTGTGCCAAACGAGCCGTTGGTAATGTTAACACCCACAGTAGCACACACTCAGGGGTTAGGGATTATATAATTATGAACTGTGCCGAGAGGGATCCACATCTGGAAGCTGCTACACACCATGTCAGACTTATTAGTTGCCGAAAAGGCGAGCCTTTGTTTTCAGTTCGTTTGCACAGATGGATTTCGCGGCTGTCCGTGGCATGACATTAAAAAGAAAATAGCGGAAAGGCAGGTGCACCCCATTCGCCTGTAAACACAAGAAAGGTTTTAATACAATTAATTATAAACGCAAAAGCAATTAGTGGGAGCTGTCATCCGGGTCGGGGGTGGATGGAGGTTGCGAGGGAGTGGAGCCGCTAAATTAATATACATTCTCAAGAAATGTGGTTGTTTGGCTGTATTTATGCAATGGATGTGGATGATGGGCATTTTTCGCCGTCTGGAGGTGTGACAGCTGCAGAGCGAAGCGCCGCCGCCCTGAGCCGGACGCTACACCTGTCGTTTCTCCCACTTTCTGTACGTATTTGCATATAAAATGACAAACCATCTTCTCCTCCAGCGTGCTTCCCGGCCCTTTTAGCTCATTTATTCATTCATTCATTTTCGGTTCTCTAAACGTCAGTAATTCTGCAATAATTGATCTCGTAGGAAAAGGCACGTCCTAATTGAGATTACAGCCTCCCACACACGCACACCCGATGAAATTATAATCGTACAGACGTTTTGTAATTGCATTTTGTTTTAGCGTTACTGTATGCTGGGCCCAGATCAAAGGCTGTTTTTTTCTTCCTTGCTGTCCTCGCCAGGAGTGGTGTATGGTGCATTTGCCATGCACTGAGCGTCACTCTCCCGGTTTAAAATACTGCATGCTTAATACAACTTAACCCGGTCTAAACTTGTATCATAACCAAGCACAGGTTTCTGCACTGGAGGTCGCTTGTCCGCGGAGTAGCCGCCCTCTTCACTTTAAGCAGGCTTTATCTTCTTCAAAAGTCGGGCATTTCCATGGCAAGCCTCCCGTGTCTGGATAACGGTACACTGTCATCAGCTAATTTCCTATCGATCCCAGCACTCAGCCGGCCCCCTAACGACAGGGCGCGCAGACTCCGCTCTGAAATGGCCTCACAGGTTCTCTCGTATCGATTTACGTGCGCCCGACGCTTAAGTGCTTCGTCATATTTAGTTTATGCGGTACAGAAACAGCGGTAATGAATTCTGATCACCTATGGTAGTTTTATTATCCCAATCCTGCACGGAACACCCCCTTTGAATGCTATTTATTTTTTTCTAACAGTTTATATGTGTACAGCTCTATTTCCCAGGTGCAGAGCTGCACAGTGGCTGAAGTAATATCGATTACGGTGTAGGTGTGCAGGGAGGAGGCAGTGGGGAAGTGTGTTTAATCTTTGCTAATAGGATTAGGGTGAAAACGCCTGAAAATTCGACTTGCCTTTAATCTATGTGTGGGGTCAGAGAGAGAGAGTGAGACAGACAGGTCGGGCAGAGGAGGTGGCTGTATAAAGTCCCCCGGCTTCCTGTCCTCACTGTCCCCACCCCCAGATGAATAATGAGCATGGCGTGATTGAGCCCAGGCCTGTATCCTCCAAGCAGACGCTTTCTGGGTGTCTTGTCCTATCGGGGTTCTAGGTTTCCTTTCTCTGTTCCCCTAAGGAAGGGTGTCTGTCCACAACCCTTACCATCCCCAGTCCTTTCAGAAACATTCACATTATACCTGGATTCCCATTAAAGTGTGCAGACTGTGGGATCGATTCCTCTGATGTGAAGGGTCTTCAGTTCTGTGTTTGATCAGTAAAGTTCAGCCAGATCCAAATCCACAGCCCTGATGGCCGACATCCAGGTGTCAGACCAATTAGGGATCACCCAGAGTGTTAACAGCAGAAGTTTGGCATGCTTATCTATACTGAAACAAAGCGTCCCTTTATTAACCTTTTAGGAAAAGAACAGCAATGAAATATTGGATTGAAAGTCTTTAGCCAGTCCCACCTCCTGAGGCAAGAGTCTCCAACCATTTATTTTTAAAATGAGAGGTACTTTTACAAAGAAAATAATCTGGGGAGATACCGATATTTTGCTGGGGGGTGTGGGAGCGTGAAGGTGACGGTCTGATTATCATGATTGACTACGAATTGTCTTGAAAATCGACCTGTCGATAACAATCGACCAGTTGGCGACCACTGTCCTGAGGGATACATTGATGGAATCTCCACGGGGGCCCAGTTCGGCTTCAACCGCAGGACACTATCAAGGTCCCCCCGGGAAGCTCGGGATGGTCTGTGCCATCAAGCTAGTGCCTAGGATGGGGCTAAGACCACAGATACTGAAACGGGGGACAGGAAGACTCGTTGGCCGGAGGATGTCCTTGCTGGATGCCAGGCAGTGAGGAGTGTGAATTGTTTCCAGCCACCTGTGTCTTAGATGCCATGGGGGGTGGGGTGGGATCCTGGCACCTGGAAGCGGCGAAACACCTCCGGCTGACTCCTCCTGCAGCAGCGAATGAGTGCAATCTTTCAGCCAATCAGTTTCAGTTTAGTCGTATCTGTGATTTCCTTTACATTACATGCCCCTTAAAATGACGATATCCTGGGTAAATCTGAGAAGTTATGACCAGAGCTTGGGGCATGAAGCCTGTTAACATTCCACGGTGGTAGAGGCCAACAAGACGCCACCAGTCGCCTCCCTTTGGTTGATGATTTCGGCACTGGGCAGCCTGTTAGGTGTTGTGCATGAGCCATGAGTACAATCAGCTCTCCCTGGACCATGCCCTAATTGTTTCCCTAATTGAAAGCTGTGGGGAGTGCATGCATGGGGGGGAGGTGAGTCTAGTCCAAATCACTCCGACCGAAGTCATTTTCTGGACAGCGAGGGTCACTTTGTCTGGCCCACCTGGCACATAACCCAGGATTGGCTGAAAGGCCCATTACCCAGAATTCCTCTGGATGTGGCTTATATTACTCCATGGGCTGGTGACTCTTTCCGGGCCATGTCTGCTCCATGCCTCGACAGCCCTTCCTAATTGTTGAGCGAGGATGTGGCTTTCTTTTGCCCTGATTTCATTCTTGAACTGAGACGAGGTTTGGCAGTCTGTGAACGAAATCTCGTTTCCCTCTGTAAATCAGACTAATAAGCATCATTCTTTTACCATAAAATTGGCCCTGTGGGAGCCAGGGGCTATTAGACACTGTTTATGGACAATTTATATGTAGAGAATTGTCTGAAATGAAGTAGACGTTTCTGTACTGGTTATCAGTGCATTCGTCTTGCTTATCTGGTGAGGGTGATGTGGCGATTAGCCGGTGATTAAGTGGCTGTCAGGCATGTTGTGGGCCTTCACGGTTTGTGGCTCCCCATCTTTCCATGACCTGCCTACCTCTGACCCTGGCACAGCCTGTCTAAGTGATGCTACATTTTTTAGCACACTTCTTAAGGTGATGTGGTTCCCGGTGGAGTACCGGACAGCTTTGCACATTCCCTTTGTGAGTGTGTGAGTGTGTATGTATGACTTTTCTTGTCGGTGTTGCTGTCTCCACATCATGACGCCCTGTCTGTCTGCCTGCTTCTTCTCCTCCTCCAGGACACAGATCAGGGAGGGATCAGGACACCGTCCCATTCAGGCAGAACTCGATGTGGACTCTGGGCTACCCCTGCCCCATATGAGACAATCTGGAGTCAAGAGTGTGGGGAGGGGGTATTTTTGTAGCTAGTCAGGGCTTTGCCAGGGGAGCGTGCCCCACTACTCATGCTTCGGACTCACCTCTCTGTCTCACTCTCTGTGGGGTGAAATTTCTCATCCTTCTACTTTCCATCCTTATATTAATTAATCGAGAAAATGAACACGGTCTAGTCTGGCGTCATGACAATCTGTGGCGAGGTGGATGATGCAGAACTGGCCCAATCAATCAGTGAGCTGCCTTAAGGGGCTGTTGCATGACTCTGACTGGGCTGTTTGTGGTCAGGCTACTGGCCAGACTGTCCACCATAGGATGCTGTTATCCCTCGGGCCTGCTGAACCCTCACTTTTCATGGTATTTCATACAGGGGTACCGTTCCCAAGGTTACAGTAGCACGAGTCCTGTACCTGTAAACCAGGAACACGTCAGGGTGAAAAAGCGGAACATCCGCAGATTTAAACAATGAGGAATGCGGAAACAAGCTGTTTTGATGTTTGAAGGCAGGTGCATCTTATAGCCGACATATGGACAGTAACTCCGGTCTGCTTTCCAAGGTCCGCTGTTGTCTGAATGTAGAAATCCAGATGTTTCCAGATGTTTTGCACATTCCTTCTAAGTTACCTTGACTGGTCTGTCTCCAAAGAGGTCCCGTTTTGCCAAAGTTCAAGCTCTCGGCTCCAGAAAATGCACCAACGCTCTGGAAGATCTGCGCTCACTCCGATTCCTGATAAGCTCAGAATTCCAGAAGAATGGGAGAGAGAGAGGGAGGGAGAGGGAGAGAGAGAGAGCGCAACGAGGAGGGATGGGATTGCAGGGGTTGCTAGGAGACCAGGCACCGGTCCCTTTTGTGTGGAGGAGCTGCCAGACGGCATCACCACAGAAAACCGATGCCCGTCTGGGTCACTTACTGTGCCGTTGTTTGTAACCGAGATTATAAATGGATCCATTGATTTCCTCGTGCCATTCATTAACATATTTTTTTCATCCTCCCTGACTGTGAGTCGCTGCTGACAGACCTGTGTGTAACAAATCTTCACCACAGGAAGGAGGAGGCAGCCTGTGCTTCTGTACCTGTCACAGGTACCCCCTTCCTCCCATGCAGGCACCTGATTGGTCAGCCTACAAACCTTAGCCAGCCCGGTAATGGGGCGTGTCACCTTTAACCCGGATGCTTCCTTGCTGCGGTGCTTCCCTATTAGCCTGACAGCACATGGTAGCATTCCAGACCCATCTGTCTCCTACCTGCTCACTCTCAAGTTTCATTGGTACAAAATGAGAGTAATATTGACGGATTATCAATATTGATTATCAAGTAATGACAGTGTAATTTAAAGGTGGAAATGATGAAGACGTTCGTGGACAGTGTTCACGAAGGTAGGGGTATATTCTCACACGCTCCATCCCTGTGCCTGGTACATGTGGCCTGACTCAGGCATTCAAGTAGTGAAGCATGGGAGAGATGTGCTGATTTCCTAAAAACGAGATTTACTCGTCTGGGTGATTCCACACCCCCCCCCCCTCCCCCCACTGCAGGATAAAGTGTCTCTGTGTGTCTCTGCTCTCTCTGAGCAGACCGCTTTGCCCCGACCCGGTTTCTAAGCAGAGGCCCGCCTTCGCATCTATGCTGGGTTGGACGCCATCTTGCTTCATGTCTCTGATCAAGAAGAGACCCCAAAATAGTCCCTCTGTTCTTTTTGTGGTGTAGTCTATGTAGGAGGAAACTCTGGGGACTGGACCCAATGCTGTCAGCTTTGAGTTTTAGGAAAGGGGTTACACATCCCCCAGGACACAGAGGGAATTCAGCTGGTCTGTGAGCTTGCTCTGGATGGCCACGGTCCCCTGCTGGTGGGTCACGGTACTTCAGCGAGGTCCGGGGTTTCGCCAGCATATTCCCCCACGCGATTGGACTCCCAACGAGTGTCAGTTCCAGCCCAATTTATGGTGTTAGATCGGATAAATGAAAGAACAGGAAGTTGCTGCGGTGAGTCCCACCTCTGGCGGTAAGCGGGCTGGGTTCTTACGTTGACAGTCAAGGCTCTACAGCAGCACTAAACGGCCACCATGGCAGCTCTGGGCTCAGCCGTGGGCACAGACATGAATTCATACACACCGCCAAGTGGAGGCCGCAGGTGGCGAGCGAGTCGGGCAGCACGTCACAGGTGATTGGCTATCGATCCAATCAATTAACCTCTGCTGCAGCTGTCTGCTACTACCTGGAGAGAGGAGCTGGGTACGTGTTTATCCATATGGTGCTGTG
>JAODJW010000081.1:18346249-18357299 GCA_026777045.1 Hyperopisus bebe | reverse complement strand
TGTGTGTGTTTGAGGCTCTGCGTGTGTGTGTGTTTGAGGCTCTGTGTGTGTGAGTGTGTGTGTGTGTGTGTGTTTGATGCTGTGTGTGTGTGTGTGTGTGTGTGTTCGAGGCTCTGTGTGTCTCACAGTGTTTGTGACTGTCAGTGTGTCAGTGTATCACTGTGTGTGTGAAGGTTTCCTTTAACAGAATGGAGCCTCTTTGTATTGAGGGATATGGGGTTAATCTGACAGACAGTAGCCGGATTGGAGAGTCGGGGGGTTGGGGGGTGGGAGTTGTCAGGTCTGGCGATCTCATTATGGCCAGATATGGGGTTATTTACATAACGGAGCTGAGAACATTTTTCATTTGAATTACATTTCATGCTTAGATTTGGGTTTTTTTTTGGGGGTGGGGGGGCTTAGATTTGTGGCCCCTTTAGAGTTCATCCTGTGAAGCTCGGGGGCAGAATCCACACGTTCAGTTTGTGGTCAGGGGGCGCCGCACACGTGACATGTGACGAGGTCACTTTCTGCGTTTTCTGGCGTCACACATGCACCCCTGCCCCTCACCCCCCACATCACGTTTCCATGGTGATGGGAAAGTAACTCACGCTGTCGACCACTGATTGGCAGGTCTCAATGGGAACCACTACAGTCACCTGCATGAATAAGGTCCATCTAGTCGCTCATTGACCCTTCTCGACCATGATCCTTAATCACGACGCTGCCCCCTGCTACTGTCCTCATGGTCAGAAAGCTTTTTGAATTTGAATAGTGGCCAGCTGAGGGAGTATATGGTGTATGGAGGTGATTTTGCATGTTGGTGGCTGAATCTCTGTGAAGCTCCTTTCATCTCCCGCTGCTGCCACAGGGGGCGCTAAACCCCATGTCCCCCTCCCTGCTCATGTTTACCCCCAGCACAAGATCTTCCCTCGTGTTTTGCGCTGACGGAGCCTGTCGTGTTTTCCATCTCCCTCCCTGCGGAAGGCATGCTTCACCTGGGTTTCCACGGCAACAACCGACTCGGGATGGGTACTGACTGAATCTGACAGCTCTGCCTTGTTTTTGCCATCTTATTTGTATTTTTCCATGATTTTTGTGAACGCAACAGGTTGGTAGTGCCACTCAGGATTCCGGAATGTCATGCCCAATCTGTCAGAGAAAGCTGGGCTCTCTGCTTGTGTTTCTGGGCATCATGGATGGCAAGACCTTGGGATCTTACTGGGCTGGAGTAGAAGGTGACGTGGGCTGAGGAAGCAGTGGGCTTTGGGCTGACCTCTGCGATATAGATATGTGTGAGTCTGAGTGTGCCGAAATACACACACGCACCTGTGCACTTGTGTTCGTAGCACACCCTCCACCCACACCCCCACCTGTTTCTCCCCCCTCCCTCTGGTCCCCATGGCAACACTCCGCACTCACTGCACCATGCCGTGAAACCGGAGACGCTCCCCATGTGTGACGCCGAGCTCAGACAATGGCCCCGTAGTGGCCCCTGTCCCGGCCCATTCAATATTTAACATTCCGCACTTCTCGGCCTATCGTTCTATCGTCACTTCCGCCAGCTCATCTGAAGATGTTCCGGATCGCAGAATGAGTGTGATGTGCCAAACACCCGAATTAGCGCCTCTGGGGGGTGGCCTGCTAAATACTCGTGCTGCAACGAGGGATGCTGTTGTACCCTAGGGCAGAATATTTAAACCAGTAAAACCAACTGTGTGGATGGGTAAACAGCACAGATTGCTTCAGGAAAATGCAACGGATGAGAAATAAAGATGACAAGTGACAGAGACGCGGCTATCGGCTGCCATGGCATCGCTGAGATGAACGTTTGTGTAAACACATGCGCGCACGCCCATATGCTCAGAGCGGGCAGGGAGCGTCCCTGCAGGGTCTGATTGCCCGTTTGTTAGAAGCTCGCCGGCTGGATAACACCCGGTTGTCGAGGCAAGCAGTTGATCCCCCATCTGGAAGTCATAAGTGGAGGTGGGGGGGGGGGGGGGGCTGTGAATGGCCTCCATGATGCTGTGAAAAATTGTAGGTCTCAAAATATTTGTGAAACCAGTTTGCATGAATGATTATAAAACTTACTCAATATATCCACTGGCAGTTTTCATAAATCATAATATTGACCTTTGACCTATAAGATGAGTCTAGTTTGGGGCAGTGTTGTTGATGAGTCTGGCTTACTGTAGATTGCTTTTGGTGATGATGCTTTGAGGCACTGTTGTTGATTGCTAGTTTAGGGGCAGTCTTTTCAGAGACTCTACCTTGGGACAGTGTCATTAATGAGTCTAGTTTTGTTACTTTTGGTGATGATCCTACTTCGGGATGGTGTTCTTAAAGAGTCTAGTTGGGAGCACTGTTTTTGATTCAGACCTTTGAGAAACATTATCGAATGACAGTCAATTCAAGTGGCTTTTTCTCATCATCATATCATTTAGAGTTGATACAGTACACAGCAGGGTTAGGGCCATTCCGGAACGCATTCATCAATTCCAGTCCAAATCAGGAAATGGAACTGGAGTTGGGATTGGGGAAAAAAAACTACGGGGAACAGAATTGGAGATTTTAATTCTAACTTAAAACAACATGGCTACAAAAGCTACACAGAACGACATAAAGTGCTTGTGTGTGCAGACATTGCAGAACAGCGCAATATGCCAAGACAGTGGCACAAACAAAGACAGTGCAGCACTGACCAGTGCTCAGCTCTGATATTTACAGGTGCAAAATGTAGCAGGATGTGCAGAGATGTGACAGTGTATTAATAAAAGCAAACGTAAACATGACAATGGAAGAAATGACAAGTAACGATACATGAATAATATAAATATATATATATATACACACACACACACACACACACACACACACACAGCTCTGGACATTAAGAGACCACGGCAAATTTTTTGAGTTTCACTGATTTCTCAGTTTATGGGTAGGTGCCTATGTAAAATATACATTATTTTTGCAAACTCCAGCCTGGCATTTCCCTGCTTCTCACTGATGAAGGGCTTCTTCCTTGTTTTATGAGATTTCAGTCCTGCTTCTAGGAGGCTGGTATGAATTGTCCTAGCAATGCACTTCACACCTGCACTTAATGTTTCCCATTCTTTTTGAAGATCACTTGAGGTTATTCTCTGATTTATGAGGCACAGCCAGATAAGTTGTGGTCATAGCTGGCATTAGAAAGTTGCTTCTGCCCACTGCCTGGCTGGTTTTTGGTTATTACCAGTGTCTCCTGCTTCACCTTGTCCTTGTGTACTGCTGTCTTAGTCTGGAAGCAGCCTGTCATGCCATGGAGCCTTCTGCCAGCAGAACCAGGATTAAACCAGAGTTTACAAATGCAGATTTAAAAATATATATAGAGTGTTTTCTTAATTTTTTTCCAGAGCTGTGTGTGTGTGTGTGTGTGTGTGTGTGTGTGTAGTCCAGTTATACATTACGTTGTAATGTAAATGTCCCCACAGTGTAATAAACACCTGTTACTTTGACGCTGTGGGGACCATTTTTCCGGTCCCCATAAGGATAACCTCAATTTTATAAAAATTAGTGACTGCAATCAAAAAACTAAAAATTCAAAAAGACTTGCATTTTTTTGGTTGCTTACGGTTACTGTTAGGGTGAGTGTGTGTGTGTGTGTCTGTTACACAGTCTGGCTGTGAAGGCCCAAATGCATCGGTACCTTTTTCCAGATGGCAGGAGGGTAAAGAGTCTGTGTGAGGGGTACCTGGGGTCATCCACAGTGCCGGCTGCTTTGCGGATGCAGCTTGTTCTGTGAAAGTCTGCGGTTCAATGATCTTCTCAGCTGTCCTCACTGTCCCACGAAGGGTCTTGTGATCTGTGACACTGCAATTCCCAAACCAAACAGTAACGCAGCTCCTCACGATGCTCACGATAGATTTTGTGTAGGACGTGGTGAGGATGGGTGGTGGGCGATGGGCTTTCTTCACATGGGCTTCTATTGGCTACGGAGCTGGGGTGAGGGAACCGGGCATGGTTCTCCACCAGGTGAACACCAAAGATAATGGCCAGTTGAGCATCTACGCACATATGGGACGGACCCGCTTTAAAGCCTGTATCCTCCCAGGCACCTTTTCACGAGTAGCATGTTGCAAAGACTTCAAACAGAATCAAAGTGGAAATTAACGAAATAGGCCAAATCAGCCTAAAATTTGACCCCTACAGCACGCTGACTTGGAATAATCATATTTAGGAGACAATACCAGCTGGGTGGGAATTTGGGAGCAATATTCAGAAAGGCAATTAGACATTAAATTAGATAAATTTAGCTGAATCCAGTTTATTTTTTATGCATAACACTATTTACAACATGGCTGCTGCACAGCGCTCACTGTTAGATAGCAATGGTGTTACACCTGAGTCTGAAGCTTTTACTTTATAGCCTTAAAAATGAGTGTAAAAAAACTGAAGCCCCCAGGCTCCTCTGGTCTGCTGTGTGCCCAAACCCTCCCAAAGAAAATGGTTATTGTTTATCCAATGGTACAGATGATGGCATCTGCTTCCTCAAGGGGGTGCCTCGATCCTCCCGTGGAAACCACTAAATTAATTTAATAAATAATGCAGATAAATGTGATGATTACTGCTACCCAGCTGGTGTCAACAGGGAGAAAAGTGGGGGGGGGGGGGGCAGAGTGTCATTACAGTTTCTATATAGCGCCCTTCCTGTTTGATGAGCTTCGCAGCTCGTTCTCCCTGGAAAGCGAGGTGTCTGCGTGAAATGGCCCACTGGGGATGTGTAATTGACTAATGTTGCTGGATCCAATGGGATTGTGGGATTGAGCACCATGCGAGACCCTTGAGGGGGGAGCCCCAGTATCGAATCAAAGGGTTAAAGGTCAGCACCGTTTTGGGGATGGGGTACAGTTGGCTGGACTCCCTCAAAGTCTTCATTTGTTGACTCAGACTTTGTCTGTGGAGTAGGTGATTGGTACAAATCCATCCCAATATTTCAGCCTCCACATCAGTGTTTATTGTAGACATCAGAGTATGGTAGCTGTGTACAGGATAGAAGTGAACAAATTAAATCCAGAGTGATACATCCTGTCAATTTAACTTTAAATTTCCCCACCCAGCATGGGATCAGTAATTTTCTGGAAGCAATGATAAAAATACCGAGCATTTGCTCTTTCCTCTGCAGTGTCCATGACAGCAATTGCATTTCAAAGTGGATGAATTTGCACTCGCTATGTTAATGCGTATCTCTGAAAGGCTGGGCGTCTCGATTGCAGCCGGCTTGACAGGAACGTGACAATAAACACAGATTCCTCTTCCTATCCCATGCTGTTGTTACATCTGTTGCTATGAAAACAGTTACCTACAAAGACCTGACTGGTCAGAGCTAGGCGTGCTCTATCCAATGCAGATAAAACTCGCATGCCATTGGTCTGTTTTCTAGGAAATACTCTACACTTTTCACCTTTTGGAGCCACATTGATGGAAGCTCAGGGTGACACATGGTTCTTATCAATAAAACTGATACATATTTCATTTTAGCCTCACACCTTCAGGGCTGTCGAATCGCATCTGGCTCCCAGGTGAAGTTCCCTCCCACTGAGACTGGTACACTGGTCGGTCCTCACCAGAGGTGGACATTTCAGGTCCAGAAAGTAAAAATCAAGACCAAGATTCTGTCACAGAGTACTCAACTGGTTGGTTGAAACACAATCTTGGTCTGCCTTTATACTTTCTGAACCTGAAATTTCCAGCTCTGTTGCTCACATGGATAAGATCCAAGCACATCTTGTGTTGGACATTTGGTTTGGAAGATAGTTAGATTGCTATTTTGCCCTGATCTCTATAGTGCTGTTAAATTTTGTCTTGAGTCTTCGGTCTTTATGACTTAATGCACACTGGACAGCTTGTACCACAGCTTTATACATAGTGGCTTTGGTCCCTCTGCATCAGTGGTTAATCAGTCTCACATTCATAGCACCAGTCTTCTGTCTCCCAGCATCGGTAAAGCACAGGTACCACGGAGGAAAAAGACATAGATATGCCAGCAGGAGGACTATCCCCTGACCTTGTGTGAAGCAGATGGTTGGAGGGTGTCTGCCGGAAACTGTGGTGATGTAAGTTCATTTGCGTGATTTAAATTTAGACAGATTTATGTACATTACAGCCCAGGTGCCTTGTGGGTGGTTGTTTTTTGACTTGACAGTTTACATGAACACACTTGTGTGGTTAATTGATGCAGCTGAAAACTACCAGCGAAATAAGCACAGATTGGCAGAAAAAAAAAAAAACAGACAAACTCTCGAAAAAGAAACGACACAGTCGGAAAACACACAGGCCTACACCCGGACACAAACGAAACACAAAAAGAGAGACGCCCAAAACCCCAAGCAGGTAAATGGACATGAAAACAAAACACAACGACAGACGCATGGACGCAAAAAGCAGATGCAGAAAGAAACACACATGCCGATAAAAAGAAATACAGAAATAACCAAAAAGTGCACAAGGATGATGCAAATAAAAAAAACAAAACAAAACAAAAAAAAGAGAAATATAGGTGAAAGACTTTAGACACTGGGCTGGCCTCCCGTCCTGGGTTGTTCCCGACCTCGTGCCCGTAGCTTCCGGGATAGACTCCAGACCCCCCCACGACCTGGAAGGATAAGCGGGTTGGAAAATGGATGGATGGATGGACTTTTAAACACAAAACAAAAACAAAGACACAAGTGTGACTGAAATAAACAAAAACACAATACGTGAATACAAGCTTAAATACCAGACAGCAGAGAGACACACATAGGACTGACTTCATATATTTGTGTGTGTGTGTGTGTGTGTGTGTGTGTGTGTGTGTGGGAGTGGGGGCGGGGAGGCTGCTAACACCCCCATCTGGATTGTAAGGACTCTCCAAGTCAGATTCCCAAAGCCCCCTCCCACACCCACTCAGTGAGCACTTATCTGAACTCCTACACACACACATACACACACAGTCTGTAATGCTGTAGTAATAGGCCCTCTTGGCTAGGGAGTGGGGTTGGGCCTTGTATTTAATGAGGTAGGCCACCTCTTTGCTGCCTGCTGTGTCTTTTTAGTGGTGAATTGGAGGAACAGCTGTGAATGCAGGACTTTTTCAGTGGAGTGACCGGGATGCCCTTGGGGGAGACCCCTACCATCTGTCTGCATCACTGTGTCCGTCTGTCTGTCAGTCTGTGCCTTTCTGTTTGCATCCTGTTTCTCTGTGTCTGTCAGTCTGTGCCTTTCTGTCTGCATTCTGTCTGCATTCATGACTGAGCCTCTCTCAGTATCTCTCTGTCTTTCTGCCTGTATATGTGTGTGTCTGCCTGTATCTGTCTGTCTGTCTGTCTGTTTATGGGTATTCTGGCTGCTCTAAGATAGTACTTCCTGAAAATCAAGCTTTGTGTTGATGAATGAGTGCAAATATGCCTGGAATGTTTTATTCTCTGGAGGGGAGGTGGGGTATTTTAAGCCAATAATCACATTAAAGTTGAGTCAAACAGAAGTTCCTGTAGAGACAGGAGAAGAAAAATTCTGTATCTGTCTGCATTCTGTTTTTCTGTGTCTGTCAGGCTGTGCCTTTCTGTCTGCATTATGTTTCTCTGTGTCTGTCAGGCTGTGCCTTTCTGTCTGCATTCTGTTTCTCTGTGTCTATCAGGCTGTGCCTATCTGTCTGCATTCTGTTTTTCTGTGTCTATCAAGCTGTGCCTTTCTGTCTGCATTCTGTTTTTCTGTGTCTATCAAGCTGTGCCTTTCTGTCTGCATTCTGTTTCTCTGTGTCAGTCTGTGCCTGTCTGTCTCTATTCTGCTTCTCTGTGTTTGTCAGGCTGTGCCTTTCTGTCTGCATTGTGTTCCTCTGTGTCTGTCAGGCTGTGCCTTTTTGTCTGCATTCTGTTTCTCTGTGTCAGCCTGTGCCTTTCTGTCTGCATTCTGTTTCTCTGTCTCTGTCAGTCTATGTCTATCTGTCTGCATTCTGCTTTTCTGTGTCTGCCAATGTGCATCTATCTCTGACTGTGTGCATCTGTCTGCATTCTGCTTCTCTCTGTCTGTGCCTCCGTGTGTCAGTAAGTCTGTACCTATCTGCCTGCATTTTGCTTCTCTGTGTCTGAACTTCCGTTTGTCGGTAAGTTCGTGCCTGTCTGCATGCTGTTTCTCTGTGTCTGTGCCTCTCTGTGCTGTGCCAGTATAGCTGTGTTTTGAGTTCTTACCAAAAACACTTCAGGATCAGGGAAAGTAAAGCGGATATTAGACTAGCACCAGAATGTTGTTTGTACACGTGACTCATCACAGAAAACAGGCTTCGCCTGTCGTATTGAGTGATCGATCACTTACGGATTAACAGGCTCTTAATTCACGCTGACCCACCTGATGAGATCCCCTTCTTGTCACAGAGCCAGCTGCTTGTCATGGACACAGCTGTCCTGTCCCTCATTCTGTCAAACGCAATTGGAATTGATGTGTTGCAAGATGTTTGATGACATATTCTAAGACAGCTGAATTTGGGTCCCAAATTAAGTTTGCTTAGGCTAAATTGCACAAATGCTTATCTTAATTCAGTGTGTCTATACAGGACTGTGTGCATGTGTGTGTAGGAGGAGGATCAGCAGTGTAATCGTGGATTTGTTGTGTGTATAATGGCTAATTTATTCTTCATTTCATAAAAATTTCAGTTCCTTTAGTTGGGGGATTTGTCCAACGGGAAATTGCTACTTTGCCCCACAGGGGCTGTTTTTTTTTTTTTTTTTTTTTTTTTTACCAGGGGCACCTTGTGAGGGGGGCAGGGGCTTTCTGAAACAACCCTTCAGGAGTAAAATCCAGATCATTCTGGAAACAGCTGCCTTGACCATTTAATTTCTGACATGGTGTTTAGGAGATAGACCACCTATTTTAAAATTTCTTTTTAATGCATCTGTCACAGTAACAGACAGAAGAAACACAAAAATGCAGGCAGCCAGAATTGCCCCTCCTTTAAATTCCTTTAAATGATGTCTGAAAATGAGCTAGTGTCCCATTCCTAAAGTGAGCTAGTGTCCCATTCCTAAAGTGAGCTAGTGTCCCATTCCTAAAGTGAGCTAGTGTCACATTCCTAAGTTTATATCAAACTTCATTTGTATTTTAGCGTGTGACATTTTTGGCTTGTATTTGAGGCTGGGTATGCAAAGAGCAGAATGTAGTATAAAGCAGAGGTGTGTCTGAGAGGGTTTTCTCTTTTACTTGTACCTACCCTCCGACCCACAACGCATTTAATGCATCCCAGAAATTTCTATCCAAAAGACTGGCAGAGACTCACCGAACCACAGCCGCCTGACACAGCACCAGGCTCCTTGCGTCACCCTGGTTACAGGAAGTTCGAGCTGGGATGCTGTGTCGGAACCAACGATGGCAACAGTGTTTTTCTGATAACCAACATGGCAAGGAGGCTTTTGAGATGAGGGGTGGGGTCAAGGGTTTCCATGAACGGCACCGTTTTCTGTGTGTCCTCCAAGATCATACTCTGGTGGCCTGGATGGGGGACGTTGCATTGGGGTGGGGGGGTAGCCAGAATGGTTATTGTATCTGGCTCAAGTTGTATCTGATGAAAAACTGATTCGCGTTAGGGTAGGACAGCAGTGCCTTAATGGATTAATGGATAAATTAATGTGTTTCCACATAAAGGAGGTTGTAGTTGTTATTGTCTTAGTGAGTGACACACCTTTTCTACAAGGGTCCAACAGCAAGGTCCTGTCTTGGAGGACTCATTTAGGGCCAGCAGCACATGGCCCCGTCCTTAAATTAAAGTGCAAAATGAAATAAAAATGAAGGGCAGAACGAACATGGTTAATTAATAATGCGATTGGAGTGCCAGGGGTCTTTGAGGGTGGGCGAGATGGAGGTGCTGTGGCGATTGGCTCCCAGCTAGCCAATCGGATCGCTTCGCACCGGCAGTGGGCGGGGAATGTGTGAGGGACCTCCATCCGGTATGAAGGTGTGAGGAGAGGCGAACGGCATGAGTCACAGAGCTGCTGGGCAGGGTGTATACGTGTGTGCGAGACAGCTCTCTGTTTCTGACGCAGAGCTATTGAAAAGCCATCACAGAGGAGGGCTCCTCTCTGGGTCTAAACTCCCCCTCGCCGGCATTATGATGGCAGGCACATCAGCCGGTCCGCCTCGCCGCACTCCCAGCCGTGCTCTGCCCCCCCAAGCCCAGCTCCTCTCCCCTGCGACGTGACCAGCCTGCCAATGGAGACAGCCAGAGGAGGAGGGCCCTAGCAGATTCTCTTTTTCCTCCCTCTCACCCGAGGAAAGGGTGCAGAGGTCAGCAGATGAGCACCCTTTTAGTGGAGGGGGGAGCCAATCGCACCCAGCCTCACCCACGAGCGTGATACCAGTATGATTTCATCGCCTGCAACGCCGGCCCTGTTGCCATGGCACCTAGTAACCAGGCACAGATGTGGGAAGGCAGCACCCTACCTGCACCTGAACACCACTGGGGTGGGAGGTGTCTGTGGTCTGCAGCAGCAGGGATGCTGACAGTCTATCCTTTGTATGCACTTACCCTCTCACCCTGACCCTAATACCCATACACGCATGTGTCATGCTAACTCAGCTCTCTGTCGCCCCCTGCAGGCTGGAGTGGGTGGAGATCATTGAGCCGCGCACGCGGGAGCGCATGTACGCCAACCTGCTGACGGGCGAGTGCGTGTGGGACCCGCCGCAGGGCGTGCGTATCAAGCGCTCCGGTGACGACCAGTGGTGGGAGCTGTTCGACCCAAATACGTCGAGGTTCTACTACTACAGCGCAGCGTCCCAGCGCACTGTGTGGCACCGGCCCCGCGACTGTGACATCATCCCACTTGCCAAGCTGCAGACTCTCAAGCAGAGCGCCGATGGCGAGCCCAATGCCGCCTCTCCGCCACGGCAACAGCGCCAACCTCCCCGCCGCCGACGCGCCTCCGCTGACAGTAGCCCTGGCCGGGGCAGTGCTGTCAGCACCTCCTCCTCACTGGACCAGGAGCTGGCAGACAAGCAGAGCACCTCCACCACTGCAGAGGGGGAAAGGTAAGGAGCTGGGGGTCAGGGGGGGTGAAGGGGGGGT
>JAODJW010000081.1:18308451-18329542 GCA_026777045.1 Hyperopisus bebe | reverse complement strand
CCACTTCCTGCTTGCACATCCCACTGGTCCCTCCATACCTTATCCACTTCCTGCTTGCACATCCCACTGGTCCCTCCATACCTTATCCACTTCCTGCTTGCACATCCCACTGGTCCCTCCATACCTTATCCACTTTCTGTTTGTACATCCCACTGGTCCTTACCTGCCTCATCCATTTCCTTTTTGTTGTTTGTGATGCACTTGACCTCTCACCTTGTGCTTCTCTCTAATTCTCCAACTTGTCACCACGTAACCCCCCCCAGCTGTGCTTCTCTGTACTATCCCATCTCCTACCTCTGACCTCACTGATACCATCTCCCCCCTTCTCTCTCTCTCTGCCAGCGACTTCCAGCTGTTAATTAGCATGAATAAACCCCCAGCCCCACATGACACGAGTCTCTCTTACTCTCTGCCTCTCTGTCCCTCTCTCACCTGCATCCAGGTGTTTGCCCAGCCCGCCAACGTGGCCATCACCAAGATGGACATAAACAACCTGGCCATGGTGATGGCGCCCAACTGCCTGCGCTGCCAGTCGGACGACCCGCGGGTCATTTTCGAGAACACGCGCAAGGAGATGTCCTTCATCCGCGTGCTGATCCAGAGGCTGGACACCAGCTTCATGGATGGGGTCCTATAGCTGATACGACACACACACACACGCACACACACACACACAGGGTCCTGCAGGGTCACGCATAAGCATGTGCACGGAGGAGCATAGGGTCACGTGAGTATGCACAAGAGCGGATATTCACCGTCCCACACACACACACACACACACACACACAAACATGCACACACAAAAGTGCCATCTTTGATATTACCATGTCAAGACAACAGCCGATATCAAAGACACAGAACATTGTTTTCCAGAATGCATCCACACGCACATGCGCTAATATTGCAATATTGTTGTTGTGTCACCAAACCACAAAGGGACAGTTGAACACACAGACAGGCAGGCAGGTGACTCCGATTCCAGTTCTGGTTCAACCCTGTCCTGAGGGAAGCTGCTGTTGTACCCTTAGGTGGGCACTTGATCTGGACTGGCTTAGCTGAAAAGGGTCTGTCCAAATATGAGATTTAAGGAGTGACTCACAGGCTTCTGCAAAGCAGAAATAACGTCAGTGAGAGAGGAGGACACTTTCTGTAGGCTTTTAATGGGGGGGGGAGGAGAAGCTTCCATTACTTCCAAGGACCAATGCTGTCGGAGGAATTCTGCAGGATTCCCTCTTTATTTCCTCCCGTAGTTTAAGCTGTTTAAGTACGATACAACAGGGTGGTGTCGGTAGTTTGGTTACCGAGGCCCGGTGGGTCTGCCGTAAAGCCAAGCTCCAGGTTTGCTCAGGTTCCAGGACCCCCAGCCTTTACCTGGGCCCGGCTTGCGTTTGCTGGGTCATCGAAGTGGTAGCTTGAATCGTGGGTCAGGTTTTGACTGGCACTATTAAGCTCATAGCTGAATTTCACTGCTGCCTGCCTTATACCGTCCTGTCAGTCCTAGCTAATCAGCCACTCTCTCACAGCCTTGATTCAGTTATTCCCAGATACTCCTCCCCATCCCATATCATGATATTCCATTCCATGGTGTGCTTTAACATCCCATATCCTGATATCCCATTCCATGGTGTGCTTTAACATCCCATATCCTGATATCCCATTCCATGGTGTGCTTTAACATCCCATATCTTGATATTCCATCCAATGGTGTGCTTTAACATCCCATATCCTGATATTCCTCTGTTCTGTTCCATTACATTCCATGACTCACATTTTGTTTTCATAGACATTCCATTCTACTTCCAACACGAAGCTACAAGTAAACTGCCTTAGTTTATGATGTCGTTAACAGTTACGTACTTAGTGACAAGAGTCCATAGTTTGGTTTGAACTGAGTGAAAACTGGTCTGATGGTTTAATTAGCACCAGGACATAGTGAAATACAGGAATCAGCTATTTTACATGACATCACAAAGTACACGGAAAATATTTTTAATATGTCAGAGTCAAAAAATATATTAACTGCCACTTTTATGTATAAGATTTATACATTTAAAAGGTGTTTCACAGTATGAATATTCAGAAATGATTTTACAGGAAACCTGCATATTAAATCCACAGTTAGTATATTTTGGACGTCACGTTTCAGAAATGGTTTCATACAACATATTTCTTGTACTGTACAATGCGCCGTTACACAACGGATTTCACTGAAATGCCCCATCTAGTCTGCTGGCCAGTCTGTCTGATAGTGAGACAGCAAAGTGTCTCGTGAGCCTGTTTAAGGTGATTATGTGGTATGGGTGTCATTTTTCTATTGTTACTGGGATTGTTTATAAGATTGTTGTTTTTAGAAGGGTTTTAATTTTTTTTCAGGGACTGTTTAGTTGGTCCATCTTGAATGAGCTCTGGCAAATGCATTTTTAGCATGTGAGAACTTCTCATGATTTCATTTGGCTACGATCCCATGGTATGTGAGAAAACTCCCATGTGTGTCCTAGAGTGTTTCACTGGATGTCAAAGGCATCACACCTGATTTTACTACATTGATATATAAATGGGATGGGGAGGCCCCGCCCCTGCCTTTTTTCTCTAGAACCTGATTGGTCATCATAGCCCCACCCACATCATAGCCACACCCCAGAAATTAGGAGTAGTGTTGTATGTCAGGTGGGCTGCTCTTGTTATAAAATAAGCCTGACAGGTTTATGTTTATTTTAAGTTATTTACAGGTTTGTAAAAAGTAAATCATATGTGAATAACACATGTAAAGAAAGTTTAAATTAACACAAGTCATGAGAACAGGGTTTAGATCGGCAGATATGAAGTGAATAACGTGTTGTGTGTTTTTTGTTAATATATGAAAAATGAAGAGTTTAAGAGATATGAAATGAAATCTATGCCCTTGTGGGTCTTTAGGAGTTGTTTTTGATTATCTACAGTACTCCTGTAGAAATTTTAAGGGCCAACCCTGAATATCTGCCAGAGATCGGACCCTGGTACCTGGTACTGTTCAAAGTTGCAAGATGTCTTTTCAATGTGTAACCTCTGTGTCTGCCATTGATCTCAGAGATGCCATAGCAACGCACATGTGCCACACAGTGCCTGAGTCTAAATTGCTCCCTGTGCTGGTCTATACATTACTAGTCTGTACAATAACTCACTTAAGGGGCGCTGGTTGTGGTGACGGGGGTGGGGGGATGCAGATATTGGGTGGGGGTCCTCACAGCTTGCATCCGTGGGGTACACTGATGCCTCGGAGTCACCAATCGGTTCCATGTTTTAAACAAAAACAGGCAACAGTGTAACACGTTAGAAATGTAACCGGAAAAAAAGAAATCTTTTAGCTTTTTAAAATGTTTCCAAAAATGTTTGTGTTATTTATTTAGTATATTTACTGTACTTTTTTATTCTGTCACTCCTGTTGTTGTTCGTTTGACTGCCAATGCCCATATTGTTATGACATATATATAGTTAATATTGATTATATACAGAAAGGCAGCAGAAATACCCCCCTCCCCTCCACAGTGACCCCTTGCTGCCACTCTATACACCCCCATTCCAAAGGTTTCTGTTTTACAGAAAAAGGACACTCTCTCCTCGCCCTCTGTGTAAAAGCAGCAGTTAGGGGAGGAAACAGGACATTATTTAATAAAAGATTGAAATATGACTTTTGTCCAGATTGTTTTTTTCCACTGACATAGTGGGCTTGATGTTCAAAGGACACCGTCTGATAAAAACAACAGGATCACCTAGCCGGAACTGGGATTCCCTCGTCCAGGAAGCCGGTGACAGGATGGGGAATGCCACACCTGCAGCTGGTTCACGGGGCCTGACATCTGGCTTGGATGTGGACTGTGAGGACTAGAGTTTGTGATACTTAAAAAAAATGTCAGCATCAGCCTATTCAGAAACGGCCCGTTGGTTCATGATCATTAATCATGTACAAGCCTTTTTGTCTCAGACTGATACGCCGTGTTCAGGCTTTCCTGCCTCGGAACCATAACCTGTAGGGATCTGTGGCAGCAAGCTGCAAGGTTCCCTCAGGAGACACACCAACTTCCTGACGTCCCAACGCCTGTTTTGTTGTGTGGTTCCCCCTGTATTGATGCCAAAACTGCGGTCTTTTGTTTTCAGGCCTCCCTGCTGTTGTTTCATTTATGCTTCTACTCCATCCCCAAATACAGTCCATCTTTCTTCCTCCATCCCTCTATCATAAGCTTCTTTTCACCATCCTGCCTGGAATGATTTGTACAATGTTAAAACTAGTAGCAATAGCACTGGGCAAGTCAAACGTGCACCACAAATGCTAAGCTTCCCTGTTTGGCTCAGTCAAGTGAAGTACACTACTAGTAATTAATGCCTGGAGGTTCGAGTATGAAGATTAAGGGTTTTTTTTTTTTCTTTAAATATGTCTCATTATCGGTCGTTTCTGAGCTGAAGAAAATGGCTGCGGTTCATTGGCGGCCCATCAGAAGCAGCCCCATGCTCATTACGTTGTTGAGGACTCGCTAATTGCACAGAAATTTTTGAGCCACCGGCCAGTGGTAGCAGATTCAGCCCCAAATCCAGATTTAATGAGCTTCTGGAAGCGCTGAACCTCACCGAAGTTGCCGTCTCAGCAGAAGGTGTCATGTGACCCTCTCCGGCCTTCCATCAGTTACATCCCTGTCAAACTACTAAAAAAGACATTTCCTCTCACCAGTGAACCTGCCCGCTGGTCATTTCTTCCCTTCTGTGATTACAGACTGGAGTACAGGGGCTCTTTCATGTACACCCTTTTATGCAGAGGCTGCTTTTACCATCTCCATCCCCAGCCCCCCCATTGAAGAACACAGTAAGGGGGCCTCGGACAAACTAAAATATCCCAGGGGCTCCCGACCATGATAATGTACCTCTGCTACAGTATGACAGCTCTGGAGTGGATGGACAGGTTCATGGTAATCTAGCATACTGGGCATCTACAGGTTAGTGGACCAGCAAAATGTATCGTGACCCCAAAGCCCCCACTCCCGGCAAACTTCTCATGGGGGACCCCAAAGTCCAGAGTCGATATTTAACCCCAGTCCAGACAGACAGACTCACGTTTTGACAGCAATTTCAAGTTCATTATGTAACATGATTCCCAGGGTTATCAAACCACACGAGTGCTTTCTTTATAAAATCACCCTTAAAAATGTCCTATTTCTTCTGCTAATGGCCCTAACAGCAAAGTGTCTCCACCTTCACAAAAACACAAGCAGACACATCTAACATCATAGAAAACAGTTAATTAATATACTTTTAAATAAATCAGATACTGTACAATGTACGGGTAAGCTGCTGTAGCGATTTAACACAAGGATTAAGAACTGCTGAAAATCTATTAATCAAATCGACCTTTCTCTCCATAGGCATGTCGTGTTATATTGCAAGGTTTCCGAAAAAATATCTAATGATAAATATCATGTTAAATTTCAAAATCCTCACACACTTAACATCACGTATAGTTTAGTTACTGCATATACGTACGTCCAATCCGAGGGTTAATACGTTAGACCTTCGGTCACCGAAGCGCAGCCAATGAGAGATGTCTGCGCGAATGACGTAGCTGCCACGCGGTCACATGACAATGTTAGCCGGAAGTTCCGCCTCGTGCTCGTGTAAACATCAGAATCCGGAAGAGGGAGATGTGCTTCACTTAGATGCATGTGACACTGTAACCGGTAAGCGTGTCATTGCATTATCTTCGCTGTTTCATTAACATTAGTATTTAATGCATTAGCGCTAAATTCTTTTATAATGTTGGTAGCCAATTGCGTGCCTCCGACTGTACATTTTCCACGTAAACCTTTCTTCGGTCTCCTCCAGTTGCTGTTCGCTGTTTATAAAGTAAATCAAACAACTCAGATGAACTTCGCCCTCATAGATTGAAATGTTGTTTGATGGATTGCATCATGGATTGTACAAATCCGAATTTTCTTGTACGCTATTAAGTTGCAGTTCCCGAAATGACTTGGTGGTGTGAGGAAGTTGCAGCACAGACCTGATACGTTAAGTTGCCTTTGACCAAGTCGTGGCATAAACAGGAAAAACACGTTCAGGGACACGACAGAGCACTGACGTGGCAAGTCTGTATTGTACTCTGAATTAAAATACTCCAGGTTGTTAGTAAATCTAACAATAATTTTGACAGATATACTCTGACATTGTGCTATCTATGAATTCATTCATGCGAATGTGCCTTTTTTCCCTCATTTACTGAGTTTACGGTCATGTTTTTCTCTTTCCCACATGGAATAGCACCTTTGCAAACACTGAACCTTTTTTATAAGCTGCATTGTGCTGTTGGGTGACATTCTGGTTTAGTAGGTAGGTCTGTTGCCTCATACTTCCAGCTATGGGTGTTTGAACCCCAACTCTGGCTCCTTTGTTTTCCCGCCGCAGTTAAGCTAGTTGGTGCATCCCAGATGTTCCCATTCAGTAGCTGTGTGCGTAAGTGTGTATGTGCCTTTGATGGACTGGCACCCCATCCTGGGTGTACCCCATGCTGCCTGGGATAGACTCGACTTAGAACATTGTGCTGTTTTCATTGTTAGTAACCAATTGTCCTTAACACTTTTCTCTTGGGGACTTCCTGTCACTTTGCACAGCATGACCAGGATGTAGCCAGGCAGTAAATGCTGACTGTTGCCTCTGCTCCCCAGAAACTGCACAGATGGAGACGCAAAGGGCGCCGATGCGCGTGCTGGTGACGGGTGGGACAGGCCTGGTGGGCCGGGCGATCGAGCAGGTGGTCCAGGCCCAGGGGGGGTGCGGGGAAGGGGAGCAGTGGATCTTCCTCTCCTCCAAGGACGCAGACCTCAGGTGGGTGTTTGCTGCTGTCTGGTCGTCGTGTGTCTGTGCGTCCGTGCGGACGGGTGCGCGCTAACCGTAGTCCGTCCTCTTTGGAGCAGGGATCTGGCTCAGACACGGGCTCTCTTTGAAAAGCACCGGCCCACTCATGTTATCCACTTGGCCGCCATGGTGGGGGGCTTGTTCCGGAACATGAGGGAGAACTTGGATTTTTGGGTAGGGAGAACCGCCCTCCCCTGGCTGTTAATCAAAATGTTTTTTAAAAAGCCTTTTTCTCCTCACAAAAGACAGGAGACACTAGGATGCTGTTGCAGCTAAAATGGGTTGTTTTGAGAAATTTGTGTGTCCCCCCCCCTCCAGAGGAACAACATCCACATAAATGACAATGTGCTACAGACAGCCCATGAGATGGGCGTGGTCAAAGTGGTGTCCTGCTTATCCACCTGCATCTTCCCCGACAAGACCACCTACCCAATTGATGAGACCATGGTAAGGCCACAAGGGGGCATTATGGTTACAGACCAAAAATAATTGTAGAAATATAATCTGTGTAGATAAAATGACTTCTACGGATGATAATTAAAGATGTGAAATTAGAGTTGAATTCTCTGGCCCCTTAGGTACATAATGGCGCCCCACACGACTCCAACTTCGGTTACTCGTACGCAAAGAGGATGATCGATGTCCAGAACCGGTGAGCTGCCCCCCCCCACCACCACTCGCCCTCTGCCAGTGCCAGAAGCATTGGCCTGGTTTGGTCTCCTACTTGATCACTAGCAGAATGATCCAGTGTACCGGCAGTCACCAGGCTTGACATTTTACAAAGGTGGGGGGGTGGAAAGTTTTGGGGGGTGTGATGCCTGCTGTAGCTACAGGGCAAGCACAAGGATCTTGGTGGGTCAGGTGGGGGGGTAGTGGAGTCCTTATTTATCCCTGATTGGCCTTGTCCTGGGTTTAACCCAGATCAGTAATATGTGTGTGTGTGTGTGTGTGTGTGTGTGTGTGTGTGTGTGTGTGTGTGTGTGTGAGACCAGGGCTTATTTCCAGCAGCACGGCCGGCGCTTCACTGCAGTCATCCCTACCAACGTGTTCGGGCCCCATGACAACTTCAACATCGAGGACGGACATGTGCTGCCTGGACTCATTCACAAGGCCTACATCGCCCACAGTGCGTAGCCCATGCACACACACACACACACACACACACATATACACATATACACATGCATGTGGTACATTTCTGTTTGTTTTTCTCCAGTTAAGGCATGAGGGTATAGCAGTATAGTAACTATATAAATCAGCAAGCTAACATAAACACAGGCGCTTAACTAGTGATTCATGAAAGAATACACCACCTTGTGTTTGTATCGGACAACATTATGTTTCTCCTTTCGATGGAAATGCGATAGTTTCACTGCACATTCACACCACGCTGACCCAGTTCTTTTGGTGATAGTAACTGTTATGGGTTGCTCAAATCATGTTACCTGACCTTACTGCAACCCCCCCCCCCCCCTACTGCAGAGGAGGGGTCTCCGCTGCAAGTCTGGGGCACTGGAACTCCTAGGAGACAGTTCATCTACTCCTTGGTGAGCTGTCATTGCACCCCCCCCACCTGTGACAGTATAGACACAGTTCATGTCATTGTTTCCTCCACCCTCTACAGCCACTAACAAAAACAAGACTTGATAAATCTAGCTAGCAAGCTGAATGTACTATTTATTCATACTGAAGTGTTTTTAATGAAATCAGAAGTTCAAACGCCCCAAAGCTAAATGTGGTAATTTTTTACGAGGTCACCTTTGTAGCATGCAGAGTTAGATCGAACCCCATAATCTTGTCCACACAAATGTGTGTGATAATTTGATGTCAGTTTCATTAGATGCAGAGGGAGTGTTTAAGCTGGTTTGATCATGCTGTGTGATGCAAAGGTCAGGGGTTAAAGGGTATCTTGATGACCTGATTTCCCCCCACAGGACTTGGCGCGTTTGTTCGTCTGGGTGCTGAGGGAGTACGATGAGATTGACCCCATAATACTGTCTGGTGAGTGCTCTATAGTCACATAATCAAGGCTGGGTTCTTAGACCTACTTGGAAGAATCCGGCATTTCAGCCGGCTGTTACTGAGTGTTCTCATTATCTGGTAATTATAAATTCTCCAGTGTCACACATTGCTTAGGTGTCATTGGGAATATATGTTTAAGTCCTTCACCATACAGACATTCTACATGTTCAACATGTTTGACAGTGCAGTCACCATTTTTACAGAAGATATTTTACAGGCACACTTGTATTATTAAATCAAGCTGTGATTTGTTCTTAAAACCTAAAATTAACTACGTTTTTGTGACAATCGCAGTGGGTGAGGAGGAAGAAGTTTCCATCAAGGAAGTGGCAGAGAGTGTCGTCAAAGCCCTAGGGTTCAAAGGTCAAGTTGTCGTATCCTTTTTGTGGGGTCAGAGTTATTGAAATCTTAGGTGATGTGGCTTTTCATATCCTCTTTTAATGTTGAGATATGCAAACTCCTTTTCATTCATGAAACACCAAGGGGTCTGTCTGGCTCATTAAGCTTTAAGCATTTGCCCCTGACCTATGACCTCAGTTTGACACCAGCAAAGCGGACGGGCAGTTTAAGAAGACTGCCAGCAACGCCAAGCTGCGGCGTCACCTCCCTGATTTCACCTTCACCCCGTTCTCTCAAGGTCAGGACTTGGGGACAGATTTGTATTGTCACATGACTTATTTTGTCTGAAACTTTTGGGGTTAGTATTATGCATTGTTTGGATGGTTTAATGACAGATTCAAACTTGTGACCCACGGTTTTCATGTCTAAAATAATAGTAGTATAGAAGCACTTTGTTAATGTGGACGTGAGAATCTGCATTCCATTTTATTTAAAGTTTTACGTGCTGCTGTACCTGACTCGTTTTCTGTTGGCTTTCCAGCGGTGAAGGAGACTTGTGATTGGTTTGTGGCCAACTATGACACTGCCCGCAAGTGAGCCCGAACCGCCATCTGATTGGTGGACAGGGCTGCCTTTCTATGTCACCTGGCCTCTGGAGGCAGCACCCTCTCAGAAGAGGAAAGAACTGTTGCATTAAACAGGCATTGTTAACTGGAACCAAGATGGCACCCAGATGACTTCTAGGACTGCAGTTTGTCTGTAGCCTCCCCTCCTCCACCTCTAACTCACTACAATAATCCAGTCAGACAGAAACGACAGGGAAGACACACCCCCTTAATGGGGTAATGGCTTTGATAATCGTTTTTAATTTATATTTATACTATGTTAAACTGCTTTACTGGAGCTAAACTAAGGCTAAATAAAGACAGACTGTGATGACTGCTGTAATTCTATGCAGGTTTGTTACTGTCCCCCCAATAGAGAACTCTATTTGTGATGTTAAACGTTCCATCCTGTATGCAGTGCACAGAAGCATGCAAATGAAAGGCTTCCAAACATTCGAGCAGTCATCTTTAAATGGTCTTCGACTGTGTAGCAGCAAGCTGGATTTGGGATTAAGATGGTATTACTCAAAACTGCTAGTCACTTATCTTAAATTAACAAGATCCCCCCCCATCTGTCTTTCCAACACCCACCCCCCTACACACACAGGGTTATGGTTCTGGTCCACAGTTGCCAGACAGGTTTAGCCTGAAGCTCCTTTATCTGCTGTGGCAAAGCTGTGGAAGTGCAGCTCCTTCAGTCCAGGTTTACAGCCCCCATCGGAGGGCCAAGCCGATCACTAAAGGTCCTCTAATCAGCTCAGTCCGATTCCCTGGCATGCGGGCAGAGCCCTCCAAAGGAAAGGCAAAGGGTCACTGGGATGCATTTGGTGCTGAAGTCAGCTGGGGTCTCTGGGAAAGGGTGGCCAGCCCATTTCAGAAGGCTAAAGCACAGTACAGCTAGACACCAAGTACAAATCATTTATTTTAAATAAAACCATGCATTTTAAATATTACAGCTACCTAGACATTGTACACAAAAAGCATTCAGTGAACTACCACATAAAAATGTTAAAACGATCTTAGCCCCACACTAGGGGTTTGAAAGCATAACACTAGTGCATTTAAGATATGGGAGGAGCCTCTGGTTTTGAGGTCAGTGGCGTGTGGGTGAGGGGGGCGTAGGAGGTGTGGCCTCCCTCATGGATCCTGCAGTAGTCCTGGCCGAGAATGGCCCTCTTCTTACAGGGGTGGCCTGTCTTGGTGGTGCCCTGGCAGCGTCGTCTCCCAGAGGCAGAACTGGAGAGGGAGCGAGGAGGAAGAGTCACACTCTGTGGTCTGAAGGGGAAGTCGACAGCCAGCCTGAGTCCGCTTTTGCTGCACGTCCCACATACATGCTACTGAACGAATGACAGCTACCGCAGCACGAAGCAGAGGATCGGGGCTTCGAGTGTTTCCGGGACGATCGGGGCTAGCGCTGCGGTGTACAGGGAACGTACCTGTTGCTACTGAGTGACTGGTTGGGGCTGGAACAGCATGAAGACTCTCCTACAGCATCCAGTACGGCTCCCAGGTGCTTTTGGGCAAAACCCTCCAGCACCCCCTGCCAACAACCAGTGACATGCCCCTGTTTTAGATCAGGATCCATTCAACCAAATACATGACCTGCATCCAGATCAAGAGGAGACAATGAGTGCTTCACATTCAGACTCACCGCGGGGAGACTAGGCCGTCTTTTGGTCCTGGGAGTAGAGTGGCTCGGGGTGCCCCGTTTGGGGACAATGAACTGGGGCTCACAGATCCTGTCAGTGCCAGTCAGGCAATGGTCATCTGTTTTGGGGGAGGGGAGGGGGCGAGTGCAGAAAGTCCGAACTAGATGACATAAGCCTATGGTATGTCTACTCAATGTTTATGTTCATGCAGATGTTACCAGAGAGGTATGTGGAGATAGTACACTCATGTAGAGTTCCCAGTATCCCAGTGTGGGATTAGAACACCACACCCAATGCATGTCCACAGGGGCATAGTTATAAATTCAGGGCCGCCTGGAAAAATATTGCCTGGGGGGGTTGCGATGTTAGATTTTGGGGCAGGGTATTCATGCCCCTATGACAGTCCTGCATGAACATCAAACAGACCAGGAGACTAGAGAATTATGGGTAGGTAGAAGGGTTATCGTGAATTTACACACCGAAAGCAAAGCTGTCCTGAGCCAGCAGGCGATCGTAATCCAGGGCCATAACGCTGCCAACAGCATCTCTGGGAGCAAGAGGGACCTACAGGTCAGTCGATGTGATCTTGAGGTAGCAGAAAATGCAAGAAACTGAGAAATCATGCCACTTGCCTCTCTGGCGTGGAGTGGCTCAAACGTGGACGTTTGGGACTCTTGGGTCGGGCATCTAGGTGCTGCGCTAAAGGGGGGGCAAGGGCGGGATTTTTCACCCTGAGTCTGGACACACCCCTAAGCAACTGCAGGAGGAACCAGTGACCTAGGGCAAAAACAGACTACAGTGATTCCCCCCACCATGATAAATGGACCTGTCCAGTTAAACAGCTCCGTGCCCCAGCCTCACCCAAGGAGAGCGAGACGAGGAGCAGGCTGAGTCCCAGCATGTCCAGCGAGGGCTGATGGTTGAGCTCTGCTGCGGCGTTGAGGGGCACGCTGACCAGCAGGGCGGCACGGGAGAAGCAGGGGCAGTGCAGAAAGCAGAGCAGCAGTGCTACCAGGAGAAAGTACCCAGCATGCACTGCACAAACCCATAGGGCGGACAGACTCATGCCTGGGAACCACAAAAAAAAAGCTTTACTGCTGTACTCTTGAAAGCATTTCCATTTCTTTTCAGAGGACTGAGAGATGACCTCCACTAGACGTGGGGTCTGCTGACCGTCACGCACCTGCCCAGCCCAAGTAGCTCTGGATGAGGTACAACCGCTCCTCCAGCCGGCTCTGCATGCCGTCCAGATACTGTAGCATGTATCCCAGTGTGCCGTTCATGCGCTCCAGCTTGCCCATCAGCGCCGTGTAGTACTGGGCCGTGCGGTTCTGGTACTTCAGGAACCCTGACAGGTTGTCTTCTGGCAAAGGTATAGGTGACAGAAACATCGTGGGTAAGTTGCCAAAAACGTGCTGTAATTATAAACAGATTACTTTCAACACGACCACCATAAAGGTGTTAGGGGAATCAGCTTTAACATACCCATTTTGATATAGATGTCCTGAGCACGACCCCTGACCTCGGCCAGATCCTCCAGAATAGCCCTGTGTCCATCGTGCAGGTCTGACCCCTGACCTTTTAGCTGATTGGTGACATTTTCTGTACAGAGTAAGATGTGATGTAGATGATAGAGCCAGAGTTATAGATGATTATATTCCATCTACAGAGCTGCCAGAACACAACAATATGTATACTGGTTTTTGCTTTAACTGGGATGTTTAGGAAGATTAATCACAGGACTAGGTTTAGAACTTTGGGTGGTGTGGGTGGTCCACATCTCCTCACCCATCCTCTGGGTGATCCCCTGGATGAGCCTAGCCACCAGCTCCTGCCCCGAGGCAATGAGCGCCCTCTCCTGGTTGAGCCGCTCCAGGTTGGAGGCGATGGAGGTCTCCATCTGCTCCTGGCCCACCTGCAGCTGGCCCTGCTGCTCCTGCAGGGCGCTGTGGCCAAGCAGCAGCTTCTCCAGAGACGCCGCCGTCAGCTCCTTCAGCTCCTGCTGGCCTTCCTTTGGGGACACGGGACAACACCAGAGCCAAAAGCCAAGGATCAAGATAGATCCAGGACTGGGCGAGCAGCTCAGAGACAAATGAGGACGTTGGTTAATTCTCAAGCTGATTTTATGACAGGGGGAGCAGCGACACATGGACCACAGAGGGGACAACGGCGGAGAGCTGCTGCTGGGGACAGGCTGCACCTTGAGGTCCTTCATGGCGTCCAGCTGGTTGGTGGCAGTGGCGATGAGCGCGTTGACGGTAACCTCGGCCCTCCTGCGGAAGTGCTGCTGGCGTGTGGCGTAGCAGACGGAGCGCGCTCTGTTGCTCACGATGTGGTAGGCGTTCCATGTGTCGGCGTCCATGTCTGCCGTGCACTGCTTTAGAGACTGGGGGGGGGGGGGGTCTAGTGAGCTGAATCCGCCTGGGGCAGGTCGGCAGTGCCAAGGATGCCTTCCCTGGACACAGAACTGAAGAATTTCACCCCCCCGCCACCCGGGCCATACCATCTCCTCAGTGCAGGGGTAGGTCCTGCGTCCCTCCACCTCAGACTGGCAGTTGAACAAGACCACACCCAGCTTGGCCAGCTGCTCCTCTGATAGGCTACTGCATGTGCTCTTCAGCTGGGCAATGACCTGGTGGGAGGGGCAACGTTACACTGGGGTAGTCCCCTCCCCATGTTAAACATAGGCACATTTGTTTTGAGTCCTTTCCACGCAATTTATCTGCTATTAGGCCGCAACCATTTAAAATGGCCTTCTTAATTTGGGCGATTTTAACGAGGGGTGCAATTACACCCCCCATCGGTCAGATGAAAATGCTATTCAAACACATTAAGTACAATACGATGAAATTTTATTTAAAAGTTACATCTGAAAATGTGACTTGAATTACTCATATCAACGTGTAAAAATAATGCATCGTAAATTTATGCAACCGAATAAATCTTATACACAGTACATCATATGTGTAGAACAGTTTGGCGTTGCCTGTAATGAATGACTGGTCGGGCTCTCTCACGTTGCACCCCCTGTAAGAAAAGTCTAACGTCATCTATGCTTCTTAATTAATACAAGCATTTCCTGACTAAACGCTAAACGGGACACTATTCCTGAACGTTTAAACTCTTTATTTTGAACATCTTAAACGGTGACATGCGCCCAGGGCCCCCTAGTCATACCCGATAATGGCAGCTGTCCAGGGGACTCAGCTCCATCAGTTTAGCCTCCGCCAGGAACTTGTCATCGGCCAGGGTCATTTCGAACTGAGGCACTGCATCACCCACCGGGCCAGGGGCCGCGGGAGCCGGGGGGGCAGCCGCCTCCCTCAGCCAGCCGAAAAAGGCCCCCGCCGGCCCACATTGAGAGGCCAACGTCCATAGCGCTAGTGCCCACGACAATATGCGAGGCAGGTGGGGCAGCTTCATCTACCAGGGAGAGGAAAGAGGAAAGTCCCATCGGGAATGCAGTGCCTGATGGAAAAGCATCACTAATCCTGCAGTGCGATGCTGGGCAAAGCCCCTAACGCGATATATTGTAGAAAAACAGACAAACGTTTAGAGTTAACAGAGAGAGAAAATTAGTATGCTTGAGTAAATTATGCATGCAGATATGCCCCCAGCCTACACCGAAACTACTTTATCTCATGCCCGGGCATGTTCGAAACGGGAGCCTGTAGTATCATCACACTTACGATTTTTTTAAAGCAATTAATAACTTATAACCAAAAATGACAGTACTTGCACGGTGGAATTACCCCGATCTCACTCACCTTATTGAAATAACCTTCTACTTTATTCCGGCAAACCCACACAACAATACGTCCCCCCTCAGAACCAACTGTGTTACACAGTTTAAATCCCAACGACGCAGCCAATCAGATCGATGCTCCCCCAGCCCCCTTTCCCGTCAGTTCATGTTTTATTTAAAAAATTTCACTCAAATCGCGCGTAAACGCACTTAACTTAAGTCTTATGTAATAGAACAAACCAACAGCACGAATATGATATTAATATAATGATACTCATATCACCGTCATTATGATCAACGACTAAATGTTTGATCACAGCCGAAAAGTTGAAACTCCGAGAAAGTGTTCAGTTGTCCGTCCACTTATGGGCGCTCAGTAGCACCCCGGGTTAATAAGTAGTCGTCCCATTTTCAACTAACGTGTGCATGTGTCGTGAAAACTTTTTTTTCTATCAAGTCATATGGGTCTTTGAAACAATTTTTTGTTATACGAGACTAACTACGGATAATTGATACTGTGGTTTTAAATACTATCAAGTCACCTGTTGAATTTGCATTACGTTGAACTTAAAGATCGCGATATCAGGAGTACATCATATTTACCAGCTTCGGGTAACACAAATTGTCTTATTGATTACTGAGGATCGTTACTTTACATTTCTGCGCTGACAAGGACATACGTGTAGCAATTTTCCTGATCTGATAGTAATTATTAGATTAGTGGAACCAAACCAGAGAGACCCTGGAACAGGTAGGGGTTTCCATCAGATTTCACGATGTTAATCGTGTCGTTTGTCCATGGATGTTTTACTATAGTGCATAACAGGCGACGCTCAGAGACATTGTTAACTGGCGATAGTCCGTGTTGATATTATTCAAATGTAACACTGACATCTGTCTGGACTAATACATCTTTCAACAAGGTTTCACTAGTGCAGAATGGAGCCATCCGAGGTGAAGATAGGGTTTATTGGTGCAGGAAATATGGCCTTTGGCATTACTAAGGGGATCTTACTTTCAGGTAAGGAAGTTCATGGGTTTACCCTGTAAGTCTGTATAATAGTCCCAATAATCACTTTTAAATTGCCGCCTAAAGGATTTTTAGTCGGCATATTTTTTTAGTTTCTATTTACGTTTATTGATGCTTTTCTAGCGCTTCTGTCTGTGTATACTGAAAAATTTACACTGATAGCTCTGTATGCTGGTAGGTATACGTTTTTGATAACTGAATCATGCCCGTAAACTGCAATCCCCCCAGGAACACAATCTTGTTTCGTCTAGTTTAATTTCATAAGCGAGTGCGCCCCCTGCTGGTACAGCAGCCCCTTTGCAGCCGTCTCCTTACTTCGGTGTGCTGCTCTGCAGGGGGCGTCCTAGCCACGAACGTGACGGTGAGCGCTCCCTCCTCCAACAACCTCGGACGCTTTCAGGTACTTAAAGCCTGCTATATGTTTCCTATCTATTTTACGTGCCTAATTATCCCCGAGGGGAAAAACACTGCACATGTAAGGTGGAATAAACACTTCATTTACATTTTGTTTGATGCTAATTTAAAAAAAATGAGTAGGGAGGAAGGTAATACTCTATGGAGCAGCCATCTCTGATTTACCATGTGAAGGATGATTGTATAATGCTGTAATTATAATTATTATAGTTACAGTAATAATTACTTTGCATCTCCGTCAGCCCGAGCCCCCTTATTGCATTTCCCTCTCAGGAGCTGGGTGCAGCCGTGACCCACTCTAACACGGAGGCAGTAGCTGCCTCGCGCCTCATCTTCCTGGCTGTGAAGCCCCACCTGGTCCCGGCGATCCTGCGTGAGGTCGCCCCTCACGTTACCCGCGAGCACGTTGTCGTCTCTGTGGCTGCGGGCGTAACCATAGCAACACTGGAGGAAGTGAGGAGCATCTTTTCTGACTTTCCTGCTGGATGAGGAATGTAGGTTTAAACACTGGAACTGAATTGTGACCCCCCCCCCTTTCTGGCCAGCTCCTCCCTCCCGAGTCTGTCGTCCTTCGCCTTATGCCCAACCTCCCCTGCATGGTCCAGGAAGGGGCCTTACTCTTCTCGCGGGGCTCCAGGGCGGGGCCCGATGAGGGAGTGCTGCTGAAGACGCTGCTGGGGCCCTGCGGCCTGGTGGAGGAGGGGCCCGAATCCTGGATCGATGCCCACACCGGGCTGAGTGGCAGCGGCGTGGCCTTTGTGAGTCCCGGGGGCTGCTTGTGGCTGATGGTCCGGCAGATGGTAATACTCGCCGCCTCTGAGTGACCGGACTGGTGCCCCCAGGTGTACCTGTTTGCAGAGGCGCTCGCTGACGGCGGGGTGAAGATGGGCATGCCCAGCGCGCTGGCCCAGCGCATCGCAGCACAGACCGTCCTGGTTAGTTCTCTCTGCGTGCCTGTGTGCGTCTCTCTCATAGCTGTGATATCAGCCTTTCTCTATCAGTTTGTTTTTGCCTTATTTGTATATCGAGTTAAGATTTTATTTTCAAAAAAATTATGTGCTGCTTGTAATTGGCTATGTAAATTAGTGATAGTAAGTGAGGCTTCTGAGAGATCAAAACAATTGGAAAAATTGATTTGGGAAAAACTTTCAGTCTTCTGGAAAGTTTGAAACATCTGTCTTGGAGAAATGTGGAACAATGCATAGGGGTAAGCGTCATCATTTTATGTGTGTAAGCGTCATCATTTTAGGCGGGTATTTTTAGTTTAGGTGGTTTAGGTGACTAAGGGATGATGTTTGGCTGATCCTGAATCAGTTGAATAGAAACAATTCAATAAGTGGAGACCTTCATAACCTCCTCAAGAACAGCAGTGTGGACTGAGTAGTCCTGTGTAGACACTGTGATGCCAGAGAGGCAGACAGGAAGAAGGTGAGGGACTGGTGAGGTGAGAGGATGGTTATAGTGTCAGTCATTCTAGGGAAGGAGGCAGGAGCAATGCAATTGGATGGCTCCATGTGAGACATGCCCCCTCCCGCTCCCTGACCCTGAATTATTTTCCTCGGACGCAGCATAACCCTCACATCTCCTGGATGTCCTGTCCGCAGGGAGCCGGCCAGCTTCTGAGGGACTCCGGAAGGCACCCGGCCCAGCTGCGCTCTGACGTCTGCACACCAGGGGGCACCACCATCTATGGACTGCACGCCCTGGAGCTGGGGGGACTCCGGGCTGCGGTGATGGGGGCTGTGGAGGCAGCTACAGAGAGGGCCAGGGAGCTGGGCAGGAAGTGAGCTCACAAAGACACGGGCGGAAGTCCTGGTGATGCAGCGGCGTTGGCATGGTGACAAGATAGCATCCGGCATGTTAATAGGTGCTGGAACCCCTTAATCTCCATGACAACACAATGTGGAATGATGTGAATTAGCACATTAGGTTAATGTGATTACTTCCAGTGTTTTATGATGATGACTGTAAGCTAACTGTCTGAGTATCTGTGAGCATTTCACATTCCTGGAAAGAAAATTTGTCTTTAAAGTTGTATTTGGACCATATATTTATCGTGATCGTTTTGTCCGCCTCTTACTTAAAAAAAGATGTTAGGAGATGTTTCCTCTTTGCCTTGTACTGTAATCTGACGACAGCCGATTACTTAGTGCTTCATTCTGTCTCACTCAGTTTAACTGAAGATCCTATTAGTGTATTACTGCTATAATATATTAATCTAACATATTTCATGCTGTGCAATATTGGGAACCTGTGTGCAGCGTAATTCTGTAATAATGCAGGATAGAGGGTCTTAGTGAATGTGGTCTGGGCTCTGTACCTGAGGGAATAATAATGATGCGTAAATATGTGTTTCCATTGGGCGCACAGTGGCTTCACCCCCCAAGGGTTGTGGGTTCGACTCCCACCCCAGGCTCTCTGTGTACAGAGTTTGCATGTTCTGCCCGTTGTCTGTATGGGTGTCCTCCAGGTGATCTGGTGCCTGTAAATTGTCCCCGGTGTGTGATGATGTGTAAGTGGCTGCTCTGTGATGGACTGACATCCCATCCAGGGTGTCCCTAGCGCTGGAGGACATGCCGTAGTTTGAGCTTTACCCTGATCCTCAACACAAGCAAACACTTCACAGCCAGTAGTCGTGTTTTCTAGTATTACTTATTTAATTACTTGTTTTTGGGCTGTGTGTCTTGGTGGGGGGGGGGTGCATTTAATAGCCTATTAAACCAGTCAGCACAGTTTGGATGCACTGTAATAAAGATCAAACCCAGGATAGAGGGGTTCTGTGAATGTGGTCTGGACCCTGTGCAGGAGGGTCACTGTGTCAGAGATGCTGTAGGAGGACAGAGTTCCTGCCCCGTGATCCAGGTTCACCCTTATCCTGGGGGGGGGGGGGGGCAGATACTGCAGATTATACTTTATTATGTTGGAATGAATAATGGAGCATGAGCAGTACAAACACCAGGACTTGTCATTGTATCAAAATGTGCTGTCAGTCGTCCGCCACAATGCAATAAAAACCTGTTATTTTGTCATTATGGGGACCACTTTTCAAGTTACCACAAAGATCTGTGACTACGGTCAAAAAACTAAAAATGGCAAACATCTCGTATTTTCTTTGGTTACTTATGGCTAAGGTTAGGGCTGGATAGGAGTTAAGGTTGTCATGTTGGGATTAGAGTTTTCCCCATAGAAATGAATGGAGAGTCCCCACAAAGATACAATGCACACTTATGGACCGATAGGAGTGAAACAAAGAGTGCTGGTGTTTTAAGAATCCAACATGCACCCCGCTTCCTCACACACAGTACCTCAGGAGAGAAGGACTTGTTTCAAGATTTGCCTGTTGTGTGTCTTCTCTAAGTGTTTACCTTTTTGTCATTATAAATGTCTAAATGTTACACTTGTACAATCCTTCAAATGATCTTAATTTTGTTACCCTCACAAAGGTAACTCACATATTGTGATCTATTCTGTGTTTCCCACATAAAGAATGAAATACATAAATATATATTCTTTTGTTTTTCTCAGAATCAAAAAACGATGTAACCTTATTCCACTAATAAGCTGTCAAGTTCTTTCACTGCCAGCACTGCCGTTATTAGACTATATCGGTTATGGACTGGATTTTCCAGGTATACAGGAGGTTTGGATGCCTTAGCCTGTCCGACTTTTGCTGACATTAGAGTGCCACCTTTTCTGCGGCGCCGTGCTGCAGCCGTTTTTTTCTGCCCCAGGGCAATTTCTTTGTGGTGGAAACACGAGGTAAAAAGTACAGCACCGGCACCCCTGGTGGAAATGAGGCTTTAGAAACTTCCTGCGCAGTGTAACCTTCTGCCAGCAGAACCAGGATATAGCCAGGATTAACAAATGCAGATGTTAAAAAACATTAAGTAATCTCTTAATTTTTTCCAGAGCTGTATACAGATGAGCCCAGATAAAACTTTTAAGTAGCAATTAACCAACCATTACAAAGACTACAAGTGTGAAGACAGGTGGTTTGTATAAATTTTACTGTGTTCAGACTTAAGAAAGCAGCACAAAGCCACTATTCTGGGCCAGTGAACTGACTGCAGTCCCCTTTGTGTCTACTGTGTGGCAGCAGTATACTGGAATTATTCTGTCTCGGTGGCTGGCGTGTGTATAAAGTCACATAGCATGGAATTCAGCCGTCGACTTTGTATCAGGGATCTGGGCAGGAGTGAATCACTAACAACAGTATGACAGAATTACATTATACACAATTGTACTGTTCTCGCTACGTGTTTTTATACTCTTAGTATGTTAACGTAGTCAAACAGCCAGCCAAACTCGAATTTTACGAGCCAGGAATTGAGCGACTTCTTTATTGCTGACGTTGTGCAGCAGGTGAAATTTTATGAGTAAAACTGTAACGCGGAAAACAGAAAGAAAAGTTTCT
>JAODJW010000081.1:18218345-18231790 GCA_026777045.1 Hyperopisus bebe | reverse complement strand
AACTTCACTGTAGTTCGTGCTTCTCTTCAGCCAAGCTTTAGCATCTTGATTAATCTTCTTGGGCTTTTGACTGCTTTCTGATTTGATTTGGATGTCCAATTCCTCCATTGTTCTTCAGTCTTTAGTTTACAGCTCAGAAACACGACTAAATAACGGCGTCTTCCAGCCTTCTGAATGATTCTGCCTCTGTATTTAGCAGATCAGCCCGCTGTGACAGGAGCATCCATCTCACAATGCAGCACTGAGACCAGAACCTTCAAATGGGATGAGGCGATAAAGGTTGTTAGCTACAGAGTCTTCAGTCACGGGGTCCAACTCTATGGTTTCCCAGCATATATGAGGGATGCCCAGTCAGTCTCTATTTAAAACCTCTTGCTTTCGCTTAGCCTATATAAATAGTAGTCTTTGTGTAACTGTACACACCCCAGAGGGATTTTCTTTCCTCCCACAATCCAGAATCCAGCCCTGCTGCTTCATTTCCTTTCCTTCTTTGTCTTCTGGCTCTTACTCACTGATCACTGTGAACCTAAACTCTGCCGTGTTGGTGAATCCCGCTGTCTGACTCCGTGTTAAACACCTGGGGCCAACTGCAGCACAGGAAAGGCGCTATATAAAAATACATTTAAATACAACAATACAATTAGTTTAGCATCCTGGATTCTGGTAGCGGCCCTTCTGACCCTGCCTTTGTTTGTAATCTCGTCCTCCTCACTTAGGTCCAGCCCTGGTACTTCATCCATGTATTATTTTTCCTTATGGAATCTGAATGATAAGATACAGGATTTGTGACTTTAGCCTCCCTAAGAGGGTGTTGATCATCATTGAATTTTAGATAGTTAGCTAAAAGAATGACTATTAATAATTCACATTTTGGCAAGTAGCACAGAACACTGATACTCTATTAATCCCTGTGTTGATAAATTCTCTTAGCCTCCCGCATATCGCTCTGCATGAGACGCACAGACACACATAGATGTGACGGCGAGCTTGGGAGCCACAGCAGTGTTAGTAATTGATTTTGATCAGATTCTGCTTGAGCATTAGTGAGCTCTGGTTAAATGGGGGGAAGCGCTGACTCGCCGTGACAGGTGCAGCATGTGCAGTGTTTCATGGAGCTCCTCTGCTACTGACATCTCTGACCCCTGGATTCCCTGCATCATCCTGATGCTCCCTTCCCATTTGTTTGTGTGTCTTTAGCTCCTTACTGGGGCTTGTATCATGAAGTGAGACTTGTTGGTTTGTAGATAACTTGTTGGACCAGTTTAAATTCACTTATCCCAAATTCATTCATTTATCCCAATCCACCTTAAATCCGACAGCTCATCTTGCTAACCCAAAGCTCCAGCTTTGTGCTACAGGCCTCAGGATTTTTTGCCTGATTAGTATTCGTTTTCCCCTGAATGCTACCCTGTATGAGCATCGGTCTGTTGTAATCACTCTACATGTCCTGCCATTTAACCCTATGCTAGATACCCGCCCACTCTGAGTGGTTGGCCAATCACAATTCAGCCCTCAAACTCCTCCTACAGGGGGGGCATAATTAAAAGCTGATCGTTCAAAGTCATCAGAATCCAAATGGTCATTTGCAAAAAAAAAAAAACTCAAATTAGAAGTGTGGCTAATTGAAAACATTGATCTCCTCAAATTCCCTTCCTCAGAAGTCTGAGAGGATCCCAGATCATGGCAGAACTGGAGATGAACAGGGTCAAGAATTTTAGGCAGTTCCGAGCCTCCTTCTGCTTTCTATCCATCCTCCCTCTTCATCCATGACTCTTATTCCTCCTTAACCACCAATCAGTATCTGCTTAAAATTCATGGTTGATCATACTGATCCAAGGTCAGTTTTTATGTCCATTATATATGTGCCCAATCCTACGATACCCATAAAGATGTGGAGGGTAATGGCACATCACTCAGAGCCTCACTCTCCTTCCCTCCTACAAACCATCAGATTTGTCTTTCTGTGGTTCCCTCAATCTCACTCCTGTGCAATGATTGGAGAAAATAGGCTTCAAAACTTATGATGAGCAAGGTCCAGCCAATCATTGTCCTAGGCTTGAGACAGATTTGACCTGCTTCTCATGGGTCACCCTATCAGTGTTTAGCAACATGTGATAGTCCCGCCCACCAAGCCTTATCTCCTGGGTTTTTAAACCAAACTGATTATGACAGACCTGGTACAGTATAACTCCCTACAAGCCACACCTCCTGGTCCATACAACCTACAAGCTGATTGGTTCATCTGTGCCTTTCAGTCAGGATGGCCGGGTTTATTACCAATGAATATAGGTAGTGTTCAAACTAGTTAATAATTCAGTTACCTATTAATTATTTAGTGTGTGTTTTGAGAACGATTAAGTAGACATTATTAAATCAAATGATTCAACATAACAGTTAACTATTAAATTCTATATTATGTGGGGCAGAGACTAAAGGCTTAGTGTCACGTTTATTTAGCTCATTTTATTTTTTTGTAACAAGCTGTCAGATTTCCAAGCGATGAAGTGCTGCACTGACATCCACAGCGGGATGGTGACAGGCGAGCGTACACAGCCAGACCCCTACACTGGGGTCAAGATCCGCCAGTCTGACCTGAATGAAAACACCCTCAGCATTTCCAGCAGGGAACTCTGACAGCATGCTTTCCAGGGGCTGGGGGGGGCAGAATGACACCATTTCACACAGAGTGCCTATTGGGTTGCCAAGACACATTCTGATAACAAAGCGCAGTCACACACAGTCCCAGTCACATACAGTCCCAGTCACACAGAGATTGGGACCCTTAATAAAGGGCAGTGAACCTGACAGAACCATGATATTTACATTTTATTTATTAAGCAAATCATATAAATTATTTATCCAAAGTCATGTACATTTTCGAGATTCTAGTCCCTGGAGCAATTGGGGTTTAAGGGCCTTGCTAAAACGCCCAGCAGTGCAATCATTCTGCCAGCCCTGGGATTTGAACCAGTGACCTTATGATTACAGCACAACTTTAGTGTGAAGCAACCCTTATCCCTTGGCCTTGTCCCGGATCTCCCAGGCTGTGAAGCTATGCTCTGACCACTTCATAAAAACCTTAAAGTATCAAAGCCCATTGAAATATATGAATCTTATTTCTTGACTTGATGTGAGTCAATGAGTTGATCACCCAAACTTATCAGCTAACACAATACTGCCTTCCATGTATGTAAGTTAAACCATAAAGGTTTTGAAGCACTGTGGTGGCTAAAAAAAAATCAGACTTGTTGCCGGAAGGTTGTTGGTTCAAATCCCAGTGTGATCCCACTTGTAGAGCCCATGAGTAATGTGCCTAATCACATGCATCCAGCTGACTCACAGAAGGAAGTGAGATGTGTCAGCTAAGCTCTTGAAGTGATGGTGTTTGTTTTCGTTCTGACTTGTTTCCTTTTTCGCTCCTAATAATAAAACAACCTTAGCACATTTACACGTTCTGAATAATGCATTATGAAAAATTGAGCTTAGATATCTGTGAAGACATTTAAGTGTTTGTTTTAGGTTATTACTACAGAGTTCTCTATGCATGCATTATCTGGAGTGTGCTTTGTATATCTTACTGATAAATTTCGGAACAATTAAATCACAGGAAGTATTATGGTCTGTACGTACACAAAGCTGGACTTTTGGAAAGCCTGGATGTGATTCAAGGTTTGACTTGTGCAGTTTATAATGGAGTTTGCGCCTCCAGGAGTCTGCAGGAAATTCACAGCTGCTGGACGGGACTGGGGAGGGGGACTGAGCCTGTCACACATAGAGTCACCCCCCTGCAGAGGCAGTGAGAGCAGTCCCTCTGCTAGGATACAGATCAGCAGCAGTCTGGTGACAACACCTGGCTTTAGTCACTACTCCCCCTGCTGGAGACTGTGCAGCTCTGCCCTGATTCTGTCAATTCGCCCCAATGATGCCCCCAATGTAACTGGGGAGTTCTGGAAAGTTCCATTGCTGGGATATTGTCTCTCATTTTTGGGGATTGATTCTGGTTTACCCACAGAGTAGAAGGATGGGGGGGGGGGGGTGTTAACAATCACTGAGGAAGTTCCGGTTTCTGGTGCGAGACGGTACTTTACATTATATTGCACTGAAGTGTTTTTAAGGGATTCTGATTCATCCATGAGAAGCAGGGACTAGAGAGTGTTTGCATGTGAACAGGAAAGTTCTAGCAACTACTTGCATTGAGAAGCTTGACGGGCCCCCGGGGGTGCTGTGCTTTGTCAGAAGCCAAATGGGGCCAATGAGGTCACTCCGCACTGAAGGCTGGAGCATCACATCCTGCAGGATGTGTGCGGGGGGGCTCAGACTTTGGGATATGAACATTTGTTTTCAACACTACAGTCTTTCATTCATCCACCCATCCATCCATCCATCCATCTATCACCATTTATCCAGCTCAGGATCATAGCCTGGAACCTATCCTGGGTAGCACAGGGCACATGGTAAAGGAATCCATTGATGGGATTGGACCCTCAGGTTTAAAGCAAATGTCCAAGGCTAGAGCACTCCAATTTGGAATTGGAGTTTTATACTTGGGGGGGGGGGTGAGGGATCCTGTCGACAAATACGTCCAAGAGAGACCCCACCACCACCAACACTAAAATCCTGCTCCATGATTTGACCCCCTACACCCCTCCCACTATCAGCGGGACCTTCCACAAATGGCCTCCGACCCACATTTGCTGCGATTCCAGATCATTCCATCATCACTTACACTGCAGTTGGATTTTGAAAGATGAAATAGTCACAAGGGAAGAGACACACGGGAGCCCATAAAAGTGAAAGGGGTGTAACGTAAATCACAGGCCGTGCTTTTCTATGGCAAGCTGGATTTACAGTTGGTTGTTGCCGGTCTCCGTCAGTTTGGAGGGTGTCCTCTCTGTGGGAAGAGGCACGGCATGTCTGTGGACGACAAATTACCCTGAACTGCGGGAGATCACAGACAGTTTCCTGCCCCAGTATTGGCCTAAGGACAGGGACAGATTTGTCCATATTGTCGGCATCTGCGGTGCATTTGCGTGTATGTGTTTGTGTGTGTCTATGTGTTTGTGACTAAAACATTTTCCATTTTCCCTACATCGCTGTTCATTGGCCGATCATTGCAGGGGGCAGAGCCAAATGAGGAAGAGGTGGCCAACCAGCTGCCAGACAGCTTGCCCCAACCCGTCCTAAGACAAAGGCCACTGATTCTGTGAAAAAGGTCCCCTCGCCATCTCGAGAACAGGGCTTGGCCCAGAGCAGTCTGAGCAATTCCGGAATGCCACAGAAGCAGAATCGACCCAGGATCGCATAACCTGCATTTACAGATTTCAGAGACTCACAGCTGAATGGCACGCACACAGCAGAATCTGCTCCTCTGGTTCTGAATATATTGCGATTTTCCGTCTATTCCAACATGCGCATGCCGCATTTGTAAATAAACATGATACCTGGCACTTCGTAATGAAGGCGCCCTTATTAATCGTGGATTTCATGGCTGGGTGCATGAGGCTCCGCCTCCAAGGGCATGTTTGTTTCCTGGACGTGCTTTTAACCATCTGCCTGGATGACGGCTTCTTTCCTACGGGGCGAGAGCCAGGATGGATACAAGCCGCTCCCGGCGGTCTGTTTCCCAGCCGACGTGGGTCTTAGGGTGGCTTCAAAAAAATTTTCTTTTTGAAAAGTTTCAGTGGAAAGAAAGTTCCAGAAGAAAAGGTGAGAAGCCCTAAAACGGCGCCAGTTTTAAAATAGAGCTCTCTGAGGATGCGAACCTTAAGCCCGTCGCTGTTTAGCAGCAGAATAGGCTTCAGGTTTTTCACATCATGAGAGACGGTGCGAGAAGAAAGGTTTCCAAAAACGTTCCCACTCTCTGTGTTAGAAGGTGCAACTCCATTGGGGTATAACCTTACGATGTTTAAAATCTCTCTTTCCGAAGCAGCCTCTCTGTTCCTGCGGCTTACCGCTGTGACGCGTGATCTAGCCACACGTTAGGGACCGGCTGTTGTACCCCTCCTTGTTTTCCGGTGAATTTCCCTGGCTGAATACATGGGGAACGTGCTAAACTCAAAGTTTTGCAGGTCTCCTGAGAAGAAGGGGGAAAGCAGGGCTAGATCATGGACCTGAGGCGGTCAATCAGGCGGAAGAAAGCTCTCCTCAGGCCCAGAGAGAGGCTCTGTGGACCCCACATAGCCGTCCCTTCACCTGCCCGCTTCCTTAATATTCGTTGTTGCATTGTCATTTTTTCCTCTGGTGGGGGCTAGAAGATCAGATATACCCCAGGACCCTTGAAGGTCTCGTCCTCCCCTCGGACAGCGGGGGATGCCGGAGAGGGTCGACTGATAAATTTTAATAACAGACCATTAACAGTGAAGGAGGGAATGGCTGGGTGAACAGAGAGCCAACCCTGGCAGACTAAACTGCAAGCTGGCCAGTGACAGTCACCCCAGGTGCCGGCAACTGACACTGGCCAATCACTGCGTGACAGCAGCCTCCTCACCCACGCATGCCGAGCATGCGTATGTGTGTGCAGGTGCATGTACACCTTCTCTGTATTCTTGCTAGTTAAATATGTCTGGGAAAAGGCACAATCAGTACAACCCTGTCCTCGATAAGCACTTACAAACATATAGCACTATAAGCACTTATAACATATGTATATGGCCTAGTGGGTTAGGAATCTCTGCTCATCGCCAGAAGGTCATGGGGTCAAACCCCATGGCTGCCAGAATAATCATATTACAGTTGAGCCCTTGAGCGAGACCCTTAACCCCAACTGCTTCAGGGTCACTTGGTTCTGGCGGACCCTGCTCCCTGATCCTCACCCGTATGTCATTTCATAGCAAAGCGGCAGCTAAATAAATGTCTTTATATGATACCCTATGAGATTATGACTCTGTTATATATGGTGCAGTAGCCTCATCCGCTTCAGACTTTCTCGACAGCGTTTTAAATCTGGCGAAACCCGCCACAAAATCAGAGACGTGAGGGAAAACCCGAAAAACACGACAGCCCCAGAAAAAAAGAGAGCGTCCTTATTGCAGAAAGTTCTCCTCTGTGGTTGACATGGCCGTAAACCGGACGAAGCTCCCTCCCAGAGGCAGGGAAGCAGGCCGATAAGCTCACAAGGTGCGCTGGGCTTGGGGTCTCTCTCACATTAATGATTAATATTTCATTAGCTAGGAGCGGGAACTGGAGTCTGGGAAGGGGGGAGGTGACACGGGATGCTGAACAGTGTTGCGGTTTTCGTGAGCGGTGAGTGATTTCCGTAGTTAATTTGTAGTCATTTCATTATTTTCATTTAGTTCACTTATTTATAGCTTTTGTATTTCTTTCTTTTTATATTCCTCTGTCCTTTGCTACTTGCTTCCTCACATCATGTTCTTTGCCTGTTTCATACAACTCGTTCTCATCAAGGCCGTCTGACCCTCTGGCTCCAGGAGTCTGTATGGTGACCATAGATTAAGGACCTGCTTCCCTGGGGGGGGGGGGGACGGACAGAGGCAGATGCTGAACTGTAGCATCTTCATTCTGTCTGAATAAACTGCTTAAGCTTAATTAAAGAACCTGCCTCATAATTGGACTCTGAAAGAACCTGAAGAAATCTATCAGTGGGTTCAAGATCAAGTTCCCTATCAGTGATGTCAGATCTTACTCAGTCACCTTCAGCGGAGTGTGGAACATCTTATAGACCTTCAGAATCAACCTCATCCTAGTGAGTGGAGGTCCATATGTTCAGGCAAGCTGCTCTAGATTTTTAGATTAGGTTACATTACATTAGATAAGCTTAATTGATCCCTTAGGTCAACTAATATTCTATGTAGAGACAACAATAATAATAAAAACAATAATATGTTTCTATGCTGCTGACGCCAATGACCAGCTGCAATGCTGGGGCAGTTGAAGAGGTCAGGTGATCATATACACCAATGAATGAAGCCCCTGGGGAGTCTTGTCAGACACACCAGACCTCCCATAATGCATTTAATTTCTCACATCTCATCCTCTTACTGCTACGTTTCATGTGTTTACATTTGCTTGCTTGACAGGTGGGGACAAGGGAGCGTTTGCCGATTCCAGCATGTCTCACACACGACGACTCAGAAAGAAAATGGCTCAATAGGACATTTTGGCTCCTAAAAGTAAGCCACCGGAAACACCAGCCCCCCCCCCCCCCCCTCCACCCGATGCCCACAAAGCGAAGAATAACGAAACACGAAACTCAAAAGATATATCCGAGTTCCCCAACCGCAGACTGTTTCCATGGAAACAGTCTATCTGTCATATATGCTGAGTAAACAATGGCACAGGGCATGTGTATGTACTGTAATAGACTGCCGTTCCCTACGTGTCATGGGAAAGGTAGCAGGTGACAGAAACCCAGCCATGCCATGACGCCAGTCCTATAGAGATCCGGCTAATCATTGACTAATCATAAGGCAGAAAGTTCCGGCAAACCAGCGAATCATTCAATGCTGATAAATTCGGCTTTCTGCCATTCCTTCCTTATCTTTTCCTTTTAATTGAGCTCTGGGTTGTACCCCCGCCTTCCACCCCCCACGCCCCGAGATATCCCCCTTATCGATGAGCTCACGCTGCCTATTAGCTTGGCTTTGTTGGCTTGGTGGCTAACGTGGGGCGTGAGCGATGTGGAAATTGCGGAGGTGGTGGGCCCCTTAGCAGGTGAGAAGTGTCCGGAAGCCGGCTTGGAAGCCAGCAGGAGCACAAACAGTGCTAAAAACAGCAACTCCTCCAAGGTGAAGTCGGGCCAAATCTGCAGATTAAAAGCTAAAATCCTGAGGTAGGCGGCTAATGGTAGATATGGGGTGGGGGGGGCGGAGTGCGGAGTCCTTCACACAGATATCGTTCTTCTGGGCAATTTCCCTCATGAATGATAACTAACATAATGGGGCAATTTTCTCCTCAAAAAAGGCGGGAAAATCCACGGAGACTCAATTATTGTGGCAATTGAGCGGCAGAGTTGGGGCAACGTCTAGCTGCAGTGCAGGAGGCCGAACGTTCGAGCCGGGCTCAGATCGCACGGACACACGGACGCGTGTAGCGAGCCTGCGGACAACAACCATGTTCGTCAGCTTGTATACAGAAGAATGTCATGTCTTTAATTAGGAAACAGGGAGAGGGAACTATGCCAAAGACTTTGGAGACCAGGACCAGACCCAAACCACAAGCTCTCCTGAGCTCTCCTGCAATGATAAATAGAGCTCATGTCTGAGAGAAACTCCTGATTCTGTATATACAAATGACAGAATATTACCTCTGGTGACTAATATCAGAACCTACTGATCTCTCCCTTAAAAGTAATCTCAAGCAATTCAGTCCCTGTCGGAGGTATACCCTACAAATAAACACCCGTATTAGCAGAATCTTACCCCCAGCCATCAGTATCTGAGGCAGTTCTCACCTAGACGCTTCTAAATGCCAGCTTAAACTGAGACCCACCTTCCTCCCTTTAAAACACATATGCTGAAACAATCCAATATTACGCAGCCAACAGAAACATAGACTTTCATATTAAACTGAAATGTTATTAAGCAATTACAAAGAGTTTGATTGTGACATCGCAAGATTCAATTGTGAATGTTCTATTGAGTGAAAAGCTCATATTAAATATTCTGTGGTTAGTTTTTTTTCAGCTTAAATTTCAACAAACATTAAAAAAACATGATAAAATGATCAAATATTATGCTACCAGCAACTGGAAGTCTGAAATACATTGTGTAAATATTTCAAAATGCCCCCGGTAAACATCCTCACTTTAACAGTACACATCCTCCTTTAACACGCCCCCCCTTCCTACTGACAAGCTCCCTTTACAATAATGATGTCTGACATGTGGACGTCTTTTGATGAGGGGGTGGGTTGTCACACAAAGGCCTTCAGAACCATGCTTCATCTGAACCGCAGAGGCAATGCTCTCTGCTTTTGGGGTTGAGCGGGCCCCTCCCCTTCCCCCTCCCCCCTCCACCATTGCCCGATCTCCACCATGATGCGTGATCCCTGTGGATGGAGTCCACACAACCCAAACACCTGTTTCTGTCCCTTCTACATTCTCGCTGTTCTCTCTGATCCCCATGAAACATGCTGGCTTCTAAGAATAGAATCTGTGACATGAACAAGAAGCACGATAAGTTTTCCTGTAGGGAACACAATGAAAACAATGGAACAATGCATGACCTCCCCCCCCCAACCTGAATATTCACTATTATCATGTGTGACTTTTTTGGGAGGTGGCTTGTAAAACACAGACCTATATGGTTAACCAGTGTACTAACCACTTGCCCACCCCTTTGCCATGGGTTCATCGCTATCAGATCTCACTCATTCCCTGAGACATCTGAGAAATGCAGAACGGGGGCGGGGGGGGGGATATGCAGCTTAATGATTACGAGCTACTGTGGACCAGGACAACTTTCCACATTCCCTGGCATTCTGGGCTTCATATGCATGGCACTCAGGACACCGGCTGAGGAAATGACACTCACACACCAGCGCCGCCCTACAGTCCGGCATGAGAAACTGACATTCTCACCGACTTCTGCGGAGGATGGTTTGAATATAACTGAATGTAGGGAATACAGTAATCAGCACTATCTCAGCTGAGGGTTTTTGTACAGTTACATTATGCTGAGTGTGAACTGTGTTCCATCTTCTACCTCTCTGGCTCGGAGGCTGAGGCAGAACACAATAGATAACAGGAATGAGGTGTATTCTGGGAAAAAAACAATTTATCCCGACACTCAAGGCTATTTGTGCCAGAGAAATGGGAGGGTAGTGATTGAGGTGTGATGATAAAGATAGGCGTGATGGCGTGAGACGGTTACGGGGCCTTTCGGCGCAGAACGTTTTTTGGTGGGGCGTCCGTGGCCCATTTGGGTGTGACAGAGTGCATTTCTGGATGGGTGGTGAAAATATTCGCGCTCACCAAAAATTTGACCGAAAACTAGAACCTGGACCTTCAGAGGAAAGAAAAAAAAGGAACGAACAGAACAAAGAACCCATATTTCAGGATCTGCACGCTCTAAACCTGACACCTTCCTCATGTCTTCCTCACCAATGCTGTTCGGATTCTTCTGAACCATCTCCCGTGATGTGTCACCTTCGCCCTATCCCGTTTGCTCATTCCTTGCACCCCCACCAAACTAGTCTCACGTACCCTTCCATCCTAAATAGGCAGTCTCTTTACCGATTCCGCTCAGGCACTGGCGAAAATGCATGTCTGCAGGCAGCTTTGGCAGGACCCTACGACTCTGACCTGGTGGCTGTTTATATACCCGTAGAGGAGATGTGGCCATTCTGATCAGCGTGTTTTAAGGCTACAGTGAAACCAATGGGTGCAGAATGTTCAGGCTTGAAGTGGAACTTTGATAAATTTAGCAGTAAAATTTTTCACATTTTTCACCCAGCGGGAAGTGTACTAAGTTCTCACTGTCCCTTACTCTCCTGTGCTACTTCCTGGATAACAGGAAGACAACTCAGAGAACAGCATAACTGTATTAACAGGCTGGTCATCAGGTATCCGGAATGTTCTAGATGTCCTGGGACCCTGACACTATGGCCCACGTTCACATCAGCCATGGATCGGCAAAAGTTTCCAGGGGAAATCCAGTTGGGGGTGGGGGGCATAATTTTTGCTTCAAACAGTGCCAAGAAGGGAAAAAAACCACTACGCCCACAGACTGAGATGCCTCCTCTGGCCTTTCGCAGAATGCAATTAACCCCAAATCTGTAATCCCACAGTGCCGTTTACGTGTCACGGAGGAACTGCGGACTTCCCGCTGGCGAAGAATTATTGCTAGATTAACCTTTAGATGCACCAAAGTAACCCCCAGACTGTTTACACCACTCGTTCGTTTTGTCTTTCTTCCTCCTTTTCCCCACCATTTTTGTTTTCTAGCTCTGGAGGTTGGACAGGTCATTGTTCTGTTTCGTCAAATCCATTCTGACAGCCCAGCATTTTTTCTGGCAACTGGAGAGTTTACCCTGGCAAGAACATTCTCAGTGTAACGCAAACCGTCATTTCGGGGGGATCTTGTTATTACTGGGGTAGATCTGGCAACGGAGTGGGCCTTACATACCAGGCCTTATAGTTAAGGTCTAAAAGAGAGTGAAAATAAAGCTTCTTCCTTAACCTCAGGATCTGTCCGTCAGTTCCTATAACCGCTTATCCCATAAGGGCTACAGCCAGCCTGAAGTTTATCTTGAGACTGCCGGGCAATTTAGAGGCACCGATTCTGGACTGTAGGAGGAGACCCAGGCGGATTCCACATTCACAGTGCTGGGATTCAAACTCATAACCTACTGAGTTGCCTCCTTTGCCTCTGAGCCACCCTGACCTGGTGCAGCTTAGAGAAAACTTCCTGTGGTTATCCCGAGACTTTCGAGGCGAAAGATCTGATATTATGAAACACACCCGGAAAAGATGACCATTCCAGACAGGTGTAAAAACTGTACTATCGCACGACACTGGTGGCCGTGCCCCTCGCGGGCGATAAGCCGCCTGAATGAGACGGCTGTCTGGCATGGTCGAGAAATTTTCCAGAGTCTGCTCCTGCCAATCCTCGCAGAAGTCCTTCTCATCTGGAGCAGCTATGATGCATTTTATGGCCGCTGAATATTTACCACCACAGCTATAAGGCCAAAATCTGTAAAAAGATTTCATGTGTCCCAGTGGATATGAATCCTATATCTTGGCCTGGTGTCACGGCGCAGCATGAACTGGCTCAGTCCGCCCGGAGATTACCTCAAGCCCCCCCAACTGCCCCTAGCATGTCAGATGGGAAGACAAGTTTTCAAAAAAAAGTAAAAAGACTATATGGATATGCATGACAAGACATTTCTATGATTCCAACTTTGTGGGGACAGTCTGGGGAAGGCCCTTTTCTGTTCCAGCATGACTGTGCCCAGTGCACAGAGTAAGATCCATAAAGACAAGGTTGGGTGAGAAGAATCTGATTGGCCCACCTAGAGCCCTGACCTCAAGTACATCAAACAAGAATAGAGATTGTGAGCCAAGCCTTTATGTCCAACATCAGTCCCTGATCTCACAAATGCTCATCTGGATAAATGGGCAAAAATTCCCAGACACAAAATCTTGTGAAAGACCTTCCCAGAAGAGTAGCAGCTGTTATAGCTGCAGAGGGACCAACTCCATATTGATACCATTGGATTAAGAATGGGATGCAGGCAAATATTTGACCGTTAAAAACTAACATTAACTTGGAGTTTTCTGATTGGTAAAATGGACATTTGAAAGTATTTTACACATGATACACAGATTTAACGCCAGTCAGCGGTGCAGATTTCCGCTCCTTTGACGGGTCATTTGAGTTTGGTTTCTTAGCACAGGAGAGAGAGCAGGGAAATACTCCAGAGAAAGGCTACTGCACAGAAAGGGCTCAGGAACAGGAGAGAGAGCAGGGAAATACTCCAGAGAAAGG
>JAODJW010000081.1:18141358-18157104 GCA_026777045.1 Hyperopisus bebe | reverse complement strand
GTAAAGCGCTTTGAGACGATGTAATGTTGTGATAATGCGCTATACAAAAATAAATTTGTTGTTGTTGTTGTTGTTGTGCAGTTGCAACATTCAGTTGGATAAGTAAATACGAAAAACCTAACTCATGTTACTATTTCTGGCTCCTTTTATTGAATATGCCCATACGAAAAACAAATAGAAAAAGCTTATAAAATTTATTATTGCCAACATTATTGCACATCATAAAAGATTTATATGGCTAACACTATGATTTACTCTTGAAAGTGGGCACTTTTGCATTTTCCTCATACAACATAACTATAAGAATCAAACATGATCCAACTGAATGTCATGCATGACATATATAAGTTAAGTGCATATTGTCTTTATATGATACATATTAACTTTTTAACTTTCATATATGCTTTTTTAAAATGAGTACTCACTATTACATACGTAAGGTTTGTGTGTGCATCATACAATGTATATATAAAACTATTATTGGATTTAGGAAAGAATACTATATGTATAACAATAAAAATGTGTAAATATATACCCCTGTTTATGTATGAACGTGTACATTGACATATACTTTTTTTGTATGTAAAATCTAAAAATATTGTCTTTTTTATGTTTTTATAAAGATTATTTCATGTCAGCCAATTGAAATTCTGATAGGGGTTGAAAATACAACTGCAAATTTGATTATCTCCTTGGTGATATACATTTTCAAACAATAACTGACATAACTGCACTTACAGGACATGCTTTGCACCCAGAACAAATACAATGATATAAATGCAGCCTGTGCAGATCCCACTGAAAACATGACAGTTAGGCAAATATATTTCAATGGCATTTATTTTCAATGACACAGAACATAATACCTACAAGTAAGCTGTCTATGTCTGATGGACCCTTGAACAAGGACCTACCTATTTCTGAAATGAAGAAAATATTAACTGGGTGGTGAGAAAACATGAAAAAATTTCAAAGCTCTCCAATTTTAAAATGCCACCACACATTTCCAGTCACAAATTGCTTTCTTTTACATGAACTTGCTATGTGCTTTTAAAACAGATTTAAGTAAAGTTATTTAGCTTTAACCTCACTGGATGCACACAGCGCAGAGACCACCTGTGTGTAGCTGAGCTATGCATACTTAACAGTTAACAGACTCTCATTTAACATTTTCAACATCTACCCTACCCTTTTTTTTCAGAACAGACAGAACAGGGAGCCCGAAGGTGGTGTAACGGCAAAGAAGCATGTTAGACTTACTCCTTATATAAAAATCTGGACCAATGTGATTGGACATGCTGGTGTTCTTTAGGTCTCCTTGTTTGAACTTTCGCATTCTCTTTCATTTCACAATCATTCACAATGCATCAGCATTACAATGTGACTTTCAGTATTTCCTAAAAGTATGTGTGATTGTGGGGAGGCCGTGGGGTCTCAGTGACTCAGTGTCACAGTCTCAGGAGGTTCTGGCACGGGGACAGGGCATTGTGCAGGTGGGTAAAGGAGGTGGACGATCCACTTGCAGCTCACAGGACAACAGGGGTTTATTAACAAAACTGAAAACACTAGGAACACTACAAAACAATGGATCACGAGGGGTCAAAACTAAAAAGGGGAAAAACAAAGACTAACTACAAAGGGTCAGGGCAACAAGGAGCAGGCAGGCAGGGAGGGAGGGAACAAAGTACAAATATCACAACAGAGCATAACTGAAATGAATAGTTAAATCAAGGAACTCAAATTTAACAGAGAAGCTAAGAAACAGAGTCTAACACTAGGGGAATAACAAAGACAGGTAAAAACACAACCACAGGCACAAAGCAAAAAACCAAAACAGAATATAAGTCACGAAACACAGGAACTAGGAAAAATGGATACAACTGAAAAACTAGGGAACTAAATCTACAAAATACAAAAACAGAGGAGGCGGGATTTTTAACACGCAACTGAAGGGATTACAGGTAACCGCATGCCCAGCTCATTGAGCTCTGTGGCCATCTGGGGAGCAGGGGAAACACTAAAGACTGTCAACGGGGAGGACAGGATGGCCAGCGACACCTGCTGGCCAAACGGGGAGAGAAGACACAAAAGACTCGGACAGACAGGTGCTGACTACATAATATCTCTTTCCATCCATTTTCTATACTGTGTCCTATACAGCGTTGTGGGAGCCTATTGTAGAAGCTGCCCAGGATGGGGTGCCGACCCACTGCAGGGCACACTGACACTCACAGGCACACTGACACTCACAGTCACACTGACACTCACAGGCACAGTCACACTGACACTCACAGGCACACTCACTCCTATGGACGAGCTGGTAACACCAATTAACCTCAGTGAGTTTTTGGACTGTGAGGCAAAACCGGAGTACCTAAAGGAAACCTCAAGAATATTTGGGGAGGACATGCAAACTCCACCACATGGAGCTGGAGCAGAGAGTCAAACCCGGGATTCAGAGTTGTGAGGCAACAGTGCTAAGGCAACATTGTGGCAACACACCCCCATTCCTCCAGCACACAGCGCGCTATCCCAGCATACAAAGGGACACGGAGGAGTTTATACAAACATAAAACCCTGGATAGAGGGGTTCAGTGAATGAGGAGGTGAAGCTGTACAGGAGAGTCAGTCCATCAGAGGAGACTCTGTAGAAGGACAGAGTACCAGCCCCCCAGTCCAGATACACTCCTACTCTGCGGGAGCCTGAGGGCTTTATGGGTATGACAGTCTGTTTATTATTGTGCCGGACAGAGTAACTGTCAGGAGAGCAGGACAGGAACCATGACTTGTCATTGAATCCAAGTCCACAGTCAGCACTCCCTCCTTTCCTCTCGATTCCTTTATAAGTCACTCCTATCAGGGCTCCATCTTCACTCCACTCAGCCTCCCAGTAATAGTGACCAGTCAGACTCTCTCTGCACAGAACTTGGTACCAGCTGTCAAATCTTTCTGGATGATCAGGATATGGCTGTTTTGCCCCCCATGTCACCTTCCTGTTCCCCTCTGACAGAGACAGGCGGCTGTGTGCGGTGTTGGGGTCCAGCGTCAGCTGGCAGGAGTCTGTAGGCAAGAGGAAGAGCGATTAATCCCATCACGAAGCCCAGCATCTCCATCATCATCACTGTCACACCTCACACACTCACTAACACAGAACTCGCTCCAATACACGCATTTTATTCCCAACATACTCATGAAGCCGCCCGAGTCTGCGGCGCTCCGGCTGCCCCCTGCGCTGAGAGACTCGCTGGGGACCGAACTGCACTTTAGCCTATGCTCTATTATTCTGTACGATACATAAAATATAAAAACAGCACAGCATCCCCTAATGAAGCAGGAATTCAAATATGTGAAATAGCGCAATAAATGTCGTACAGCCGTGCAACACCGGCGGGAAAATGCGGCAAAATGCTGTGTGTGCTGAACTAACAGGCTTAATTACAGTTAATAAAATTACACAAACAAAATTCATCTAAAATATTTACCTTTAAACCTTTAAAACCTGACAAAAGCAAAATGCATTGATTTTCGCACCTATTAATCTCAGGCTCGTAACTTTGGATAGACATAACACACCAATGTTAATTTTGTTGATGAAAAATTTTCATCATAGTTATCAACAACAACCCTTATTTTCAGACTAAAACGAGACGATAACTAAATAAAAATGATTTTGCGAGGCCTAAGACTATGACAGAGTTTATTGACTCTTTCGTCAACGAATAAAAACGAGGCAAAAATGTTTGCCAGAGGCGAGATCAAGTCAGAACTAATGTAGTTCGCATAAGATAGGAGTATTCAACTAAAATTTAAAGAGGTCCAGTTAGAGAAAGTTTCTTGAAGCAGAGGTCTGGAAGATCATAATATCTAACTATTTAGTGTGATATATATTTAAGTAGCCTATTAGTTGTATCAGCCTTGCAAGTAATCAACACCTGACATTCAAATCAGGAATTTAAATACATCTCTAGGATGTGCTGCGATGCATCATCAGTGATGTTCCTGGGGTCATTGGGGGTTTCGGGTCTTTCAACATCAGACCCCCTCACACGCAGGTGACCCATCCGGGATTGATCAGGTCCCGGATTGCATCCCAGCAGCACTAACCCACAGGCTCGCCCTCCTTATCCAAAGCCACCACGTGGCTTTTTCTGCAGCTTCAGTGATGGAACGTATAGCTCGCCTCTTGACAGCTCCAGTTACTCCAAGACCTACCAGAGCTCTGCATAATGACCGGCCAGCAAACCCCCGGCAGCCCACTTCAATTGGCTCACAGTAAGCCCGCCAACCCTGGCCTCTGCACTCCTCCACCAGGTCTTCATACTTTGCCAACTTCCTCTCATGCACCTCCTCCAGGTGCTCTTCCCACGGCACAGTTAGCTCCCACATGATAACCTGCTTGGTGGTGGGCGGGAATGGGGCTTCTCTCCAGCTTTTTGGAAGAAGATGGCATTCTTCCTAGGGCGGTGTCTGCTAGCAAGAATGATTGAGGTGGCTACTTCCGCAACTGCCTTAGGCACCTGGTCATGGCGCCAATGATAGCGACCATCAGCGAGGGCCTTGGGGCAGCTGCTAAGGAGGTGTTGAAGGGATCCTGTTCCAGCACACGGGGCAGGAAGGTGTCTCACTCTTGCCCCAGGTGTGAAGGTTTGCAGGGCTTGGCAAGGTGTCATAGACAGCCTGGACCAGGAAACTAATTCGGTGGCTATCCACCCGCCACAGATCTGCCCACGATACCTTCCGCTGCTGCGTATTCTCCCACCTTGTCTAGGCTCCCTGCTGTCTGAGTCCCACCATCTTGCTGCCTCTCACTTCCTCTACACCTGCACGCACTTCCTCCTGGAGAAGATGTTGTCGCTCCTTTCCTTTGGCTGTGCAAACCTGACTGCTTCGGAAGAAGCCTAGGCCTGATCGCCCTCTTGCCACTGTCCTGACAAGGGCCTTCTGTCTCAGCCATGCCTCTGCCACCTCTAGCTCTCTGGCAGCGCTCCACTTCCTGCCTATGCGGACCTCAATGCCCGCTGCTGCCACCTTGGGGTCCCTGGAGTCTCTGTACTGCATGGCCTCTCTTGTCCATGTCACCACAAACTCTTCAGAGAGGCCACTGAAAGGGAGCTGAAGAGTGTTTGTGGTCCCTTACAGGGCAGCACTACTCAGGCTCCTCGGCAAACCAAGCCACCTACGCAGATAACTGCTGGTCTTCTTCTCCAGAGCTTCCACAGTTAACATTGGAACGTCATACAGTAACAGTGGCCACAAATCCCTGGGAAGAATAGCATGCTGGTAGATCCAAGCCTTAAAACGACCAGGCAAACCAGATTTATCGACCTTGGTAAGCCAGACTCCTAAATCCCCATGGGTTTTGTGGATGGCAGCTGTGTCCTTCAAGCTACAGTTGAAGAGTTTCCTCAATCTCTTGACTGGCTTTTCCAACAGTGTTGGAATGGTGGTCTCAGAAATCTTGAACTGGAACTGTAACTTTCCTCCTCTTCAAGACCAGGGACCTTGACTTTGCTGGCTTGAAACTCATCCTTGCCCATGAGATGAGAGTCTCCAGCCCTCGTAAGATCCACCTGCTCCCAGGGACTGATGAAGTCGTCACGGTCAGGTTATCCATGTAGGCTCTGATAGGTGGCTGCCACACTCCAGACTTGGTCAGTGGCCCGCGACACTCCACCTCTGCAGATTTCACCACCATGGTCATGGCAAAGGTGAAAAGAGATACTGAAATGGTGCAACCAGTAATAATTCCCTTCTCAAGCTTATGCCACCCAGATATGAAGGACCTGGAGGTCATCTCATCTGGAAATTGTTGTAGTAGTCCAAGATGAGGTTATTAATCTTGTTGGGGACATGGTGTCTACGAAGAGTCTCCTCGACCAGTTTATGTGGTATGGACCCATAAGCATTGGCAAGGTCCAGCCACAGAACCACCAGATTGCCCTTGCTTTCCTTTGCTTCCCTCAGGAGCTGTGTAACAACCCCTGTGTGCTCTAAGCAGCCAGGTGTTCCAGAGATCCCACCTTTCTGTACCAAGGTGTCAATGTAATTGTTCTTCGAACAGAACGTTAACAGCCGCCGTGCCAGAATGCTGAAGAAAATCTTCCCATCTGTGCTAAGCAGCGAAATAGTCCTGAACTGATCAAGGTTTCTGGAGTTCTCCTCCATGGGGATCCATACACCCTCAGCAAATCTCCACTGGTTAGCGACTTTTCCCCGCCACCAGACAACTCTCAGGATCTTCCAGAGTTGCTGACAGAGTCCCGGACAGCGTTTGTATACACTGTATGGAACTCCACTGGGCCCAGGGGCAGAGGCTGATCTTGCTGCCTTGATGACTTCCTGAATCTCTCTCCAACTTGGCTCCTTGATATCAGACTCTGTAGTCGGTGGAGCAGAGCTAATCAGGGCATTGTTGTGGCCTAGTTCCTGGTCTCTTTCAGGGTTGCTCAAGGTCTCGTGAAGGAAAGTGTTGACGTCTTCTATGGAATACTCGATTTGGCCACTCCGTTTGTCACCGAGCAGGTTCCTAGTAAAGCTGAAGGGGTTAGTTATGAAGGATGTTCACTTCCTGGCCCTCTCCTTTGCTCATCTGCGATGCCACTCCACTCTGCGGATTGTCCGAAGTTTCTTCCTCAATCTCTCGCAACTCCACCAGGGGCTGACGTTCCTCTTCACTGGCCACCTTGTACTGTCTCTTAAAAGATCTCAACTCTTAGCGTAACTGTTGGATCTTAGTGGCTCTGTGGTTCTTATTGTAGGGTTTCCTGCTACTCCCTGTTTCTGTGTAGCCGAATCTCTCAGATGCATAGCTAACAATGATGGTTGTCATTGTGTGCAATCGTCTGTTTGCATCACCCTTCACTGTTATTTGAACGATCTCACAAACATCGTTGTCAAATTGCTGCCACATACTCTTGCTGGTTGCTGGGGTCCATCTAATCTGCTGACGGACTACACTGTGTGGAGTCTGGGGTACATGTGCATGGAGGTGCTGGGCTCTGTGGGGTGAGTCTGGGCCATGCCCCTCCTGTGTCTCACCAGGAACTGCTCCTGTGTGTTGCACCTGTACCTCCTTGTCCAAACATTTCATCCGGACCTGATGGATTTTTAGGCCACGCCGATTCTTACATACTTTCCTGCAGATGCATCTTGTAATCATCGTCGTTAGGTCATTTGCATAGGTCATTGCCTGTAGGTCCGTCCTGTTGGGAATCTCATTCCCTCCCCCTCTCGGGATTCCCTGGGGGTATGTCTCAGTGGGTTCACTTGTAGCTTGGGTCGGTCTCCTTCTCACGAAGGACGCAGGCTGGGGTGCTAGCCCAATTTGCCCATGTTGCTATCTTTCCGAGCGGTCAACTGACTCTCCAGTAGTCACCAATCTATTCTTGGTTGTCATCTGGTCTTTCCCAGATGTCACTGGTTGCTCCAGAGCATCGGGAATTTAAATACATCTCTAGGATGCACTGGGATGCATCATCAGTGATGTTCCTGGGGTCATTGGGGGTTTCGGGTCTTTCAACATCAGACCCCCTCACACCCAGGTGACCCATCCAGAATTGATCAGGTCCTGGATTGCATCCCAGCAGCACTAACCCACGGGCTCGCCCTCTTTATCCAAAGCCACCGCATGGCTTTTTCTGCGGCTTCAGTGATGGAACGCATGGCTCCCCTCTTGACATAGGTTACTCCAAGACCTACCAGAGCTCTGCTTGGTGGTGTCTGAATAGATAAGCAAGTCTGGGCGCAGTCTTGTCTGGGTGATGTGCTCGGGGACCTTTAACTGTTTCCCAAGGTCCACTCTCCGCTGCCAATCTGAGGCTGTGGACAGCCGTCCTGCACGCATTTGTGGGCGGGAATGGGGCTTCTCTCCAGCTTTTTGGAAGAAATATTTAAATAAAGCGCTTAACTTAAGGCATAAAACCCTAATACATTTGTGTTTATGTCATATAATTTAGTGTCCATGGATATTGGTTTCGATAATCCCACACCTGTAATAAAATTAAAGTCTTGTTTTATTATAAATACATAAAAACTCACTTTAATCACTTTATTCGCTATTAGGATACGGGAGATCTTATTACTGTATTTCGAAAAGATATCAAATGTGACGTGTTTTTCTCATATTCCTTTTATATTTGTCGGAGTAACAATGCAAATAGAATGACAAACCGTTTTAGGTGAAAACAATGCATTTTACTTTTCATTTAAAATAAAACGCGGGGTTGTCAACTTCGGCCAGCTGGCTGGAGTGAGATTTTCAATTCAAGATGTCTGCACACAAATGTGAATGCATCTATCATTCCGAGAAGAGCCAAATGTAGCTCATGAGTGCAGGCTTTTTAAAATGTCTTTTAAATCGACAATAAACAATGAAGTCCCAAGCCAAACCTCTGAAGTACCAAAAATGAACCCTACAGTAGCTGCAATCGTACTTTGGGCACAGGAACTTTTGGTACTGGTACTCAACTGGAAGTCAATGGAAAAGGGAAAGTACCAAAAGTACTGAACCTGGTGCAGTAGAAAAGCACCCTGAATGAACTTGCCTTCAGGCTACTGACATAAACAGCTCATGTAAATGTGAAAGGACGGGAGGCAGTGGGAGAAAGAGAAGCTCCCCTAGCAGAAGAAAACAGAAAACAATAAAACACACTGCACCTCATGCAGGGAGAGAGAAGTGTGTGTGTGAACAGACTCACATTGTAAGAGTTCTGCTCTGGTCCTAGGCACTAATACCGATAGGATGGTGTCTTTGGTAACTAGACGGAGACAATGAGAGATGAGGATGTAAGTAAAAGGAATTTGCTTGTGGGAGATGGACTTCACTCACTGTGGAGACAACAGCAGTAGGGTATTATCATTATGAGGGACAATAACAAGCATTTTAACAAACTGAAAATCGTTGTAAGTTACACATCATACAGATTTTTGGATTCTATAATGCAGAAGAAACATGATTCATGTAATCTGGGTTTTGTAGCCTGTAGAATGTGGAGCTCTTTCAGCGTTTTTTCCACAAAGATTTAGTCTTACTGGAAACAGAAACTGACCTGGTCACACAAATGTGAGGCTGACTGTACTGCATACTCTCTCTGCATGGTCTATATTTACATGAATAGACAAGAAAATGTATATCTTTATTAACCTGTGTGATGGATCTCTGCTGTTTTCCTTTCGCAAACATTTTCCAGTTGATCCTTCAATTTAGAAACCATCTTCCTCATTTTCTCAAAAGAGCAGCATGGATAGACAGAGATTCTGGCTCCAAATCCAGCTTCAGGGGTGACAGGAAGACCCTGCCAACTCTACTGACACACAGTCTGAGTAAACTGCTTCATCCCAACAAATGTGTATTGTAGTTGAATGAACAGGACCATTAACATCTGACAAATAACAGACTAGTAGAAATACAAATGAGAACATGCATCCATTTGAATACTCTGGTTTTCTTATTGTCAAAGTAGCTGTTCTGTTACCTGCAGGAAATGGATGTGATCCTCTGTGTGTGAAAGCTGCTTCAGCTCAGAGTGTCTCCTCTTCAGTTCGTCAATCTCCTGCTTCAATCTCTCCATGTCTCTTTCAGCCTGACTCACTGCAGCCTTCTCCTGATCTCTGATCAGCTTTGTCACCTCAGAGCGTCTTCTCTCAATGGAGTGGATCATCTCAGTGAAGATCCTCTCACTGTCTTCCACTGCTGACTGTGCTGAGCTCTGTTGGTGACACAGGGAGCAGAAGACGGTAAATTACAATTGGCCCCTTTTGAGACTCCAGAGAGCCTCATTGTACAATAGTGATGTGAGCTGAGAGGAGGTGTAAAAAGAGCACAGGGCTGGGGTTTGGACAATGCTGGACTCCTCAGGGACTGAAACCCAACCAGCACTGATTGGAAATGATCACTCATTAAGCTCATAAGCATCATTGGTTGTCATCATTGGGTCTCAGTTTAATTAGTAACTTCTTGGTGTTTATTTCCATTGCTCATGTATTTGAAAACTTGCTTTTTCTGAAATGAGCCTTAAATGGCAATTTTACAAATAAGTAGGATAACCCCTGTAACCCCAGGTTAGTTAAACCCTGTTTGTGAGCATGAGCCTGGATCGCCGGAACCACGCCCCCAGCCTGATGTATCTCACCTGAATACTGACAGCTGCTTCCTTTTAGTCCTGGTTACTGCTGGTATAAAACTGGGTAAACTGCTTTTATTGCTGTGAGGTTTCATCTTATTATGCTAAACTGCTGAGTGTTTCTCTGCCCCGGTTCTCTCTGGTTGCGTGAGGTTCCTCCTGTGACTCTTTGTGTGCCTGATCTCCCAGACCCTCCCACCCAAGCGACTGCTGATCCTGACCCCCATCTAGGTGTGCCTGAGTGTCTCACCTTCACCGTGTCCCCATGAGTGTTTGCCTTTTCCCTCACTCCCCTGGGTAGATTACCCCACTTTCCGATCTCTGTTACTAACCCCGACTTTGATTCCCATACTGTGATTTGGCTCTTTGACTGCACCCTGTTTGACTGCCCTGTTCCTGTTCTGTCTCGTGACACTGTTATCTGGCACCTTTGTCCCACCAAACATCTGACCCAGAGTAACCCACAGTGACCTTAGTATCATTAATCCGCACAGCTCTATACACCTGTTGACTCTGGGGAAGAATCTTGATTCAAGATGATCACAAGCCAGCTGTTATCTTCTCTTCAGGTTCATACTCACTGTGATTGAGCCCACAGCCTCTCTCAGCTTCTGCAGCTCCTTCTCTCTCATCTGAATTCTCTGGTGAAATTCCTTCTGTGTTTCTTCTATTTGTTTCTATAGATGGAAAACAAGATGACAAGACAAGTTTATTTCATTAGCTGAGAGAAAACTCTTTACTCATCTTGTCCAGGGTGGACCCCAGCCTTGTGCCCTATGCTGCCTGGGAAAGGCTCCAGGCGCTCCCCATGTACCTGACCGGGATAAGCGGATAGGAGATGGATGGATGGATGGATGGATGGATGGATATTCTTAAATAATTTATTGACTGTAGGTAGGATAAACTGGACAAAGACCCTTTGACTCACCACATAGTTCTTATTTTTGCACATGTGACCCTCCTGTTATCTTTAACAAGTCTGGCTATTCACTCATTTACAAGGTATTTTCACCCACAGACCCACCACAGGTGTTTATGTTTATTGCACCATTCTCAGTAAACTCTACACACTGCAGTGTGTTAAAATCCCAGGATGGTGGCTGTTTCTGAGATGCTGGACCCACAGCATTTGGCAGCAACAATCACACCACAACCTCTTAGCTCATACATCTTAACCATTCAGATACTCAGCCAAACAGTAAGTGAACCTCTTAACCCTGTTTGCTCGCTGTATGTATCCAGCTGCAGCCACATGATTCACTGTTTAAAGGAGTTTTCAGCAGGAATTCAATGAGTACTTTTTACAGACAACAATTCTGAATTCTGCATTCTCAGTTAATTTTTCTTTCACTCTCCCAAACTAGACTTGACCTTGGTGTCTTCATAGCAGGTAAATTCAAACGCACTAAGAGAAAAGCCATTTTTATTTCAAATACATTTTATAATGTATATAAGAGTGTTTCTGGCCTGACCTGTATCTCCTCCCTTTGTGTAGCAGCTGAGACTGTATCATGGCCTCTGTGTTCATCCATCGTACAGAGATAACAGATACACTGCTGGTCAGTACGGCAGTAGACCTCCAGGGGTTTGTCATGGAGGGAACAGACCTTGTCCTGCAGACGTCCAGTGGCATCAGTCAGCTTGTGCTTCTTAAAAGCTGGAGACTCATAGTGAGGCTGGAGGTGAGTTTCACAGTAAGAGGCCAGACACACCAGGCAGGACTTGACAGCTTTCTGTTTTCTCCCAGTACAGAAATCACACTCCACATCTCCAGGTCCAGCATAATCGTCAGCAGGAGCAGCTACTTGTAGTCCAGTCTTCTTCAGGTTCTTCACCACCTCAGTCAGTATGGTGTTTCTGGACAGAACAGGTCTGGATATGAAGGTTTTTCTGCACTGGGGGCATCTGTAAACTCCAAGATGATCCTCCTGATCCCAGCAGCTGTTAATGCAGCTCATACAGTAACTGTGTCCACAGGCTGTAGTCACTGGATCCTTCAGTTGATCCAGACAGATTGGACAGCTAAACTGGTGCTGATCCACTGCGACACTGGCTTCTGCCATTTTACCACAAACAATGATAGGATTCAGTCTCTTTTTCCCTCACAGTCGTCTGTGTGTGAGAGTGAGAGGAACTTCCTGCTTCTCAGGCTGCAGTAGGTGTGGTTTTGGACTAAGGTCAGACTGAGAAGAGCAGACTGGGCAAAAACTGGAGTTGGAGTTTATGAATAAAATATTCTACAAACTAGACACAAAACAGACATTTATTTAGCTTTTATGAGTATAACTGTTATTTGATTTTCCACATGCAAGCTATAATCTTACGATTTGTTTTTTTAGGTTTTTTCGACTTGAATTTTATATAATTTTTTTTCCCGGTGGCGGAAACGCGCTTCCATACGTACGCACATTTGAGTAATGATAGTTTGTTCAAAATAATTGGTTATAACAGTTTTGTTCATTCTACAGTTCATAAAATGATAGTATTTGAATAATTTATCAAAGTAAAATATAAAAAGTAAAATGTAAAAATTATTTTCATGGTAGTGACGGCGATCATGCAAATTATAAATACGTCTGCATTTCTGTTACTTCTTGAAGAGCTTGCCAATCGTGCTCTGAGAAGGGAACGCATGTTTGAAGATCATTTAGATGTATTTGGCACACAGCATTCACAGAGAAGGTGATATCTTTCCATGTCTCAGCTTTCTTAGGGGCTTTATATCCACTGGTTACGCTACTAAATAACATGTGTCTATTTGCATTTACCCCCTGTACAGTAAAATTCAGTTATAACGGATTTCAAGGGACCTGGCAAAACAATCCGTTATATCCAAAGTTCGTTATATCCAGAGTTGCTGTATGCCCAGAACACAACTACAGGACATCATTTACTCATGCCACACCCCAGCAGACACACTTGTGGTATAGATTATTATATTGTACATGTAGTAATCCAACTTTACCTGAACAGATGCGTGACTATTAATTATCCCGACTACGTATCAGCACTGGATATCACCAGCACACCACGCACCTTGTCGGCGGAGCATGCATGTTCCTGATACCCGAACAAAACTACACCTGGGGACCAAATTGTTTGTCCATTATAAGCGAAAATCCGTTATATGCGAGTCCGCTATATCTGATGCTTTTTCTGCATGTTCTTAAAGGTGCACGGCCGGGACCGGCGAACCTCGTCCGTTATAGACGATACTCCGAGTCCACTATAACAGGATTTTACTGTATTAATACTTATACTTCAGCAGTAAGAAGATTTTTTTTTAGTACCAAGCGGCTCACAGCCTGCGCGTCTCTTCTCCATTCCTTGCACACGACCCTACAGTCTCATGCCCTTTTATTGGAAATTGCAGGGCGTTTCCCTATGCTAATTAGGACAAACTGGCACGTGCTTTCAGTTATGAAGACGTGGGATTCACCTTTCTTAAGAACAAAGGTGCGAACATTTCTGCAACTTAAGAACACGTCATGAATCCGACGTAGGTTGTTCCTTACAAATTTCGTAGGAACAAATTTAAGAGAATTCTTAAGAAAATATTGGTGAATGAGGCCCATTGTCTCAGCCTTGGATTTGAGCACAAATCAACCACCCTCTCTTCCACACAGGATTCAGATAAGCTGGACCTGCTGATTATGGGTCATATAAAGTACCCAGCTAGAGGACAATTTGTACCACACATACTTTCTATTCTTTTGGGGATAAGCTTTTCTTATTTATTGTACCAGTCATTTCAGTTGTCATTAAAGGTACTAATTCTACGATTTATCTTGTTATACTAAACTTCTTTAACTTCATCTACCTTTGTTCTTGCCCCCTCTACTCAGATCTAGAGTAGTGTGTTAGAGTCATGTGATTATCTTTGTTTCCTTTACCTTGAATACTGACCCACTTCTATGTCTAACACCATCTAACTTGATCCCTATTCTAGTAGTAGGGTTACATTAATTTTACCAAGAAAGCCATATATGGAGTTAAGAATTTCATATGCGGTCACAGCAGCAGAGTATCCCCATCCCAAAAAGTGAAGTGAAGGAAATTGCTTATACACCTTAAAACTATAGGCCTAAGGACATCCCCTTCCATTCCATTGGTGGGCTTGGTCAGGTCTTTATCTCATAGGGCCTGCATGATCCCTCACATCCAGCCTTCTTCACTTTCAACAGCATGTTTTAGCTCCAGTCATCTCAACGCCCTGAGATCATGCACCACACCACACACTAGGCAAGCTGCCAATGCAACTCCTTTTTCCAAAGATACTAAGACACAATATTGCTGTCAAATGAATGATTAATATGTGACTGAGGAAGCTTCTCTCTCTTGGCAAGGTCACAGGCACAGGCAAACAACCTCTGTACCAGTAGCTTAGGCACACACTGTAAAACCTGACAAGTTAGTTCAACTCAAACTGTTTGAGAAAACCGATTGCCTTGAATCATTTAAGTTTATGAACTCAAACTATTAAAGTAAAAATATTTTTTGTATTCGGTAAAAGTAACTTAGTTAAATCAAGAGCATCAGCTGCATTCATTAGTTTGATTTAAATGACTTGAGTAACAATAACTTAAATGCATCCTCCTTACGCAAATGCTACTATTTAAGTTTTCTTCCTTTAAGATTTACATTCTAGTTGTGACAACTTTTAACCTAGTTGTGGCTACTCAATTCATTTAAGGAAACTTTCAGGTGTGAGGACTCTTCAGCCAATCAGTCCTCTAATCTGTAATCTAATTAAGGAGTTGCAGCGAAAACCTGCATCTACAGCAGCCCTTTCTGGATAAGACTGGCCAGCCCTGCCGTAATGCCAGGAAGATACACTTGGCGCCACAAACAAGTACTGAAGTGCTTGACTTCAACACTGCAGCACAAGAGAGTGTCAACCAACGCCATCCCCCCAAATGCCCAGACCACCTTCCGGCAACTTACATCCTTGATCTGGGAAGTGGAGAAACAGCAGACTAAGCCTTCACCTCCCGACTCATGCCTGCTGGATAAAGCCAGGGATTGGGAATTGTGTGTTGACCTAAATCAGAGACTCACCATTCCACCCAATATCACAGTCACCAACCTGCACCCAGATCTGGATCTCTGGTCCAAGTCCTGCTGTCATGTCTTCATCATTCAGCTGACAGTCCCTTGGGAGGATGCCAAACAGTGAGGCATATGAAAGGAAAAAGACAGCCACAATCGATAGCTCTTTTGTTTTTCGAATGAACACGCATGAGTCTGCATTGCTCCCTTTGAATCCCATCAATTTTATGCATTAACAAAATTTTTTGTTCCAGCATTGAGGTGCTTGCTTGAGCCCGTAGAGTGATTTGTTCAATTTACAGACCAAGTCTTCTTGACCGTGTTGTACATATCCCGGTGGCTGCTGCGTGTAGATTTCTTCAGTCAACTCACCGTTCAGGATTGCAGTGACCACGTCCATTTGTAAATCAGAATTCACTGTTTAAGTTAGGAAATTTTTATTCTTGCTTGTTGTATTTTGGCAATTTAATCTAACGTGTGTTACTGATGTGATTTACTGCGTTTTTATGTTTCTAACTCTGCAAATGTTTCTTCCTAACTTTCTTCTCAGTTTCCAGTTAATAAAATGCGCGGATT
>JAODJW010000081.1:18094481-18110536 GCA_026777045.1 Hyperopisus bebe | reverse complement strand
AATACAGGTAAAAGATAATTTAACAAAGTACTGTTTTCAGTTTGATTTTAATTTAACATACCGTCCCAACTTTTTCTAATTTGGGGTTGTAGACAACCTTTTGCAGAGCGATGCCGAGGTTTTCAGTGATGAGTTGCTGGAGCTGGTCATTCATAATCGAAATGGTGGGGCAGCCAAACAACAGAAATTAGCAAAGCTTTTAAAGTCTGACATTTTGCAAAAGAAGCTCAGATGACTTATTGTTTCTGAAAACTCTGACAACAATCGATGCTTTGCTTACTGTGCAACCGGCCTCTTAAACCCCGACATGGCGCATGATGCCGCGGTGCTAGAAGCTAAGTGTTTGCAGGAATCGGTCGGACTGAGACCGACATGGTCTCATTCTCATACATAGCAAAGTTTGAGCAAATGCTTGGGATCAAAATTCAGGCATGGTACCGCTGTGACAAGTCTGACATTTTTAAGAAATTTCAAACAAACCCCATGCCTTGTGATAAAACAATCTTTCTGTACCTTCAAGATCAACATTATTTTGGTATTAAAAACCTGACGGCGTTTTTGGGGAATCGTACATCTGTGATTATTGTTATGCGTCATTCAGTCTTAAAACAGATCACAAATGCAAGTATTACTACAATGTATGTCTCAGCCCCGAGTGACATAAGCACAGCACAGTGTACATCCATTGAGAGGACTGTGGGTCCTTCTGTCGCTCGCCGTATTGCTTTGAGCAGTACAAAATCTCAAAACAGCAGCCAGACGGTGGTTTTTATACTTCGATTACTTGATTCGGTCAAGTATTGTGACAAATGTAACCGTCAGTACATCGTTACTAAAAAAAACCAAAAGGCTCATAAATGTGAACCTAATACGAGCTGTGTTTTTTGTAAAGAAGACTTGACACCTGGGTGTCACACCCCGATCGTCCGCTCCTCCTGTGTGCCACGCCTCCTCGTTAACCCTGTGTGGATTCCAGTCCGGTCATTGTTAAGTCAGCCTGTTGGTCACTTGCGCTTTCGTGTTGCTACTCCTAATAAACCCCGTATTCGCCCCGAGTTTTTGCGTCCTGCTCCTTGTCTACGCGCCGTGCGCCGTCCCAGCGTGACAGAATGACTGGACTCCGCAAACACAAACCAGGTACTTCGCCAGCGTACCAGCTGAGGGAGGACTGTCCCCGGGTGCCGAGGATGATCCCGGCGAACTACGCCTTTTGTAACCACAGCCTGTACTGGCCGGATGCTGACTGGCCACCAAAGCTGGCTCACGGAGTGCCTGGTCCTGCAGCAACAGCGCGTGGGGGGAGACGGAGACGGAGAAACGGACGGGAAGACGCGCAGGAGGTCTGTCTGAGGACTGTTTCGGTTTCCGCCGCTTGCCCTGCTGCATGCTGGGAGAAACCCCGCCTGATTCTCCACCCGGCGGTGTTCACGGGTGATGTCACCGCCGCTTCGCCTAAGCGGAAGCCTGAAGCTCGTCTGCCCGCCGCTTCGCTGCCCAAGCCAGCAGTTGCTTCTCCCTTCGCCGGGACTCGCCTGGCCCTTAAAGGGGCCAGGTCTGTTAGGGACCCTATCCCGTGGGTTCCACGATTTCGGAAGGCTGCAGCGCCCCCTGTTGGCCCAGAGACGCCACCGCCCGAGGTCCCTGCTGCGCCTGAGACGCCACTGCCCAAAGTGCCTGCGGCTGCCTCCCCAGTGCTTCCCAAGGCGGCTGCGCACCCCGAGGTTCCCGTGGCGTCTGCGGCTGCTCAGGCCCCTGAGGTTCCTGCCTTCACCCCTGAGGTTCCAGTCCCTGTGGCGCCCCCAGAGGCGCCTGTGCCTCCAGTCCCTGTGGCGCCCCCCACTGGCCCGCCACCCGAGGCCCCTCCTGCAGCGCCGCCTGTGGCCATTCCTGCGCTGCCTATCCAGACTCCAGTTCTCCCCGTGACTCCAGTGCCTGAACTCCCAGCTCAACCCCCCGAGGCTCCCGCGGCCCCTGCTGCTGCTGTGGCGCCCACAGCCTCTGCTGCCGCTTCGCCTCCTGAGGCCCCTGCACAGCCCCCAGTGGTCGCGGAGGTCCCCATGCCACCCCCTGCTGGCCCGGAGTCGGCGGTTGCTGCGACGCCCCCTGCTGGCCCGGAGCTGGCAGCTGCTGCGCCGCCCCAGGCCCCTGCTGCTGTGGCGCCCGAGGTCCCGGTCTGCCAGACTGATGCTCCTCCCTCCGTAATGGAGGCTGAGGAGGAACTAGAGTGGGATCCCTCAGGGATCTCCTTGACCTCACCCCTGATTTTCCCTGTGACTCCTCCCGTGCTTTCCCCAGTGACTCCTCCACCCTTGCCCGAGAGCAGCAAGTCCCGGCCAGGTCCCCGCCTTTCTGTCTCCCGAAAGGGGAGGGGACACCTGCACTGGGGCCGGGTTCCACCCTGCCCCCCGGCTCGCCTGCAGTTTCCCCGGCTGCGGCTTGGCAGTCGCCTGTGGCACCCCTGACTTTGGCTCGGCAGTCGCCTCCGGTCCCGCCTCCGGCACCTCATCAGCCGGCTACAGTCCCGCCTCCGACGCCTCGGTGGTCGACTGCGGGTCCCCTGCCTCTGACTCATCTGTCGCCTACGCCTTGGCCGGGGCGGCGATGCCTTCGCCTTCTTTGTGTCTGTCCTGTGTGCCTGTCTTGTTCCCTGTGCCCCGTTGATTGATTTTGCTCTTGTTTTCCAGGTCCCGTGTCCCCGGTCTCGTCCGTCACTTCGCTCCCCTTGGGCGCGCCCGAAGTGCGCGCCTTTGGGGGGGGGCGGGTCCTGTCACACCCCGATCGTCCGCTCCTCCTGTGTGCCACGCCTCCTCGTTAACCCTGTGTGGATTCCCCGTGTTTACCACCTGTTCCTGATTGTTGTCATTAGCTCATTGTATTTAGTCCGCGTTTCCGTTCGTTTCCCCAATCCAGTCATTGTTATGTCAACCTGTTGGTCACTTGCTCTTTTGTGTTGCTACTCCTAATAAACCCCGTATTCCCCGTATTTTTGCGTCCTGCGCCTTGTCTACGTGCCGTGCGCCGTCCCAGCGTGACACTGGGTGTGAACATCAGTGCTTTATCGAGCCAGTAGAGGCTGGGGACTTGACAGAGCGCTATGTGTTTTATGACTTTGAATGCAGAATGCAAGATGAGGGGACGCATATCGCTAATTACATCTGCTGTATTGACTTTGCGGGCAATTGCTGGTCTGCAATTGGTGTGTGGTGGCATTTTTTTAAGAATTACCACAACCGTAAATACAAGTGGTACACATTCATAGCGCACAACATGGCTATGACAGCTTTAACAAGGCTTATGAAATGTTTAGTTGAAAATGGCGTCACCCCACACATTATCACGCAGGGCAGCAACTGCTCTGTGTGACAGACGAGGACTTTAACCAAAGATACATTGACTCACTTTGCTTTCTGCCCATGAAGCTGAGCACATTCCCTGCAGCTCTGGGTTATGAGAGTGAAAAGAAAGGTTATTTCCCGCATTTTTGAAACACCATAGAAAATCAAAATTACATTGGACCCTAGCCGCCACCTGAGGCATACGGTGTGCAAACCATGATTGGAAAGGAAAAGAGAGAGTTTATGGCATGGTACGGCACTGTTGTTGGCAAGGTGTTTGACTTTAGGAAAGAAATGGCAGACTACTGTAAAAATGATGTCATCTTAAGAAAGGGCTGTCTCAGATTCATAGGTGAGATCATCAACAGCTGTAATCTAGACCCTTTTCAGTGTGTCACCATAGCCTCAGTGTGCATGAAACAGTTTTGCATAAGTTTTGTGCCTGAAAATACAGTTGCACTAATCACTCCAGATAATTACATCAAGCAACAAAAGGCATGCTCCACGCCATCTATTCAATGGCTGGAATACATAGCCCATTGCAAAAAACTAGAGATTCAGCACGCGCTCTGTAGAGTGAAAATGGGTCCCTACTACCTCAATGGCTATGCCAAAATCGATGGGGTTCGTACGGCATACGAATTTGTGGGGTGTTTTTTTCACGGGTGCCCAGAATGCTTTGATTCAAACAAAGTCAATCCTGTAACAAAACTGCGACCCTCCGGGTCCGTGATGAGAAGAGACCCACACCTGAGACAACGAGGAGTTGCAAAAAAATCACCGGTTTATTCTCTGATCAATTGCAATTGGGAGCAACCACTGACATACATTCAGCATGTACAGTAAAGAGGCTCAACAATACAGTTCAAGTCTGCCCATCTTATAGCCCCCTGGGGGCTTTCCCCCCTTCTTCTAGTACCTCCTCTACGTGCAGCCTCTGTGTATTGTAACCTTTACTCTAATTTGCCCATTGGTACATCTCCCCCCTCTCCTAGAGATTTATGTTTGGGCTCCCTCGCACTTCTGTCTGTAATATTCACACTTCCCTTTCTGTTGAGCTAAAGATAAGCACCAGGCCACCTACAACGTCTGACCCAGGTCCAACCGACTAGGTCAGGTCTCTCTGCCCTATCAGCCTGGTGGGCAGTTCCTATTTTCATGGTTAGTGGTACTGTTAGGCAATCACCCATTATTTCCTCATATATGCAGCCCCACAATTCCCCCTTTTGATCTCCGAAAGGAGATCACCCTGATTTCTAGGCAAAAGATCATAAAATCCTGATTACATATAACGATTATAAATTCATTCTGATCATAATATTCAGCACTCCAATTATAAGTAATGATTACAAACGTCTACTTATGTCTAAAGATTATAAAAATCAACCGTCTGATCATAGTAAAGGATTATAAAAGTTCACACTCTGGTTATAGGTAAGGATTATGAAAGTTAGTGGTCTGATTATAGTCAAGGATTCTAATACTCAGGTTACAGGTACTGATTATAAGAGTTCGATTATAGGTAATACTCATAGAGGTCTGATTATAAGCTAAAGTAAGGAAAATTTGCATTCCCTCTTTTGATCTCCGAAAGGAGATCACCTTACAAACGGGGGAATTACTATAAGCAAGAATAATGAAAATTTTGCATTCCCCCTTTTTATCTCCGTTAGGAGATCACCATAATAGCGGGGGAATCGAACGCGTTCGGGAGGGACAGTCATCTCCTCCTCCCTAACTGGCATAAGGGGCATCATTTGTGCATAGGTGTCATCCCGTTTCTCTATTATTCTCTGTGGTAATGAAACTGACCGACAATGCGCGCAGGCAGGGGATACAGCAACACCCACAAGTAACTAAAATTGTAGCGAAGGTAGCTATGGATAATAAAAGCGAAGACATCTCATGAACACTTTAAGCATTACAGTCCTATCCATACAGCCCAGGAAGGAGGGCAAAAACCCTGAGCTTCAGGGAAATTCCACTCCCAGCCCGCCACAGGCGCGGCCCCCCTTCGGGGTCCATGGCTGGCATGGCTCCAAAACTACTAACACTGAGAATCAAAAGCAGTATTATCTTAACCATAATCATTAACACTTTAAGCATTTTAAGCATCACACATAACACACTTGTTCCCCCAGAGCCCCCCTTTTTATCTTGATCTGCATCCTGGTCTGTTGTCTCGCGACAGATGAGGCGTCGTCTCACTTCACTCAGTCAGGGGTGGACTACCCTGCTGAGCTGCTTGGGTCAGGGGATTATTCTGCCCCTCCGTCGAGACCCGAGGCGCATCAGGTTCAGCCGAACTGACGTCCTGTGTTCCTTCCTGTAGGGCCTCCGGGATCTCCATTACAGATCTGCCTGGGTCCTCTGCTTCCGCGCACTGGCTCCAATGAAACCACGTGTCACCTTTGCCTTTTAGCCGGACCGTGTGTGACGTCCTCTCGATAACCTGGAAGGGGCCGGTCCACCTGGGCTCTGACCACTTTCGTTTGAAGACCTTCAGGAAGACCCACTCCGCCGTTTGTGGGTTAGCCCGCTGGTTCTCCGGTCTTGCCTCCTGGACCTGTTTAGAGAAATCTGCGATGAGAACTTGCAAACAATCATAATAGGCTCTGGGATTTCGCTCCCCCTTTTTGTCTGGAGTCCAGAATAGCCCTTTCTGGGGTCCTGGGAACTGCCTGCCTGTCTGGAGCTCGAAGGGGGTGAACCTGGTCCCCCGGTTTATGGAGCACCTCACTGACATCAGTGCCAGTGGTAACGCATCAACCCAATTCATTTTGGTCTGCGCGCAGATTTTTGCAAATTTTTGTTTGATTGTTTCGTTCATTCGCTCCACCTTTCCCTGGGACTGTGGATGGTACACCGTCCCAAATGCATGTCTCAGTCAAATGCATGTCAAATGCATGTCTTTCTTCACCCTCTGAAGGTCCTCATTCTTGAAATGAGTCCCATTGTCTGACCGAACCCTGTTAGGAAACCCCTGCCGCGGTATGTATTAGTTGATCAAGAACTTTATCACAGTTGCCCCGTCCTCTTTCCTGGTGGGACACGCTTCTGGCCATCCTGAAAATGCATCCACATACATCAACACATACCTGAGCCCTCTTACTAGAATGACCATATCCGTGTAATCTATGATGATTTCCTCCCCTGGCTTAACACACACCAGAAACTGGCCTTTCTCTGGCTTAACTGTGGGCCTCCAATTGAACATGGTGCAGGTTGCACAGTTCCGTACATATCCTTGCACCATCTCCTTCATGAAAGGATGCCACCAGGCTGCCAAGTTTTCTAACATCTGCTTTGTTCCTGCATGTCCAACCCCATGTGCTTCGGCTAAGACCATCTGGCGAATGCCTGAGGGAAGGGCCAGCTTCCCTTCCTTGCTCTGCCACAGCCCCCCTGTCTGATGCCCCCCGTTTTTTATCCAAATAGTCTTTTTCCTCTGGGGAGACCTTGTCCTGCTCATACTGAACTTTTTCTGGGGTGAGTCTATAACTCTCCTGGACTTCCTCCTCCACCGTGACCATTTGTTTGATCACCAGGTATCCGGCGGCCCGTGTCGCTTCCTCATCTGCAGCCTGGTTCCCTTTCGCTACCATTGTTCCCGACACCTCATGGCCCTTGCACTTCACCACCGCTACCCTCTTGGGGAGCATTAGGGCTTCCGCCAGCTCTCTCGTTTCTGCCTCATGCTTTATTGGCTTGTTTCCTGCTGTCAAAAACCCTGCCCTCAGCCACTGGTTGAGTTCCACATGTACTGCGCCCACGGCATATGCAGAGTCCGAAGAGATGGTGACCTCTTTCCCTACTGCCAATTTTAGGGCCTCAATTACTGCTGTTACTTCTGCCCTTTGAGCTGACTGGGCTCCTTCCAATCTCTCTGCCTTCAGGGTCACAAAGTCCTTGCCTTGCCTAGCCGCCACTGCATACCCAGCCTGCAAAACTCCTGTGTCTGTTCTAAAACAACATCCATCTGTAAACCAGTCCTCAGTCCCCTCTAATTTCTCCTCCTTCTGGACCCTGTACTCACACTCATGTGGTTCTCCCCCGCTCATGTGGTCTGCCATGTTAATCCCTTCATGAGAGAAATTCAAATTCGTTGCCTCTAGAATTTTGGTAAGTCTCTGCTACCTACGTGACATCATGGTGAACGTCTGCGAATTCACGTAGGCCACCACACTTTGTGAGGTCAAAATGTGCAGCGGATGTCCCATCACTATGTGTGCTGTTTTCTGAATAATTTTTGCCAATCCTGCTGCGTGCCTTGTGCATGCAGGGTGTCTTTTCTCTGTGGTATCCAGCTTTATGCTGGCATACATCAGCACTTTCCTCTCTCTCCCTTTTTTCTGAAACAGGATGCCGTTAACGACGTCTCCTGTTTCAGAAATATCCAAATGGAATGGGAGAGAGTAATCTGGGAGGGCTAGGTCCACGGCTCGTGTCAACCTCTGCTTTAAGGTGATGAAAGCCTCCTCCGAGGTTTGGTCCCAGTTAAGGGATGCACTGAGGTTCCGTAGGCTATGTTCTCTGACCAAAGCTCTGAGGGGCTGTGTGAGCCCCGTGTAATCAGGGATATAGGTACGACTGTACCCTGTGAGTCCTAGGAAGGACAGCATGTCTTTCACCGTGATGGGCTTCGGGTAATGCAGAATGGCCGACCGATGAGCTGGGGAGAGACCAGTCCCTGCACCTGATAGCACTCGGCCTAGGAAGGAGACCACTGTCCTAGCAATCTGCAATTTCTCCTTACTGACCTTGAATCCTTTCTCCGACAGTCGGAGCAGCACTGACTTAGTGGCCTGTAGGGCCGCCTCCACTGTCGGGGCAGCGATCAGGAGATCGTGAACGTACTGGACGAGGTTGACGCCGTCCGGGAGAGGATATCCCTGCAACGCCTGCTTTAAAACCTGCTTAAAAATACCTGGAGAAAGGGCAAACCCCTGAGGCAGGCGGGTGTACCAGAGCTGACAGCCCCTATAAGTGAAGACGAATATGTCCCTGCAGTGTTCTGCAAGGGGCAAACAGAAAAAAGCATTAGCCAAATCAATACATGTAAACCACTTTTGGTCTGGGGTGAGATTCGTCAGAGCGACATGCGGATTTGGAACTGGAACAGTAGGAGTGAGCAGCAGGTTATATATGGCCATGAGCATTTCCCTGTGCCGGCTTTCTCCACCGGGAGAATAGGGGTGTTCCACTAAGACGTGGAGGGCTCCAGCACCCCGGCCTGTAAGAGGCCTTCTATGGTCTCAGCTATCCCTTTGTCTGCTTGTGGCTTGTACGGGTATTGTCTGAGCCAGAGGGGGCCCTCCCCTGCCTAAGGTGGAAGTCTACTGGTGGGCAGGAAAACAAAACCTACATCGCTGGGGGCCATAGACCACAGCGTGTCTGGGAGAGATGCCAGAAGTGCTGCCGCCTTTGCGTGGTCCATCTTTTCTCGGCCATGGTCCCTCGCTATTTGCTCATGTTGTAAGAGAGCTGTGTCGCAAGCAGTGACCTGTATGCGATAAGTACTGCAGGAGGGCGAGAAGGAGACCTATGGGATCTGGGTCTGTACCCAGTCCTCAGTCTCCCTGGCCCGTTTAACCATCGGGCCTAGGTCCTTGGCCTGGTGTTTAGGATGGATGGCCAGAGAGACATGTGGAACAGCTTCCTGTCCCATCATGTACCAGGGCTGCTGGTCTGGGGTAAGCAGGATGGCCGAGGCTACTCCTTCGGGACCCACATCTATATTGTCAGAAGCAACTTGCCACTGCTGGCCTTCCAGTTGCTTAGCAAACAGTTCCTCATACCATTCAGTGCTTTCCCTATCGTAGAAAAGGGTCACATGAGGAGGGTCAGGCGGAGGCACATAAGGTTCTAAAAGCGAGATCGAGGGGTGCCACGCAGAGTAGGCCGCCAGGATGCCCGTCAGGCTGGGTTTCAGCAGACCCCAATAGATGTCTGCCAAGGCCTGCCGCTGTATAGGCTGCACCAGCCACTGTCCTGATGCCGTAGTCCGGGCATCACACTGCAAGCGCGTGCCCCCAGGCAGGGTAACCACCAGTCCGTCTGCACTGCACAAAATGGAGGCTCCCAGCTTCACCACCATGTCCTGTCCCAGGAGGTTCACTGGAACGGTGGAAGAAACCACAAACGGGTGGAGGAAGGTCTGTTTACCCACTGCAACCTCCACCGGCTTTGTCACTGGCAGTCTCTGCTCCTCCCCCGAGAAGCCCATGACGGTCACTGTTGAAGTAGACAAGAGGTGTTTTTCTGGGACCACATTAAGAGTGGAATATGTGGCTCCTGTGTCTACCAAGAATGGCAGTTCTGTGTCCATGACCATAAGCGACAGCATAGGGTCTGCCTCCCCTGCGTCCCGGGCCGCTCGGGGGCCCCGTCACTGTGGGGAGGGGTACCAGTCCCACTCCCCGTCACCCATCATCGGGTACTGTCCTGCTGTGGGAGCCAATTGTGGGTTAGGTGCCATCACCTGGGGTCTTGGAGGTCCTCCCCGGCTGTGCACGTTGCTTGGGGCTGGCGCTGGGCAATCCTTCGCCCAGTGGCCTGCTGTCCCACACCTATGACAGACACCTGACGGTGGTCCCCTTTGCAGCGCTCCCCTTCCCCAGCCTCGGCCTCTGTATCCCCAGCCTGGACCACCTCCGCCCCTTCCCCGTTTTTCCCTCCCTGTTGGTAGGTGGGTGGCCCATTCCAAGGGCCCGGCGGATAAGTGGAGGATCCCTGTGGGGGCACCCCCGCCACCATCTGCCGCCCCTGCCCTCTCTTTTCATTCTCACCGGCCTTCTGCCTCGCCTCGCCCACCTGCAGCCTTAGCAGCTGTGTTTGTAATTCCTCAAGATTGCTTTTTTCCTTATCTACTGTCTCCTGTGCTCTCTGTAGATGGTGCACTAGATGCCGGTCCCACTTATGGGAATGTACCCCAAGGAGATCCGGGTTATTCAGGATAGCTGTCCTAGCTTCCCCTGGAATTCCTTCCAGTACTGCGCGCCTAAACCACTCTCGCTGCGCCCCGTCCTTTCCAGGGTGGCACCCGGTCCTACGGGTCCAGTCCTCTTGGCATTTATCTAAAAATTCTCTAGGGTGAAGTTTAGGGTCCCACTTATATTTTAGGACAGCGGCACCACTAGGGGCAGGGAATATCTCCCGGATGGCATCACCCAGACGCATAATCACTGCCGTGAAACGCACACTATCTGCACATTGAGTAACCTGTGCTCTGGCCTCCAAGACCTACAAGGTGTGCCTAGTCATACAACGGGCTGCTAATGCCCGGAAATCCCCCAGGGCCAGCGTTGTTCCCTGTGTAAGCTGATCTAGCTTATCCATCCACTGTCCTCCCCTGACTGCTCGCAGGGGGGAACTCCCTGTGGGCTCTGCATGCGGATGTGGAGGGTTCCTCCTGTGACATTAATCACAGGGCACATGTGGGCCGGGGGTGCTGTTGGCTCTGACCTCCGGCCTGGATACGCCAGGGGAGGAGCTCCACAGCCTGCCATCTCCTGGTCCGCACACCCCTTACACACATCCTCTTCTCCCTTATCTGGTCGTATCACCTCCATAGAGGGGGGTGTCTGACCGCCTACCCACCCTTCCGAAAGTCCAGGCTAGGGGTGTTCTTAGAACTCACCATAGACAAGGGCCGGCTTGGAAGTTGCAATGAGCGCCTAAGATACCTGTCGACCCTGCCCATACTGAGACAGCGGGTGTGGCCGGATTGGCCCACTTTTGGGTGTTCAATTGCTGAGAACTCCCTTTCGGTTCCGCTACTCCTAAAGGTCCATGGGGATCCTTATCCTCTGCTCCTTAATCTCACCATGGGGATCCTTATCCTCCGTCACGGGGATCCTAATCCTCCGCTGCTTAAAATCCCAAATCCTCACACACAATGCCTACACACAATCCCTGGACACAGTGCATACACAATGCATTGACACACGACATGCAAACAGCACCTGGGCAAAACATAAGCAATCTCCTCTGGTCTTAATTTTCCGACGGGCTACTGGACACCTCAAACTGCTTAATTTGGAATAATCAATCTGCAGATTTCGATATAACAGGCTCTGCTCACCTCTCTTTGTTGGTGTGCCACGCAATTCACTGTGTCCAAGTAGGCTGTGTCACACTTAGCTGAATCTTGTGAATCTCCTGCTCATCCCAGACGAGCCCCCAAATTGTTGGGTTCAGCCACCCTCCGGGTCCGTGATGAGAAGAGACCCACACCTGAGACGACGAGGAGTTGCAAAAAAATCACCGGTTTATTCTCTGATCAATTGCAATTGGGAGCAACCACTGACATACATTCAGCATGTACAGTAAAGAGGCTCAACAATACAGTTCAAGTCTGCCCATCTTATAGCCTCGTGGGGGCTCCCCCCCCTTCTTCTAGTACCTCCTCTACGTGCAGCCTCTGTGTATTGTAACCTTTGCTCTAATTCGCCCGTTGATACATCTCCCCCCTCTCCTAGAGATTTATGTTCGGGCTCCCTCGCACTTCTGTCTGTAATATTCACACTTCCCTTTCTGTTGAGCTAAAGATAAGCACCAGGCCGCCTACGACGTCTGACCCAGGTCCAACCGACTAGGTCAGGTCCCTCTGCCCTATCAGCCTGGTGGCCAGTTCCTATTTTCATGGTTAGTGGTACTGTTAGGCAATCACCCATTATTTCCTCATATATGCAGCCCCACACTATGTACTTTTATAATGTTTCTGCAAGTGTTCCAAACTGCATTTTGCAATGTCTATACTTTGATGTCAAATTACAGACTTAAAAAAAATCTGACATTTACAATATATATTAAAATAAAGATAAGTGTAATTGCACTCAAGGAAAAATATTAATGGTGTCGGCTCATATAAAAAGAAACTGGAGTGCCTTGAAAGCTTTATTTGACAGTAATGCTAGACAGAGAAAGAAAATTTTAAAGACGGCCTTGCCAGGTTTGTTGAACACTCTTTGTGAAATAGCTTTGAATGTACTGTGCAGTAACATCCCGCTAACCAAAGCACAGATTGTAAGACTAAAAAAGCAAAAAAGCGGTATTAAACTGCTGGCGAGCAAACGGGCATCGTTAAAAAGAAAGAAGAAGGCTATTAACCAAATCAGTGGTGGCTTCATTCTAGCCCTGCTAAGCATCGCCATACCATTTATCACCAGTCTTTTTCATCGGGGCTCACTAAAATGGATTATGCTAGGAAAATGTATCTGGTACCTAAATCACAACTTGAAAAACTGCATAATGCCACAGCTCCTAAAGATACAATAAGGCAAACTGCCGAAAGCGAGCTGGACATTGCAATACGCAACATTTTATCAAGAACGGATGTTGCTGGCCACGAAAAGGTCCGCTTGTACATAGAGGTGTTACAGAGATATTTGACTTTGGCCAAGGAAGGTGATAATGAGCCCTTATCTTTGACACTTCCCACTGAAGAGGCCGTAGTAGATAATTCAGGGACGGCACGCGCCATTGTTGCTGGTGCTACAGCTGATGGTGACAACATCAAGCAAGATGTTATAAAAAAAATGCAGTACCCCGTAACAAGAAAATGGTAGATATATGATGGGTAAAGTCCTTGAAAACTTTGCTGTCACCACGTGGAACCCGCGCGGGGAGTTTGTTTTTAATGGAAAGACTATCGTGGGGTCACATATTTTTGATTTGCTTAAAAACATTACCAACCCGCATAATGTGGGCGAGGCGAGAAGACCTTTGGGATGGGGCGAGTTTCTACAAGGACTGGCAAGACTCAACATGCCTTGCACCCTCATACCCAGCCAAGATGTCTGCAGTCTCATAGAAGCGATCAAGAACAAGAATCCCACTGAGGAACCACGTGACAGTACCCCCAAAAGTATTTGTCTGTCTCCACGGTCCTGTACCACCCCGCGAAAATTCTTAAGACCAGACTGGCTTATGTTTTAAAGTGTTTTTGTACTTACTTAATAAAACATTAAAACGTGATATTTTGTCTTTGTGATTTTTATTTAACATACATAGTCTTTCAAAGCCATACATCATCTCACCGTTTGCATCTTGGTAAACACATTTTTCACACGATTGATATATTTAAATTTAGAAACAAAATGAGAAACCATGGCATCGTTCTTTTTAAAATCATTGCTATAAAACAACAGAATTTTCGAAAAAGAAAAGCCCCTACAGCGGTTAATTAAATAAAAAAGGCAATGTTGGCCACACGTCATGCTGAGATCGTCTTGAACCTGCTTTGCGTTGTAAACAACTCGATCAGAGTTCCTCGTCATGAATGTCTTTATGATTCTTGGAAAGCTGGGGTGATCAGGAGGATTTCCATACAAGTCAAAAAAACTCTGCAGAGCTGTCATATCCGATGAAAAGTGCCAGCCAGTGTTCTCCGGGAGCAGAACTAGGATGTGTATTGACAATAAAGATTGCGGGTAATTTATCAAGCTTTACTTCCTCCAGCTCATCACAAGATAATACCACATAAAAATGCCTTGCAGTCCATCGGTTTCTACTAAGGATATTCAATAGCTCCAGGGTGATCATGACTAGTAGTAATCATACAATATGTTTCTCCTTTGGTTAATCTCGATTATATTGATGAAGGTCGCGTAAACTATCAGTGTGACAGTCCTGGTCAGAGGTTGACGGAATCTCATCTCCAGGTGGATATTTCCGCTTTTAACCATAAAGAGGTGTTGATTGCAGACAAGTTAAAGGCATACTAAGTGTAGCCGCTTATGTACTCATTTCTGTCAACAGCGACAGGCTCGTTTTTCAAATGTCTCCCCATGGCCAGAACCAAGCTGTAATACTCACAAGCAACGTTTCCCCTGTTAAAATCCGGCTGAAAGGGTTTTGCGGGATACTGCTGGCCATCGACATAAAGCGCTACAAATTCAGCATTGTAATGTTGAAAATTGAAAGGGTTTCGATCGTACGCTCCCATAACACCCATGTTATCTACAAGTCCAATGACAACGGTTTTAGGCAGCTGTCCTAGAAATAAATTTTCTTGCGTGCAGACCCGGTGGCCCGCAGCCACGCTGAATGTTTTCAGGCAGACTATCTCGATCGGGTATTTCGAGTTGGGTGTCAGCAACAAAGAGGGAAGCCAATAAGATTTTGAGCGAGTACTGTTCAGCATCTCCGCTCATGAGACAAAACTCATCTTTCAAACCATTTTAATTTTGACATCGACCCCATTTAGCATTAACCTGATTAACCTGATTGGTTTATGTAATGTGTATGCATCTTCACCAGACAGTCATGTCACAACTTGCTTCTTATCCACAGTATGGCCACTTTGATCATTTATCTGTGCCCTGTATAATCTATTGACACCACCAAATGACCCTGGGTTTGATGGCGTATAATAAACATGTTTCAAGTGCTTGTTATCCATCGTGAACCTCTAACAATAATGACACAAGGCTTTTAAAACAGGACATTTATTTTTATTTAGTAAGATTACATGCGAGTAAACAGCCAATCACATGTTCTACCGGTTATATAATTACGATCAGGCGAAAACGAAAAAAAAAAAGTGGTGAGAATCGGTAAACAAAATCACACACGTGCTACATTCTGCACCAGCCAGAGTCTGCTCAAACTTGTGCATATCCCAGAAATCACTAATTGCACCATCTACAGCACACTCATAATCTTTCTCTTCAACATCACGTTTCAGCTTGCGCAATTTCTCCCATAAATTCATTTCATCTTAGCCTCGACAGCTCCCTGTACTTTCATAGTTGCAGGGTGAGGGTGAAACATCGCGACCACTTTCGTGGTGATATATTTAAACCATGGTCTATACAGGTTTTGATCAACTTTTCAAAACTGTTAAAGAAGTAAAACAGTTCAGGTTCGTAGAGACATGTGTGCCTCCGCTGGCTCGGGTGATTCACAGAACACCCGACACTGGCCTCCTGCATGTTATCTTCGATGATCCAGTCTAGGATACAGGCCAGCGCCCCTTTGATTATCTTCATGGCAGAGTCAGTGATGCTCCCATCCACAGCGTCTTCAGATAATGACAGCACCGCAAAACGCTTGCATAGCTCATCCATTGTCGGGGCAGGGGGCCACAATGTGTCCATTAGGTCGGAGGCCTTGTGCGGAGGTTGTTGTGACCCCAGCCACACAGCCCAGGTAGGACTCGGTGGGGGTGGTGGTGGCAGGCAAGGAGCACTGCGGGGCGAATTGAGGAGAAAGTTCTGGTGGCAGGGTGTCCAGTCGCTGTCCAAAAGTATATGGAGTCCTGGATGGGAATCGCTGAGGGCTGAGTTGAGGAAAAGACTCTGGTGTGTTGATGTGCAGTTTCAGCCCAAAAGTAAATTCAGATGGGTCCCCCAAATCAGCCTGCTACAGGGCCAGTTGAGGAGAAAGCTCTGGTGGGTTGTCCAGTCGCAGGTCAAAAGTTGTTGTCCGAAGAAATGATGGGTACCGCTGAAGGTACAGGTCAGGGTTGCCCAGTCGCAGGCCAGAAGTTTATGCCTGAAGCCATGATGATTGTGTCGATGCAGGCTCCAGTAGGGCGGCTTCAGGAGATGCAGGTCTGGGTGATGTTGGAAGTTTGCTCGCTATTGCTTGCTGGGAGATGTGTCTTGTCCCAAGTGATTGCTCACAGGATGGCAGGGTTTTACAGTTTTTCTCCATTGGTTTGGCTCATTTCTTGAAACAGAAATGACATTCTCAAAATAACATGGACAAATCTCC
>JAODJW010000081.1:18038931-18051139 GCA_026777045.1 Hyperopisus bebe | reverse complement strand
GGGGGTCACTGGGACTAAATCATCACTGGGACTAAATCCTTACTTTTGGAAATACATGCTTTTAAAAAAATCTCCTGTCTTAGTCCTTTCCAAATAATTGGAAATCTTTATAGGTAAGCTGGTGCCTCTGGACTGCCCTCAGTGTTGCTGTGTGTGAATGCACCTCCTGCAGCTGACTCCCATACATTGCATTGGATAACAAGGCATGGATACTGGAGGAATGTTGAATTATATTAAGTAGAGTCAAGGAGAGCCAGGTTAATCCTTAGGCCTACACATAGGTTCATTTTGGACCTCACAGCAGTTTCATTTCAGACACGGAAACATAGCCTACTTGAAGTGAAATTAAATGACCCACCAAGAACTATGTGATACATCAGTTTAGGAAATATGTGAGTCACAACAAACTGTGAGTTTCTGTTACTGCCATATGATTGTTTTTTCCGTTTCGTTAAAAAAAAAAGTTCTGAAAACACGTGGTACCGCGCTGCCTTCCCGTTTTCCGGAACAGATTTTGGGCGGTCCACTTGGCGAAGCTTCAGGCTCTCCATGCATAATTCCGGCGGAGAGTACCAGGAATCCAACTATCAAAAATAAAAGCGAAGGATTAAAGATATATTAAAGCGAGTTTCTTGCGGGCGAGTTCCGCCTGAGGCGGTGTGTGTGTGTGTGTGTGTGTGTGTGTGTGTGGGGGGGGGGATTATCCGTTAACTCCGGATTTCCTAATTAGTAGCGCAAGACCACGTTTTACTTTCAACCCGGATCCGCGCGGCGTGGCATCAACAGAAACTCGGAACTTGATACTTCAAGGTGATACTTTTATATATATTACAAATGATTATACGTACAATCTATTACCGGTGCAATTTCATTCATTCATTGATTTAATATATACCCTATAAAGCAGCACGAGAATCAACGTGGCAGGAAATTGCATCGTAATATAAACATTTATTATAAAGATTTAAAAACTAGTAAAATACAGGTTTTTATGACCAGTCAAGCCAGTAAGCAGTTTCCCCGGCTAATGATACGCTCGGCTACCACTCCGACAATAACGGAGTTACTCTCAGCATTTAACAAGCAACTTTCAACTATTTTTACCAGCTTAACTTACTGCACTTTCAGGTGACCGGAGGGACGTCGGTGTACCGGCACTGAGCACGTGGCTGTCCTCTCTGGTCAAGGACAAGGGGCTGGAGGTGACAGCGTGGAAAGAGACATTATAAAACGTATGACTTCGAGACGCAGCGACTCTCCGAAATACCACGTCGTGGGTGCCCAATATGCCACATAAAATTTCAGGGGACATCGGAAGGTCCTGCCCACAATGCGCCTGCGACCAGTAGCGACTCCGCAATATTCGACACACGCCGTCGCCCATCCAATCGTAGCGGCCGGTTGACGTGCCCTGGGTAAAGCGCAGCGCGGCTTGGCAACTGCAGGAATTTATCTGAGGGTCGTAGGGACAGGGCAATAAATGGGATACGAGCGTTAGTGTATTAAAGGGAAAGGAAAGCAATACCTGTGTGCCAAGAGCTGGTTTACCCTTTCTAACTGTTTGTCGACGCGTGATGTGTCATAATGTAGGCTGTTATATTTAAAACACAAACAGAAGCATTTCAACATAAGTAGAAATATCCAGCTTAATTCATATGTATTCCTTACCGTCGAATCCATCTCCAAGACGAGATTACTACACTTTTAAAATAATTCATGGACTATTTCTGCATGCTCTCTTTAAGGATCACCATTGAAACACCGTCCTTCTCAAAAAAAAAAAAATAATAAATTGAACTCCACTAATTGCGTTTATGCTGCGCCACACATGACTGTCCTGTGACTTTTTTTAAACAAAATCCTCCCCGAGAGCTCCCATCTCAGTATTACCAGACAAAAATTACACAGCCATGTACCTGAAAATCTGGCTTATCGTGGTCTTCGGAATACTGGGCGTATCTGTCCCTGTTCCTGCAGGACCCCTGCACGCACAGTGCAGAGTGGATTGGTATGTTACAGCTCTACACTGTACTTACATGCGCTGTCTTTATCAGTGTTTTGTAAACATTTAAGCACGCAATGATATTTGTTGACGAGCTGAACTAGTTGATTCTTATAGTTTAAAGATCGTCACCTATAAATTTGCTAAACCTCTTCTAACTTTTGGTGATTTTCTTTGGCAGGATTCATATTTGCTAGAAACGGGCTGTTTACACAGCAAAAGCAACACGATGATATTTATGAAATCACTGGTTATTAGTAGAAAACTGTTTTAAGTACTAACACAATAAAACTCCTGATTTTATAGCGACTTTTCCATTGCTTAACCACCTGGTGTCTAAGGACTCTGCTGTTTCGGAAATTTGATCAGTCTTATGTTCTTGCCAGTTTTGTATAAAAATGTCCAGAGGCTTTAAGGATGTAAACCTATAACGATTCTTGGTTTTAGTCGTGCTTGGGCATGCCATCGCTGGCGGTGGATTTTAGCTGCTGCTTAGAACGAAAAATGGCAGCCTTGGTGCTGGAGGGACCATGCAGTTTGTTCCTCTCGTTTCTCCAAATTCCCTCTTCCTGTAGGATTAGAGGCATGCAACAGACTATTAATTTGGCAATAGTATAAGGAGTAAGAATAAAAAACAGCCATTTATATTAAGCAATGAGATACGTGGAAAGGTGTAACAATCAAAACATATGTCACATTTTCTGAACCAGGAATTTGTGGATTGTGTGTAGGGGCGCATGAGAGATTTTTGAAGTCGTGGGGAGCATACAGTGAGCAAAAGGTCTCACATTTTAGTCTTATTCTTATACAGTATTTTAGTCTTATACAGCCATGCTTAATGAGGCATTTGCTGTGAGGCGGGCTAATGGTGTAATACACTAAACATTTTGATGGAGACTGGCCGACGTATATAAACTGTTACTTTGTTGTCTGGTATGAAATTTCCAATCACTCACAATGGCAAAAACAACAGATATACTTCTCTATAATGTGTTGCAAGGTTACTTTTTTAATTTACTGAGCCCTTACACTGAAATATTACAAATTATGTGAGGATACATTCATAGATTTATAGCTTTATTGTAACAGGCGTAATTTAACGTGAAGCTAAATTTGGATGACGTCGTTTTCTTGGTTGCAGTAAAAAAAATTAGCCTATCAGAGATAGGTAAAGCCCTTATAAAATTTACGTCTACTTACATTGCTTGCTATTTGAAAGAAGGCTGTGATAGAGCTTTGTTTTTTTTCCAGGTTGCCTGTTTTCTTTATCGCATACCGATTTGGTCCGTGTGACCAAAACTCCGTCAGGTACAACTAGGCAGCACAGTTCTCATTGTTCAGGGCCCAAAACCCGAAGCGGCCGAATACAAACAGACAAATCACAAATGCGGCAAGTATGGATGTTTCTGAATAAAATGTTTTAGAAAGTGGTATTAGAGTTTGAGTTATATATCCTTCGTTAAATCGGTAGATCGTCGTGGAAGTGATTCTTTTTATTTATTGATTTTCAAAATATTTTCCCCACAGGGGGTTAAAGAAACCAAACGTACATCTTAGCAGATCTGAACAATTCCTGTAGTACACAAGTAATCTAAACATTGAAGCATTTTACATTAATCCCCCTTTCCCACCTATACGATCCCACCCACAGGGAGGAAGTAACAAGTCTCACTAAAATAAATAATTTCCTAAATAAACAAATAATTTACAGTAATTTAACAGAGAGAGAAAAATAAAAATAGGAAAGGGGGGGAAGGAAGAAAAAAAATCCTCTCATTGCCACTATTGAGTATTTGTGATGCTCATGTCATGAACTATCAAGGGGTTCTTGTAAGGGGTCATAGAAATTGAAGAAGGGCCTCCAAATCTTAATAAAGGTTTGAAGGGACCCTTTGAGTGTATATTTAATTCTTTCTAACTGTAAAAAATACATAACATCTCTGATCCATTGAGAGAAGGATGGAAAAGGACATTGCTTCCATTTTAACAGAATTAAGCATCTCACAAGAAGAGTGGTGAATGCAATGACTAAAAATGAAGTATTTGGTAAGTGAGCACGAAATTCCTCTGGCACTAAACCAAATACACTGCAAACTGGGTCAGGATCAAGTTGGGTTCAAAACATATCTCCCAATGCTTTAAAAATACCTAACCAAAAGGTGGAAAGATTAGGGCACAGCCAAAACATATGTATTAAATTTGCTGGTTGGCCACGACATCGAGGGCATGATGGGTCAACATTTGGATAAATCCTTGCTAGTTTAGCTTTTGTCAGGTGAGCCCTGTGTATATCTTTCAGTTGTATTAAGCTATGTTTGGCAGATGAAGATGAAGTGTGCACTAAGTGTAAAATGGAGTCCCATTGGCCTTCTGACAGAACTAGTCCAAGGTCAGAGCTCCAAGCCTTTTTCAGATTTTCAGTGGAATGAGGGTTGATGTTGTTAACTTGCTTATAAATCTGTGATAACAGTCTTGTACGGTTTGACTTTAGTTGAAAGATATAATCAATATGGGATTTTATGGGCATATTTGGAAAGTTGTTGAATGTCCTTTGTACAAAACTCCTTATCTGTAAGTAGTAGAAAAAATGATTTTTTGGTAAATTATAGATGTGTGACAACTGAGAAAAGGATGCAAATGTGTCTCATGTTATGAATTACTCTAATCCGTTTATCAAACCATACAGAGAATATAGAGTTCATGCAAGCGGGAATAAACATGTGATTTGACTTAACAGGAGAGAGCACAGAAGGTCCTTGCAACCCAACATGTTTTCGGAGCTGAGTCCATATTCTTATTGATTGATTCACTATAACATTTGGAGTTCAATTGTTGCTAGAAAGTTGTAAAGCTGCACACACCACTGAACCTAAATTGTATTTGCATGATTTGAACTCCAATTGCACTCAGTCCGCCTTTTCCACCATTGGTACATCTTCAACCCAGTGTATATGTTTTTGGACATTATGTGCCCAGTAGTAAAAAATAAAATTGGGCAGAGCCAAACCTCCAAACTGTTTCTGTCTTTGGAGATAAATCTTGCCGATTCGACTAGGTCTATTCCCCCATATTAAGGGAATAATATTGCTATCCAATGTTGTAAAGAAAGATTTTTAAATAAAAGTAAGGATATTCTGAATGAGATATAAAAACTTCGGTATCACTATCATTTTAATTAAGCTAACACGTCCTGCTAATGTCAATGGTAGGCAAACCCACCTACTCATATCCTGTTTACACTTGTTGAGAAGTACTGTGAAATTTCTTGTAAAGGTAGTTCAGAGAGAACGTGTAACTTCAATACCCAAATATCTAAAGCCACCTCTGGCCCACTTAAAGGGAAAAGAGTTCCCTTTAAGACTTTTTTTTCTCAGAATTCTGAGAAAAAAAGTCAGAATTCTGACATTAAAGTCAGAATTCAAATAATATTTTCATGGTGGCCCTAATCCTCTTCCGTAAACGTAGATGCTAGGGACTCAAAGGATGATTTAAAATCAGCCGAAAGAGCCTCTCTGTGTTCCGCTAATATCTGGCTAATCTCCGCCATAGTTACAGCAGCAGTTGACGGAGAATCCCCGTCCTTGTCTTTTTCCGTGCATTTGGATCTTGTTTTGGACATCACAAAATGACTTTTTTGCGCGTTGGAAAGTAACAGAAAAAAAGCTGTGCAAGTGGATTATATCTAAAACGGTGGAGTTTAGAAAGTAAATAAAAGGACGATGACGGGAGTGAGTTAAACACACGTCTACCCTGCACGCCTCATACCGGAAATTCAGTCCTCAAGTGAAAATTTTAACGCCATGTTCTGGTTAATAGGACTTTCTACTTACAAATGGAGATAAAGTGAGACAATGAGAGCGTGTGTGTGTGTGTACCGGCACGGGGATGCGCACGCGTGTGAGGGGACTCCTACCTATAGCAGCCACGTGCTGTGAGTAGTTTGTGATGGTCGACAGCTTTTCGAGCTCAAACATCACGGTATCCAAACTTATTTAAGGATGTTACTTATCAAAGTTTCGTTTCCCCCTCAAAAGTAGGGATGGGGGCTGGTGAAGGGGGCGGATCAGGGTTCCTATATACATGTAACTGAGGGTATGTACGTGTGTGTGTGTGGGGGGGGGGGGTCACAGGTCACCTGCACCCCAGGTTTCCTGTGAAACACAAAGTATAAGGAGAAGTAGAAGTGCTTGCTGGAATGCTTTGGATCGTCACAGGTTTTCTTCCCTGACGAGTTGTACAACTTTGGTATATTTTGCCGATCGCAGTCAACCGCTTGGCTACCAATGAATCTGTTGATCTTTTGCTGCGATCGAGATGGTTTATAGGCGACATCATGCTGGGGTAGGGGAAAAAAGACCAGCCCTTACAAGACCGAACCACTGGGAGCATTTCCAAACCTCCCCACGTTTAACTGTGAAAGCTACTGATTTGAGTATGTATTCAATGACCAAACTTAATTCGATTCCCACCCCCTTCCCTCGCACTTACACAGTTGAAAACTATGTGTGATTTTGGCCAAACATCATGCTCAAACTTATTTTAGTGCTGCTGTTTAATCGGCAGGCTCCAAGTGAGTTCTGGTTTGGTTCACAGTGAAAAAACGCTACCTTCCACCAGGTGGCAGTCACGTACTATGAAGTAATTCAGTTTCTGTTCAATGGAATTAACTGATTTTTATTTTTTTTGCCCTGTGCGGTTTACCATTGTAAACCTATTTACCTTACTCACTGAAATTATGTGCATGCGTTAGTTGTGGGATTGGAAACAACAGCCTTCCGGGAGTTGGGCTTATCTGTCGGAAACAGCTCCCTCTGCTGGCGGCAGGTATTTGGGCATTCCTTGCAAGGATGTGTACGAAGCGCTGGTGAACCAGATAAAGAAGTGGAGGACCATTACAGGCTGTGCCACGGGAGGACAGAAGTGTCTGTACCAGGTGGGAGATTCCTGCTTCCACAGCGGAGTGTTCAAGTATCTATCTGTCTTTCTATCTATCTAGTATCCAATATCTATCTATCTTTCTATCTATTGTCTTATCTGTCTGATCCATCCTATCTATCCTATTATATCGTATCCTATCCATCATCATGTAATCTATTTCGGTTACATGATTAGTTTGTATTAATTCTTCTTCAGTGTCCTGCATAAACAGATGCTCCTCTTGGACTTCTGCTGCGTGTGTCTGTCGCCATCTAGTTGCTGTCGGCCAACGTGCACTTCATCGCGGCCAAACACACCACGCCCGTGAAGAAGTTTGTGGATGACGTCAGTTTCCGGCTGGTGCCCTCCGATCTCTACACCCGCTGCCGCGTCTCGGTACGCTGCCTGCCTCCAGAAAGGTTAAAGTTCATGTGTGTGAAAAGTAAAGTCAGAATCAGAACTTCGGAGCTGACTGGGTTTCATATGTTACAAGATATCAGTTGTGAATGAAAAAAAGAAAAACTACCTCGTTGGTGGCTTGAGCATAGAAAAGATGAAAGTATGTCAGTTTGAGGTCCAGAGCAGGGAAAGACCCAGTGAGCCAAGACCAGTTAGCTTAATATGATCTCAAACATGAGTACATCTAAAGTTCCCAAAAATTACAGCAGTTATGAAGAATATTGGCTATAGTGGAGTGATGTAATACACAAGCTAAACCAATGAGGCTTCTCCCTGCAGGGGTTCTCCGTCTCTGAGACCTGGTACGTCGCCTTCGATCACGGCACCAATTACTGCAACCTCTATAATCTGATGGAAGGTCAGAGCCCATTTCTGCTTAACACCATCATGAAATGTGCTTGCTTGCTGGACTGCATCTTTCACTTGTAATAAGGATTTAGACTTTACGCATTTGCGTTTTTTTTTACAAGTCTTCGTTATACCTATTCATCCACACGCACACACTATGGACACACTATTCCAGCCATGCTCACACCTCCTCCTGTCACTGGTAGGGAGTGGCCTTACTGATGTCCCTGGATACAAGGAAATGACCAGCGCCTTCATCTGTACCCAGCGCTCCAAGGCCAACTGCACCGTGTACTGAGACATCTGGGTCCCCGGCCAATCACATTTCGACCCGCCTCCCCGAGGGCACCCGGCATGTCCACTCATGTGTCAATCAAATGAATCTGCATCATATGACAGAAACTCAGCAGCTGTCATATAAAGTCATCCTTAAGCCCATTACAGTAACTCCCAGCATTCCTGCAAACCTCCAGTTTACCACCACAATGCTGATGCCGTGGAATAAGATGAATGAGACTCAGTAAGGGTGGCTGGTGCTGGCTGGGTTCAGAAAATCAGAACGTCACCTAAGGGCTTCTCACATCAAATAAAACCATGTTTTGCGGTTTGCATCACTCTGCCTCCTCCCTTTAAAATGTACTAAACCAGTTTAATAGTTATAATTAACCAGTCACACTGCTGTCTACACACTGACTTTGTAACAGTATTAGTTTGTGTTTCTTTCACTTTTATGAATTTATTTTAGGCCTACATTTTTGGTAACACTACTTGAGGGAGCTCAAATAATGTAGTAGTACATTCTTACTTAATGTATTAATTAACTACAAACTAAGTATTAGTTACATACTGATTCCATGTTCAGTCAACATTACTCAGTAATAACAGGTAATGAATTTCATGCAGTTACTATATTTGTTCATGAGTTATACTTGAGTAATTACTGAGTTACTTCTGCCCCTTTAAGTAAAGTGTTACCCATTTTTCCTTCAGCTGTGCCATGTTTGCAGTCAAACGATAATTACTTTAAGGCAGGTGTCTTCAACAGTGGGTCTGTGAATCATTGTGTAGCCTAATGACAGACTTCTTTTTGTGCAATTTTATAAAATGTTTATAGATTTTATGTAAACTCAAACCAGTAGTAGGTCAAACCACTGGCAGACCCTCACTGTAAACTGCTCTTTGAATTTCAGAGGCTTGCGTGGTTGTCATCCAGACTCTTCATTCAGCTTAGATGCAATTGCACAGGTGCCCTGCTGGGACAATACAGACTAATGTAACATAAGCTGAAAACGTGCTACGTTAATGAATACAGTTACATATTGTTACTAATGAAGTGTTATCCATTAAAATGGTTGTGCATGCCATAATATTATTTGTCCCTTTTGTTTTTTTAGTTTTATATTCATGTTCATATATAACCTCCACTGCGATACAGACACTGTGTGTTCCACTTAAATCGGTCTGCTTTGTGTCTTGTACTTTAAGGCCTGTATTAAAACTATAAAAGAACCACTATGGACAGCCCAGTGTTCACTAAGTTAACTGAACTATATACACACACCTTAAAAATCTATCAAATGAAATAGAAATGTAAAAAATGCATCAATTATAAGCCTCAATCAATAATGTTTATAGTTGTTGCATTGTAAGCATCAAGACAAATTAATTGGCTAATCGGGTCATTATATCTATTGATTTATTCATAAATTAACAGGTTAATATAGTTAATACTGTTGTTAATGTAGGCCAGGCCTAATCAGTAACACAATTGTATGAAGTGTAAGGAGGAGTCCCTGCTCCATCCCTCTATGCATCTAGGGCCTTTTGCATTTGAAAAGAATAACTGGCTTGTTTCTTACAGCATTGATCTGCAGACACATGCAATGCACATCACCGTAAATATAGCCCCTTGCAACTCAAATTTTTTTGGGGGGAGGGTGTATATCCCTGCATTGTTCTTTCTGACACATAAACTAGTTTTCTTCTTTAAAAGTGCCAGAGTCGGACTGCGCGAATTGCTTTTATTAGGGCAGCAATATGCTCGGCGGGGCCTGGACATCCATCACGGAGCGAGTCCCTCTGATCATAAGCAGACCTCAGGCAACGGCTCTCGCGGATAGTACGGTTCCCCTAGTGGGGTAATTCCATAAACGGCCACTAGATGGCAGCCCTTCACTATCATGATTCACCAAAAACTGCTTGTTTTTACCGATAATTTTTAATACCTATGGGAGCAGACGGGATTTTTTAAAATGTTGTATTAAATTATTTAACAATGACCAACGCACAGCAACGACTTAACGGCTTGCGTTGGCCTACCAATGTAATCTGTAATCTAATGTAATCTGAACCGAATTTTATTTTTTGATTAAAAATAAATAAATAAAAAATAAAGTAAGATATGACCCCCCCTTTTGCCCTTTGACCAGCATGTAAAGAGTGCCGGGGCAGGTGCGGGGATGGATGGCGGGTCCGGGCTTCAGCGAGAGCGGCGCCGTCCGTCATCCGCGCTGGGCTGCGCAAAGCGGCCCCTCGGACAGCGGCACTTTGAAATGCCACGGAGAGTTTAGCCATTCCATTAAGCTGCGGAATATTGCGGGGATTTTTCATCTTTATGGCGCCATTAGGATACTGCTTGTTTCAGATATTACAGCTGAAGGGCGCAAGGTCCCCTCTTCTTTAAGTTTAATAAAACAAAATGACGAACTGAGCTGTCACGAATGGGAATCCCGTCGCCACCCGAGTCTTTTACCGTGTTAATTTAATAAATAATAATAATAATAATAATAATAATAATAATAATAATAATAATAATACGCCTTGCATTTCCCGCTTACCCATTCACATACATATTCCCGGAAGCACGCTACCACGAGACCCGACTTCTTTTCGCAACGTTTTCCATCACCAATAATAACTGCACAATTAAGTTGCTATGAAGAGAAACTGCTAACCCAAACAACGTCCTTACGCTTCCAACAGGCTTTTTCACAGTAGATAAAAGTCTTTTCCCCAAGCCTGTACCCGCTATATATCCCGGCACCTGCTCCAGCACCCTTTTCACGCCGGTCAAAGGGCAAATGGGGTCACGTGGTTTTTATGTTCCGCGCACACGCGTGGCAATGTCACGTGGCACCCCGTCACAAGTGCCCATGCAGTCCACCCTCCTCAGCTCGTGCCCTTCTCTCATTTCCATGACATTTTGCCATTGATGAAAAACTGTAACACCCTAGAACCAATTAAAGGGCGCCCCCACACACACACACTCAGCCACCCACAAACCCCTGGAGCACTGAGATACCAAATTGATGTGGGCTGAAAGATAGCAATTAGCACCACTGTACCGAACAATATTGAAAGATGAACAATAACCCACAATAAATCATTCTAAGGCAAACACTAGCTGGGACCTTTCAAGGACATATATAATATGTAATCTGAGCTAAACCCTTCCGGAAGTGACCACCCCCGCCTCCCAACAATCTAATTCCAGTCTTCGCGTTGCTGGTTTGCGGTCTGAACCTCAGGAGACAGGCTCTGTTCTAATCACTTGGTGATGAGGTGCGTGATCAGGAATCTGATGCAAAGGTCCTCAGTATCGGACGGTCCTCTTGCCACGAGGGTGACCCCTGAACCATCTAAGATGATCCGCCAGCAATGATTCGCCATATTTTTATTTGTCCAGTGAATTTACACAATTTAAGTGTAATTCTTACTGTAGCCTGTGTGGGGCGATGCTGAGCAGGCCTTCAAATGCTTGTTATGTCCTAGGCACAAAACCATTTGGGCCAGGCCAGAGTTCTTTGTGGCGGACGAGGGCCCTCTCAGCACTCAGGTGCTGGTGCAGTCCAGAATTTCATCTTGTTAAAAAATCCCCAATGCCAATGTCCATCCATGTTAGAGCAGAGCCATTTGTATGGAGAAGACGGGGATGAAAATTCCATTAGATTGACAGAAGAAACAGAATGATCACAGGGTTAGCATGGCACATCAATACAGTAGTAATAAATAAAGAAACTTTGTGTGGTCAAATTATTAATGTACCCTGATGTACTCTGTTCTACCTGGGAGAAGCTCCAGGGTCAGTGCTGCCCTGTGATGGATAGATGGATGGATGCATGGATTATATCAGGGGAAAGTCAGAACATATAGTCCCCTTCTCATTAATGTAAAAAGAATCCCCTGGTGCACCGTACAAAGCTCACATGACATATACAACAATTATACTTACTTATGAGTTTAAATGGTAACTAATACAATAATTTCAGTGCAGGTGGGGGTCTGGGACTGGAGCTCCACCACCACCCCCCTTCCCCCCCGCAGCACCATTACTACCACTTGTGGCAGTATAATGAAAAACCTCCAGTGTACGATTTCATTCAGGTCAGGAGGTAATGGCCATAATTACACTCAGAAATTAATTCGGGAGAAGGCTGGGACATGAATCATCACCGCCTCCCCCCCCACCCCACCCTAAACACA
>JAODJW010000081.1:18024676-18031474 GCA_026777045.1 Hyperopisus bebe | reverse complement strand
CAGGGTTTCCTTTTTTCTAACAAAATCATATTACACAGTTAGGTTTAACCCAGAATGGAACCTATTGATATTAATTTAAATAAATTACATAAATAAAATGAAAATAAGTCTTATGAGTAATTTACATATGTAATGTATTTTAAGCATATTATACCATAAATATATATTTTTCTCAAGGAAAGCTGCATAGGTATTGATAAAGATATGAGAAACGTAATGTATTTTTAAAATTAATTATCGTTTTTAGTAAATACTCCGTAGGAGTACATGACAGATGAAGACACTCACAGATGCGGGCGGCGAGGGACCAGTAAACAAAACCGAGGAGAGAGAAACGAAAACAATGCAGCATCGATTGGTCGGCAGGCCGCGCTCGCGGGACCGCCCCGCCCCGCCGCTATCCCACCGGGTGATTTGTCACCCAGACAGCCATTTGTCATGCCGCGAACGCGAGCGGACACTTTGGAGAGGTTTAGCGGCGCTTTGTAATACATACAGAGACTCTGGGATCTCACAAGTTGCTCTGATCATGAGCTGCAGCTACCAGTTTAGAGACGAGGGCTCTGAATGGCACATAGAATTGGGACACTTGCGCCCTTGACCGGAAGGTTGTGGGTGTTTAGCATCTATGTGAGACCACTACTGCAAAGTAGTTCAAATCAAGTGGTTAAAATGTCCAGTTTGGCTACATTTCACATGAACTGCTCTGAGTCCCCCAGGTTCCTTTAAGTGTGGAAAACACAGAGCCATGGGCTTTGGCACACCCTCCGGGTCCATCTCTGGGAGGAAGGCTGCTGCCATGTTTGTTTGTGAGGTCGAGCTCCTGCAGGTTCCACAGGACCTCCTCTCACAGTTCCCCCCAGCCTCCTCCAGGGACCCCTAGCCCTTCCCTCATTTTGCGTGCCCTACCCCTTAAACCCCCCACTTCCAACACCAAGTAATATAATCTCGACCCAAGATGAGGATGGATTCTGCCCTTAGCCTTAGGGGGGGAGGTGATTGTTCTCATTAGGCCTGGGGGCCGTGATTAACCCCCTTTCTCCCCAACATTAGTGGGGCGAGCTGTTGGTGGAGACCTCGCAGAGAGTTCTCATCTCGGGTACACGGGGAGCAGTGCATGAGCAGGATGGGCAGCAGGATGGGCAGCTGGACGGGCAGCGGGTCGGGCAGCAGGGCGGGCAGCTTATCTGCTGTGCAGAGCTCAAACTGAGGACTTTTTGCATAAAAAGAATGATTAGAGGATAGAGGAAATGGTCATCTTCATAGTGAACCATCATCACAGTGAACCGGACCCACAGACCAGATACAGAACACCAGTGAAAGACTCAAGATTCAACCCGATTCGATACTAATAGTGTCCTGATGGGGGTAACCATAGTATCTCGGGAGTCATGTGACCCTGGTTATTAGTGTCAATTGGTGTCACCTGACAATCGTTCTAGATACAATGGAATAAATTAGTCTGTTCTGTTTCTTTCTCCCAAACCCAGTCGTGGATCCTGACATATTCTGGTCTCTGTCCTTTTGTTTGTCACACTTAATTAAAGACCACAACATGTTCTCATCCATAACTCAACGCCCCGTGGATTTACTAAGAAACAATTCATACAAGTAATAAATAGATTCAATACTATTAGTGTCCTGAGTGTGGGTGACCATGTTGTGTATATATTAATAAGGTTCATGATTTGTTGTATAAATGTTGTGCGTCTTTTTATGGTTCCGTGGAGTAAATGGGCTGCAAGCATGAAATCTCAGCCAATCAGCAGCAAACTTCAGGAGTGCTTGTCTGAAAGAGCATCAGAGACACTAGCCCCAGGCATGGATACACTGCCTTTGGGTGTGGGGGAGGAGACAGGGGGCAATGCGGGCAGCATTGTGTGCGGCTATCTGCTGGCACTTGGTGGGGGGGGGAAGCCCCAGCGGACCTGACAGACACCCTATCACCATACCATGCACAGATATTTCAGCACTGGCGGGAAAATGGACACAGAACACAAAAGGGACACGGACGATCCCCTCCTCCCCATGCAAGAGTACAACAGGGACACTGTAGGGCATCACCTAGACCCATCTCCGCCTCCTCACAGAAATGGGGCAGTCGGCTTTGAAAGATAAACAGGGGGGTGGGGTGGGGGGGTCCTCCTGTAAAGGATTAAAAGGTGAACTGCTTCACCATGGGAAAGGTCCACTCCTGGTGGAAATTCTAATCCAAACACACACACACACACACACACACACACACAAACAGAAACTTACACTTTCCTGAGGCAGTTTAAGGCCTGAACACCCCTACACTGCATCCTAAAGGTATGATCTGTGCTTGTTATATTCCCTCAAAATGCACACAAGCTCTAGTGTAGCTGTTCCAACAGAATGGCAAACTTCCCCTCTTGGGAGTTGAACCCATGACCTTCTGCACCAAAAGCACCACCCTATCCTGCCAGCTCATCGGCTACAGATCTATCAGTCTGCATTCCCTGTCAGAAGGCTTCAGTTTCTTCATCCATTTTTGAGTCTCGGGCCCAGGTACGATTTATGGCCCTGCCGCGTGCCCCCGCTAGCTCCTCGAAGAAATGCTTTATGGGTAGAGTGACACAAACAGGACATGGAGTCTGCTGAGAAGGGAGGGACAACTCACCCCCCCCCAAGACCAACATCGCCCATAATACTCACCGTTTGCCCTTCCTCTCTTTATTGCATACCTTTATCCTGAATGTGGTTTAAAAATGCTCCTCCTCAGTTAAGGAACACACAAATAAATAAATCAGCTGGATATAAATGATTAAAGTGAAACAATAATCTATTTACCTTTATACACACAATGCAGGCAAATAAATAATCCCCACAAAAAAGATTGCACATTTATTTTGACTACAATTCGAAAAAAAGCAGGTAGTTTGTTTTTCTTTCGCAGGGGGCGCTACGGGTATTCCTTGAACTTAAGCTTAAGGGCTAGACTAAAGCCAGAGCCCTTCGCTTTTATTTCCACATTCCGCTATGTCATTTCTCGCCACTTCCTATGAACACGCGACAGCTCTTCAAGCCGGGCCCATTTGCGTATATAGGCTACGTCTGCCTTCAGCGATCGATTGATCAGCTGATGAATTCACGGATCGATGTTGGACGGGAAAGCGGAGAACCGGACTCACCATGTTCAGAGGCTCAAAGGTTTAGCTAATTTTCACCGAGGACTTTCCCTAACCCCGCATAGGTCCCCAAAGGTAGACAGGTTTTATTAATCCCCGCCAATGCAATCAATTATTCAGGGGCCCTCCCTGATTAGATGTTGGTTTTAGCACAACGGGATGATTGAGTGATCGTTTAAGCCAACCCACGGAGGTCACCCAGGGACCCTCCGCCCAATCCCCGGTCCGTACCTGCCACTTCGGGTAATTATTTTGGGTGGGGCGAATGAGGGGGGAGCAGGAGACGCGATGCAAACTCCCTGGGCGGGCTGGCAAAGTGGGAGGGGGGAGGTCCTGACCACATCCATCTTCGCGGCTGGGGAGTGCAAGCCTTTTAATTAATCGCCGGCAAATCTGCTTCGTCTTCCGAAAGGATAAAGTGTAATTGTACCCTCAAATTAAAGCGCGTAATGAAACTCAATGTACAGCCCATTCATCACCACTAATAAGCGGGCTGCAAGCGTTTAGAGAAATCCTCTCGGTTTGTTTAAGAAGGGGCGACACGGGGGGAGACGGGGAAGCGTTTCTGCCGGGCAACTCGGCTCTGTTTGTCTAATGAATGGCTTCCCGCTTTTGGTTAAGCAATGCTGCTAAAAGTTCTGGGAGGGGGCAGGATTATAGGTGGATGAGGGCATGGAACCGTCCAGCAGCTCTCTCTGGCATGTGTAACTCCACAGTTATGTTGCTGCTCCACATCTTAAATCTTCTATAACTATATGCTACATATATAAACAAACAAACACACACACACAATAAAACATATAAAAAGGATTCTGATTCTGATATATTTGATGACGTCAGCCAATAGGGGGCGCAATAGTTAAACCACTATAATAATACTTTATTTTTATTATTTTATAGAAACATTCTAACATCATGTATATCTAGACACAATAATAATATAGACACGTTAAAAACTAACTGCACGAACTTTGGGGGGAAACCCACGCAAACAACATAGAACCAGGGGTAGGAATCGATACCCCAACTCCGGTGGTGTAAGGTTGCAGTGCTGCCCACTCCGTCTCCATACTGCCTTCCTTGTAATTTCTTTTAATCGCGTTTGACGTTAAAACCCACACACAGAAAGTCGTAGCTTCGACATGGGTGTAGCGGTCTCGCCGGGTTTAGCCTCTCGGTTTGAAGGGAGTAGTAAGCAGGCGAGATCTGATTGCCTCCAGCACTGCGGCCGGCATGACAGCGGGGACGGATGGCTTCTCTTCCGTCGTCCAGGAGGAAAGTGATTTAGGAGCCCCGACCGAGGTGACAGGACTTCCTCTAATGGCTGACCGCAACCCGATTAGACTTTATTGTCTGTACAGAGCGCAGCGGGTAATCCGGTTTGAGGATGGAAAAAAGAGTTCCCACACGCTGCAAAGTCCACATTTTTTTTCCATCCTGGAAAATAAGGGAGAGACACTATAGGGCGGAGGGGGGTATTTTTAAGCTGTCTGTGTGGTAGCCGGAGGCATCATACCGGCCGCTTACTAAATCGATTTGGGGGTAAATAGAGGCGTGCTTCTGCTTTCTCCGGATCAAACAATATACCGATGTTAGGAAAGTATCACAAGTTAGCCAGAAAAACTACAGAATAACACGCACACGCACATATAATTTAGCAAATGTCAGAATCTGAACCTCAATATAACCACCCATATTAAGTAATTGCTGGAAACAGAAAATAGCGCATTAGAGGGGCTCAGTCTGGTACTGATACGGGGGTCCAAAAAACATTAAATACAATACGCGAAAGATGTGAGGACTTCTGATCAAGGGAAATAGTGAGGGGGAAATGAACAAAGTGAAAAGTAAGATGTTACTTTCATACGTCCACATGAACTAAGCTAAAATGTTCAAATGGGTTCTGATCCATTACATTTGTGACGTGTTTCTAATTAGAAAGGATACCGGCAAAGCGACTGCTGACAGACTTAACAAACCCGGAAAGATGTGAAATATCTTGCGTCTGACAAAATTGTGACAGACGAACTATTTGCGCGATTGATCAATTCGGCTGTGAAAGATATTACAGATAGCATTTAACCTTTGATTGATGAATTGCTTTATTTTCCTTGAATCCTAAGAAATACATTATTTATAAAGGTTTATATCTACAAATATAGACATTTATTTTAAAAAATCGGGGATAATTTCATTTAAGACACCTTGCTTTCTCCATTTGCACCCATTCTTTACTTTCTATGACGTTAGCACGCCTGGGGGGTTGGACAGCCAGTTGACCCTTGACCCCCAGAGGTTTCCTTTTTTTCTCCCTACTTGGGAGTTTTTGTTTCCCCTCCTCCGTTGTCATCTGGCTTTATTTCTTTGTCTTTCCTTTCACATGCCTTTGAATTATTGTGGGCAAATGATGTAGAAATGCATACACTTATTGTAAAGCGCCTTTGTTGTGAGAGGCGCTATATAAAAATAAATTGAATTGAATCTAGTGCCCGCATTTTGTCAGAACGCGTAAATGCAGTGACACTGTGCGCCACTAGAGGGCAGAGAAAAGCAGCTGTCCACAAAATGTGAGGGCTAGGGGATCGCAGAAGGGATCGGAGCATTACTCCATGAAATTTTTGAAGTCAGTCGCGAAAAAAAAGAACACGTAAATAAATATGCTGAGAAGCATTAATGTATCTCGGCAAGAATGTCCATCCCAGATGGTTTGTCGTCTATGTAGATCTTTTAAATTCGGCAGATAGCTATGAGAATGAATCATGAATGAAGCTCTCGAACAGGCAGCTCCAGTTTTTATCTAGCTGTAAATAAGGCCAGAGTGGGGTGTACAAGCTATATAACATGCTGGCTTGGCCTGACAAGGCCTTGACTCAAGTGAACAGGAGTGGCAGAGACACTTAAAGATGATGTGTTTGTGCTGGAGTCTGTGACAGGCGAACATGCTTATTCTCTGAGAATTTATCATTTAGAGGTAGTCAAACAGTTAGCTATTATTTTACTCCGAGGAAATATGAGAATCTAAAAACACGGGTAAAGTGACTGAAACAGCTATGCTCCATGCCTGCTGGACCAAAGACTCAGTCCAGGGCGTAGATTTTGGTATGGACGTTTGGGACATGTCCCGACCAACACTGGGAGAGTACCGTGTGTATTTAGGGGGTGGGGAGTTGGGGGCTGATGTCATCCCTACTGATGTTGAAATCAAACCTATGCCCTTGTGTAGAGTAGCAGGTCGCAGTGAGCCTGGAGTCTATCCCAAGCAGCAGAGCTCAGCGAGAACCCTGGACAGGACCCCTGGCTGTTAAGAAGAACACACAGATAATCACACACTTTGGGATATTTAACGACACCAATTCACCTGAACCACATGCCTTTGGACAGCTGGAGCCCATCTGGTAAAAACAATGAACCCAGACTTTCAGAGCGTGGGCCCAGGATTCAATCCCACGCCCCGCTGTCGAGATAAGTGCACTACGCTGCCACGCCGCCTCTTCTGTGGCTACAGACCGCTTACCTTCCCTGAGAATTTACGGTTTTGGGAAAACAGTCCATTTTTTTTGAGGAAGGATGATAAACCACAGGAAAAATAAAATTAAGCAAGTAAATAGTGTTTTACCAGCAGGTCTTAGACACAGCAAATTGAAATCTG
>JAODJW010000081.1:17989676-18019676 GCA_026777045.1 Hyperopisus bebe | reverse complement strand
AACAGAAGCAGGTAACAAGCAGAGGATAAATGGCAAGGCATTTTCCTGTGTGAATGAGCGAGTCCAGGCTCAGGGCTTCCCCAGAGCTCCTGCAGGGGGAGCACTGCCTGTGAGAAGGGGTCATTGCTACAGGTATGTCTGTAACGGATTTGTTAACTTCAGGAAGTCCCAGGAGGTAATGGACAGATCTGGGTGAAATGGGCATCAAAGTTCCAGCTTTGGAATGTTCCAGAAGCCAATGGCCAGAAACAGAAAGTAAATAAAATGCAGGGAGGTATGCAATAGATATTTGAGATGTGTCTGCCTTTCAGTTTGAAAATCTGGAGGCAGCTGGTGCTCTCTCTCCCTCCATTTCTGTAGAAGTTCCTCACGCTACATGCTGCTGTCTCTCCCCCTGTGCGGGTCAAACTGGAAAGACTCCAATAATGTACCAGATAAAGCCCCCCCATTCATAAGCACTGCTTTCAGTTCTGATTCGATTTGTCATGCAGATTTTATGGGGCTCTCGCTCCATCTCTCTCCTGGGCCGGAGACAATGGCACTTTAAGGACCCCTGATTTGCCCGTCGACCATTCAGGTTCCGGAGGCTGACTGATGGGTTCCCTTTGGATAACGCCAAGAAGAATGGTGTCGCTGGCGGTTACCAGCCCTGCTTCCACGGTTAGAAGTAATGGAAGGGATTCGATGGGCCTCTCGGACATGCACACATCTTCCATTTGCTTTCTGGTTGATTCTGATTCCTCTGCTTTGTGTCGAGCAGAGAGTCCCCACCCCCTCAGTACAAATCCTGAAGTCATTTTTTGGGCCGATTGTGTGTAAGATGTCTCAAAGCCCTTCCTGTCACAAGGCTCTTTTCACTGCCTTTTTATTTCATTCGATCACGGACATTATTATCCAGTGATTTAAACCGTAAAAATGTGACTTTGTTTATACAGGAGTTTTTTAAAACTCAAATCACTGATTGTGTTGCTCAATTTATTGATCACATGACCATATTGTTAATTACCATGTCATATCCTGTCCTTAAAAGCAAAAATTACCAAAACAGGATGATGTCATATCCTGTCTGTTACGTTCAGTGTAAGTAGGAATCACGTAAAGTAAGGGTGATTTCATTTCTGGAAGTAGCAAAACAGCATTTTTGGAAATGAGAATTATATTTTTCTTGGTGGGGGGGAGGGAGTTTGGAGCTCTTTTTAGGAAGGAAAAACAGCAGCTTAAAGGGACGGGAAAAAAGATAAAGATAAGTGAAGAATGCCTCTTGTCGCATGCGTTCGCCTTGCAGATAGTGGACTCCTTCGAGGAGAGTCAGCGCTCACAGAATGTGACATCTCGTTAATTACCCGTGACGACCAGCAGGTCCCCCTACGGCATCGTCAGGGGTCTTCGAATGCAGCCATACTGGAGAGGGGGGGCTGAAGACCACTACGGTTACTCTAATATCCCGTATTATTTATTCTGTCGCACTCCATCTTCCTCACATCTCAACACTGGGTTCAGCTCGAGTTCGAAAGGCAGATAAAACCACCAGTGACATTCTGATTCCGAGGATGAAGAAGAATTGTTTTAACCAACATTCTACATGTAATAAAATTATGTTCAAACTATTAAAATGTGTAATTATCAAAAATAAATATTAAGTAATACACAAACATTTTATTTCCATTCTCATGGAAAAAAATTTCTGCATTTGTTACTATTATTTTTAAAATTAAAAAAATACACAGAAAGGTAGCTTTATCCCAGGTTTAATAATTTTTTTCCACTAAATTCCTTTATTTGTTTGTGTTTAAAATTTAGAAAATAAGCTTAAATGTAGCTTTACCACCATTTTTCATAAAATCTTTCTTCTACCAAATTTCTTTATTTTTAACTATTGTTTTAAAATTTTTCAAAATAAACTGTAGAATTACCACCAGACAATAGGCACCCACCGAGATGACAAAACAATCTTTGCGATTATGAATTCCGGAATTTACGAGTAACACGTGTCTCCCCTCGCGCTGCGCCCCCCGCGCAGACCCCCTCCCCAGTCCGATTTCTCACGACGCCATCGATCGAGCCCCCTTCAGCGGGACAGGTGTTGTTGATGCTGGGCCGCACCTGTCCCTTTTAGGATGCCATTAACCTTGAGGCGTGTCAGCAGCGTCCTTTTCCTGCACGCCATCTTCTCATCACCACGGCAACGTCTGTAGGGCTGTGTCACACTATATCGCTTGACTGAAGCTTTGGATACATCCATGCAGAAGGGTGGATATGCTATTTGTACGTGAAATGCCCCCACCCACCCAGTAACTAGTATAAACCTATTATCCTCTTTTGCCATTCGATACTTTTGAGTGTCATACCTTTAAAATGGTCCCTCAAACTATCCCACTTAAAAGGTTCAAGCTGCCACATACATCTAACAATGTACCGGTTTTCTTACCTGATGCTGGTTCTTAAAAATATTTGTTCACTTTATTTTGACATAAAACAATAAACTAAAATAAACTAAACTGACCACACCTATTAGTATATTCCTGGTAGTTTTCTTTTTTAAACTTGTTCTGTTTTGCCGTGATGGTTGTCACACTTGGAAAATATTTTGTGTCGTAGTTTATGTTTTGTTTTGGAGAGTAAAGACAATGGCCTCGTACACATGACATAACTTTCCGTATCTCCTCTAACAGAAAACCGCTCTTTAGATTTATGGTACTCCCCTGTGTATCGTGTTTGTGTGTGTGTGTGTGTGTGTGTGTGGCAAGGTGGGGGGTGGGGGCAGGTTCCACAGATCGTATGCGGCCGTTTTTTTATTCACCACATCAGAGCCGCACTTTTGCCCGGGGAGTGTCGACAGGAAGCGGCGACAGTGAGAAATGGGAACGACAGCGCTGGCGAACATTAATAAGCCCTCCCCAGGTATGGGGGGGTGGGGATGTGAAGTTTTACAGCACAGGTGGAGCGCAGTGGGGCCTCAGTCTCACTTCAGGACTGTCTGGCGGGTGAGGCGACGTCCTCCAACGAGCTTCGCAGAGAATGCAGCGTCAGAGGACGACACCAGACCCTGATGGCCAGTAGTCTTTGGGCATGAATTATAAGAACAAAACAAAGCTCTGTACCAAATATTCACCACGGAGTACTGCAGATTTGCCCAGAAAAAGCCTCCCATTACATATTATAGTCATTGATTCAGCTGAAGTTCTGTTACCATGGTTACGGCAGCAGGACCCGTTACCACGGCTACGACAAAAGGTCTCCCTTGTAGGGCTTGACCTCCTTGGTCACAGGTGTGATGCACAAGCACCTCGGTCCCTGCCATGTCAGTGGTTTGGTCAATACTCAGCAGAGTAGAAGATCAGTATGTATGCTAAAACACAGAAATTGCTTGATCCTCTGAGGGGCCATGTCCTTTCACTCCCACTGAGCATGCAAACAACAAAACTACAAAAATTCAAAAACTACAAATCCCACCAAAGACATTTTCTTCATCAGTCCAGGGAGCCCCTGTAACAGTCTTCGGCTGAGTCAGTCTAAGCCAGCTGGGTAACAAGTAATTTTACCCAAGGCAACTTAATATCTGGTAGATAAAACTCTAAATATTAAGAACACCTTTTTCAAGGGTCCGATAGTCTTCAGCACCATACTACCAGCTTGATAGACATATATTTTTTATTAAATGTAATGTTTGTCAGTACTGGACATAAATTTAGCGACATGCTCATACCTGCAGGGATATTTTGGAGCTAACCCCAGAAGACTGTAAAAAACATGAAGTGCAAAGACTGCCAGACTTGTCCGTTTGACCAGTGTTGGTATTGGGAGGATCAGACGCGCTGGTAAGAAGTACGGTAAGAATGTGTTAAGATGGTTGCTAATTTCTGCAAACTTCTCTCTGAGTAACTTGGTGCTCTAATTAACTTGCTTAAAAATTCCACAATCTGACACTGTGCCCGAAAGGTCAGCAAAATTATAAATGTGGAAGAAGTAATTTACACCTGGAATGGGGACGCGGCATCGCACAGCGCCACTGCGAGTTTTTCCACTTTGCCGAAACTCAATTTGGTGTACATAAAAAAACCTTAGCAAGTCTGTCTAATTAATATTTCCGCTGAAGGCATTATCTGTTGAGGTGTTATGTCATACCCCACTCATTTACAAGTGTCTCCCCATTAAGATTTACGAACAACTAATAATTCAGTGTGAAAAGAAAAAAAAAGGAGAAATTTCTGATTAACTGTTAAATGAAAGTTCATCATTGACATTAAATTTTTCCCCTTCCCCGTGGCGTTTATGAACGTTTGTTACCTTATTTCAAATTCTCCTGTAAATATCAATCCTATATATAGTGCCCCCTGCTCTCCGATGTGTAATAGCTGCCTGCAGACTTGGGGAAAAACATCTCAGCTTTATGAAATAATATTTCCCTCAAAGGTTAGCCTGGAGAGAAGCAAGGATTTGAAGGACCCCCCCCCATATGAGGATGTCTGTCAGTCGGCCAATGTGCGAGGGAATCGGTTGATTCATCTGATGCAACCCTCACTAGGAGTCTAGTGAGGAATCTCTAGATGAAGTCTATGCATGTTGTGTGTATGGGAGTGGCGACAGGGGGCGCTGTGGCCCCCAAGGACCTCAAACCCTTGTAGAGTTTACATTTGCCTGTCCGATTAGTGGCCGACACACTGAGGTGGAGAACTTGCCCACTGGGTGTCAGATGAGGGCTCCTGGAGACCAGGTAAATGGGGGCTGGGGGTTTCCAGGTGGAAACCTTGCATTATGGAAACCTTGCATTAAGTGTATCTGCCTGGCGTATAAATTAATTTTGGCGACCCCCCCACTCCCCACTCAGTTATAGACCGAGTGCTATGAAGCACCTGAACAGTCACTTTGGTTAACCAATTAAGAGCGCAGAGAGAGAAACTGGTGGACTCTACTGCCCCCCCTCAGAACCTCAGACACTCCAAGCCTTGCCGGAGAATGCAGGGAGGCCACATGACACATAATCCAAAGCAAAATCACAGAGTCAGCTGTGACCTTTAAACATGTAATAAAACAGATACAAACGTAACAAAAGCTTGGAAGCTATATAGTGTATGCCTCTGGGGAGGGGGGGGTGGTCATCTCAAATCACCATGACAACATGTCACATGGTGCACAGGGGCTAATTGCACATGCCTCCCTTAAAAGTCATAAAAGATCATCGGCGAATCAACGCGCCTGGCAGAGTCGTTCGCAGAGGCACCGGAGAACGACATCCCTCTCCGTATGAGAAAAGGTCCGCCAGGAACCTCCTCAAACCTACTGAGCGTCTGTGATCCTTCTGGGTGCTCGTCGGGACTCTTAAATAATCGGCGAGCATCTCTGTGTGCTTTTAATGTCACCTCTGGAAGTGTGATGCACTCACCGGGATAATGACCCGCCTTTTAATTACGCCTTGGCTGTGGCAGCCGGCATGCTGAAGATACAAGCTCAAGTGAATTCACCCTGATGTTACCACCTACCGAAGATAGTCAGGCAGCAACACCAGAGAGAATATCGCATGTGAAAGCTTATTCAGTTTGATACTCAGTCCTGTATGACAATGCCATCCCACCCACATACATCTCACATTCATACTGAGCTTCTGCTACCTCCTAATTAGAGGTTAAGATCAGGACAGCAAAATAATGGATAGCCTGACTTAACGTCTGTCCATCTGTCCAGCCATCTATGCATCCATGCATTCATCCTGGAAGGGATGTCAGTCCATCACATGGCACTTCTTAAGTCCAGCTTATGGACAACTCAAATTTAGGACCGGACTGCCATAAAGCCTATCATATTAAAAATTCGGGTCAAGTACAATTCGTAATAACGAATACATGCACTACGTTTTTACACTTGTGAAAATATTGCATGGCTTCAGCGTTTCTTCAGCTTGAGGTACAGTACAGTACCATATGTAGATACTTTTGTTATTACTGTATTATTGTTAAACAAAATATAGTATGTAAAGTGAGAGTACATCCCAGTCCTCAGTATGGATGAGACAGTAGATGACCGGTACACGGATGTCATATTACCGGCAGAGGAAGTGCCGTCACTGTACAGATTTAAGTAGAAAACAATACCCAGAGGGTGGATATGTATTTTTTTGAATATGTATTGTTTTAACAGTTTTGTGTTGCTGCATCATAGGCAAACATCCGGATAGGATAATATGCAAGATGGCGATGTCATTGTGTCCGAATGCATTCATAGATATAGTATGTGCTACATTAACAGCTGAGTTGAAGTCTTCAAAAAAAAATTCTGTACATATTGTGTGTGTGATTTTGGATACATTCTTTAAGCCCCGTGTCCGAGGGTTGTGAACAGATCTTGAATAGAGGGTGTGAAAATCTGTGCATGACTTATTCTTTATAAAGACCTTTGTGCTTCATGCTGACGGGCTCATCTGGAAATTCAAGTATAGCCCTTTTCATTGTACCCAGGTTGAGCTGAAACAAACAAAAAAATTGCTGACATCATGGAAATGATGCCAAAAACAAAAACATGTGAGGTGTTTATAATAACCACCCTAAAAACAGAACAGAGATCCCACCGCCGGTGTGAAAGTATGTGAGCGTGGAGACTGGGGTTTGGAGACTGGGAAGGGGTCAAGAGAGATTAAACAGTCATGGGAGTGACCCATGAATTCCGAGCCCCAAGTCAGCCTGCCCAGACTGGCCTGATCCCATCTATCATGGAACAGCCCCGCCAATAGGAAGGGTTGTCACTAGGACCAGACCGCATTGATCAAAATGATGAAGATGGATCTCTGGGAGGCTCCAGCACCTGAACCAGGAGCTGGTGGAGGAGCTGGAGGAGAAGAAGAGCGATGTTGATCCATCCGTTACCGCGGAGCCATTTTTCCTTCCCTCCATCTCAGACCTTTGATATTCACGGACCAGGGTGTCGGCATCGGAGCGCCCGGAAGATAGGAGCAAGGATAAACGACCTGGGAAATCGATACAGGGCATTACGGAGAAGGTCCCACAGAAAACGGAGCCTTAACCAAACACAAAGTGGGTAGCCTCCAGCGCCCTCCTCAGCTCACGAACACCACAGTCATGCAAAACATGTATTAATATTCAATGAATATCTTTTTTTTTTTTGCATCCCCCATTTATTGCAAACTTCCACACCAGCAGTTACATAACAGCTGCAATTAAGACTTAAAGTTGTTCCAGTTTAAAAAATAGTTTATTATAGGACGATGGAGCTGAGAACGTGATCCGTGTTAGAAATCCCAATCCAGGACTCCTGACCCCCCTGCTAGTTTTTCATATAAGTCTGGGATTTTATAAGGGAAACTGTGTTTTTAATTATAAGAGGAACCTGTGGTTTTTTTTTTTTTTTTTTTGTCTTCCCACAGAACTGCATGTGGACCGGAGAGCCTGGGTCTCAGTCAAAGGCAGCAGAGCAATTAGCGGCGGCAGGATCTGACGGATTAAAGACACGGGCGCTGAAAGATCGGGGGGGGGGCAAACAAATGGAGGGCAGCTCGCGTCTAGGCAGACAGCCCCCCCCCACCCCGTCCCGCGAGCCGCCAGCGTCTGCCGCTGATTTATGGGGTAATTCAACTTTCGCTAGTATGTCTTGCGCTAATTAAACGCGTCGCGCTCGATCCAGAAATGTCACAATTGATTTGTCTTCCATGAAAGGTGACGTGGTTTCAATCTTCCCATGGAGGTATAAAAAAGGGGTGGGGTGGATTTCCCCCCTTTTTTTGTACAGAGGATAAGAAAGGAAAGGTAGATATAACTTGGCACGGCGAACCCGCCCACACACACACACACACACACACACACGGTCAGAGCCTGCAGGGAGGTTGACTGTACTCTCCCACACAACTTTGTGGCGTACAAGAAAAGAAAATACAATGAAAACAAAAAGCACGACCACTAATTATTTAGCGCCAGTAAAGTGATAATTACATGCCACCGGCTCACAACCCCCCCACACTCCCCCAATCTGTCATCTGGACCCTTATGAGAAGGTAATATTTGCGCGCAAATCACATGATCTAAAAAAAGGCCTTTTTGGAGGGTAATTAAAAAATATATCTGCAAACACACTGAGCGGTGTTATGTGCATATGAGATATGAGTTAAAACAATTTCATTTATGTAAAAGTATAAAGTACGGTAATTAAAAGTATCTTAGAACTAAAATAGACAGACAGGCACATAGACAGACTCAGACTTTCAGAAAAACAATAAATAACAGACGACAATAAACAGTAACAGTCCAAAGAACAGAATTCCTTACTAATGCAACAGAAATAAAGTCGGCATTACATAGTGAGCGAAAGAATGTTCTGTGAATGTACCCATGTGGTTCTGATCCATTCAGACAGTTGATAGTCCCTCCCACCACAAGGGTGACTCGTCACAGGGTCTGAAGATACGAATGACTTTGTATATGACAATAAATCAAGGAGAAACGGGAATAATGCTTCCACCCCATCCACATAAACATAAGAACTACTGTGGGCTTAATGATGTTTCTCTTAAGGTATTGATGCTTCTTAAAAAATAATGTTTAGGGTGAAAATGGGGCTGAGGCAGTTGGCTGAGGGACATTAAGTCTTAGAGGAAATGCTGGGAATTGCTGAGGAAGAGATCAGCGGCTCTGTGACAGCGAGAACAGGACAGATTTATAATGAGGCTCCTTGTCGGAAAGGTCATAATGGAAGTGTTTAAGAACCCTAAAGCTGCAACGACATAAACCTTTTAAAGAGGTTAACGGTGAGAGGGAAAAAATGGCCAAAAAGATGGTTCTGAGTATGATCCAGAAAACAGCAGGAGGTGATCGGTTCTCATGAGGGTCTAGCTTGGGTTCTGTGGTTAGAATTTCTGTGGTGAGGACGGCAACCGAAAACTCAGGCCAAGATTAGACGGTTCTGATGGACAGATGTTTGTTAGCTATCCAGATGTGGCCCAGTTAATGACCACAGAGACCCTGAAATCTGTACAACAAAGCCTGGATGGTTAACAGAGGTAAATTTTGGGGGGCGAAAGTTTTGCAATTTCTGGCTGAGCCTAAAGAGCATTTGCAAAAACATCACAGCAACATGCTTTCTGGATGGCCCAAAAGATGCCATTTTTAATTTGTTTCTTATTTTCAACAGTCAGAATGCTAATCATGCCAAGGTCTTCATTTACTGTTTCTGGAGATACAAATGTACCATCGAGTCCAGATTTAGGGCAAAATTTGGCATGCCTTTTGTCAGCGGAGTTCATGCCCAGATTTAATTTAGGAAGTTTTGAATACAAACTGAGGAACCTTCTGGTCTGTGTGGATGAGAGATTTCATGCAGCTGCCCCTTGAGAAGTCTGTGCCTGGCTGTTACCTGGTAACATTTCTAGAAGACGGGATGTGGGCAGAGGATGGAGATGTGACAATCGTATACCGATGGACACATCCTAAGGATGCTCATTCATCTCCCCCTGATTCTCTGTCTTTTCCCTCCTTGCAATGATATAGACATTATATGCACATTATCCTCAGGAGATCTTTTTTGGTCAAGGCTCACTAATTTGCAGGTTACACTGACAGCAAATCAGAGACAGGGACGTGGAAGAAACTGTAACAAGTGTAGGAAAATGGACCAAGGAACTAGAGGCCACCCAGGGCCGTGCCGGGGGAACTAGGGAGGCCACCCAGGGCCGTGCCCGGGGAACTAGGGAGGCCACCCAGGGCCGTACCCGGGGAATTAGAGAGGCCACCCAGGGCCGTGCCGGGGGAACTAGGGAGACCACCCAGGGCCGTGCCCGGGGAACTAGGGAGGCCACCAAAAAAGTGATTTTTAAGCAAGGAAAACGATATTGATCACTCACTGAGTGTTGCGATTTTATATCTGGCAATCAGTAATCTTTGCACTGTATATTTAATGTTATGTCATCAGCAGCATTAGCCAAAGCTCAACGTGCATTGAGAGGCGAAAAAATGCACCGGGAGATGAGCAGGCTTAGATAATTTAGAAAAATAAAAAACAATGAAGAGGCGGAAGGTTATACCCCAATTTCTCAAAACCAAACTGACAAGTCCAGGTGTAAGGCTGTAGGGTGCAGTGATACTGCTGTGTGCACTATGAAAACTAATAAACAGTCAGCATGTAAACAATTCTTGAGTTCGTACAGCTTAAATATACTATACAAGGATGGTGAGTTCCACTCCTAGGATTGGTCGGGTCTGTCAATGCAAAATTAGTGCACAGTCACCGCAGATTCTGCTATTGTGCCGTAACACTATCAGCGATAATAAACACATGGGTGTACACACCGCCATCAGACTGCTAAATCGCTCACCTGCATTTATCCCCCTACTGCATTATACTGCTGCTGTTAAAATTCCACTTGAACATTATCTTTATACTCAGCTTAGGCCTATTTATTCTCCTATACTGTGGTCCAACTCACACATTGCACTGCTATTTGTCACTATCCTGTGTGACACTGCACTGCTGTTTGTCCAGCACTGTCCTGTTTCACACTGCACTGCTGTTTGTCCAGCACTGTCCTGTGTCACATTGCACTGCTTATTGTCTTGCACTGCTTTGTCTCGCCGTTAGTCTTTCACTGTCCTGTCTCACATTGCACTGTCCTGTCTCGCATTGCACTGCCTTGCATCGTATTGCACTGCTGTTTGTTCTGCGTTGTTGTGTCTTGTGTTGCACTTCAATTTGTCTTGCACTGCCCTGTCTTACATTGCACTACCGTTTGTTCTGCGCTGTCCTGTCTTACATTACACTTCCATTTATCTGGCACTGCCCTGTCTCACATTGCACTGCTGTTTGTTCTGCACTGTCCTGTCTCACATTGCACTGCTGTTTGTCCTGTACTGTGCTGCCTCACACTGCACTGCAGTCAGTCCTATCCCACAGTTGCCACTGCAACTTTGGCATAAGCCTTCCACTGTGTTCCTCGGGATGTGTGATAAAACAAACTCAAAGCTTGTGCAGTCACCAAGTGTCCTGCAAAAAATTCAGGGCCCCCTCAGTACATTGGAAAACTGAAGACTTCACATTTTCATGACAGTCACAAGTAGACAGATAGATGTATAGATGGAAAGTGACACTGAAAAGCATAAATACTGTTCATTACTTCCATGGAGTTCTGGTTACTTGGTAATTATAATTTCCATGTTTATTATTTTTGTTCTGGTGTGGGAATAGAATCCATGAAATTGTAAGGCATGATGGGACTGATGTCAAGTGGAGGAAGCGGACTTGTTTGTAGGACAAAGTAGAGCTGTATGTATGTATGGGATGAAGCTTAAGATATATAACCAGTGAATATTGCAAAGGTGTGCTAAGAGCAGAGAAAGGAAAGTGTCGAGAAGCAAGGCAGAAGGACATCAAGCTATCAGTCGAGTTCTGCAGAGAGCTGAAAATCATCTAGATAGGCATGAGGAGTGTGTACAAAGAGGAAGCTCTGAGTGTCCTGCAAGCTCAAAGCACAGAAACTTTTATATAAGCAATAGATATATTAACTAAATGGCTTAATCATTAGAAGTATTTAGAGCAGTACTGGAGAGCTACTGTCCAGTAGGTTTTCTGTCCTGCCTGGCTTCTAATGAACGACACCTGTTCTCAGGTACTGTAGATACCAGGAACAGGTGTGGCTCATCAGAGGCCAGGTACAATAGAAAACCTACTGGATAGTAGCTCTCTAGGATTGGAGTTGGAGACCCCTGATCTAGAGCATTTAGAAATAGCATATGAAATGTTCAGATGCATTCAGAAACTGTGTAAAAGGTTTGAAAATTCTTCCTAGAATTGTGTTTGAAAAGTTCTGAAGACAGTTGGCTGCACTAATTACATGGAACCCCCCACCCAGGTTCTCTGTCTATATATCCTTGTGTTGCCTGTATGGGGGGAGTCTCTCTTCATGCTGCAAAACGGAGCTCATGCTTGCTTGCTAATAAAGAAGGAAGAAATTCTCCTCCATAGAGGTCTCTGCTTGATTAATTATGTTAAAGTGGTTGCGAGATAGAACGTTTCTTCCACACCAGACACCCTTGTCAGCCTGACAGCTGGACAGTGAGTGCAGAGCAACCAAACCCAACCTCCTCCCTCCCCCCACCCCATACCAGTGTGACACAATCAGCCTCATGCCCCCCAGTACATGGAGTCACTCATGGAGTATGGGTGACGTGCCAGCCGGATCTCGGTGGCACCGACGGCAACGTCACCCTCGTTCGAAACCCTGAGATGGGGTGGGGGTGGGAGGGGGGGGTCCCCTTTACCCTCCCATGGCCAAAATGGAGCCGTCATACAATATTGGAACAGACAAGGGGCCCTTTAAGCCACTTGGCACAATTTGCCTGGAGTTAATGGTCTCCTCTTTGGGAGATTTGATCCGCGCGAACTGGAGTGAATCACATCCACGTCCGACCGGCTGTCACTTCCGATCACATCGTCAGCGGGATGGAGGAGAGCCGGGCGAGGTGTGTGAGGGAAACTCACATCGCAAGTTCTGGAAAAGCCTAAGGACCACCATGGAAAGGCCACGTCGACATAATTAAAGAACCCATTTATGGGCCGCTATACATAGCATCTTATCCACTTTCACTAATTTTCACTTTTGCTTTTTTCACAACATTAATTATTATTTATTTGTAATTCATCCGGAACGTATGAGAGTTGTTTATATAGAGACTTATAGTCAGGGGTGCACATAACTGGTACACAAGTACGCATTCACCTTTAAGAACGATACGTGCGATAATCGATTGTTTGTAAAAGCGCAAATGCGTACTTATCTTATGTGCATTTGCGATGCCATGACAACAAAATACCTTGCATTTTAACCCGTATACCGCAAATGAAGTCGAGTTAGCATATAAAGATTAAAATGCATTATATTTTGTTTTCATAGCAGCACAAATGCACATAAAATAAGTACGCATTTGATCTTTTACAAACAATCGATTATCGCACGTATCTTTCCTAAAGGTGAATGTGTACTTTCATACCAGTTATGTGCATCCCTGCTTATAGTGTTCCGATTCACTTATTAATCCCTCATTTACTCAGAATCTACCATTTAAAAAATTACCCAGAATTCCTGTGACATTGGAATGGAATTGTGAAATGCAGGTCATTTCATTCTTTCATTAGTCATTTACCCAGAATCCATCAGCTTTTAAAAACAATACCAGAGTTCAACAGTCTCACCTTTGGATGGAACTATAAAACAGGAAAATGCAGCACCTGAAATTTATTCTGAATTCATTAGCCCCTCATTTACCCAGAACCCATACATATTTTTTTAAGATTACCCAGAATCTGTCTCACCTTTGAGTTGGACTGAGAAACACAGCAGCTAAAATGTATTCTGAATTCATTAGCCCCTCATTTACCCAAAATCCTTCAGTTAAAAAAAAATTACCCAGAATACCTCAGTCTCACCTTTGGACGGTATTGGATGCAAGCCGATAGAGTATCAAAATCTCCTGGGGATCATCAGTGTTTAGTCTGCTCTGTTTAATTCGGTTCAATGCGATTGATTTCCGTGCTATGACTACAGTGCCGGGTAATCCCCAGGCTCTCCATCTCCCTCTCTGCATTGACCAGCGGGGAGCATGAAAGTCTGCGAGGGTAATTGGTCTTTGTGTGTGGTTTTTTTCCCCTCTGTGTCTCTCCCACATCAAAGTGGAGGGGGGGGGGATTTTGGCCTGTCAGGGATTTCTCCACGTCCGAGTTAATTATCCTCCTCGGAGATCCGGCCAGCTAACTGTCAGTTGTTAGTTGGCTCCTGTGTGCTCTCACGGACTGCTGTGGCTGCAGACAGCTGCTGCGCTTTACTCCAGAGTTTTATCTGCTCTGCACCTACTCCACCTCCCACAGTACCTCTCAAAAGCGACTTCTGGGTGAGAAAGGTGTTTATATCAGAGTGGAAATGTTTGTTTTGTCTGCCTGAAGCTCGCTCCGCCTGTGTCATGTTTCATATTCGGTACCGGGGTGTTTTTGGACCGGCTCATCTCCGGTCCAGAGGATGCGGCAGCCTTGAGGGCCGTTGCCTTGGAGACCATATTCTAGAACTGCAGGCTCCTATGCTGGATTTAGGGATGCCAATGGAGTGATTCAGGTGATGATGGCCGCCCAGCGGGCTCTTGTATTCCTCTTCAGATCTGATCTGCTTGTCTACCAGAACCACAGAGTCACGGGTACATTCCAGGCATGTCCATCACTACACTCATGTGACTAAAGTGTGCACACTGTCGTAAAACACGATTGTTTCCATCTCACGCCTGTTCATCCCCCACTTCTCTGTACATTTACCCATAATTCCTTGCTCTCAGCCTTTCATTGATATCCCACAATAGAATCACCATTCCTCACTCCGTCATTTACCCATACATCTGTTTAAATACTACCCAGGATTCCTTGTAGGATTACCTAGCAAACTCTTTACCTAAAATGTATTTACTATTAATTAGTCCCCAGTACACCTAGAATTCCTCCTGCCAGCCTTCACCTGCATCTCACCCAGACTCTTCAGTCTGACCTCTTAATTGCTGTCCACCCTGTTTTTTCTGGTTAAAAGCTTCACATAGTGGGCCATGGGACTGGTAGACTTTGCTGCATTTAAGGTCAGGGCTCAGCCTGCCTGCCCCGGGGAGACACTTATGGATATGCCGCCCACGCAGACCCAACACCCACCTATCGATCAGACTGGGTGGATTAATCTGCCCCCCCACTCTACTTCAAAAGCCTCAGTATACAGATGGACCCGCCCCAAGTCCGAATCATCCGGCAACATTCCAGCCAGACAACAATGATGAAGACATTTGTGACAAACACTGGCGTATCTGCCACTTCCTTTTAGCTAAAAATTTTGAGACATTCCTTGAGGCCTGGGCCACTATTTGTCTGCAAAGTTTCTGAGAAGTGCATTATGGGTAATGTGATTCAGGAGAGTGAAGCCGTAGCCAATGACCACCTGCATCTAGACTCACATAACTGAGGCAGGATAAGAGTCAGCAGCACTCTGGTATAGCCCGTCTGAAAACACCTCTATGTTTAGGTTTGATTAGACACCCAATTTCAAACTGCACAATTAACAGAGATTCAGCTAAGCTAGAGGAATAATAGGTATCTGCAGACATGGTTACTGATGTTATCCTGCTTGTTAACACTGTCGTACATCCTAATAAACAGTACAGCACAGCATCAATACCAGCAAGGTCTGCAAACCCAAATAAACAATACAGCACAACGTCGATACTAACCTAAACTTAAATAAGCAGTGCAAACCAGCAAGGTCTGCAAACCCAAATAAACAATACAGCATGGCATCGATAATGACTGTCAGGTCCGTAAACCTAAGTAAACAGTGCAAACCAGCAAGGTCTGTAAACCCGAATAAGCAATACAGCACAGTGGCAATACTCGGTCTGGTCCGTAAATTCTGACAGATTGTGCCAATACTGACACTGTGTTACAGTCCCTGCTGTCATTAAAGTCAGTGTAAACCCAAAATCACACATCCAGTACTGACTATTAGGCCTTGCAATGGTCCAAACAAACAGTAAAGCACAGAGTCGGTACTGACACTGGGGTCTATAAACCCAAACAGTACAGCACAGAGTTGGTACTGACACAGGGGTCTATAAACCCAAACAAACAGTACAGCACAGAGTCGGTACTGACACTGAGGTCTAAACCCAAATAAGCATGACAACAGAGTCGGTACTGACACTGGGGTCTATAAACCCAAATAAACATGACAGCACAGAGTCGGTACTGACACTGGGGTCTATAAACCCAAACAAACAGTACAGCACAGAGTCGGTACTGACACTGGGGTCTATAAACCCAAATAAACATGACAGCACAGTGCTGATACTGACAGCAGGGTCTGTAAACTGAAATAAACGACGCACAGCAGCGTGGGTAGTGAGTCTGTAGTCCCTAATGAGCTGAGCAGCAGAGTGTCTGTAACCCCCGTCCCTGGGTAACATTGTTACAGAGCACCAGGCTTTGTCTTCAGTAAAATCCTCAGCCCTTAGGGTCACAGAATGTTATTACAATGTCTGCCAGATATTTGACTCAGGGACTAGCAGGCTTCTCCTGTGGCATTTTCGTAATGAATTTGTCCACAATACCAAACCCCTCATCACCACCACCACCCCATTCCTTTACCGTTAATGAAACTTTGGGGTGGAAACTGAAGTAGAATGTGTGTGTGTGTGTCTGAGAGAGAGATAGATAGATAGAGAGAGAGAGAGAGAGAGAGAGGGAAAGAAAATTTCAAGATATCTTCTGTTTAAAACTGCTAATTCTGCGAGCATTTGTACACGGAAGATCCATACTGCTTACTCAAAATAAATACGGATCAAGGCCTTTTTTAAAGATTCACCTCAGCAACTGCCTGATTTTCCTTCGTCCTAAAAGACACACAGAAATGCATGCACCAGAAAACACGCAGGAGATAAGACAGGACAATTCAGGACAGGATAAATAATTCAGGATTATTTCAGGTTAAAATGTATGAAAATCCCAAATGAATGTCAAACCATGGACCTCAATTATGCACCATGCTGACAGTCTGACATCTTAGTGTTCCCACATTAAGTGCTGCGGATTTTAAGCCAAATAAGAAAAAAATGTGTCGTAAAAGCAGTCTATTCATCTGCTTTGGATTGATAGAAAAAGCACCATGTGCATGAATAAAAGGCATATTCACAACATTTTATTTTTTAAGTTTCATATGTAAATCTGCTGAGAGTGCTTTATCTTTCCCCATAACTGTGGGGTGAGGTTTATGTTGTGCTTATTTATATTTAAGTTATAGGTCTTTTTCTTCCATATTGGCACTGAGACCTACATAAACACTGGTAGATTTAACACGAAGCAGCAGTGTGTAAAGCACAATTTGAATATAACTATAGGGTAGAATACCGTCAGGTGCAAAGTCTGTGTTGTGTGTATAGTGACTAGCTTTCGTACTGATGCTAAAATACAATAAGCAGTGTGGTGTTTGGTCTGCCATCACTACTCACTGACTTCTGTGCTTCTGTCTTTCGGGACCCTTGCTGCAGTTTAACCGGAGCTGATGGGAATCCCTGCGAGATGTGGCTTCGCACAGCCCGTGTGTTTATATCGCACTTAATAGCAACACAGACACTAGGCGTGGTGTAAAACTGAAATGTCAACACGGTGACACATACAAAAGTGAGAAAATAAAGCCATCAAATGAGTCGGGTGGAAAATGGACCTTTGTGGCTCCGTGGCTGCAAACTCTGCCTCCCACTGGGCAGACAAAGTACATTTGTCAGCGGTTTAAGCTCATTAAAAACCATAAATCTATTTTCTCTTATTTGCTATTTTTGGGGTCCCCAGCTAACACAGCTCCAATACAGTAAAAATCAAGACCAGACACGTTCTCTTTACAAGACCCCTAGGTGCTTGACTTTGGCCTTGTTTCCTTTTCCCCCCGTTTCCTCAGGTTTTAATCATGCACCACCGCATCTTTAAGGGACTGACCAAAGGGCAACATTCAAAAGGATAGCCCTCATTCACAGGTCAAGCAAGGTGTCATGACATTTGGTAAAACTCCATGTGAGTTTAAGTGACCTTTTTAAAATTAACACTTTTTTGGCAATTAGTGTTTAAGTGGAATTAAAGCAGGATAGATATTAAAACTGAAGCCTTAAAAAAGAACCTAACATATGCAATATGAAAATTTAATCATCAACCATCTTATTTCTTTTCATAACTGAGAAGTTATTACAAATAGGCAAGTTGATAGCATTTGATTGGCCAAAACACACATTTATTAGTATGTTTTTCTACGCTGAAAAACACTTAAAAGCCCAGATCAGTAAATCTTCCACTAAGCTGGGTATCATCGCTCAGAGTTTGTACAATCAACATAGTCCTTTAAAGCTGGGGAGTCATTAGAGAGGGGGCTACACCTTTACTATAGGGGGGTCTGATTTTAATGAAAACGAAAGAGAAATAAATGTACTTTTTTTTAGGTCATTTTAGGAGGGCTAAAGTTCCCCCCACCAAACCACTCTATGGGGTCTCTGATAGCAGGGTAATGGTCTTGTAGGGTTTCACTTTATTTATGGTCAGTTTTAAGGAGGAGGATAAGTCATAATTCACGAAAGTTAATCAGACTCCTTTCATTGAAATAGACACTATGGCCTGCATACCAAATGAAATACACAAGTTAAATTACCTTACGTTAGCGTGTATTTTTATAAGATATTCAAATACACCGCACCTCGTGCCAATAGGACAGTCTGACATGGAAATGCTCATGTTTAGTAGGCCTGTATAAATTGCAAGTAATATGCCCGCGCTGTATTCATTTAAAAAAGAAAATCAATCGCGTCGTACTTCGTCGATTGGATATAAATGATATCGTTTTAAAACACGTTGCAACGCCATACCTAATTACACCTTCCGGTCAAAGGGTTCCCCTCAGGTGTTCTGCGGCTTTTGAGGGCTTTTATGTTGCCGCAACTCAAAAGAATCATTACAGATTATATATATGTTTTTTTTTTAAATCAGCCTCGCAGAGACGCTAAAATATGAAAGACGGCATCGCAAGCAATCGATTGCGCTAAAGGTCTCAACTTAGACCATTAGTGTCGGTCCGGCAGCCGCGAGGCGGGTGAAAAGGCCACGTTTTGTTCGCTAATGAGCTTAGGCTCATCTTGCGGGTCCGACGGGATAAAGCACATCTCTGCTTTTCCGTGAACCGATAACCCCCTTCGGATAATAATAACACCCCCCCCCCCCCCCAATATAATGATTACATTGAATATACTTCTTATTAGGCTACAGGATGCACGGATTTCCCATTTTCGCAGCCTCACATGCGACGTATCCATCCGTGCCTAAAAGCTTGAGCGCAGTAATTACACAAGTGAATGATGGCCCAGTTGGGAACCAATTTCTTATTTTAAAAAATGGAGGCTAAATGTGAATTGCTCAGCTTCTAATCCCCCAAATCTTTAGTCCACATCATAGTGGAATTTCAGCAAGTTTATTTAACAGCAGAAGCATGCGCACTCGCCACCTAACCCAGTGACGCTGCATGAATCCGCCACATTAGGTTCTTTGTCACTGGGTTTGGGAGACGGGGGGTGGCTCTCTCCGGGGTGGACTCGCCGTGGGACCCCCCTGGCACTGTGCTTCTACCAAAAACACTCCTTAGAGTCCCAACACCTGCTTTGGTAGACTTCATGCCAGGTAACCCTCCAACATGTGTGAGTCACAGACAACCCATGCACGCACTTTTCGCTCCGCGTGAAGATCACAGAAGACAATATTTTACGCTAATAAACGTGGGGAAGCACCGATATGAAAAATACAGTCATTTAACCAAAGGTATCCATTTAATGATAACAGCAATAAATGACTGATATACAGGCGCTCTGGGATGGAAAAAACATATTCTAGCCTTCATCTACGTCACATCTTACGGACACAGCATTTTATCCCTGTAATAAATTTTCAGCTCAGCATAAAGGTGTGACAGGCACTCTTGGGTAATAATACAATTAAAGTAATCGCTTCTGTCTCCTTGTTTTCAGATGTTTGCACATTCACCATAAAATAAATTATAACGGAAGAAGGAATGTGTTAAGCAGCTGGCGGCACACACTGAGAGAGTCCATTTAGCTTTTGGAAGTTTCCACACTGAAGTTTGCGCTACTTCCAGGATTTTAAAGAGAGGTGTGAGCATGTAAGCTCAGCTCTGGCGACCGACTGCCGATATCGGTGGCATCCAATGAAAAATCAGCTCTCAAACTTCTCGGTCAATCCTGAGACCTATTTAGCCATTAAGAAGACAGATCGGACAAACTTGACGCCAATGCAAGGACCTCCTACAGTTTACCTTAAATTAAATGCCTTTATAAATCAGGGTCAAAGTCCAAGATAATTATTTGAAAGTTCTAATTGCTTTCCCGGAATGGGGCATCGAGCCAAAATGTATCGAACCAAGAGAGTGACGTTTAAAAAAACAGTTCGTCAATCGTCACCTTTGTTGCTGGGAAACCACTTGGATTTTTTAAAAGTAAATTCCATCCACTGTAGAGAATGCAACAGGTGATACTGTTCTGTTTTTCTTTCTTTAATTTACTGAAGAAGCAACTCCAATGCATTAGTTATCAAGACTACAGTTGGTTTTGTCTGTTGCCTGTATCTGTAATGTTTGAAAAACATATTAATACTCCTCAATACAATCTCAGTGACAATACCTACATGTGTGTTCCAAGCCCGATCGTTTACTCGAATTCAGCACCTTCGTTTCTACAAGCATAAAGGCAGTGGATCCTTCCAGGTGCTGTGATTGGAGGGTGGACAACTCCTCCTCTGAATAGGGAACCAATCACAGCGCAGTTTGGGAGTCTCACCCATACGCTGATAGCTTTCCATCGCCTTGTCATTTAATAAAGGTCATCACGTAAAGGAGATCAATACAAGGAGAAAGAATATATATAGATATATCTATGTCTATATACATATATATAATATATAGCACTTTAACCACATTAAGCATCATATCTCATCCCTCCAAGGTTACGCAACAGCTGGCTTTAAGCATCATGGTTGCCAGGCAACATATACACATGGATGTCTGGAATATTGTCTTTAGCATCGTCATGACAAGAACAGCAAGAATATTGGGTCTAGGGTTACTAATACTGTTAATATTATTGCACATATCTTTTTATTTAAAAAAAGTCTCACATTAATAGGCTTACATCTGACACAAAGTAAAGAATACTCCAGTGACTGCTTTGGTGGTAGATTGCCAACACTTGCTGACCCACAAACCAACTTTTCCTCATTTTTATTTTCTTCTTCCGTCAGGCAGTTGTAGTTTTCTCTCTTTTTTGTGATTTGTTCCAGCCATTCAAAGACGTACCTGACCACTCCTGCTCACCCGCCTTTCAACAAAATGGCAAAAGTTTCAGCCAGTCCCTGCTCCTCTTCCCTCGGGTTAGGGGCGGGACAAATGTAAAGGGAGGATAATAATTGATCAGGAGGAGGATGTGGGGGGAGCCGGGGGCTGGGCCAATTTCCCCTTAGTCGGCATATATGATGAACCCAGAGAAGGTGCTGTACTTGTTGTTGTTACCCCCATGGGCTTTGCCCCCATCTAGCTTCACGTAAACCTCGTCCCCTGGCTCCAGGTGCAGCACAGCGCTGTTGCTGGCATAGTCGTAGTTCTGATCAGCGTCCTGGGCAATGGCACTAGCCCGCACCTGTGGGACATTGAGTCAAAAGTCAAAGATCAGATAAACACCTAAGTTGTAGGGGGGCATTCAAAAAAGCACAGAAAGGTTAACATACGATTATACCTAAATGGTTAATTATGAGCCACTGTATGAAAACTCTAAATTAAAGAAACAATATCAAGTAGAATAGAATAGAGTAGAAATACTCCATTCATTCCAAAGGGGAAATTACCTTTTCACCTGCCCTATCTCGCTATCTGTGAGACACACGGGCACATATATATTGAAAGCAAGCTTGAGGGTCATAGTACCGGGCCAGGCAGTCCATGGAGCAATTGGGGGTTAAGAGCCTTTCTCAAGGGCCCAACAGCAGCACCAGAATGCCAGCCATGGGATTTGAACAGACAACCTTCTGATCACAGACGGCCTAAGCTTCCGGGTCACACACCATCCCATGCACAGATAATTTCAAAACTAAGCAAATGCGTTTACCCAAATCATTTCACCCTATCATATAGATATGTTTCACTCATGAATAGCATTACACAGCAAGTCGCAAAGACATGAGCCAAAAATCGACTGTTGAACTGTTTATTTCCATTCCCAAGACAGTAGATGCTGCTAAATAAGGTCTCTGTGTGAGGTTTATGTCATTTTCATCCAAAAATACTCGATGCTCTGATGAGTTTGCTAAGAAAAGTGACGTGCTGATTTTGTGCCATTTCATGATTACCAAATCATAAGTTATCATACATTAAAGGAAACTCACTACAACACTCACACAGCCCAACAACCATAGGAAACAAGGTGATTTTCTTAGCCGCCTTTATACGCAAAAACAAAGATCTAACCCAATAAACATCATGAACAGGGGATATTCTAAGGAAAAGTACAAATTTGCATATTACATTATAACAACAAATAAACTACATTCACTGCAGTGGACTGTACTGTTATTCTCAGAGACCTTTTTCTGAAGCTGTACTTCTGTGCTTATTTTAAAACATTAATGTTCCATGTTTTACAATATATTCTATATTCTAATTACACTTTAAAATGACTTAATTACTTACATGTTCAACAGGTCTATATAACTAAGAGTAGTTTGCATCAGTATATGTGCTTGTCAAAATCCAATCCGGCCTTATCAGTTTTGTATTAAATTTGTGTTACCATTGAAATGCTGTACTGAACACGCATATCAAGATTCCCTATCTAGATTCACTTTTCTCCAGACATTTTAATCACAAAGCCTTGCATTCGATTAATGATGAAAAGTTGCGGTTTTCCTAAGAAAGTTGAAACAATGTCTTTAGATCGTAGATACAACTTGTGTTTGAGTCCCTAGAGCCGAACATCCACCCAGTCTATTCCAAAATCAATCACTATGGATTACTTCAGCACAGGCTTCCTTAGGTAAATTAGCTCTGAATAATGAGGTGTTCTTGGTCACTAAAACATACGGTGTCAAAAGGCATTTTCGGGGTTATGACCCCGCCACCTGCCCAAAGTAACTACTGCCCTCTAAATTGCTGTTTGATAACTAGGACGATAAAGACTGAAAAAGACGCAAAACTATTTCAGCACCTCGGACAGCGGCCTTAAAACCAGCCCATCTAGCATAGCTGTGAAATTATAATCTGGAACAACCGATAGGGCCTATACTACGCAGAGCTTAAAATCAGTTCTCAGTCCATACGCAATAAATAGAATTTAAAGAGGCACTTTTACCTATCCTAAGTGACTACAATCAAGAGCAAACTTTTTGTTGAGTTTGAGAGGGGGGGTTGAGGTCTCCAGCCATTTAAGGGGATCCACTTAAAAAGTTTTTCCTCGTCTCTACAATGTTATGCCCTCAGATTTTCGTTTTTAATCTAGAGGTGAAGGTGCAATGGACAGCAAAACTCATGGTTCCCATTATATTACGATGTGTTAGTCACAGATCGGATCGTTTTTTGGATCAGCAATTATAACGTTGTCTTATTTTTATTAGTTAAAGAACACAAAGAACGTTTAAAGTTTTAACATGCTCAGTTCATATGCGCACCCAAGAGTTCTGTCTGTATGTTTTCACTGCAACTCTGTAGCCTGTTGTAGGAAGCCCATAGAGGACATCCATCATTAACCTCATTATCTATTCCTGTCAAATTGTGTCGAGATTATGACTTATTTTTTCTCGTGATCTCAACATTGTCCAAGTTCTTTTCTCGAGATCACAAAATAAAAGTTGTCTCAGGAAAACAAAAGTTGTATTAGAGGTGCCAAAAGCGTTGATTGAGAGAAAATGAAGCGGATTCCACTAAAAATGCCACGGTTAATGGTATTGAATACGCGCCGTTATGTTATTATTGCGTTTCCCACTAAAAATCTAATACCTCCCCCCGTTTTTTAAAAAAATGACTGATCTCTGCATGTGCTTCTTCTATGGACTTCCGTAGCATCGTCATTTTGGAAATGATTACTTTAAAAAAGTAGCAGTAGTAATAAAACTGTATTTCACACTATTATGATTGACCCTTGCATTAATACGCGGTTCACCTGCGTGCCGAACCGTGGAGGTTGATCAACTACGGTCCGTTACACCACTATGTTGGGTCTCAGTTCATCGGGTATAAAACATTTTTGGCAATATATTTACGATTTAAACATACCAAACTTGTGACACTATTTTAAGATTAAAAATTCAAATGTTAGCAAAGAAAAAGGTATGCCTACCTGTCGTAATCTAATCGAGATACTTAAGCCTATATTCATTTACAAATTATTAACATGTTTTAGTTATTGTGATAAGGGGTAGAAAACTATGAATCATCCACTGACTAAAATGAAGATGGATGTTTTATATTTTGACTGTAATTTAACAATATGTTATTAAATAACGTTTAATCATAGTTGGTTTATTTCTTATAGGCCTAATTAGTACTAGCATTTATATTGCAGGTGTAATTGTTAACAGAGGCCTACGTTTAAATCCTGTCTGTTAAACACATAACTATTTAAATTCTTTTTAAAATTTACCACCAGTCATGTAATAGGCCTATAGCGCTAACGAACTGCTGCTAGGGGTCGTAATTTATCAGTTCAGCTAACTGAAGGTATCTACCCTGGGGATGCCCGTTCATGTCTCGCAAAAACCTCCATCTAATTCGTGTGCAGCTTAGCCAAGCTCATGTCTCAGTGACAGCTTTGAATTATGGTGATCAGGGGCACAGACTGTTCATCCGGACGCTGTTTCCTCTGCGCGGCCCGTCCAGCTAGCTGCACGCCGATGGTGCCCGTCTTTGGTGGGAGAGGTTCAGGATAATCTGTCTTTTCTTCATTCCCCTCATTTGCGAGCCTTTCGCTCCTGGTTTTCGCGGTGCTTCAGTAACTGCACGTACCCAGTGTTCCGGTACAGAGTAGATGCTGTATCTAACTTTATTGCGTCTGTCGCAGCTTAATAACGAGATCGTATCAATTTTATGGGTAATCCTATACTGGGTAATTAGAGGCGATCAGTTTCTCTTTAAATTTTCAGACTAGTTACGTACTACATCGTCAGACGCAGACTTTACCTTTTACCTGTGCAAAGAAGTGCATTTACTTACTTTAAAAAATCCAAACAACCTAATAAAATAATTCATCGTACTAATTGCTTTACCGTGTGTGTATCAGTCGACGGATTGCTATTACGGACTCGCCGCAATCAGCGCCTACCTGGTTGTTTTTACAAAGGTCAGCCCACATGCTGGTCCCATCGCCGCCCCGCATCAAGACGTGGTAGGTGAAGAAGTAAATCCCCGGAATGGAGCAGGTAAACTTCCCGGTCGTGGGGTCGTAATGATTGCCCAGGTTAGTGACCACGTCCTCAAATTTGAGCACCTCGTAGCCTTCGTGCTGCTTTTTAAGCCCTGCGTAAAAGGCTATTTTGGGGACGGTGCTGTAAGTGGCGGCGCTGATGGCTCCTGCGGCGGCGTTGGGTCCAGGTGGTCCAGGCAGTCCTGGGCGCCCGGGATCCCCCTTCTCTCCGGGCGGGCCGGCTGGACCTGGCGGTCCGGGCTCTCCAGGTGGACCCCTGGGGCCCGCCTTCCCCGGACGCCCGGGCTCCCCTTTCGGACCCTGTATGAAAGTGGGCAGCGACTGGACGAGACCGTTGTCCCGCACGGTGTCTGACGTGGCCGTGCTGGTCGGAGACTTAGTCCCATATGGATCGCACACCATCCGGCAGGTGCCGAGCATCTCGTAATGCGCAGATGTCCCCGCAGAGTTGACCAGGACGGGGATGAGGATCACCAGCACCAAAACCATAATGACTCCCAGCACCCCAGCAGCGATCAGCCGCTTCCTGCCGACTAGTCTAGTCAGCGCGGGGCGATCCTCTTGTCTGCTTTTGGGCGAAATCTTGGTGGTTGGTGAGGTACCCTTTTAAATGAAAAAAAAAGTCCGTTTTGATTTCGCTAATGATAATTAACTTAGTGGGCCAAACCCCTTCCGCTTTTCCCTTAACTTTTTTGTGCTGATGCTTGCTAATTCAAGTTTCACAAACCTGAAACTTCAGCCCTTTTTCAAAGCTTTACCGCGGAACTACACTTGACTGGGAAAAAAACGCCCGTCTTCAGCACATTGCACAGCCTGCCCCTTGAAAACCTACACGTGCGCTCACACGGCGCATCCCCCCGACAATGAACACGATCGCAATCCTTTATCTCCTCGTACGTGGCGACGTCTTCAAAGCCCCAGCACTTCTGGAGGGATCTGACTCCTACATCAATGCGTGCCTGATCAACCTGAGCCGGGAAGGGCTTGTAGAGGGACTGTGCTCTGCCCTGGGGTAGGTGTCACACAGATCGGGGGCTTATGCACAAGCTGAGTCTACTGCGTCGCTTTCAAAAAGATAAAAAAGGAGAGAGGGAGGGTCGGCACTCGGATTTCTAAAACAGGAAAATGTTAAGTAAACCACGGACCCTACACAGCATCTCCGACCAAGCGGATATCTTAAAGTACTGTACAAGAATACTTCTTAAAAAGTAACAAAAAATAATCGTTTCGATGCGAAATGTGGCATCTCAGATTTATTGTCTTACGTGGGCTGCATATATTAAGGGGTTTGCAAACCGTGTTGTTCTTAAAGATTCAGAAAATCGTGTATGAGTCTCTTTTTAATTGCAAATGGTGCATAGGCCTACAGTATAACACATTCTGACCAAGAGTGGGTTAACGTCATTCAAAATTTAGTACTACATAATTCCTGTTTCACAGTAGATGGCGTGATCATTAAAAACAAGTATTTGAGGTTGTGAATCGCCAAGTAATGTGCAGCAAAAGTCAGCACCTATAGTTCAATGGATTAAGGAAAGTTAGTCCGAAACATTGCATCTCATTAAAAATCACGCGTCAAAGCGACCGGGTGATCATTAAAACTGTCAGATTTGCCAATAAATCCAGCCGATTTGAGTTAAATGATGCATTGCCTGTATAAAACAATGAAGCCGTATACAATATCCGAGATTGTGTTTTCGGAAGTTCAGTAACCATCACAATAAGCCAAATTCAATATCACATCCTGCCCCTGAATCATGCATCTTGCGTCGGCACTTTTACAGAAATTTGCAGCGTAGTTACAAATAGTGCTAGGGAAGAAAGCTGTAATAAAAGCAGGATATACAGTATGTTTAGAGATCTTAAACGCATAACTTCTGTATTTCTAACCTCTGCGGTATATAAAGTTAATAGCCTATGTATTTAAATTTTGTTTTTTCGTTTTTTTTTCTCTCTCGCTGTAATTGCAAAACACCATGGTGCTTTTGCAACGGAATTTAAACAAACACCATTTTACACGAGCCTGCTGAAATGTTGTCTCCGGTGGCATAATTGAAAAACATTTCGGCGTCAACAAGTGGGATTTCACGGCTGGGCGCAGTTTCGTCTCCAAAGGGGGCAACTCTATATGATCGCAGTTATGACGTTGATCAAATGACGTTTCTCCCCCCTAAATTTATTTAAATGTTCTCTGATTACAGCTGAATATTTCACTGATGCAAAACGGCTTAAATGTGCCGTTTATAGGACCCTTGTTATTAACCAGCTGCTACGGTCAGGTTAAGTTACAGCAGCATCGGGTCGCCTTCGGTTCTTTCAGCTGCTGCCTGAAGCGCGGTTCCCATGTGAGCTACAGACCTCGCCCACATACTCCGTGTGCTGCCTGTCCACGTTGCTCCATTCCTCTGTTCTTCATGACATCTCTAGCTGGCATCGACGTTCCTTACAGATCGCCTCGTTCCAGTAGGCTTATCTGATCAGCACGTCAAACACGAAGTCCCCAAAATGAATTAATTCCGCCATAATTATCTCCCTATTCACATTTCAGTGTTTTACCTCAGCCAAATACAAAAAAAAAAGTCCGCCAGGCACTGAGCAAAAGTTCCTGCTCCCGGTCTCTGGAGGGAACTCCGCTCCATCCACGCACGGTGTACTTACATTGATTGTACTTTTAAGCTTAATTGAATATCCAAGCGGTATCGAGCGGCTAAATATAGGCTAAAATAAGATTCTAGCGAGATTCTGCTGGATAATAGCCCTTCTTAAGTAATTTACATTATACTACACTTAAATCGTTGATGTGGAAGAACTCCAACACATACATACATAAATGAATACATAGGCCTACATACAGGTGTGTATTTCAGGTAAAACGTCTTAGCCCTATCCACATTGGGCCGACTTAATATGAGACGTGACTCCCAGCCGAAGCCACACCTCATCACTCTCCCGTCTCCCCATAAATCAAAGCTGTAAAATCAATCGGGCTGATTAGCCAGGGAACCCCTGTGTCCTTGGAGTTCCTGTAGCATATAAGGAGCGATGGGTTAAAATAATGAAAAAAAGCATCGAGAAAGAAATACAAAACATAATCAACAATATGTAACTAATCAGGCCCGAAACCGGAGAGCTCTGCTGTATTCCGTCCCCGGCCCGCACATATCGATTGATTTAAAAGGCCAATGATTATTGTTTTGTTGTCTTGAGATCTTCCTGCATAATGATGCATGCACTGATAGCCGGATCATTTTTTAACATCATCTTTTAGCGTTTGAGCTCCTGTGAGAAGACAATTGAATAGCCGTAGATAATGCCTAAAATCCAATTATGCATGAGACCTGAGGGGCTGAAAAAAGACGGATAGCGTCGTAATGCAGACCTTTACCGATTATCCTCAGCTCCCCGTAAACTTTTAGACCACACCTCCTCGTTTGCTGTTGACTTAGGGAGACTCCCTCTCGTTTGCCGGGTGAAAGGTGCGATTACTCATCGTCCTTCTCCACACCGCCCCTCCCCCGAAGATCGCAATTTGGATCTGCACATTGCTGGGGGGAACTCACAGTATATTTGTGGGGGGCAGTTAAAGACATATTGTATGGGTAAACATAAAGGGAAACGGTTAACTTTTAAGAGAATTATCAATAACGTCTCGGAGTTTCATAATCACGAATCATAGACTCGACAGGTGTCAAATTGAGAGCCACTATAACCAAGGGCGTAGGACCCCGGGGGGACGTTTAGCCCCCAATAAATAGTCCTCCAGTAAATAGAACTTTGCATTTAAACTGTGGAGTTGTGCCCCCCGTATCAAAATAAACTATACCCTGCTTCTAACAGGAAAAGATCAAAACAGATTTACAAGAAAGGTCTGAATGTAACATATAGGGCTACAATTGTATTGCATTTTAAAATAGCACTACATATTTATGGTTTTAACACTTTAATTCTACATTGCTCTCATCCTCCAGCATAGCAGCCGCGAGACTAATACAGTCCGCAAAGAATTTGACTATGAAATGAACAAAGAAAACAGACACAGTAATATAAAAATGCTCGAATATAATTCCAATGAACATATGCTTTATTAAAAATAATAAAATTCATAACAGTACGTGTGACGGGGTGGGAATTCATGCATCATAACAAGCAAAAAAATAATAATAACAGCAATAATTAGAATACTTCCATCAGCGGTACCCAAGAGTAGCCCTATACTGGTATTCTGCCATATTCCTTTGGTCTAATTAGCGTCTCAGCGTCCGTAGTGTTTAAACAAAACCTGCATTTAAATTCTCCGGTTCTGAAACACGAGAATATTGCATTTTGAACGTGGTGGGATAATAACATTTTTGCCAACTTTTCTAAAGTACAGATGAGGATTTAAAAATAAAAACGATATCGATCTACGGCATGAAAGCAGCAAAAACGTTATAAAACAGAGTGAGCGAAAACGATCAAGAGACGGCAGGTTTCCACACGTCACATCTAAATCCGTAGTTTAAAAAAAACTTTTTAAAAAATCAGTGAGTGTAAAAATACATTCTACGGCTGCTAATGAACTGTACAGAATGAATATACATTTATTATAAAACCGTGATCGTGGCCACACACACGGTGTATAAGAGTGAGCCGGTGTGAAAGGTGCGGCACGTGATTGCTATCAACGCACTGGTCTTACTCTAAGGATCCCCCTGGGCCGTTTCAGCAGTGCCTGACAGGTACATCTTTTTTTTCACAGGGATAGTGTGAGCCTGGGACAGCAAACGCTAAACACACCCAGTTCTTATCAACTTATCAGGTCTTAAGTAAAAACAGAACGCCTTTGAAATTTATGTAAAAGGAGAGTAAGTGGCTGCTGAAAGACACCCCCTCAGAGTGGAGGTGTTTGCCCTTTACCCCCCCCCCCCCTCCCCACCACACACACACACGCATACACAAACACACAGACAGACAGACAGACACACACATACACACACGCACACGCAGAGGC
>JAODJW010000081.1:17954641-17966237 GCA_026777045.1 Hyperopisus bebe | reverse complement strand
AATCAGAATCAGTAATTATTAAACTAACTACCTGGGAGAACTGAAAACAAGGCCTGGATTTGGAATTGAGGTCCAGACTTGAAGAACCCTGTTACAGGGTATTCAGGATGGCTGCTCCATTATTTTCCTTGAAGGATGAAGCAAGTTTCATTTTTTCCCCTTATACTATCATTTTTTTCTGAGGTTTTTCTGTTCTCCCATTCTCGCTGGACAAAAGCCCTAAAGCACTCTGTGCCAAATGCAACTGCAAAGATTTGCTACAGCATATAAAATTGGATTATTGATGTTAAAAAGGGCTATAAGAGTCAATGAGAGGCACATATTTTCATCCTCTAGTGTTTATTCTGGCCTGTTTGCAGTGTAGCTAATATTCATTGTTTGCCAAGATAACCTCCAGTCTGTGCCGCTTCTTTATTCTGCACAATAATTGGTGACTAAACTGTATTTCAAGCTCTAGATTTACAATTTGGCCAAATCAGGAAGTGAAAAATAACCCGAAACCTCCTATTTAGATTAACCATAAATACGATTCTAAAGTATAAGAGAGAAATACTGGATGAACCCTTTATTTTAGACGGTATAACTATTAAATCTTCTCTACGTGTGGCTTCTTAGTGAGTCTTAACAGGAAACGTGCTGTAAAGGATTACAGTGTTAATTGCACGGAAGCTGCAGTTTATCCTCCAGCTCTCATGGCCCTGGTGGGGTATTGCGTACTAGCACAGGCCCAGCCCACAGGTCTGTTTGGGGAGAGGGGGGCAGCTCCGTCACAGCCGCCAAGGCGCCACCCAAGAGCACAAGCGCGAAGGAGTGAGGAGGATGTGGTCACCTCCAGGAAGTCGTAGCTGCAGGACGGGTGGGACTCCAGGTCGAAGCTGGTGAAAAAGAGCGAGATGGAGCTGTTCTGGGGGGCCTGAAGGATGATGGCACAGTCCACGTCGTGGGGGTAGGTCTCCGGCCAGCCTGGACTCTTCAGGTAGCCGTACGACTGCTGGTACACCCTGCTGCACCCTGTGAGACACACCGTGAGCTGTTAGCGGTCGCGCGGTACGTCATTAGCGCGCCGCTCGAGCAGAGTAGCCGTTTCTGTGTTTTAAAAAGGGTTCAGGATGCAGTAAGGAAATGAAAGAATGACAAATTACTACACGCTTTGGAGCTGAAAGGTACCATGAGAGTAATAAGCAAACACTTATTACACTTAACACTTAACAGAAGAAAAACTATGAAAAAAGAAAATAAAGAAAAGAAAAGAAATTGATACCAGTAATTTTAAATGTTTAAAAAAGTGAAATAAAATAGCTATATCCACTGGAACTAAGGGTGAAGTTAAACTGAAATAAACGCAGCTTAAAATGAGTAACACAGAGGAGCAGCTGAGACAGGAGATCTTGCGTTTGTTTTTGCATCACCTGCTACTTGGTAGGTGAGACTGAAGCCGTTGCCGGCCATGTAGGCCTCAGACTTGAACGTGAGGTGCATGGTGCGTCCGTACGAGTAAAAATCCGGCACGTTCGAATCGGTACCGCAGAATCTGTGCACCTGCCCGTAATCTCCCTAAAAAACGGAAATAGCGAGGGTGGGCTGCATTTCTCAGTTCCGCCACTAGATGGTGTAGTTCTAACAGCTTGCAACATTAAGTGAATGACTTTCTAGTACTTTTTGCAGTGACTTGAGTCACACAGGCCTTACCGTTGGCCAGTCCTTCATCTCCAGATAGTTCTGTGTACATCCCTGTGACGGCTGCAGATGGAAACTCTGCACAGACACCTTGATGTTCTCTTGAGGAGGGGAGTCTAAGACCCAGCGGCAGGATGTGGAGTCGGGGTAGGCGTTGGGGAACATCGGGGAGGTGATGGTCTGTGGCGAGCTTGTGGCATTGAAGCTGCCCCCGCAGAGCACTGCACACACACACACACACACACACACACACAGATTTAGAATTATATCTTTGTGGGCACCCTCCATTCATTTCTGGGGAGAACTCTAATCCCAACATGATGGCCTTAACCCCTACCCAGCCCTAACCTTAACCATAAGTAACCAAACAAAATACAAGACTATTGGCATTTGTAGTTTTTTGATTGCTTTTCTGATCTTTGTGGGGACCTGAAAAATGGTCCCCACAATGTCAAAATAATAGGTTTTTATTACATCGTGAGGGACATTTGGTCCCAAATAATGTCATATATACATAATCCACACATACACAGTTTAGCACTGCCTGCAAACCATGCGATGAACATAGTTATGCATTGGAATTGTCCTATGCAGGCTCATGGGGCTCATCTCAGGAGCAACAGGTACAAGACAGGGAGTCACCCAGCATGGGTCACCAACTCATCACAGATAATTATTCGTTATAGATGGAAAATACAGTATCTTAGTAATCAAATTTTCTGTAGTTCCAAGTGTTGCCTGTAGAGGGTGCCAAGGAACACAACCTACTGTCTTCAGTCTTGTAGGTGGCATTGAAGCCAGAGAAGGCCACCGTGTTGTCAGTAATAAAATGCACCGTGAGGAAGTTCGCGGTGGAGCGGAATGGGGCTGGCACAGCATCGCCACAGAACGTTCCCACGAGCGGGAAGTTTGCACTGTCTCCGTCAAAGATCTGGGGGGGGGAGGTTTCAGAGTCAGGGCTGAGAGGTGGGATCAGCAGTTACATGTCTACACTGCCATTTGACATGGGAACATGGGGATGCCCAATAACTCATGTAAAGGCAAAACATAGGAGTTAGCAGGGAGTTAGATCAGTCATCTGATCTGCACAGTTACATCAGTAAGCAGGATATAGTTAACCAGCTAGATACCAGTATAAATTGACAAGTTAAAGAGGTTATAATTATGCTATCATCAGTGATTAAACCACTTACCTAAATGCTATTGTCTAATGCCAATTGTTAGTTTTGTTCTAGTAATGTACATTCTGAAGTATTCTGCTTATCTTGTTTATTTATAGAGCTCTCTAGTCCAGAAAGGGCTATGAATGCTGGCAGAATCCAGCAGAGGTCACTGTGCCCTTACCTGGACGTAGTCATACTTGCAGGTGCCCTGCGTGGGCCCCTCCAGCTGGAAGGTGCTGAAAGTGAGCTCCACCACCTTGTTGACCGGCGCGGCGATAAGCCACAGGCAGTTCAGCCGCGACTCGTACTTCCCATCCAGGTTGATGTCTGGCGAGCCAAAGGTGCCCGTCGGGTTGTTCAGGTAGCCGCCGCAGCCCTGCTGGGGTCCTGGAAGGGAGTCGAGGGAGGAAAGGAACGGTGTGAGGGATTCAGGAGCAACCACAAGGGGGAGACAAATCTTGGTTACATGCAGTTCACACCTGCAGTTCACAGTTAACACCTAGCTTTTATTAAAGCAGTTCCATTTTTAGGATTTCAACACATCCTTGTCAAGTGCTTCGGGGTGAGTCTGCTGTGAAAGACGCGAAACAAAAGAGTAAATCAAACTGAAATTGAATTGAGCACACAGAGGAATTATATGAAGATCCACCAGCAGGTGGCAGTAGTAATCTACAAACGCAAAAGCTTGCACAGAAAAAAGGAAACTTCTTAATATTGCTTCTTTCCTTTTCACTCCTCTAACTAACGCAGCACATTCAGAATCATAGAGGCATAGCAATGAACAAAAAGCACATTCCCTGAATGATTGAGTTCGGCACAGATAAATGATTCAGATTATTCTGCTTGGGCTCAGTACAGCAAGTGTTTTTTGGGTCCTCACCCCCCCCTCCCCCACCCCAATCCCATTTATAATGAGAATTGGGGGGGGGGGATCCTCAGGCTTTGACTTCAGGAGCACACATTCAGAGCTGTAAAGACAGGAAGTCTGGTGATGTAATGATGATGATGTAATCCCAGGGTACTTGGCTGGGTGGTTATTGTTACTGGGGCTAATTTCCTGGGGGGAGGGGGTGGAAGTGATGAAGGACCATACACTGACAATTTGTTTCCTGTCTTTCACCTCCCCCCTTCCACAGCCTCTAAAAATGAAACTATGTTTGCTTCTGACTTTGGCTTATTTAAGTAAATGAGTTCTGGAAAATTGTCACATGACTCTTTCCAAGCTCCACCAGATTTTCATAGTACCCAGACACTGAGGACAGACTCCTTGCAAACCATCTTTATTGGAGAATCAGATGTATCAGCACTTCTAGATTAAGAAGAAGAAGGGCTGCTTTTGTGCTGCATGGCATTATGGTCTTATGATTTTTTATCTTGTTAACCGCAAATGGGTGTGATAAAACCATGAGCCTAAAAGCAGGAGTTTCGCCCAGGCTGTGACTCACTAAACAAACCAGGATGGATGATTCTACCACTGACTGAGGTAAGTTGGAACAGCAGCAGGGGCGGCTGTGAAATCCAGGCCGTGTGACCCATGTCATCATATCGAAGCAACACATTGAACTGGGGCTACTAGTGGAACTGCATTTCAAGATGATAGCAGTTTTAAAGCCATCTGTAGACCACCAAGAAAGACACACCACCTGGTTCCCCAATCATGACGGAGAGGCTGAGGGTCACTTCTGGAGAGACTTGAAGTGTGCAGTGAAAGTTCAGTGCAGAAATACCAGAGTGACTGAAGTTACCCAGGCAAGCTGATTCTCCATTAAACCATCTGTTCAGATTACATCATTTCCTGGGTCACATCTCCTACCTAACGTCTCACTGTAGGTGGCCCTCCAGCCTTCCCCGGAAACAGTGGCATCAGTCCAGAAGACGATGAAGAGCTGATTGGTGGAGGACTTGAGGGTGGGTGGGACCTCCCTGCCGCAGAATTTCCCCAGCAGAGGGCCAAGGGTGTCTGGCCCATCGTACACTGCCAAGTAGTCATACCGGCAGGAGGAAGAACCCTCCAGGTTAAAGGTGTCAAACCTGAGAGATAGGAAGGCAAAGGAGAGGTTGTCATGACAACCACTACGACTTGGCCAAATTCACTGAGTTACGTAACCTCATTTACTTGAGATGGGTATGCAATCAAAGACAAAAAACCAGACAGGTAAGCAATGACCTCTCAAATTTTAGATTAATATACAATTTCTAGTTTGATTGTTAATACACATCCAAAACCAGAACCCAGTTTTGCACGGCTGTGCCGGACTTTAAGCACCACGCCCCCCTAGTGGCGAGACCAGGAACACTCACTTGAGTTCTATGATCCTGTTGGTGCTGACGATGATGTGGTAGGTGCAGTTGATGTTGTGGTGGTAGTCGCTGATGGAGAGGGTGGGGCTGCCCACCGAGCCGGTGCTGCTGTTGAAGATGCCTCCACAGGCTGTAGAAGCAGGACAGAGCCATGGGGCATGACATGCGACAATATTCCTGGACCTTAACTCATCACCTATATTCATGTAGCTCTGTTCTCCCATCTGCACTCACATAACTCTAACATGGTCATATAACTCATATAACATGATTTCCTATCCAGCATTGTGTCACTATGAGCCTGAGCAGGTCCCAGGAAAGACTCCCTATCTGGAAAGGCTGCTGCAGGGCACACTCAGGCCAACACAGAGGCAGCTATTCGCATGTCTGGATCGCAGGAGGAAACTGGCGTCCCTGGAGGAAGCCCTCACAGCACATGGAGAGCATCCCCTCCCCCCCCACACGCACACACAGTGGGGTGGGATTCGAAATAAACAATAATCGTCGATCTGCCGTGGGTATGGCACAACCGATGTGTCAGAACTAGGCCGTCATCAGTTATTTGGTTGTTACATGATCAACAAACCAATAGTATTAATCATCTGGGAAGGTCAAGCACAGTGTTCTAAATAAGTACCAGAAGGTAAAAATTGCCTAGGTTATTTTTTTTTTTGCCCAGGTTATATTTAATAAGTTACAATGTCATTTTCTTTAAGGGTTTTCGAGTTAATAGCATCCCCAGACCTGAAGAGTGGGGACCTCACTTTCAACGCCATGGTGAAGACTATGGAAGTTTGCTACAAAGTAGATGGTTTAGTGGGTTCTAGTAGGTTTTGTAAACGTCTATGAGAAAAATGATGGTGAAATACGGATAGGACCAACATTTTAGCTGATGAATGCTGAATTTCAGTGGAAAGTAACAGCAAGGTATAAGTTGGAAAAAAGAGTAAGAAAATACCCTTTATTTTTAAAAAATATTTAAATGTGAAATTTTTGGCCAGAGAAATGATGAGTTGAATCTGAGGCATTCTGGGTTAGTTTTTACACTTTCCTCCAGTCAAAGCAATCCAGTTTTAATAGACTTTTTTCCAGTTGGATTCAAACCCACAACCCTGATACTCACGGATGATTTGGTACTCAGCCAGGAAGCCGTTGTCGTTGATGATGCTGTCGGAGTAGAAGTTGAGCAGCATGGGCCCAAACGTGGTGAAGGTTCCTGGGATGGTGTGACCGCAAAGCATGGCCAGCAGGGGGCTGGAGGCTGCGGGCCCATCATAGATCTTCACGCCATCATACTGGCAGGTGGAGTGAGCTGGAGTGCGGGATGTGACAAGCAGGACACAGGCTCAGATCCTAATGCTTACAAGTACATAATCTTATAGGTATATGACTTACAAGTTCTAACAAGTTCTTACTCTTACAAATACAAGGCTTACAAGTTTATGTAACTGTTTAGCCAATAGGTTCTTTAGCTAACTCTTTAGCCAATAGACTCTTTAGCTAATTCTTTAGCCAATAGGCTCTTTAGCTAATTCTTTAGGAAACAGGCTGCTGTTTCCTAACTCTTTAGCTAATAGGCTCTTTAGCTAACTCTTTAGCCAAAAGGCTCTTTAGCTAACTCTTTAGCCAAAAGGCTCTTTAGCTAACTCTTTAGCTAATAGGCTCTTTAGCTAACTCTTTAGCCAAAAGGCTCTTTAGCTAACTCTTTAGCCAATAGACCCTTTAGCTAATTCTTTAGGCAACAAGCTGGAACCCCTCCCCCCCCTCACCCCCCACTCCAAATGTCTCACCTTCAACCTGGAAGGTACGGAACTCTAAGACGACAACCTTCTGCTCGCCAACATCGATGAGGTAGTCGCAGTTGAACATAGCTGGGTACTGGGCGGGGTAATCGGGGCTGACCACGCGTCCAATGGGGGCCGAGAAGTTTGCCCCACAGCCTGGGACCCGGGAGAAAACATCAGTGTCTCCACAAAGTGCTTTGCTGTACAGCAAAACTGTCATTCAATCCAAAACATATTAAAAGTTAGAGTAACAGGATGAATTTAGTACATAACTGGATAGTCACTATAGCGTACATCTACAGACAATGTTGACTGATGTAAATAATCCACTCAATGAACCCTTACATAAGTCAGATTTTAACTAAGTCAAATTTATCATCTCATACCATTCAAAACAAGAAAAAACACGTAACTCAAAATTAAAATAATAACACAAAGTAAAAAAACTTAATAAGCACTTTTTAGCGTTAACGCTTCTGTGAACTCTGTGAATCATGGATATTTTTTTTTTGCAACTGTGGATTTACTTAAGGCAGTTAAGTCGAGTGCAGCCTGTGCACTAAAATAAATCCTTAGCCATTAGCATACATTCACTCTATGTATTTAGCTAGATAAGCGCAAGCCAGTTAGCACAGGCTAACAATGCAACTAACTGTAGCAGATCCAGAGTTAGAGCTCACGTGTAAAGAAGGAGGCTGAGAAGCCTTTGGCAGGGGTGCCAGTGGACTGGAAGCGGGCCGTGATGATGTTGAATGGGGCTACGACCGGCGCCGGGGGGGTTGACCCACAACCGGTCACCAACAAATGCTGGTCCAGCTCCTTGAGGCCTGACCACACCTAAGGAAACAGGAAGAGTAACAGCCCCGACCAATGAAGCAAGGCATGGTCAAGGGGCTGACTGCATTCACACGCCGGCAGACATGTTTAGGCGGTCATGGTTAGGTAGTTATGGTCACCTGGTCAAGGGAAGGCTCATTGTGGAAAAACACCAAACAAAACATTAGTGCCAACTTGCCGGATTAGACCTTGATAACATATTTCTTGTACTAGTTTCTAACAGGAATGACTAATGGCTTTTAATGCAAAAAATGTCTTAAATTGATCCTCTGTACATTATTTCACATTTAATTTTTATTTTTAAATATGACATAGGAGAAATTGAAGTATATTTGCGTTTTTGATAATACCATGTAACTTCAGAGCAGAATGTGTTTTCAGAAGAATGTGATTTTAAAACTAGAAATTACCATTTCAGTGACTTGAACTTCCAGAACCCAAGGTCTGGGACTGAAATCATACCACCAAAATTTGATTACACTAACTACTTCAGCATAAACACCTAGTTGTGAAAATATGTGGCCAATAGCCACAACCCTTCACACCCTGGCCCCGCCCACACCTTCACATAGCTGCTCTGGCACTGGCCGGAATCTGGGATCTCAAAGTCGCTGTGAAAATTCATCTCCAGGTGATAGCCCTCATGAGCCACAATGTTCCAGGTGCACTCGCTGTTGGCCGGGAAGTTCTGGGGGTAACCCGGAGATGTAATGGTACCACTATCAGCATGGAGGATTCCTCCACAACCTGCAGGGTGGGCGGACATAGTACATCAGGCCAGTCTTAATGACCCTCCCGTCCTCCTTAGATTTCAGTCTTAATTTAGACCTGACTATTTTGTCTTGAGTCTTTCCTCTATAAAAGCCTATGAGTCCATTATCCGGATCCTGAGCTAAGCAAACTGCGATTCCTGTATGCATGTTTTTTTTAATTCAATCGACGGAGGTCAGGTGTTTGGTCTTTCCTGTCATCCATTGTATATCAGGAACAAAGAGCACAGAGTGTTAGCTGGAAATGAAAAACATTTTGCACATTTCAATGAGGTAACCTAAAAACAGTCTGAAACGAGCCACCAGATTCATTCTTTTTCCCCGGATGTATGAAAACCATGAGGGTTACACAACAGGAAGTTATACCCGCCACAGGAAGTAGCCAGGATGTGCCATAAATGTGACATACGTTAAGTAGGAAAACCATTATTAGCATTATTTCTGTGATATTTTTGCACGAGTTTACCACGTTAGCATACTCTAGATCTAGCAATCCAAAATTTATTATTGTTAATTATGAAGAATGGTATGAACACACAGCACAGTCAGGGATGAGGGCCTCGTACCTGAGGAATCGGTGCTCCAAGTCGCGTGGAAACCACCATGTGATACACTGTGGTCGGCCAGGAACACCACCACCAGCCAACGGGAGCCGGAGCGGATGGTTCCAGGGGAGTTGGTCCCACAGTACTGGCCAATCAGGGGGGACCCAGGATGCCGTCCATTCAAGATGCTCACGGAGTCCCAGGAGCACTGGCTGTGTTGTTCCACTTCAAAGTAGGTGAAGGTGAGCTTGGGATATCAAGGGAAGCATAAAGCATGTTCATTGGTCATTGCTTGTCATGTGACCCTATCACATTCACCATGAACCTACATATGAAATCTACATTGTAGATCACTAGGCTACCAGATAAATGTATGCGTCGCTGTAGAGTATATCTTATTAAGCAAACCTATTCGAAGGTTAGCAGTCCTAATGACTGTAATCACATTGTCAGGGGAACTGCTGTTGTACCCTTGAGTGTAAATATCCACCAACATTCCGACTTACAGTAATAGTGTGGCCCTCAGGGGCCTCTAGGAGCCAGGCACAGCGGCTGGGGCTAGGGTAGTTGTTGGGGTACCCAGGGCTGTCAATCACCCCCCCTTCTCCAGCCTGCATTCCTCCACACTCTGGAAGCAAGGTAGAGATTCACTTTTGACCTTTGACCAGTGGACTTTTCTCTGGCTCAATGGTAGTAAGACTGCATCAATATTAATACACTTGACCACAGCTGAATTACAATTAGCAATTGTAATTGAGTTATAATTTGCTTTTCTAATGGAGTTTCAATTACCAATTGTAACTAAATTTCAATTAGTAATCTAACTGCATCGCAATGGTAATTCTAAAAAATGTGTAGCTCGGCCTTCCAGTATTCTTCAATTTCCATTTGTAGATTTCCATTAAAATCCACTAACCCGTGCGCGGTAATAACTGCAGTTTACCTGAGAAATTGTACTTTGCACTGAAGCCCAGGTCTACAACACTCGCATCTGTGCGAAAGTGAACCCAGAGCTCTGAGGTGGGCACAACCAGTGGGATGTTCGGTGTCGTCTGACCGCAGAACCGGGCCAGGAGCTCGCTGTTATGGTCACCTGACAGGAAAAATGTTGCATATATATTCAATATTCTATGTACAAATCATCATCATCATCATCATCATCATCATCATCATCATCTGCTCTTCCCATTTGGAGAAACAGGGCACACCCCCAAAACAGTCAGGTGGACTATCTCTATGCCCATCCACCCCCCAGCTCCTCTGCCCTGGTGGAAGTCACAGCAGCCCTCACCCATGCGGAACTCGATGTAGTCCCATTCGCAGGTCTGGTGGTGCTCCAAGTGAAGGTCCAGGAAATCCACCGTGATGGAGGTGTTACTGTGCTGTGGATTCTGGATCAGCCACTCGCAGTTCAGGTTGTTGCTATAGTTACCAATGCCATACTCTGGGGAGCTGAAATTTCCTCCCGTGGGGTTGCTCAGGGTCCCACCACAAACTGAATGGGAGAGCACATCAACAGCATTTATTTTGTAGTGTAAGTGTCCCGACGCATCAGGCACAGCCCGGGCTACATGTCACAAGGTTTCCCATAATGCTTTTCTCTTTCTGGATCCACAGAGATTGGATTGTGGAAAAGGGGTATTTTGAATAGAAATTTGAACTGAGGTATCTTATCCTGGAAGGAAAAGGCTGTCAATGTCATGAGCACTCTTTGAGAAGCATATTATTTGATCTGTACTATTGTGTACCACGTGATGGGGGGGGGGGGTTACTATAAAAGAATTTTACCTGCCGATTCATCAGATGAGTAGTCAGCGGTGAAGCCCCCAGTGGACACCGAGGAATCAGTGGCAAATGTGACAGCCATGGTGTTCCCAGATGACTTGACCTGGGTCCCCGCACTCACTGTGCCGCAGAATCGCTGGAGGAGCGGGGCATTGGGTGACAATCCATTGTAGACCTGAAGGGGGCACCGGAACACCATAAGGACCCTCTGGATCCCCCCATCTTGAGTTCTAGATACCAGCAGATGTCATGCGGCATGTGACCGAGCCCAGTGACTGTGCCTGGTCAGTCATGTGACCTGGGACTGGCAGCACTCACAGCCACGTAGTCAAAGGGACAGTTAATCTGGCCTTCCAGTCGTAGGTCATTGATGGTGAGGGTGACCCTGCGGCCCAAGGGCACGGTGATCCTCCAATGACACACGCGGTTGTGCGGGTACAGGTTTGGATAGTTCGGGGATGAGATGGTCCCTGACACAGCATTCAGTTCTCCTCCGCATTCTACGGGAATGAGCAATTAATGAAAGGGAATGGTACAGTAGATGCCTTTTTTCAGGATACAAACCTACCCTACAGTAACACCCCACATTCCTAATTGAATGGAATGGAATTGAACTTAACTTAACTTAACTGAATTGAATCGAATTCAAATGAATTGTACATAACTGAATTGAGTTAAACTGATTCAGTTCAGTTGAAACAAAACTTTATTTAAAAAAATCAACAACGACCAAC
>JAODJW010000081.1:17932222-17943264 GCA_026777045.1 Hyperopisus bebe | reverse complement strand
GGCGGGGGGTGGGGGGGGACAGTGAGTGTGGATGGGCTAGGAACCCTTTTCAGATGACGATAATCCTGGCCCTAGACATTCAGTAGACTGTCACTCATTCAGCTACATAGTTATATAATGAGTTGTTCAGTCTTTTGCATTTTGTCCTCCACACCACCAGATGGCACAATAGGAGCAAACTCACAGCTACGTAGTCCCATTCGCAGGAGGAGTGCGACTCCACCTCCAGCACGGTGAAGTTGAAGAGCACGCGGTGGCCCTGGTCCACACTAATCACCCAAGAACAGTCCACATTGTTGGGGTAGTTATTGGGGAAATTGGGGGAGTGAATCTCACCACTGGGGGCATTAAATATACCACCGCAACCTAAAGACAAGAGTGATAACACACAAAAGATTTTAAAAATCTATTTTTTGAAACATACATGAATCAGATCTTAAAATAACTTTTTCAACAAGAAGTTTGCACAATAACTGTGTCCACTGTCTGCATTTTGTAGGATATGGCTTTTTAGTGGGTGTGGCTTCTAGTTTAGTCTGTGGGTGTGGCTTTGGAGTGGGCGTGGCCCCAGAGCTCACCTCCTGGCACCTCCTGCCAGCTGGCATTGAAGCCGTGGCCACTGACGTAGGCATCGGACTTGAAGCGGACGGTGACCATGTTCCCTGTGCTGGACACGCGCAAGGGATTGGTGGGGGGGCGCGTAGTGCACAGCTGGGCCAGCCGGGGGGAGGTCAGGTCAGGACCACCATATACCTGTGGGGGGGGGGGTCAAGTGTGGTAAGAATCCTGTTTATATTGGATCGGCACTCATGAGCATTAAATAAAGGGAAAGGATGATAGTCACATAACTGAGCAACTCCCAGTCATAGCAACGTGGTTGTAATACCCAACACAAGAAAGAGAAACCAGCCTTTAGACTTTAAAGAGGCCCTGCACATGGGGTGGGGTGGGGGCTCAAACCAAACTTAAATGCCTGGATATAATCAATCCTACTGTGTTGTAAAGTTCTTCCGCAGTGTGGTTAGGAGTTATTTATCAGGATAGAGAGATTACTTGGTTCCTCAAAACAAGGAAGATGAGTGTAGGGTGCAAAGCTCCGGCTCTGAGCAAATGGGGCTCATTCTGCCTCAGTGATCCCGATGACTTTCCTGTGGAAGTCAGCATTCCTGTGACATGAGCTATGGGCGCGAATGCAACAATGTGTACTCTGATCCTGAGCCATGTGGTGGGCTGGAGAGGGGGTCTCCTGCAGCTCCCCCCCTCTCCCCCACCACACACACACACACACACACACACACACACACACACATTTGTATTCAAATCTATGTGAGGGCTGTTCATTCATTTCTCCAGTAAAAAACCTAATCCTAACTATGACAACGTCAACCTCTACTCAGCCCTAACCATAAGTAACCAAACAAATTACAAGATTTTTGGCATTTTTAGTTTTTTGATTGCAGTCACAGATTTTTATAAAACTGAGTTTCCCCCTGGTGGGAACTAAAAAATGGTCTAACAAGGTCAACATAGCAGGTTTTTATCACATTGTGGGGACATTTGATTCCCAACACTGTAATATATATATATATATATATATATATATATATATATATCCCCAACACACACACAAAGGACAAGGAGCAGGTCACCATCTGCACATGCAGAGTAATCAGAATGGCATTTCCACCCTGATCTTTACAGATGCTACTATCAGATATTCAGTGATGCAGGTTTATACACAAGCAATAAACTCCGGCACTCGGGAACAAGGTATAGGAAACTATACTACTATAAATAACAGGTAATAACTGATTTTGTCCATAGATATAGCTCAGGACCATCTTGTCAGGGGGTGATTCACTGTAACGACATGTGGGGGTGTCGGTCTCTGAGAGAAGCTGATGGAATGAGTGAGGTGTGTAAGTCTCATCCAACATTCAAATACCTGAGAGTGTGTTTACGATCCTACCACCGCTGTGAGGACATCCTGAAGTGCCAGTAAGTGGCCAGAGATTCAAAAGCAAAGGACACAATGACCCTCCTATTACCAGCACAATGAGGGGAAACGTGTGTGTGTGTGTGTGTGTGTGTATGGGGGGGTGTGGATTACGTTTTTTTTGACATTGTGGGGACTACTTTTCAGGTCCCCACAAAGATCTATCAATGCAATCAGAAAAGTAAACTTATGGTTACTGATGGTTAAGGTTAGGGCTGGGTAGGGGTTAAGGCAGGGGTGCCCAACTCCAGTCCTGGGGGGCCGGAGCCCTGCACATTTTTGGGTTTCCCCTCATTTAACACACCTGATTCAACTCCTTGTGCTAATTACCACACAGCTCTTGAGCTGAATCATTCATGGTGGAACAGAGAAAGAACTAAGCTACACAGGGCTCCGGCCCTCCAGGACTCGAGTTGGGTCATCATGTTGAGATTAGAGTTTTCCCCATATAGAAGAATGGAGAGTCCCCACAAAGATATAATTACAAACCTATGTGTATGTCTGTGTGTGTGTGTGCGTGGCATTACAGTAGCATTAAAATTCACAAGTAAGCAGGCTTCATTTGTATTTTAGCTCTGGAGGACCAGCTGTGGGCCTGAATGAGTGCCCCCCTGTGGAAGGATTGTGCGCCGCACCCTCGTTCACTCTCACACGGGGCAAAAGAAACAAATGGTTGCCCTCGGCTTGCCTCTTTCTGTGGCTCAAGTAGGAATACAAAATCCAGAAGGTTCCAAAGTGTTTGGGAGGTGCGGGCTCCATAGTGTTAACCTACTGAAACACGTTTAGTGGTAAGAAAATGGCGTAAATTCGATTTCACGGTACAAACTACTGCATCTGCCTCACCTGCTTTCTTTCCGCTGGGGTGTCATGACAGAACAAAGATGGTGACATGCTTCTGACACCGAAGCTCATGATAAAATCACGCGACCTAAAATCCATCCTACAGACTGTAAGATTTGGGGAGGACGGAGGAAATTCTAGGATTTTTTAAATGTGGGAGGGGCCAAAATTAATACAGAGGGGCTAACCTTATCATTACCCCTTTTTTTTAATTGGTCAGTGACAGTAGTATCCCTCTGCCCCCCCCGGGGCAGAGTCAGCTGACAGGCCGCTTCACCCTTCATAAATTCCTGATAGCATACAGCAGATTTGTTCCTCAGACTCCACGGAACATCTGTAGATGTGTCAATGGACCTGGTCGTAAGTAAGAGAGACAATATGTAGGGAGACTGACCTCCAGAAGGTCGTAGCTACAGTCTGGGTGTTGCTCCACATCAAACTCGTGGATGGTTATCTGCACGCTGCTGCCCGGGGCCGTCTGGAGGTACCAGATGCATTCGCGGTTTTCTGGGTACTTGTTGGGGTAGCCGGGGCTGGTGAACGATCCGCTGGGTCCATGCAGGTCCCCACCACAGCCTTAGGGGGGGCAACATAGAGTGAATACAAAAGACCACATGGTTCGCTGTTTACAAAAGGCTGGCCCAAAGTCTTATAAAACTCTATCTATCTATCTATCTATCTATCTATCTATCTATCTATCTATCTATCTATCTATCTAATGTAATATAAACACAATACACACACATTCAGTAACAGATGGAACCATGACAACCCTTTAGCCTTAGAAAAATGCCTTTATACATAAACTTCAGGTTAGTAACAATGGTCTCCTAGAGATGAGATTACTGAATACCCTCACTGCCACAGTGACACTGTGCCAAAAACACATGCTGATATTCGGGGGTGCTGTAAAGGTCAATTCTTAGGGCACCTGAATGAAGAAAACTGGATTGGTCTGGGTTGGGTGCCCAATATGACATGGGACCCGAAATCTCTGCCAGTGCCCCTGCTTCCACTCATAAGGCACAATTGCTTTGTTTTGTAATGCTCCCCATAAAAACCCCAAAATTCCTTCTGTCCCAAGGCCGCAACCCCCTCCAAGGGGGGAACTCTCTGACATGTAGTCAGCCAGCTGCAGGCTAGGGGTGGGAATGAACTTCCTGTGAGATTAAGAAGTATGATGTAACCTCTCTGTATGAGAAAACAAACCTTGAATCTCAGAAATTTCATCCAGCCATCCACACACACACACACACACACACACAGAGGCATATTCACTACAGCCTTGAAAGGCTGAATTGGGATCACCATGACAATGCAGTGCAGGCATCCAGCGTGTAAGTACTTGGGTTCTGCCCCCCGCCCCGGACCCTGATCTGTGCCAGTAGTATCCAGCACAGTCCACAAAAGGGACAAGCATTTTAAACTTGTGGTATGCAGACCAAAATAACGGGGTTTATGTGTGTTTCCTACCTTTGCGTGTGAGTTAATCCAGTCAAGCAAATTGTCAGATTGTAAGAAATCATATTAAATTTAGGGTTTCATTTTTGCCCTGTAAAGGGCTTAGACAGGGGCTGGTGCATGTTTTGCCTTCTGTGACTGCAGGGGTGCTGAGTGCAGAATGACCCGGTACGCAGGAAGTAGGTCTGGATTCTCACAATGATGATCGAAGAGTCTCTGCAGAACTTAATCCTCTTCACAGGCCTTTACTTTCACCATGAACTCTTTAAACCAACAAGTTCAACCTCCTAACATACAGCCAAACTGTAATCAAATCTTCTCTCCCATTTTCCAGGTTCAAAAAGATCAGATAATCTGACACATACAGCATTCTGATAGGAATATGGTTAGGAAGCCCGAGTTAATACACAAGGTGCAGGAATAATTCCAAACCCCTTTCCCTGACCACCAATCCACCCAAGATGACCTATTGCTGTTTATGCTGGTTGTCTTGGTGCTACAGGCAACAAACAGAATTATGGCAGAAGCCAGTTTTTTTTTTTTTTATGGTAAAAGTTTCAGTTTATTGAGGGTGGGAGAGAATGGGCTTTCGAGTGCAAGAGGTTGGCATTCCTGCCAGCAGCTGCAACATCTGCAATCAGCCCACGGGGGCCGTAAATGCCTGCATGACTCATGGACTCCTGTTTCCAACTGAGCATGGTGTCAAAGTGGGCAGCACCCTCAGCATCTCACTCCATCTGTGTCACACGAGATGCTGGAGGGTTTCAGTGGGATCTCTGGCCAACTGAAACAGCGAGCTCTTTATGTACAGAGCAAAGTCCATGGCTGACTCAACAGCTACTATGACTAGCCTAGGGGCACCAGAGCAAAGTGAAAAAGGCTGAAATTTGAACAAAAATAATGCAGGCAATTTTGATGTCCATCGCTTCCAGTGCCTGCACACATTTGGAACGAGGTTCTGAGTTATAAAGTGTGGTAGGCTAGAGATGAGTGGTAATAAGTTCAAATACAAGAACTTGTGGCCATAGGTGGAAATTAGCAGGAGAGCATTTTAAACTGGATTTGAGAAAGCACTTCTTTACATAGAGCATAGGTAGAGTATGGAATAGTCTTACTGCTAGTGTAGTGAAAGCTAAAACCCTGGGTTCCTTTAAAACAGAGCTAGATGAGATTTTAACAACTCTGAGCTATTAGGTGAATTCTCCTGAAACGAGCTTGATGGCATGAATGGCCACCTCTCATTTGTAATTTCTTAAGTCTAACTAAGAAGATAATTAATAGCCTAAGCTTAGATGTCAAGAGGCTAATGTGATTAAAGTATGAGTGGTTTGTGCTGAAGAGGAAAAGGCAGAAAAAGACCATCTCACCATTCTGATACCAGAGCATCCGGAAGCCTCCGCGGGCGATGGAGAAATCGGAGCGGAAAACAACATGCAAGCTAGTGCTGGTGGTGGTGTGGGGGGGAGGGGGTGTGTCCCCGCAGAATGCACCAATCAGAGGTGCCTGCTCGTTTGGGCCATCATACAGCTGGAAAAACAGCAATTCATTTATCAGCAAAAGAAAAACCTACGGATTTGATAAGGTTTCAGTGCAAAGCAGGATGTTCTCAAACCTGCTGATTGAAATTTTAGAACTTTCCCTGTATGGAAGGTCTCCTATCAGGGCCAAAGGGGCCTCAGTGAAACAATCAAAAATAGCAGGGATCAGTTCCTGCTTTGCTTGTAACCATGACTACCCAAAAACCCATGACATCACCCACCCCCCCCCCCCCCCCCCAATCTACTCATTCTGGCTGGATATTTTTTCCTCTGGTCTCCTCTGAACTTAGCTTCTGGTCCCTCTGCTCTTAATGGCTTTTAAAGTATTAAGTCTACACAGCTATCAAAGGCCATGCTGTAAACATGCACTCCAAAAACCTGTAACTATGAAACTTCACCCAACTCTGACCAAAGGAAGGATGACATCATAGCAATGCTTTTAGCACTAGTTTTATACACATGATTCTGATGTTTGAAAAAAGACAGCGCCTGAAAGGTTTATAGTTTGCAGTCCCATTAAAAACCCCAAAAACAACATACGTCATTTATTTTAAAAGGATAAAAAAGAGAAGGGGACATTTCTGGAGGATGCTGGCTGACTGATTTTTCTACATGGCCAAGAGGATCCTTTGTGTATTGTCAGAAGTTTGTAACAATGCTGGGATGTGTCCAAGGTCCCAAGGCATCCTTTGGCAGGAAATGAATACTAGTCATCTATTTATTATTATTATTATTATTATTATTATTATTATTATTATTGTTATTATTATTATTTATACTAAAGTTGAGCAAACACTTCTTGACCTTTGTCTAAACTAAATATAAATAAAATTTATGAACTGAATCTGTTAATGATGGCCATTCTCAGAGGTAAATTCAGTGTAACCAAAGCAATAGCAATAGCACTGCTACAGCCGCAACACCGCCCGCGATACTCAGTTACTCAGGCTGATCTCTCGGCCTCCACCGGCCTCACACCCATCTCACCTTAATGTAGTCGAAGAGACAAGAGCTGACGGTGCTTTCCAGGTCGAAGGCCGTAAAGGTGTAGTTGATGGTGTTGCCCATGGTGGTCTGGATGGTCCAGCTGCAGTGGGCCTGGTGGGGGTAGGTGTTGGGGTAGTCAGGGCTTTCCAGGACTCCTCTGCTCTTATTGGCTATGACTATCCCGTGACAATCTGCAACATCGTAGAGTACATTCAATTTATCTAGCATATGCTTCTAACCAAAGTGACACACAATACGGAAAGCAGGGTCAGTCAATCCCTGGAGCCATCCAAGAGAATTTCCAAATTTCCAAAACTCAAAATCAAACTCAAATTTTTTTTTTGTTTTTGAGATGAGACTGCCATTGACCTAAACTCAGGCTTTCTTATCAAATATCAGTATCAATTCAATTTCAATTCAACTTTATTTGTATAGTGCATTTTCACAAGATTACATTGTCTCAAAGCGCTTTACATTATCCCTGTCTAAAGCCCTTAGTAAGCAAGCCAGAGGTGACAGCGGCAAGGAAAAACTCCCTAGAAGGAAGGGATTTTTGGAGGAGCCAGACTCAAAGGGATCCAAAACTCACTCTGTCTTGCTCAGGAACCCAACAGTGAAATCACCAGCCCAGGGATTTGAACTGGCAACCTTCCAATTACAAACACTACATCCTTACCCCCTAAGCCACACATCACCCCATTTCCTGATGTAGCTGAGTCTCTATTCGTCGGTGATATATACAAGTAAAAATGTACTTAAATTGTCTTCCTTCGATGCGGTTACCACAGGGGAAGATTTGATGCAGGACAAAGGTTCAGAGGTCATGGGAGAAGGAACAGATCCTTCATGACTGAATACTGGTATGTTAACCAAGGAGGAAGAGTTGGGGGGTGGTTGTTAACAGCATGGATCAAAGCAGAAGACTGACTGGGTGTGTGAGACTAAGTATATCAGGGTACTCAATCTGTCTAACCAAAAACATTTGAGGAGTGGTTACTGTGTGTGAACTGACGCAGTAGTATAAGAGCACAAATTGTCTCTGGTGAGGTGACAGATTGTAGAAAACTCATCTGCTTTAACTAGAGGCAATAAACAGTGTGACCCAACCAAGGTAAGTGGTTTGAAGATGGATTGATGAATGGGTAGATGGATGGATGGATGGATAGATGAATATATGGGTAAACAGAGGCAGTAGAGTAAAGAATACTGTTTTGGGCTGGCCAGTATTATAGAGTATTCTACAGCCTATTGTCTCTAGCCAGGCCAGAGGGGTATTCTACAATTTATCATATCAATCATATCATTTGGTCTAACTAGAGGCAATCACCATGATGCTGACTGATGTAACTAGAATGATTGATGGACAGAAGCAGTAGAGGAATACTCATTTGGTTTACGTAAGGCCCTAGGCTGGCAAATAGATATTGCAGAGTCAGTAGGCCTGGGGGGCTACTCACAGGATGTGTAAGAAGCCACAAAGCCCCCAGCGCTGATGCTTTGGTCAGTCCGTAGCTTGACGAACAGGTGGTCGAAGCTGGAATTGATGGGGGCAGGCAGGGTGGATCCACAGAGCTGGGCCAGGGCAGGGGCACTGGTGCTGTTCCCATCGTACACCTCAAGAGGGCAACATATCACCCCGTCACTTATTTATATTCACATCAGAGACATGAGCAGAGAGGGAGTGACTCAGAACTCACAGCCAGGTAGTCAAACCGGCAGCTGGAACTGGACTCCAGGTGGAAGTCCGCGAACTCCAGACGGATACGGCTCCCCCCACTGACTTTGATGTGCCAGTAGCACTCAGCATTAGGGTGGTAGGGCAGGGGGTAGTTGGGGGAAGAGAAACTTCCTGTGCTGGTGCTCAGGGTGCCCCCGCAGCCTGAAAAGCCAACAGACAAGATTGCAGGTGGAGCAGAGGTTGAATGACCCTGGGCAAGACTGACTAGCAAAAGACTGAAGCTGATACATTCGAACCCATGATTCACACAGTGCCTTTGACAGTTCACACACACGCACCAGTCTGTGTGCCATCCCAGTGTGCTGTGAATCCCCTGAAGGTGGCAATGTAGTCAGAATGGAACCTGATCCACAGCCTGTTGCTATGGGAGACCAGGATCTGGGGCACCTGGGACCCACAAAATTTGCCGATTAGTGGGGAGGTCTCGTAGCCACCATCTCTGCAAGAAGAAAAAGAAGAATTGCTGTTATCAGGTTACCCAGAGATGTTTGTGTTGCAAAGAAGCTTAATACTTGTTACGTTCTTATAACCTTTTCCACGTATAAAGATAGAAAAGATGGGTTAATAACCATCACTGAGTGGATACATGCCCATATCTCCATGCAGGGAGCATTAGGCCATGGGGATGCATTCCTACCTGATTTCCACATAGTCAAAGTAGCAGGAGGGAGGGGAGCCTTCAAGTTGGAAGTCAGTGAAGTTCAGTATGATCTGCATGTTGACCTCAACAATGATCTTGTAAATGCAGTCCCGACTGATGGGGTAGTAGTTGGGGTAGTTCGGGGAGCTCAGCACCCCCGTGGGGGATGTGAAGACCTCGCTGCAGTCTATGATGACATTACAAGGGGTGTGTGGTTTGCATTTTACATTCGTTCCAATTTCATAAACCAACTGCATGTATTCATATGAGAGGAGGAACCCCGCACAAGCAAGGGGTGTTTCTCAATATGCATGCTTGACCCTACTTGTGTTCTCATGCACTTGTTTTATGTCAACTTCCATTGCTGAAGACCAGTTCTAATACTAAGAACAGAAGTACAGAGGATGGTAAAAACCCCTTGATTCTGGTCTTGGTCTGCCTGAAATATCAAGGATACATGGGTTCCGTCCTCACCAAACAATCCCATGATTTGTTGCACCCCAAGTTCAGTCTTGGGAGGCAAATTAACAAGAACGCTCTTGCCAGAACCACAAGTATGATCTTTGCATTCTTGTTATTGAGAAAGACCCAAGGAGAACATGCAAACTGATCAAGGGGTGGGGTTCAAACCCCCATTGCTGTAGATATGAACCTACAGTGTTACACAAATATAGCTAGAAAAAAATGAGATGGTTCTTGGATGCTGACACCATCTCTAAACAAACTGTACCCATGGTGGCGTTGATGGCCACGTAGTCAGCTGAGAAACCCTCAGTAGCTAAGCTTGCATCTGAGACGAAGAGGATGGTTAACAGGTTGTCTGTGCTGGTCAACGAGGGTGGGACGGAGCGGCCACAGTACCTGCCAGTCAGAGATATAGAGGAAGTTCCCGTGTTAGATGTGTTGAAGCTTAACCATCAAAATCCTAATTTACAGCAAACTGAAAGGATTACTCAGGGTTTCTCATCTTTTACATCAAGCTAGCTTAAGTCAAAGTTTCAATCAATCACCTTGGTTTTGGATAGGTTGGTTGCTACCCAAAACCAATGTGGACTTAACCTATAGATGTTGCATCATCGTCATGACAACACAGAGTGGTCACCTGCCGAGTTTGTTCCCAGTCTCCACAGTGCCATTATCGTACACCTCCACATAGTCGTACATGCACTCTTGATGGAACTCCAGGTTGAAGGACGTGAAAGTGAGACGGATGATGTTGCCAGGAGCGACTGAGATGTACCAGGTGCAATTTGCCCCATGGGGGTACTCAGTGGGATGTCCGGGACTGGTGATCGTTCCCGAGGGCTCGTTCAGAGTGTCGCCGCAGCCTAGGGGACAAGTAACAGGGGCAGAGCGCTGAAGTAGATATACTGTCAGTAATACACATGCCAGACAATATATAGCTGTTAGTTATGGCGCCACGTCAAACAGATAATTACCTTCCTGGGCAGCACCATACTCAGCAATGAAGCCAAGGTTGCTGACTGACGCGTCCGTGTGGAAGCGGACATACATGGACCTCTGGGTGGACTGAAGCATGGGGGGCATCTGGGAGCCACAGTACCGTCCAATCAGGGTAGAGCTTGATGTTGGCCCATCTCTAACCTACGGACATCAGAAAATATAAACATTACCTTACAAAAACAGGCCATTCAATCTAACTTTACCATCTGTCAAATTTAACCTAAAAGGATGTTTACACCAGATTCCTCTACCAAACCTAGTAAGCAATTCCATATACAGTGGTACCTCAGTTCTTGAACTCATTAGAACTCGAATTTCTTAAAAGTCGAACCAGCCAGAACTACCTAGAACTCGATCTGAATCTCAGAAGTCAAACCG
>JAODJW010000081.1:17921201-17932122 GCA_026777045.1 Hyperopisus bebe | reverse complement strand
AGTAAAAATACATTTAGACAATGATAGACAGTAACAGTAATTATTATATAATAAAATACATTTTAAAATAAAGATTTATTATTATTTATTTTAATATTATTAATAAAACATTAATACATCAAATTATAATAATATTGTCATGCCGAGTGGGGACAGAACGGGGACAGAACGGAGACAAAGGCGCAGACGTCAGGGTGTAGGGGAATACGGGGTTTAATTACAGGTAAGGCAGGCAAAATGCAGACGGACAATACAATGATCGGACTGGGGAAACAAACTGAAACGCAAACTAAATACAGAGGACTAATAACAACAACGAGAAACAGCTGATCACACGGGGATTCCACACGGAGTTAACGAGGGGGCGTGGCACACGGAAGGAGCGGACTATCGGGGTAGGACACATTGTTTTTTTTAACTTTAAACATTGTTTGGATACATTTATTTTCTTACTTTACAAATTACTGTTTTGATAAATGTGCTTAGCTGTGTTTAGTACAGTATATGCCCTTCTTGTTTTATCCGGTTCATTATGTGTTAAAATGCTAAAAAAAAAAAACATATTTAGGTGTAATTTTTTGGGGCTGGGAACCAATTAATTGATTTTCCATTATTTCTTATGGGGAGAATTTGATCACAACTCGAACTTATTAGGATTCGATCCGGAGTTCTGAACGGATTAAATTCGAGTTCTGAGGTACCACTGTACTTTATATATTATATTTTTATTTTTTTTGCTCTTCCAGCCATTCATTGGTGATCCATACATGCTGGATCATTTGCACACAGGGGTAATTCTAGGATTCTTTTTTGGGAGGGGGGCACAAGAGGGGATAATTTATAGGGGGGGCTGTGGCTTTGCCCCTGTATACAACCCTGTTCCCAGTGGTCTGAAGAGAGGGGGGAGGAAATGGAAGGGGGGGGGGTGTACAGTTACCTCCACATAGTCGAAGAGGCACTGGGAGTTGTCTTCCACATCAAAGGCGAGGAAGGTGAGCGTGACCACAGACCCCTGTGGCTGGTTGATCACCCATTCGCATGTTTTGTCATGTGGGTATGAGTTGGGGTGGTAGGGAGTGCGGATCTGTCCCGTACCCGAAAGAACCCCGCCACAGGCTGTGGGGAGGGCCCAAGGGCAATTGATCACATGACTGTATCTACCCAATCAGATGTATATATTTATATATATTTATAGTTCTTTTTTAATAAAGTTCCTTATGGTCAATTGTAAGTACATTAAAAACAAAACAAAACAAAAACAAAAATCAACAAAAAACACATAATCAGTAAGAACCTCACAATACAAATGCCTAAAATTACAGATGCAAGCAAAAACTCCAGACGTTAGAATTAGTGGATTAATTAGTTAAATGTATTTATATGTTAAAGATATAAAATATAAACATTGCCAGAGGCAACAGCAGCAAAGGAAAAGTCCCTAGTAGGAAGAAACCTTGGCTAGGCATGTTTAAAGTGGAAGCTGTAGATTTGGCTTACGTGTCTGAGTTCCCACAGGAAACAGAGATCTCTCTGAGTAACACACTGTCCTCTCGCCCAAACTAACAAGCACCATGCCACGGATGTCGGGAATTTGCACATTCTCACCGACTTCGTAGACGGCCCGGAATCCAGCTCGGCTCACGGATTCGTCAGATTTGAAGCGAAGCCAAAGCCCATTGGAGTGGGAGGTGATGGGGGCAGGCAGCATAGAGCCACAGTACTTGCCAATCAGAGCATCCGTCTCGCTCAGGCCATCCCGCACCTGCAATGGGGGGGGGGGGGTCATGTGACCAGTGGGTACAAAGTGCCAATTATAGTCAAGTCAAGGTCTTAAACAGGCTTAATATTCTGTAAAAAGCTTTCATAGCATGAGACTTCAATAACATGGATGTAAGTCATAAAGTCATAGGCAAATTCAGGTTTGTCTTCCAGGAGGTTGTGAGTGAGGGCCGACCAATCATTCGTTACAGGCAACACCAACTGAGTGACGCGTGTGTGCAATGTGCAACTTATACACAGTGCATCAACCAAACACAAACCTTTAAACCTATCAATACAATGGTCATGTAGCTGAAACAACAGGCACCTAATATAGTTAACTACTGTAGCTAATAAGTAGTTAGCAAGCTGACACGACCTAACATGAAACGAAAACAATCTCAGCACACAACTGAGGCAGGCTGCCATATCACGATATGTTTACATTACAGTTACTCCTACTGCATCCTCAGTAATATCGCCTATGATGCAAGTTGAGTTATATTATATGCTTATTATAGTTACATATGAAAATATTCTTCCCAAATATATACACTTTCTTTTTTTGTGTGATTTTAAGTCACACACTTTTTTCCAGACACTTCTCATTGATACTGGTAAGATGCTAAGATGCGTCTGCTAGACCACAACAGATATAATTTATAAGCCAGTATATTGTTGGTGGAGGATGTAAAATGCCATGGGGGGGTTTCTTGGGGAGCTTTGTTGCGCCAGGGCAGTCAGCACCACAGATCTGGATGCTCCACCATCTGCCTCTCTGCCTCTCTTCCTCATTCCCTCCATTTGCCTTCAGCTCTCATTTTGCTGCTTAAACCAGGGGTAGCCAACCCTGATTCTGGAGTGTCAGTATCCAGCTGGTTTTCCATCCTACCTGGTCTCTGATGATCCACACCTGATCTCAGGCGGATAGGAACTCATCAGGTAGGACAGAAAACCTGCTGGATACCAGCACTCCAGGATCTGGGTTGCTTACCCCTGGCTAAAACACATGTAAATGTACTCTGTTCAAGAAAAACAGATGTTTATTATAATTACCAACAACTAAATTACATATTCACACAAACCACTGAACGTATCTGTATGACTTTTATTAAAAACAGTTGTATTTGTCCTGCAGTGTTTTAGGACCTTTTTGGGTTCAATTCAATTTTCAAAACTGTACAGTTGTAAGATATGTGCATAACTTTGAAAAAAACTCACCAATTAATATACAACTAAGCCTGAGGTTTGACGACTGATACCTGCTGCCTTAATGATGGGTGAAGCCTAAAAGAGTTGAATACGATAGGGGCGAATTGGGGCAGCAAGGATCTCAGAGCCAGGATACAGTTGCCTCTCTCGGTGTTGCCCAGGACAAAGGCCGTCTGTCCAGGCTAACACAGGCCGGACCCCTGACCGTGACCACAGATGTGTCAGAAAGGGTATGCGGTATCTGAATTCCTGAGGTCTACAAGATTCTATGCGTGACACAAGAAGGAGCTTGATGAATCACCAACTAGAGTCATCGAGCTAATATCCATGCATTCCTCAAAGGGGTATGGCTGGGGTGGGGCATGTCTGTGTGGGTTTGTGGGGGCATCATACTGTTAACCAAGAGGACTTCAATATTGAGCAGAACTGGTGAATGAACGCGACCGAAAATTATTCTGAAATTAAACTCTTTGGAAAAGAGAGGGTAATGGCTCTGAATGGGAATTTCTGAAATGACTGGAAGGTGATTTTGGAGCTCGATTTTATATCTGGGCATCATCTTTACAAAAACATGTACTATAAATAGGAGACTGGCTTCCTCAAATAGTCTACATGACATCAGACTCTCCAAAAATATAAAACACTAATAACCCAGGAAAAATGCAAATCTCATCACCATAATGTCATCAAAAGAAACCTCCCACCACCAAGACCATATGACTCTCCTCCACCAATATTGAACGCCTCATCCTCACCCACCTCCACGAAGTCAAAGAGGCAGTTTCCGTGGTTCTCCAGGTCCATGTGGGTGAAGTTGAGGGCGACGGCTTCACCCGGGGGCTGCCGGAGGACATACACACACTGCCGGCTGTGAGCATAGCTGTTGGGCCAGTTTGGTGAGATGATCACGCCCTGACTGTCCGTGTAGGTGCCTCCACAGCCGGGATCCGCTGGCAGAAATAAGCAGAAGGACATAAGCACCTGGTTTGGGGTGGGTAGGACTCCAGATACAATTTCGGCGAAGAATTCCACATTTGGAACTTCAGGCAGTGGTACACCAGTAATTCCTTTTATAGGATTTCATTCTTTTCTGCTAAAGGCCTCAGAACACCACACAACTGCCCTGGATGCTGCTATTTTAAGAGATTAAGTGGGAAGTTACACCGTGAGGTAAGGAGAGTGGATATTGCACCATGGAAATGGCTGCTAATGCTTGTATATGGCATGCCAATTATTCTAGATAATGTTGTGTTTTTTAAATAAACTTTGTAACTGGGCTTGAAATCAAACCAGGCCCAGAAAGCACCAAACCCAGCTGCTGGAGACTGGACTGGAGTCGCACAGTTGCTAGTTTTACTGAATTACAATCTTTGCTCCTCCGTATCCACTGGCATTTAATTTCACTGCTTTTAAAGACTGCATTGAAATCACATTGCCTACAAAAAACGATATTGCTTGAATGCACACCAGACTGATTATTACAGATAATTCTGGAAAGTCTGTACCTGACTGGGTTATGAGGTTATTTTTTTGTTTATTTTTTTACATTTATGCCAGTGATCAGGGGTGGGTTTTCCTTGTTATGCAGTATTAAACTTGGTACAGATATGTCCAGAAAGAAAATTCTAGGAGTTCTGTTGGTCCTGTGTGTGCTTGAAATGAGATGAAATCAACAGGAAGAGTAGCTGCCTGGAACGGTCCAGTGATGCTGTCCCTGAAGATCTGAGAGGCGGGCTCTTCACTGATCTGACAGTTGCAATAGCCAATGATGTGTCATCCTGAGCTTTATCACCTGCACAGTTCCAGGGATTACTCACATGGAGAGGTTGTGTAGGTGATGTGGAAGCCACGGTCGGACACGGAGAAGTCCGAGTGAAAGTGGATCCAGGCCGACGGCCCGGTGGTCACCAGTGGGGGTGGGGAGCCTGTGCTGCAGTACCTCCCCAGAAGCAGGTCTTCAGGTAGCAGCCCATCACGGATCTAGGTGGAAGAAAGTAGTTCCAAAGATCACAGAAATGGAGACTGAATGAAGACAGTTTAAACACCATTAATAGGAACCAGTACCTGCAGGTCCGAAACTGCTCAGCAAAAATGATTAAATTAGAAGGAATATTGAAGCTGTTTAGTTTAATGGGCCTAAGAACCACTAAGGGTACCAGTCAGAGTTCAGTTGGAAGGCCCAGGATATCTGAGGGAAATATTCAGCTCACTGAACTGGGATCAGCTAAACTCCCATCATTTATGCAGAGGGGCTTATCATTAGCCAATGCTATGTTGTGAACTGGTAAATGAGAGGAGAGAGGGCCAATAAGCTTTCATAACGGGCCACTGCTCCTGGGGCCCCCGCCCCTGGACTGAAACAGGCTGTTCATCAAGAATCTGTACCTCCAGGAAGTCAAAATTACAGTCAGGGTGATGCTCCAGGTTCAGAGTTCCAAAGGCGAAGGTGATGAGCAGGCCCGGGTTCACGCTCACGGTCCAGTAGCAGTCGCGGTTAGGCGGGTAGTTGCCAGGGTAACCAGGCGAATTGATGGAGCCGTAGGGTGCAGTTAGGGATTCGCCACACACTGGGTGAGACCATATGCACAGGGTAAGGGGAGAGCCCACACAAGGATTTATAATTAAATACAAGATCATTTAATTCTCGGATGGGGAGGGGGGTTGTGGTGTAGCCAGAGGAGGCTGAGGGTCAAGGAGAGAGGTTACCCGGTGCCTGGGACTGCCAAGCCACAGTGAACCCCCCTGCGCTGATGGAGTGGTCTGAGCGGAACCAGAAGTAGAGGGAATTGTGGGAGCTGAACAGTTCTGCGGGTGCACTGCTGCCACAGTAGCGGCCCAGCATGTGGGCCCCGGCACTATCACCGTCGTGGATCTGCAGGAAGTCGAAGGCGCAGCCAGAGCTATCCTCCAGGTGGAAATGAGGGAAGGTGATGCGGATGATCTGGTCAGGAAGACAAGACACCATGATGGACCACCACCATGCTTCAGACCACTGGAATTCATCAGGATGTGTAGTAGGGTACTAATTTTCCCGCTTTCCCATTTATACGCTACACCATGGTTGGAAATCAGGTTAAGATTTTCTTTCAAAAGTACAAGAGCTGGTCCCTTTTCATACATCCTTGATTTTGGCTGCCAGAGTAGAAACCAGGTTGAATTCACATCTCTACATGTATCCAGCCGTCCATCTCCCAGCACCCAGGAAGGCAACCCAAACCTAGCAGATACCATGACCATTAATGGAGAAGGGCTCCCCACCTTCTGGATAACTAGGCGGCCCAGAGTGATCAACAAGAGCATGTTGTCATCCAGTACTATATCAGATATTAAAAAAGGGTGCATGAAACAGGGAAAAAAGAGAGATAGAAAGAAAGCCAGAAGAAGGCAGAGAAGAGGAACCAAAAACTGATGAGTAGGGAGAAAAAAACCGCTGGGGGTCCAAGGTAAACTGGCTGCCCAACCCCCCCCCCCCCCCACTGTATATCTCATCTAGCATAGCAAAGAGGAAAATGGGGTCTGGTGTTTATAACCGTAAACCTTCCTACAGATCTCTGAAGACTGACCTTGCCTGCGTCAACCCTGATGACCCAGGCACAGCTGACCATGTGATCGTACTCATCATGTCCTGGGGTGTTGGGGTAGCTGAAGGTACCAGCTGGTCCGGTGAGGTATCCTCCACACACTGGGAGGGGAAGCATGAGGTGCAGAGTAAGCTGAACCCGCACACATACATGGAGATGCTCAGTAGGCATGGATACACTGGCACAGACACAAAGGAGGACACAAATACACCTACAACCCACAAACTAAATGATAGAAACACACACACATATTCAGGGGCATCACCAGGGAAGTTTTCGGAGGGGTCTACGTTTTTGAGGGACACACACGCACCTTGCTGAGCGGTCTCGCAGTTCGGCCCAGTCCACTGGGCGGTGCAGGTGCACGTGTAGCCGTTAACGCCGTCGGTGCAGGTGCCGCCGTTCTGGCAGGGGCTGCTGGCGCACTCGTTCACATTCTGGTCGCAGTTGGTGCCCGACCAGCCGTCTTGGCACATGCATATGTAACCAGTGAGAGTACTCTGCAGGACAGGAAGTGCCAGAGTCTGGGTATGGGACATCCCATAATATCAAGCCAAACATGGAGTCTTAAAAGGGATTATGGGTAAAATGTCAGTTGACATATTAAACTGCACAAACATAATAAGTGATCCGGTCTGGATGTAAAAAGTATAGAATCTTCTAGAAATTAACCACCCAGAAGGGGCGTAGGAACCGGGGGGATGGGGGGACAGGTACCCTCTGTTGTTAATTTGTCTTTATTAGTTCCCCCTACGAAAAAGACCTTTGCCTTTTCATTGTGCCCCCTCCAAAATTAAACTCTCTTCTACACCCTTGCCCCCTGGAGCTGTAAAATTTAAGGATTATGATCTGTGGTTTTGCTGTGGGGCTGAGTGCCCTTACCACCACTCAGCACCATGATCACATGTCAAAGAACTGCTCTGTATTTTAGCAAATACCGTATAGACCGCCCACTATTCTTCCTCATAAATGAGGCACAGACCACAACCAAGGTCATAAAACCTCCCATGGTGTACACTGCCTGCTGCTCTTCATAAATGAGGCATCGACCAGAGCTAAAGTCATAAATAAACTCACACAGAGTAGGCCGCCTGCTTCTCTTTCTCACAATGGCACAGACCACAACTGAAGGCATAAACACCAAATAATTCAGATAAAAATCCAGAAGGAAACCCTGGCATCACTGATCCTCCCCAGAAGATGCTCACTGTATAACTGTGCAACCAAACAGTGATGGGAGGATTTAATGCTAATTTATAGGTGGGCTCTTTCTCTTAGGACTCAGTGGGTACTCAGTGGGTAAGCAAATTGACTATAGGAATGTGTAAAAACTGGAACAAATTGCTTCCAATTCAACCTACCAATTATCTGTCGAGAAATTAATAGTTTTCTTCATTAAAATAAATGACACCTATTTCACTTGTTGCCAACACACACCTTGTCATTTTTTCTTTTATAAATGACACTGGGATTACCCATTGAAATGCAATACTTTTTCAAAATTTAGATAAAAGATTGGTCTCATAAAATTTATCATTGAAGTCTTCAACATGCCTCACTAAACTGAGTACCAAAATATAATTAAACGGTTACAGGCATATCATAGTGATACCCCACAATCAACAGCCGTGAAAATGAAAGTATTCACTCACTAGGTCAGGGGGTACCTACAATCATATGTAAAAAAAAAAAAATCTATAAACTGCCCCTCATGCATCTATGAACCGCGCCCATGTATCTATAAACCGTCCCTCATGCATCTACAAACCACCTGTCATGCATCTATAAAGCACATGTCATGCATCTATAAACCACCCCTCATGCACCTATAAACAGCCCCTCATGCATCTATAAAGCACCCCTCATGCATATATAAACAACCTATTATGCATCTATAAACTACCTCTCATGCATCTTTTAACTGCCCCTCATGCATCTATAAAGCACCCCTCATGCATATATAAACAACCCGTTATGCATCTATAAACCACCTCTCATGCATCTTTTAACTGCCCCTCATGCATCTATGAACCACCCATGATGCACCTATAAACCGCCCCCATGCATGTATAAACCGCCCCTCATGCATTTATGAACTGCTGCTCGTGCATCTATGAACCTCCCCTCATGCATCTATGAATCACCCCTCATGCATCTATGATCCGCCCCTCATGGATCTATAAACCGCCCCTCATGCATCCATAAGCTGCCCCTCATGCATCTATAAACCACCCCTCATGCATTTATGAACCGCCCCTCATGCATCTATGAACCGCCCCTCATGCATCTATGAACCACCCCTCATACATCTATGAACCACCCCACATGCAACTATAAACTGCCCCATGCATCTCTAAACCACCCCTTATGCACCTATAAATCACCCCTCATGCATTTATAAACCCTCCTCATGCATCTATAACCTCCCTCATGCATCTATGAGCCACTCCTCATGGATCTATAAACCGCCCTTCATGCATTAAAAGCTGCCCCTCATGGATCAATAAACCACCCCTCATGCATCTATAAACCACCCCTTATGCACCTATAAATCATGCCTCATGCATTTATCAACCTCCCCTCATGCATCTATGAACCACCCCTCATGCATCTATGATCCGCCCCTCATGGATCTATAAACTGCCCCATGCATTTATAAACCACCCTTCATGCACCTATAAATCACCCCTCATACAACTATAAACCACCCTTCATGCACCTATAAACAGCCCCTCCTGCACCTATAAACTGCCCTTCATGCACCTATAAACTGCCCCTCGTGCATCTACAAACCACCCCTCATGCATCTATGAACTGCCCCTTATGCATCTGTAAACCACCCATGATGCACCTAAAAACCACCCATGATCCTATAAATGGCCCCCATGCACCCATAAACCACACCTCATGCACCTATAAACCGCCCCTCATACATTTATGAACTGCCCCTCATGCATCTATAAACTGCCCCTCATGCATTTATGAACTGCTGCTCGTGCATCTGCAAAGCACCCATCATGCATCTGTAAACCGCCCCTCATGCATCTATTAACAACCTGTTATGCATTTATAAACCACCCGTCATGCACCTATATACTGCCATTCATGCACTTAAAAATTGCCCCTCATTAATCTATAAACAACCTGCATTTATAAACTGCCCCTCATGCACTTATGAACTGCCCCACATGCAACTAAACCAGCCCCATGAATCTATAAACCCCCCTCGTACATCTATGAATCGCCCCTCATGCACCTATGAATCGCCCCCATGCATCTATAAACCCCCATCATGCATCTATTAAATGCTCCTCATGCATCTATAAGCTGCCCCTCATGCATCTATAAAACAGCCTTCATTCATCAATGAACTGCCTCCATGCATCTTTAAACTTCCGCTCATGCATCTATGAACCACCTCTTATGAATCTATAAACCACCCCTCATGCATCCATAAACCACCCCTCATGCATTTTTAACCCGCCCCTCATGCATCGGTAAGCCACCTCTCATGCATCTAAACCGCCCTTCATGCACCTATAAACCGCCCCTCATACATCTAGAAACTGCCCCTCATGCACGTATAATCCACGCCTCATGCATCTATGAACCGCCCCTCATGCATCTATAAACCACCCCCATGTACCTATAAACTGCATCTCATGCATCGATAAACAGCCCCTCATGCACCTATGAATTGCCCCATGCATCTATAAACCCCCGTTATGCATCTATAAACCGCTCCTCATGCATCTATAAGCTGCCCCTCATGCGTCTATAAACAACCCTTCATGCATCAATGAACTGCTCCCATGCATCTATAAACCGCCGCTCATGCATCTATGAACCGCCCCTCATGAATCTATAAACCACCCCTCATGCATCCATAAACCACCCCTCATGCATTTATAACCTGCCCTCATGCATCTGTAAACCACCTCTCATGCATCTAAACCGCCCTTCATGCAACTATAAACCGCCCCTCATACATCTATGAACCGCCCCTCATGCACCTATAAACCACCCCCATGTACCTATAAGCTGCACCTCATGCATCGATATACAGCCCCTCATGCACCTATACTCCGCCCCTCATGCACCTATAAACCACCCCATGTGCCTATAAACTGCACCTCATGCACCTATACACCGCCCCTCATGCACCTATGAATTGCCCCATGTATCTACAGTATAAACTCCCCTCATGCATCTATAAACCGCTCCTCATGCATCTATAAGCTGCCCCTCATGCGTCTATAAACCACCCTTCATGCATCTAAACCGCCCTTCATGCACCTATAAACCGCCTCTCATGCATCTATGAACCGCCCCTCATGCATCTATAAACCGCCCTTCATGCATATATAAAC
>JAODJW010000081.1:17887099-17902526 GCA_026777045.1 Hyperopisus bebe | reverse complement strand
TTACAGCCTCATAGAATCATTCCCTAAATTTGGCATGCAAGCTATATTCCCCTTTTAAATCTATGGAATCCCACACAATTCAAAAGGTTTTGGAGGTGTTTTGTGTGTTGCATTTGTGTTTGTATAGGTTTGTTATGCGTCAGTGTCTTAAAAATGCGAGAAATCCAATATGTCATTGCTTTGAAAGAGTTTAAAACTTAAAAAGCTCAATATATTGGAAATGTATGGATGTTAAATAGGTCTACTCATGTAGTAAAGCATTTCGTAATTGTTTAACGTAGGCTAATATCATACTCTATAATTAATATGATTCTGAAAGTGTATTTTAAATATGTTAGTGAATACCAACGGTAATGTACAGTTTAATGTATTTAAATTAGGAAATCCCTACGTTGCTTAGCAGTGACCTCAGTGTAAATTGGACCAGGAACCTTCTGCTTAATCCAATCTTTAACCATCGCACCGCATTCTGCTACGATTAATCTGCATTTGATGCAAACAAGTAAAGATGTGGGGGTAAAATGAAGGCTAAATTATAACAGTTTTAAAGAGAGTAGCTATTCATAAAAATCCTGGCATTTTCAACATGCACTACAGTATACTGCCTTTGTTGTATGGAAGTGTTGTCAAGAAACTCGAAAGTGTTTCCCTCAACTTTGTGAGAGATGCAACTCAAAGAAATGAAAAAGTTACAAAGGCCTTCCATCCTGCTGTTTGTTCACGTAACCATAACAACCTGCTGTAAATAAAGAGCTTTCTAAATGACGTAGCTGCATCCCCTTAAGCCAATGTCACGAGCGTGCGTATTTACTAGTGATACTTATAATGTAATTAAGGCTGTTATGCACTACATTTTCCTGTTAACCTCATTTATGTGGGCTTACTTACGCCTTAAGGTTTACTTAAGGTCAATAACATTTATAATTATACACATTTATAGTGACTAACAACAGAAATAATTACGTCATTTATTGTGAATATGAATTACAAATAGATGACCAAGTTGTCTACGTTTTTTTGTGTTCCGTTTTTGGCATGCATTCTCTCTCTTCTAAACTGAAAGAAACTTTTGGACAAGCAGTGCTGGAAACGCCCATCGAGGGCGATGTCAGCGGGTGGGGGTTATCACAATATGCGGAGCATCTCACAGGCTCCGCACAGTGCCACTCAGCCTCTGCACCGTTATGTTATTTGCATACGGAGCGGTCTATATAACCCAGTTGAGCCGATTTTATCGTTATTGTTGCGGATGAGTCTGGTGGTGCTTTTGGAAGAAAAGAAAATAATCAATAAATAAGTTAGTTTAGACCAAAGGAGTACAAAATGACCACGAAAACATGGACCAAGCAGTACCCATCATCCTATAAAAGGATCTTCGGTGAGGAAAGACCCACGATGGCTCGATCCACCCATTCAAGCCGCCAGTTCTCCAGCCCAGTGCGATCACGGGTTACCTACAGTGTCTCTTCAGCACCGTCCACCTACGCCACCAAAAGTTACCGGGTCCGCAGCAGCGCCCCGGGGCCCAAGCTGTCATCGGACACGGTGGACTTCGCCCTGTCCGATGCCATCAACACCGAATTCAAGGCCAACCGCACCAACGAGAAGGCAGAGATGCAGCACCTCAACGACCGCTTCGCCAGCTACATTGAGAAGGTGCGCTTCCTCGAGCAACAGAACAAGGTCCTGACCACCGAGATGGAGCAGCTGAAGGGCCGCGGCACGTCGCGCATCGGGGACTTGTACGAGGAGGAGATGCGGGAGCTGCGGCGCCAGGTGGACCAGCTGAACAACGAGAAAGCCAGGGTGGAGGTGGATCGGGACAACTTGGCGAGCGACATCGAGCGGCTACGGGAGAAGTATGCGAAGAACGCTTATTATTGTTATTGTTTATTATTATTATTATTATTATTATTAGTAGTAGTAGTAGTAACAAAGCAACAAAAATTATGTTACGGCAGGAAAAAAATAGAACGACGAAAGAACGTGCAGTTTATTGTTTATTAAATATAAACTGGTGCGCGTGCAGCATATGCGGAACTAGTATGGTTAGCAATCCGTCAGCCCCGATTGAGTGTTTTAAAACTTCTAAGTTCTTTTTTTTATTGCCATGCGCCTGAAGCGTCCCCTAGGTGTAATTTCTGCAAACTTTCTCGGAAGCGATGCTTCTATGACTTATATGCCGTGAAATAAACATTACCGCAAAATCAGTTCACGCGGGGTGGCCGTTTCTCACTCTCAGGCTCCGGGACGAAGCTCTTCAGCGTGAAGAAGCTGAAATAAATCTGCAGAGCTTCAGACAGGTACCGCCTCCGGCTGATATGTGTGCCCCGTTACAGAACCAACACGGATGTTTCTATACTGTAGCTCTTCCAGTCTCTCTTGATTTCTGTCGTCTATCATTTGTCATTCGTCATCTGTCTGAAAAATAAAATAAAAAAAAAATTAAAATACACGTCGACTAAAATGCGTGCTGTTTAAATATTGCCAATACAGGCAGAATGTCAGAAAGACAAAAGTTTTTTATTGTAGAAACCACCTTTTATTAGGAAGATGCTTTTTCGGGAATATCCCTTTTATAATGACAAACCAAACGGTCTTGTTCTTTTTGGTTTCATGTAAGTTCTTCAGACAGCAGTAAAGTTTACGGACAATGGCAATGTCAGAAACATCAAGGTAGAACATCACGGCATGGGTTTCTGACCGCGATAGACAATCTTTGTGCCGGGCTTGTTAATGGAACGAGTCCCCATGTGCGCAGACCGAGCGGCACAGCTGTGTGTCAGCTGGCAGACAGAAGGGGGCGATTCACCAGCATCCTGTTAGCCCTGAGCTCCAGCAGTCTTCCCTGAGGTGGAGCAGCTGCAGCCGGGACCTGGTACAGAGCTGTACTACAGGGACCCTGAGAGGGGGGGAAAGCTGAAAAGGCGGCCTGTCTGCGTAAGGGGCAGCTTCTTGGCTGGGGTGCAGGATGACAAAGCAGGCTATTGTTTGAGTCGACAGTGGCCAGCTGTGCCCTTTGTCACTGAAAGCTGTGAGGTTTAGCCGCAGACAGGGATGGGGTGGGGGGGTCGACGTGGAGGGAGGGTTAGTGAATATGGGCTACAACTGACTGGACAGGAAGCTGAACAAACAATCCATGGTATCTAATAACCACATAACCAATGTGTGTCTGGTTCTCACATTATGAATCTACATCAGGCAATACGTTCATCCAATAAGTGACAATAAATGAATTACACCTTTTTGGGTGAATTCAGTCAGTTTAAATCCAGTTATCTGATAAGTCTAAACAAGAAAGACACACCCATGTCACCTAGGATGTGGACAACGCCTCTCTGGCCCGCCTGGACCTGGAGCGGAAGGTGGAGTCCCTGGAGGATGAGATCGCCTTCCTGAAGAAGCTTCATGAGGAGGTGGGTAACAGCGCCTTCACTGACTCCACCCCAACTCTGCATGCGCACACACACACACACACACACACACACACACACGCCACCGCACCTACCAACCCATCAAGGTGAATTACTGAGAGGGTGGGGGCCTTCCCATCCCCCCCTTTCAGGAGCTGACTGAGCTGCAGACCCAGATGCAAGAGCAGCATATGCAGGTGGAGATGGAGGTGGCCAAGCCAGACCTGACAGCCGCCCTGCGCGACGTCCGTCTGCAGTATGAGAATCTGGCCACCCGGAACCTCCAGGAGTCTGAGGAGTGGTACAAGTCGAAGGTGAGCAAAATGTTTGGTTAGAAAATCCCATTACATCCATTCTTCCATCTACCCCTCGCCTGTCAGGGTCGCTGTATGAATGATAATTCTGAAGCTTAAGACTGCCCCCTCCTGCTCTCTCAGTTTGCTGACCTCTCAGAGACGGCAGCCCGTAACCAGGAAGCCCTCCGGCAGGCCAAGCAGGATGCCAACGACTACCGACGGCAGGTGCAGGTCCTCACCTGTGAGGTGGACGCCCTCAAGGGCACAGTGAGTACCCCTCCCAGCCCGCCTTAACTCCGGCTCCACTCCGGAACCTTCCAGGTACTTCTCTGTCATCGGACCTGTGTTGCTTCCTCTTGTAGCACTGTTAGCGTCTCCCCAAAAAACAACCTTACCTTTCTTGCTATGCTACCTGCATATTTTCCTTTCACTTTCTGTTACTTTGTATCACTAAAATCTTACTTCCTGTCACCACAGCCTTAACCATCTTGCTATGCTACCTGCATATTTTCCTTTCACTTTCTGTTACTTTGTATCACTAAAATCATACTTCCTGTCACCACAGTCTTAACCATCCTGGTGTCTTACCTGCACATTTCCTTCTGACTTCCTGTTACTTTGTATCACTGAACTCTTATTTCCTGTGTCCATGTGGATCCTTCACAGTGTCCTATCCTACTCCCCACCTTTCTCCTTCCATGCCTCCTCCTATATCTCCTTCTGAATGACATGAGGCCCTGAATCATGTTCACTCACCTTCACCCTGACCACAGAATGAGTCCCTGGAGCGGCAGATGAGGGAGATGGAGGACAACTTCTCCCAGGAGGCCTCCAACTACCAGGACATCATTGCCCGTCTGGAGGAGGAGATTGGTGGCATGAAGGTGGAGATGGCGCGCCACCTGCGCGAATACCAGGACCTGCTGAATGTCAAGATGGCACTGGACATTGAGATCGCCACCTACAGGAAGCTGCTGGAAGGGGAGGAGAGCCGGTATGAACAGACCACGTGATGTCCTCCTGAGTGAAATCATTGCACTGTGATGCCTGTTGAGTGAAGGTTTTGTGGACACAATCCGGTTATAGGATTTAGTCAAAATAGGTCAGAAGGACTTACTTCCAACAGACTTCATATTTACAACAAAGCCTTGTTGTTAACAAAAGGAACGTGAGAATGTTTTGTTTTGATGTTAGTATTTTCATTTCTGCCCATAAAAGGATATGATAGCTTTGTACAAAGGCCGGGAAATAGTTCTGTGATCAGGGTCCACAGCCTTATAACCCCATTAGATGTGTCAAGCTTTGACCTTGGTTGGTTTTTTTCCCCTCTGTTCCTAGGATCTCTACCCCACTTCCCAGCTTCTCGTCTCTACACCTGAGAGGTGAGTTAGCTGATGTCATGACCTGGTCAAAAGAATTTAACTGCTACGGCACTAAAATTTGCTAAGAGTGCTTCAAAAATGGCCGAGATGATTCAGTGAAAATGTAACCATGATACTGGGGCTGCAACAGTTTAGGATGAAAATGACTTGTGGGATCAGTTTTCAGTGATCAAAAGTCATAATGACCATTGTAAGCTTTGAAGGTGCTGAGAGCAGTTGATGTCACACAGTGAGGCCTCATTTATTGTGAGGGATGATCTTATGACCTTCTCCTGTCTGTCTTCACAGAATCCATGATGGAGGCCAGGCCGATTGAGAACATGACAAAGAAGGTCCTGATAAAGACCATCGAGACTAGGGATGGACAAGTAAGTGTTCTGATTGGCTCGTTTTGAAGATTGGCAGAGTGGACCTGGGGCCAGTTCCACAAAGCAAGGTTTCTTGCTTAGCTAGATAGCTTGTTGGATTTAAGGTAGTCTGAGGTAAATATAAGTGAACAAAGATAAAGTCCATTTAGCCCAGACTACCTTAAATCTGACAACTTATCCGGCTAAGCAAGAAATCCTGCTTCCTGAAGCAGGCCCCAGGTAATGTGCTCCAGAGGTTTCTAACAGAGGTTCTAGATATTTACGAGATCATTGAACCACGGTTTTGTTAGAATGGCAATTTTCTTGCCATCATTTATATACAAATGTGTTGTTATTTAATAGTTAAAAATATGAATAACACATCAGATCACTATGCTAATATGTAACTTTGTGAAGCTGGAAGAAAACCATATGAGTCTGGTTAGAATTCAGTGCCTGATTCTCTGATGTTTGTCGTGCACAGGTGGTGAACGAATCAAACCACGATGACTTGGAATGAGGATTCTCCAGAGCCAGCAAAGAAGGAGGAGGAGGATGACACTCAGCTAAGCCAAAGCAGAGGGGTGTAGCTATGAAAAGAGAGAAAGAAATGACTTTGCATACTTTCAAAAAAGAAAAGACACACTTGCACACAAACTGACGTACATAAACAAGAAAATAGTGCCTTTTAACAAAACAGGGAGTGGTAAGTTAGGAAGGGTTACGTTACAAGGAGATGAAAGATGTAGCATGGGCGTGGCTTAGTAACACTCACCGTAATGCCTCTAATATACGCACACCTGGTTACATGACAGCAGTATTCTGAGGAGCTGTGAAGTTTGTGCCTTTACTAAGAGTAGCATTTCCTCTATGTGCAGTCAGTGGAGCTGCTGTTTCTGCTTTTGTAGATCAATAAAATAAAAAAAAGCATGATGTGTTGCGTTTTTAAGAAGCGTCCACCAAACTGTACAATCCTTTTTCCCTTTATTGGTTAAACTGTGTGCTCTGAGGTTTAATGGAATTCTTGTGGTTAAAGTTTGTCTTGATCCTGGTGATTGCAATGTTAAGATATTAGAAAGTGGAATGATCGAAAATGAACAGACTGCCAATCTGGAACATTATGGTTCACACTGAGTTGTCATGAGAAACTGAAAGTCAGATCACAGGCATTGAATGCACAGGGTCGGCCATGACTGGTAGGACAAGGTACATAAGCAAGGGTCTCATCTATTTAACACTGGTGTCAACCATACCAGACCACCAAGCTGGCGGAGCTATACAATCATGACCACCCCAGATGTAAACAACAAAAGCGCAGCCACGTAAAAATGACCATTATCCATCCCAGATCACAACTAATACAGACCAGCTGGCTTATGGGGAATTTCATGCACAGTGCAAGGCAGCAGAAACTTCTGTGTCCGATCTGTAATTTCTGACTTCATTCTGTAAAAACTGTTGCAAGATAAAACAGGTGTGATGCAAATATACACCATTCACAATTAGAAAAGGATAAAATAATTAGTCAGGAGAAAAGCCCCAGTTTTGGTTTTGGTAAGTGTGTATACATGCGCCTGGGAGGCATTCCTGCAGGATTGCATCACCGTAGCTCTGTTTTCAGTAGCTTATCTGTGTAATCGGGGCTTTAGTGGTCATGGTCAGGCACTGTTTGCTGCCATGTGGCTGAGCTGCTGGAATGCTGGGCTGTGAAAGCTGATAAGCCTTCAGCGGACCAAGTGTTGGTAGCTTTCTGTATCAGGGCCGTGCAGAGATTTTTTAAAGGGCCGGTTCCCTACCGCGGAGCTTCACGCTCGGTAAACTTAGCGTGATTGTCAGTGATCGATAAAAATCATTGCCAGGGAATCCCCTCAGTGTTGCATGATTGTCGATGATCGTAAAAATCGAAAGCCGGAGATGTGGGTTTCCCCTCGGGAAATGTTGTGTGACTGAAATGTTTCCCCTCGGGAAATGTTGTGTGACTGAAATGTTCCCCCTCGGTCAGGCCATCTGGCACACCGGGCATTTCCCTAGTGGATCAGCAGAATGTATCACTCAGCAAAAGCTTTCATGGGTCACCAAATCCCCCCCCCCCCCACTTGGCTTTATCACTGGCATTTCACAGACACACTGTTATTCATCAAAATCCGGTGGTTATCACTCCCACTGCCTCCCAATGTAGGAAATCATATGTGAGAAGTGCGTTTCTGTGTTTCAATGCTCACATAAGAAGTATTGCCTTTATAACTTCCGGACTGGACTGTAATGCCCTCCTTTCTGGTTGCCCATCCAGATCCTTACATAAACGTCAGCTGGTACAGAATGCAGCAGCCAGAGTTCTAACAAACACTAAAACATCTGATCATAGCCCTGTTCTATGCTCCCGTCAGAGGCTTCCAGTTAAGTCTGGGACTGACTACAAAATACTGATATTAACTTATAAAGCACTGAATGGCCTTGCACCAGAATACCTTAGAGATCTACTGGCCTTCAATTTTAACTTCAATCTCAAGGAGCAAGATATCTATTAGTACCTGGAGTAGAAAGATCTACAGCAGGCTGCAGAGTATTCTCTTATAGAGCTCCGCAGCTGTGGAAAGGTCTTCCAGCGGATGTGTGAGATTCAGGCTCACTCTCAATATTCAAGTCTAGACTTAAAACACACTTGTATAGTCTAGCTCTAGCTAGCTGCTCACTCCCAGTTAGACCTATAGTGTGAGGTGTAGAGCTGGGGGGGGATCGGTGCCATTGGCTTTGGATGAACTGAACTGCCAGTGCTGTCGCTCTAGCTTCACCCCCCCTTGTAGAATTGGAGTGCTGACATTTCAGGGACTCCCCAAGCCTGCGTTCCCACCTGCCTCTCCCTCCTACTTACGCTGCCATAGTCATATCTGCCGGAGGTAACATATTGTACTCACTTAACTGTTTGCACTGCCTCTAGTCTCCCCTGCTTTGGCTAAATACTGGGGTGTGCTGCCCAGAGACCCCAAATTATCAAGATATTCTGCCTACCATGCTGCCTGCAACATCTCCACTACATGTGGTGTCTTTCTGGCCCGCCATTCTGCCTGTGACGCATCTCCTGACTGCCCTGCTGCTGCGCCACTGCTCATCCTGCTGTCAGAAGCAGCACCAGCACCTGTCTGCTCTCTGCATTGAGACTCAAACGTTAAAATTGCAACAGTGTGAATTAGGACTTTGCCATCTTGTTCATTTGACTCCCTCTGCTGCCCCCTGGAGGATGGGCTCCCCTTTGAGTTTGGTTCCTCCCAAGGTTTCTTCCTTCTAGGGAGTTTTTCCTTGTCACTGTCACCTCTGGGTTGCTTACTGGGGGCTTTAGCAGAGATAATGTAAAGCACTTTGAGACAATGTAATATTGTGAAAATGCGCTATACAAATGAAATTGAATTGAATTGAACTGAATTGAATTTAATGGAAGTCGAAACCATAGATTAAATATACAGGTAAGCATATTGTGTTGGTCACTGCATGTCATTTCATGCGTAAGATCTTAGGGAGTTTTTCCTTGTCACTGTCACCTCTGGGTTGCTTACTGGGGGCTTTAGCAGAGATAATGTAAAGCACTTTGAGACAATGTAATATTGTGAAAATGCGCTATACAAATGAAATTGAATTGAATTGAACTGAATTGAATTTAATGGAAGTCGAAACCATAGATTAAATATACAGGTAAGCATACTGTGTTGGTCACTGCATGTCATTTCATGCGTAAGATCTTACCAGGTAGTGGGTAAAATAAAAATAACTTTTAAAGCCATCGTAAAATACGCAAAACACGGCTTATAACGTTGCTTCATCTGTATTTCTATAATTACACCGCCCCCCGGTGGAAAAAATGTCACAATCATAACTTCGGCAGCCCAATTCCACTCAAAAAGAGCCGTGACCACAGCAGCTGATTATGAAGCGATTATGAAGCGTCACTTCAACTGCTGTATTTTTATATAGCGCCCTAACCAACATTTGCTGTTCCAAATATTTAGCAAATAAGTTGTCAGGCATAGTATCATAACATAAAGACATGACATTTACTGAAGCTATGCAAAATTAGCCACCGCCAGGTGAACAGCAACCTCATACACTGTATAAATGGATCTGGCAGCGCGGGGGGAACTAATTTAACTTGATGATTTTATCTAACCGTTCACACGCAAGAAAAACTTGACGTGAGTTTGTTCGCTTTTTACAGAGTAAACTACAGTCTGTGTATAAAATCCTGGCATACTCTTTATATTAGTCTACTACATGTACAAGTTATCTACTTTTTTGGACCATGTGGCATTTTTTTGTATCGGGTGCTTATATAGGGAGGCGAAAATGAAACCATAAAGTATTGATGCGATATGAGATTAAAAAGGCTGGGAGGCACGTTACAGGGCCGTTTCCTGCTATACCCCCCCCCCGTTTCTAGGAGGAAAGGCGGGGCTGATTCACGGCAGAATGATCATATATGGGGACTTCAAGGGGCCACCGACACAGCAAAGCGCGGGCAAGCAGGAATAACAGCGAGTTCGTTGGATCTAAATGGTCTGGATTCTGAACATAAAAGCGCATGAAAGTTTTATGCGTAAAATGAGAAATATGGCACCGGTGTTATTACCGCTGGCAGACGCCAGGCAGCGTTCGGGTAGGCAGCGGAATCGGAGCCGAGCCACGTGTCCCGTAGGATAATGACAGGGGCCGCTGTCCTGAGTGCTGAAGCGCAGGATCGCGGCGGTGCGGCGGCCCGGACGCCGGTGAGTCACTGGCTTTACGCGGCGCCTCGCTCGATGGGCCAGGCAGCAAAACTGAACGGTAATGCGTAACTGCATGGTAGTTGCAGTTGGAAATAATTTTATGTATAGAACTCTTTCTGCAAGCTCCCAAAATATTCCTGTTTAATTGTTCACTGCTAACTCGCGAATAATCGAAACTGCAAATGTCAATTATGCAAATATGAAGCGGTTACTGTATACACTCAGAGACAGAGTGAGAACTAAAGATAGATAGAGATGAAGAGGGTTGGGGAAATAAAGAAACCTCGCAAGAGGAGTGCTGGCTGAGGTGTAACTGGCAAGTCTAGTCTATCAGGGGCCAAACTCTTCTGTCTTGGCTGTTTTTTTGAAAACCGTTGCTGCTCTTCATCCAACACAACAATGGGGTTTTCAAGTGCCTTAGCAGATATCATGCTCCTCAGATGATCCTGTGGGTTGTTCCACGTCTCCTCATCCGCTGCCCATTTCCCAAAATGACCATGTAGGAACCAGAACCTAAAGACGACTTCACTGTAGCAGCCATTCATTTTGGTCCAAGCAATAGCTGCTTGTGTACAGGGCATTTCCAGGAGTGAATCTTCAGTTTGGCTGATTTGTCAGAGCCTTCTTTCTGCCTCAGTCTTTTTTGTTGGATTTTGAATCTGTCAGGTCTCATCAGCTGGTACACAGATCTTACCCTTCTGTTTATCAACATTTCTACTGGTAATAACCCCAAAGTTGCTTGCGGAATGATGTGATAGCTGAATAAGAATCTGGAAACGCGTGCCTCAATGCTATCTTCTTTCATTTTCTTCATTCCCTCCTTGAATATCTGTGCTCTGCCAGCCCATTTCAGGATGGGTGGAACGGGGCTCATGTGAAGTGTTGAATCCCATTCTGTGTCACAAACCAGCTTAATTCTGAGCTTGTGAAACAACTGCCATTATCCGAGATCAATACCCAAGGAAGACCTAACGCCACAAACCACTGGTGTAAATTTCCAGTTGCTGCATGTGTTGTGGCAGCCATTGTGTAGTAAACCTCCAGCCAACCATGTATCACCAGAAACATCTTTTCCAGGAACAGCCCAGCATAGCTGATGTGGACAGGAGACCATGGTTGCTCTGGCCATTCCCATGGGTGAAGTGGGGCATAAGGTGGTGTGTACCTATTTTGTTGGCAATGCTGCACATGCTCACCTCTGTCTCTATGTCAACATCCAGTCATGGCCACCAGATAAGATCTCACCAGAGTTTTCATGCATGACATGCCTGGATGTGACTGATGGTGTGACATCGGTAGGGCCGCTCATCCCTGTGGAGGAATCACTATTCGCACTCCCAAGAGAATGCACCCATAGCTTAACACCAGGCGTTGGCTATGGAATGGCAAGAGTTCCGGATCCTTTGCCTCAGGCCAACCATTCAATATGTAGCCGTGCGCCTGAGACAGCGCGATATCTTTTGTTGTTCACATCCCGATTTGTACTCTTGCGTGTCATACTTCACCCCAGACAAGGGATGCTGAACATTTACTCACCATACTCAGGGGTGCAGGATTGTGAGTCGCTGATGAACTGTAAGTGACTGGTCCTGGAATAATTACATTCGGTTCTGTAATATTGCAGTGCGGTTAGCCGCTAAGTTGTTACTTTGAGGAGATCTGATACTGAGCATAATTCTCTGTATTCTGTTAATTGCTGTTGTAAGTGTGTATTCTATATATTAAATCCGTTTGTTAGTTATCCTCTGTTTAGATACCGGAATGTTTTTGAGAGACGGAATAATGCATCACGTGAGGGCGGTAGTAGTACTGTTATGTGTTCTGTATGTACCGGGGTTAACCAGTAGATGGCAGTACTGTCACATGACGGATGATTAAAGATTGTATAGAGTGGTAGTATTTGAATGCGTTTCCATGTTCTCACTGTATGAGTCATTCATACAATTTTATTTCCCTCCTTTGACCACATGCACACCCCTTCTACAGCTAAGTCATTGCACCTGTAACAGCCAACGATCAACCTGTGGGAAGTGGTGGCTTGATGGTTAGAGAAGCGCCCTTGTAATTGAGCACTATGTCACGAAAGTCACATATGGGTCATATGTTGCGTACTGTGTGCTGTGGTGTGTTGACAATGACCACTGATCACTTAATTCTAATTAAGCGCAGTAAAGTCCGGAACTGCATCTACTTCCCGAGGTGTACTTACTGTACTGAAACCACCAAAGACGTGTCACCTTACCGGTACCTACCTCATACAGTCCATTGATCTCACAATTTAATAGGCGTTACTGTCGTATGAGCATCATGGATATTGTACAATGCAAATGCCGGATCTGCAGCCTCCGCTTCATCCGTTTCCGCTGTCATGCGATATGAGCGGCTACCGCCTTGCGTTCTGTTCCGGTGTTTTTGATCTTTGCTTGATTTACTTTCGCTTTGTTTCTCTTTACGTCTATAAGAATGCGAGATGTGCCCTTTTCTCCCACAGAAAAGGCATTTATCCAGCTTGAAATCCTGAAGGGATACATGTACCTCGACTGATTAAAGTGATTCTTTAACAATGTTATCAGCTAACTGAAATTTCGTTCTCCTTGTTTTTCAGGGATCAGTAGAATCCACATTAAACCGCAGATCTGCACACCTAAAACACTAATAAGAGTAGACCTCTGTTTGTTTGCATCTTCTGTACTGTTTTCAGTGGCAGAATGTCTCAACATACTCTTCCCACGTTTGCGTGTTATGATGAAATGCCACAAGTGTTCCTATGATCACCTCCATTTCAGCTATCCCGGAATGGTATACTGTCCGTCAGTGATTTTTTTTGTATTTATCGAGAAAAAAAATAGGTCTTTTCTCACCACAATATCTTCTTTCCATTTGGCTTCCTCAGTTGTCGCCAGTATATCACGATATGGGATGGTTCGTTACTCTAGTTTTTCTTTTACGGAGATCGCAACGAAGCTTTTCAACACGATGCAACATGAAGGCTTAGTCTTATTACTGCCACCTAGTGGCGCAACAAGAAATATATGAACCTACGTTTTACTTTCACAGATTAGTGCAAAATGCTTCTTCTTTTAAATGCATATAAGGCAACCAAAAATATACACTAAGTGGAAAACTATTTCACGAAAAGATGTAATACAACCAACTAGACACCTAAGATTAAAATTAGCAAATTGTACCGTTAACAAACACCTGTAGATACGGACTGTGTCTGCCCATTCTAAAATCGGTATCGCATGCGAGAACATGCAGAAACCAAGAGGGTGTGGACAGGGAGGCGGGGATGAGATAAGAAACTCCACCCACTCAGGATAAGCGGTAACATTCTCAGCGTTTTCTGTCTGATTCATTATTCATTAGGTCACAGGAGGTCCAAAGGAGGGGGCTGATGATGCTCATTAATCTGTCTCAGGGCTGCTGTCTGCATGCTAATTACTGAGAAAAGGGAATCAATCGCTGCCAAACTAAACTGAAGAGTCGTTTGGATTGGTGCAGTAATTTCCAAATATCACGATTTTTTTGTAGCAAAGAAACACTTGAAATATTTTGGTAATAATACATTTGACAAATCCACTTGTTAGGTTAGCTATTGTTTACTTAATAGAGCAAATTGTGCTGAATATGATTACGTAAGTCAGGGTACAATCTGAACAGGATGCCAGTCCATCACAAGATTTCCAGAAAACAGCATTAATGCAATTTACTTAAAAATACAGCACCCTCCACAATTATTTGCACCCCTTGTAAAGATTTGTAAAACGGGTTAGAAAAAAATCCATGATTATTGGCATCCCTGCTTTTAATACTTTGTACAACCTTTGTACACGGCACATGTTACAAACAGCCACTTGAGACAATCTCATAACTTTAGATATCTATGGTCACACGTGTGGTTTGAACCTACCTTCAGGGCCTTTTAAGACAGAAGGTACTGCATATTAGTAGCAGAAATGCCGTTTAATTTATTTACATCGGTGTCAGGCAGTAATCTGACAGTAGGAGACAGGGCTGTAGTGCTTGTCATGTCAGAGCCTGTCATCTTTCAAAAGACCCCCGATGTGAACCACACCCCCCCCCCCCCCCCCCCCCCCTGCAGCTCCATACACAGTGACAGGAAGTGTCCTGCCCTCCCCAATGGATTCTGAATGTCCGGTTCATTCAGACTCATCAATGCTGTTTGTTACAGGCGACATTACAGGTAATGAAGCGATTTAAATTAGACATTTTGCAAGTAGGACCCATTTTTTCAATTCAGCATAATAGTCAGCAGAATATCAGTGTCCACATTTTACATTGCTGTCTACTTTTTATAAATCAGGCATTATTCAAAATAAACTTTATTGGGTTTTCTTTTAAAATAAGTTTATGAAGGGCTGGAAGGGAGGGGTTCCTGCTAATATAAGCTAAAATAACACCTACTGCTTTTGGCAGAAGCAAAACTCGCAGGAGTAATGTCATTCAAAATTGTTTTGAATATTTCTCATGCTGTTGTTTTCATTAGCCTTAAAAATAATGGTCATGCCGCCCTCTGGTGCAAATAAGCAGTTGCTCAATAATGAACTTTTGGCATAAAATTTACATTCCTAATTGCATCTCTTCCACCTCATTGTTCTCTCCTTCCTCTCTAAGGAGCCACACCTGTTCCCTGTTTAATTTGACCTCTCATTACAGCCTTCGTGTGGATCACCCCAGGTGCCTCTCGTCTGTTTGAAGCGTCCTTCAGTCCTACAATCGCCAGTCCAGTCATTGATGTTGCTGCCTGCTTGTACTCCTGCTTGTGTCCAGTGTTGTATCATCTTGACTATTTGCATTGTCAAAATCTGATCATTAACATAGAATAGCAAATTAAATCATTTTGCTTTGTTGATTTCCTGGCTTGAACTGTATCTTTGCCCTTCCAACAGCAGCTGAAACTATATAATGGTCTCTGTGTTTATCCATCATACAAGGATAACAGATACACTGCTGGTCGGTATGGCAGTAGACCTCCAGGGGTTTGTCATGGTGGGAACAGACCTTGTCCTGCAGACGTCCAGTGACATCAATCAGCTTGTGCTTCTTAAAAGCTGGAGACTCATAGTGAGGCTGGAGGTGAGTTTCACAGTAAGAGGCGAGACACACCAGGCAGGACTTGACAGCTTTGTGTTTTCTCCAGAGGTGGACATTTCAGGTCCAGAAAGTAAAAATCCAAACCAGGATTTTGTTTCAACCAACCAGTTGAGTACA
>JAODJW010000081.1:17823358-17833775 GCA_026777045.1 Hyperopisus bebe | reverse complement strand
GGGGCAGTCGATCACTCTTGTTTATAGGTGGTGAATCACAGAGGATGCACCTGATCATTAATGGGATAATTAAGGAAGATAATGAGATAACGATGTCACACAAAAAAGGGGGGAAATTGCTTTTGCTGAGTTTTTCGTCTCAGCTCAAAATGGGTTGAATGATCTCCTTGGGGGAAGATGGGAATGTGTGTGTGTGTGTGGGGGGGGGGGTGTTCACCTGAAATCCCTCGATCTCACAGTACTTTTGTTCTAGGGGCTGCTTTCATTTCACCCCATTCCCCCTGAGATAAACAGTATTTTATCTCCATGCAGTGGGTTGTTAATGTTTCTGCTGTATTTTTTTTTTGTTGAGCCTTAATGGTCAATAACCTTTTTGTAATGGATAAGCGTCCATGCAGATAGGGGTGGGGTCGTGGGCTGGAAAGGTGAGACTTTGGAGGGAGGGAATGTATGGTGATGGGGCACAGAAGACTTCCTTAGGCTTGATGTGATAGGAGGAATGAGGCTGGATGACCAGCAGATACATATGTTTCAAAAAAAAAAAGATGTTTTTATTTTTGTAAATTTTACAAATATATTTGATGACATTAGAGAAATACAGTTCATTAAAACCAAACTATATTAGAAATAGAAATAAATAAATAAACCAAGATCCACCTTTTTTTTTTGCAAATGCTAAATTCTTTCACCATTCAGGTTTGTGTGCACACAGGCCATATACCTGGGCAGGGCCAGCTGATTGGTCCCTGCAGTGGCCAATCCTCTGCCATCATCTGTCACTCACCCGGCCAAAACATATCATAGGCAAATGAAATGATTGGTCTCTCCTCATGAATTATGTCCTCCTGGTGACCAGAACTCATCCAGGACTGAAGGTCTGAGCTCAAAGAGCCCTGCATTGCCAGCTTTCCCTCATCCACCGTATACCCCCCAGAGGGATGGATGGATGGATGCTGTCTCAGTGTGCTGTGATGACAGGTGATATCAAGGGAGAGCTTCAGGAAAGTAGTGGATGGTCCTCAGCCCGTGAAGAACCTGGGCTGCTTGATCACTGCTGATAGGCACAGGCATAAGTTACACTTCCTGTCGTTCACTCCCTCAGTGGATAAACGGATGGCTTCTCCTAAGCTCCTCATTCTGTTCATTTGAACATCTAATGCCAGGCCATAGCTCCGAGCAGAACGGGCAGGCATCTCTGCTAAAGCCAGGCTGATGTTCTCACTGTGACTCCAGAGAGGGTCAGTAATGATGGGGATGACATGACCTATATCGAGTCTGATTAAGGACCCAAAAGGGTGGAGTCTGAGTCCAAGACTTTAGGGGAGTCAAGACTAAATCAAGACCACTGAGTTAAGACTGAGACTGGAAAAAATAAAGTGAATTTTTGAAACCATGGTTTTTCTTATGCTTTTTTACTATTATCATCACCCCTGCTAATAGTTAAAAGCAAAATCACAATATAGTTAAGCATGACAATCCTTTGATCTCAAACATTGGTATTTAATCAGAAATATCCAACACTACCACCAATACCCTGATCAAATTTTTATGTGAGCAACTCATCAAGGTGAGAGATGTGTAAAAAGTAGGGGTGGGACTCGATTAAAAAAATTAATCTAATTAATTAGAGGCTTTGAAATTAATTAATCTTGATTAATTGCATTTAATCGCACAGGAAAATTTGCCTCAAAGCGCAAATGTTTTTTTAACTTAAAAGGGTTTTAGTGGGCGACAGAATCAAATAATAGACATGGACATGAATATTGTAAACTCAAGCTCTTTTTATTTCTAAAAAAAAAATAATAATAATAATTCATTTAAACTGCATTTCAATTCATAGCAAAGAACAAAAATAATATCCCTGGCCAAAATTGGCCAGACTTATAAAGTGCTATTTTAAGTACTTTAAGTACATTTTCTTAATAATAAAAATTTCAACATAGAGTGCAGTTTTTCTTCTTAAAAAAATAAGGCAGAAACATAAAAGGTAATTTGACCAGCTTCACCTTTAAACTCTGAGTAACCTTAGCTAAAATTATTTTCTACATTAGGCTAAAACAGTGTGATCATTTTAGTGCAAAAAATAACAAACCCATTGGACTTACAATACCTCCATGCTTATTTATTGTCCGTCTCTTTCAGCCATATAAATATGATGCAGTGCCTATGCAGAGTTGACGGAAATAAAATAACTATTATTAACGCTCTGGGGACGAGGTCATCGTGGACCGCGTATCTTTCTCGTGTATTTCAGTTTATATCTCGCTAAAATCATTATGTAGAATCATGAAAACACTGACTAAATCCATAATCTATCTTCTTTTCAAAACTTCCATTGTCGGAAGTATTGAAGTTTTTAAAATTAGGTTAAATCAGCAAAAAAGCAAACCACGTCACCTTTCTTTGTTTTATCTGCATCGGGGGCATATAGTACCGCTCTCAGCTGAAGATCCCTATTCACGTTTTAAATAGGCCAGGTTTGAACTGGCGACGGCATTATTACAGGCATACAGGCTTAGCCCACTGAGCCATGAACACAGGTATGAGAATCGTTGCTGAAAGTGGCAACACTGCTCAAACCTTCAGCGGCAGCGACGTATCCGTGAGCCATTTTGTAGCCGATCGGTGTAAACACTACCCGGACATGTGCTCTTGTTTATTTCAATCACAATGGGCGTATTCACATATTTCTTTACCCAATACTAACTGTCGGATTATCATGTTATTATCATGCGAATAGCGCGATTTGCAAGTGGGTGGGCGATCAGAGCTGCTTCGAGATGGAGACGCTTAAGTCAGTCACTCTTGTTATTTCTATTCGTGTCCAGAAGCTGTAAAAATATATTTTGTTTCTACCGATATATATTTGAAAAGTAGACCGTCCAAGGTTTCTGAGGGTGTTTTTAAAGTGTGTATATGACAAAAACTGCAGAGTTATTTAAATGGTTTGGCGAAATTTCTGTCATATCCCGCCGGGTTAAATGCGTTTTTTTTTTTGTTTTAGAGTCCTCCCTGATATGGACTGTCTGGTCACCCTACTCTGATTGCCTTGCTACTCGTTCAGGGGGCAGGTTTCACATGGCTGGTAGAGATGCCATGTTGTATTGAAGGATAGGATGCTGCATCCCATTTTGAACCAGTGCAGGATATGATTTGTCCCATATTGCTTTGGATTGAAAGTGGAAGCACTTACTGGTGGTGTCTTTGACTGTAGATGCTTGCATTCTCTATGTTCTACTCGATGGCAGTGCTTCACATGTTGAAATAAATTTGTAGTATCTACAATTTTAGTTGGTGCAAGCTTTTGGAGAAGTTTACAACACACAGCACCAGTATTACAGATTGCCAAAGTACCGATACACCACTGACGTCTTTTGTTGTCCCTTGTGGTGCATAGCTTCTCCATTCTTAGGAGATCTACCATGTGATTAGTTGGAATTGTATTAGTTTCTGTGATGCAATAGGCTGATGTGTACTATCAAAATGTTCCATATCGACAGTTTATTGAAGTTTGTAATTTTTTTATTGTCTGAATTTTATATTCACTGTGGTGTAAAATTACAGGTCACAACCATAAACGCCCTAGTCTGAGACCACTTCAAGACCAAATAGAAACGCTTTCAATTCTGAGACAAGGCCAAGGTTTCTAAATACTAAAAATGTAAAATTTGTACTTGTGTTCTTGGCAAGAGTGTTCTTGCTAGCTTGCCTCCAAAGAACGAACTTGGGATGCAATGAATCATGGGATTGTTCTCGTTGGTGAGGATGCAACTGATGCATCCTCGATATTTGGGGCTGGGCAGGAATGACATCCAGGGATTTTTACTGTCTTCTGTACTTCTGTTTTTGAGTATTGGGACTGTATGACGTCGAGTACTACCACTGAGGGTTTTGTTGGGAAGCAGCCATGAAAAAAAGAAACTTCTGTTTGACCTTTTACCTTTTATTCATCACCTCCCCTGAGCTGTAATCCAGAGCAGCCAGCAATGACTAGCAAAAACCAGTAAACAAGTAACTACTATTAATATATATATAGTATTAAACTGTAACAGTAAACAGTATCCTCAAGTATTAAACAGTAAACAAATATTAAGCACTAAGCAATAAACTCCGGTATTAAACAGTAAGCATGCAGCTCAAGTTTTAAACAGGTATTAAACCAAGCAATAATTCATAAGCTGTAAACAATACACTGAATTAATAAACAGTAAGAAATAACTCAAGTATTAAACAGTGTGAAACACCAAACTAATAATCACATTGTGAATCAAAAAATCTAATGGTGGTGTACTTCAGGAAAATCAATTGCACAGATCGATTAGCGTTACAGGTCTGAAGGTAGCGAGCTATTATTAAAGATATATGCACATATTTATATGTAAGATTTATATACGAGTTCCTGATGGTGTTATATTTATAAGATGAATTCCTGGTGGTAGTGATTCAGTGCCCAGGGTGGATGGGATTATTCTCAGCTGTCACTCAACACCTCCCTCCTATTAGATAGTTTATTGATTACCTTTGGGGTGCAGTAAACCCCCCCATTGAGAGCTGAAGGCTCATTTGTCCTGTTGTTGCCTGACAGAGCCTGGTCTCATAGCCGCAAGGCAGAGAGAGATGAATGTATCTTCTGGAGCCAGTGGAGAGTGGAACTGACTTGATAGCCCAATGACAACATGTTGGTTAGAGCGGTTGGACCTTCTTACAGCCGCTGCTACTCTGAAAGCAAGTTCCTGTTTAACCTCACTCCAGTCTCGTGGCTTGATCCAATAACCTTCTGGCTATGATGCCACAACACTTTCATCTTCTTCATGCATTTAAAAGACACACAGAGAGGTGTGTTATATGCAAAGAGCGGGGGGGGGGGGGGCACCAAACCTGCTCCTTAAAGGTGTGAATTAATTAAAGAAGTTAATTAAAATCTACCCTAAAACCTAGCTGGAGTTTCTCACCCCCACTCAGTTAATTACAGTGGATCTTATCCCAGAAGATGGATCATTAGTAAACCTTTTTTCGTCGTCAAAGCATTTAAATACACCGTAAACAGCAGACTCTGAACATTTAAGGTCGATCAAGGTTAAAAAACTCAATAACCAATAGGAAACCCCAAGTTGAGTCAGATGACATTTCTTCTGTGTCACACTCCCAGACAACATCTAACATTATGGACTGATGGGACTTCGTCCCTCTTCGAACAATACCGACTTAACCATCTGCTGACTCAGAGTGTGTCTGATAAAGCAAGAAATAGGCGAATCACTCTGGTTGTAGATTGCTTTGCCACCCTGTTGCCTATCTCACTGATAGCGCTGATAGATCTGGCCACCAGTGGTCCATTGCAAAGGAAGGCGGAGTTTGCCTCAGGTCCCCTGGGTATATGACACTGATCTCTACCTCTCACCATGATCAATGATTCTCCTTTGTTTAAACTAGCTTCACCGTCTGTCTCTGGATCTCCAGAATGACGAAGTGCCACTTTAACCTAGGCAGCCCCTTATCGTATAATTATAGTCACATATTACAAATCCATTACAGTTTTATATGTAAAATGTGTGTGGCCCTATATGATTGTGAGCAGGGTGGAGGGATACGCTTTGTGAAGGATGTGTGAATCGCCCACTGTGCTCGAGCCTGCCAATTACAGCTATGACTAACAGTTGGTGCATCGTGGGCTCCGCTCGTCATTTACCAGCACTATCCAATCATGTGATCCGCCTGACACTGTGTCATAAAAAGGTGTCATTTAAATAGAGGAGAGGCTGTGAAACTCTATCAGGGGGTGGGGTTAATTTACGGTTCACTGATTGGAAGAACTTTTGGTTGGTTTGTGGCTGTGTGTGATTCATCAGTATTATTCCTTCATTGACTTACAGCGGAGAGCAGTGAACAGATTCAGATAATCACTTGATGCTGTCAGGATCAATGCTAATTGATAAATTGCATAATTAACCTGTGTGCAGATGGGATGCCCTGATTTTATCTAATTACTAACTGTTGTCCCCAATATATCAATTAATTTAAGAAAAATAATTGTATGTTTAATTCTTTTCATACTGAAATATCTTTGTGCAAACAGAAACGAATTCACGCATAACATTGACAAGGACAAGCAGATAAAATTTGGATGGATGGATGGATGGTGGAAATGCATTCTTACAGAATATGTCTTTTGACTTTTTAAATATGAAATTTGGAGCTACAGGCCTGACGACATCAGTCTGCGGGGAGGCAATAATCAGATTGGGCTGTGAGTCGGACAGACCGCGGACTTTAATGCTCTTGCTTACTTTCACTGTTTGTGTATTTTTTATAGACGTGCGATAAGGTTGCGAGCCCTGGGACGGGGGGGTGGGGGGATTTGGGAGGCGTCACAGTCTTGTTGCTGGCAGGAGTTTAATTCCCACTGGATCTTCTGGGCTGCCATAACAGCAATAGAATATTTCCTAACTGTTCCCAGCCCCTGTCCTCCTTCTGTTTTGCTGAGGCTTGGTTTGGGTGCATATTTCAGCTCCCTGACTTCCGGCCCAGCATCGTCTAAATATTTACATGGAAAACCGTGCATGGATGCGGATCTGGTAAACATTCCAGGAGAGGCAGCTCTAGCCCCAAGCTGTCATGCCGGGAAGCTGGTCACATCCCTCGCTGTGGGTCACGTACGCAAACCCAACCTGACGGATTCCAGGAGGCTGGCCTCAGGTTCGAACGCGGAAACCCTCATCAAAGGATCAAGAAACATCACAACACACCTCCAGGGCAAAGTCTCGGACTTTTGCTACTGGATGTTTTTAACAAAAACTGAGAATTTTGAGAGAACAGTGAAGATACAGTCACACTAGAGGTCACACAATGTCTTCATAGAGTTGAGCAAAAATGACCGTGACAGGATACTGCTCTAGTTTAGGTATACCACGATATTTTCAATTAGCAAAATTTATCATGCCACCCTGCTGCCAAGATATCCTGAAAATACATATGGCAAAATTCGTGGGCATGCAATACAAACAGGGATTGAAACTGGTATGCAAGATCTTATCCAACAGTTTTTTTTAATATTACAAAACGTTCTTGTCATAGCAGTGCAAATGTGCATTAAAAAGTACAGTATATGATAAGAAATCACTAACATATTTAACCCTTTATAGCACTAATGCATACTTCCATGCCAGTTATATGAATCCTTGGTTATGAAATGAATTGGAATTATGCTTTTAGTCATGCCCTCAAGCCCTGTCTGAATGAATACTGTCAGCCAGGCATTAGTCTACTTTGTGTATTTTGTGATATTTTATCTGCAGACAGCTTGCAATCAAAAAGGGCAAGGTGCCCAGGTACAGCTATGATAATGAGGGAAGTGAGGAGTCAGCCCCACCCACACCACACCAGATTGGTTCAGCTATGCAGAATTGCAGGTCAAAGTTCATTTAAATGAGTTCGGAGCGAATCAGCTTCACTACCGAAAGTGAATTTTCTACTTGTCGCCTCCAGTGGCTAGAATGGAACTGAAAGAGAGGGGGATATTTTTTTCATGCTAGTCTGACCATACCTTGAGAATGTGAAAATTATTAGAGAACAAGAGAGAGAATAGACAGAGTGGGATGTGGTCCTATGGCGTAAAAAAGGTGTAAAGGGGTGGAGCTTGAGGTTTCCACTCTGACCAATCATCTACCTCTCCATCTCACTGCTCTCTAGAAGTCTCCCAAAGATGGTATCAACACAGGGGTAAACAATATCTTCCAAAATAGCCGCAGGGAATTCTGAGAATAATTTGTTAATTACCCCCCTCTGCCGGCACCCCCAAGAACACACGTGGTGCCCACAAGCCCCCTCCAACCACCACCGTCCTCCCCATCTGTATTAATTGTCAGTGACGGCCCCTAATCGTTGCGCTGTCACGCCCATTAAAATCGTCACCCAGGGTCACCGTCATTGGCTGTGTCTCTGTTGGCTGCAGCTGGTCCCCATCACAGCTGGTTACCCCCCCGCCAAGTCCCACAAAACATAAGAGCAGATTAGAAGTTAGAAAGAGGAAACTAGAGATGAAGGATGTTACAGCAGGACCGGAAGGTCGTAGGTTCATCCCCGCTGCCGCAAAACTTGCTTCCCTGCCCTAATCCAGACCACCATCCAGCTGCGTGACAAATTAGAACCTGTGTAAGCCCATCCCCAATAACAGTGTCAGCTAAGATCAGTTGCTGCCCTTGGCTTCCTGGCTGGAGTTGAAATTACGCTGACAGTTCCTGCCCCCGTGCTGACAGAGTCTACTTGGGCTACTGTAACATTCAGCATTTCTGTTCCATTTCATTCCTGGGAGATGTGAGTTATGCCCCTTGTGGTAGGGGCAGGGACTGCAGGTATAAGAACAGGGGTTTCTCAGTAAATTAAGCTGTAATGCAAACCCCCCATTGACATGTCCCTGACTTCCTCATTCCCTCTGTGATTTCTGTAATATAACCATGTGGAGGAAAGTCGGAGAGCTTGGGAAGCTGGTCACAGCCCTGACCCTGCCCCAACTCCATCCCCCCTCCCCCCCCGCCACTGTGTGGGAACCAGGATTACCGGATGGGGACCGAGAGGCTCGATCAGCTTTTAACTGTGTGTGTGTGTGTGTGTGCGTGTGTGTGTTTCTGCTGCAGGTGGGGGCAGGAGACCAAAGATTTCAATCCTTCACCAATTAACATTTTCAATTTAAATTCACAAGGTGCCAGCAAGTTGTTTCCATGCAGAATAGGCGTGTGAATATTTAATACGCCCCCTTCCCTCCACCCCCGTCCATTTCGGCTGCTGGAGCGTGTCGGCTCGGTGCTTCCGGAAAGCCTGTCAAAGGCACGGAAGATCTGCATGCCCCGTTTCATTGGGTCAGGACACGGGATGTCCCGTGCCAAACGGTGTGACGTACAACACAGACCAGCTGCCCCCCTCCTGTTTGTCAGCAGGTTAATACCCCGCTGAGCGATGGGCAGGTGCAGATTCTGATCCTACATCCAGCAGCGGGACGACGTTGTTTAAGGGTCAGATTGTTCAAAGGAGAGAAGCAAGGGCCCTGGTAGAATCCAGCACAAATCTACAAACTGCATTCCAACACATTCCGAATTGCATTTATTGTTTACATTTACATTTATACACTAATTTACTTAGCAGAATGCAGTCCCAGGTGAAGTTTGAGGTTAAGGATCTTTTTCAAGGGCCCAATGGTAAAAATCACTCTGCTGACCCTGGGATTTGAAACCGGAAACCCTCTGATCACAGGCACAGTGTTCTAACCCACTACATTATAATAAAGCCTTGTTGTTATGGATACACTCCGTTCATTAAAGGTGATTGAGGGCGTTTCTCGCACTCCCCCAGCGAGGGGGCTCCCTGGCTCAGAGATCACTGATGACGCCCCAAAGAAACTCGCTGAAACGCTACCTGTGAAAGACGAAGGGGGTTTTGAACACAGCGGGCCCATGTTTGGTACATTGGACTCCTTGTAATATGACCCCCCCTCCCCCCCTTCAGTGTCCTTCACCCCTGATGGCCCCGACATTTCAGCTGCCAGAGGCGGGTCACGGCCAATCTGTCGGTTCAGCGAAGGCCGTCACACGGCCATGATGAACGACCGCCCGTTTACAGTCGGGGGGTGTCGATCGTTCATGTTCAGGATGCCGAGCAAGTCTTTGAGGTCATGTAACAAGGACCCCTCCAATGTCACCCTGTGAGAAATGCACCCTCCCCTCAGTTAGAGTTACTGCATACTTCCATGTGAAGACTTTCATATTATTTCAAACACTTAATTGTATAAATGTGTCATTATTATCACTAGTCACGCCGCCGACATTCGATCACATGCAGAATGCACCACACTTCCTAAATGACCTCACTTCCTGTTGATGTAGTGAGCCACCGCTCATTAATTGGTGATTATAATGAGAATGATCGTTTCTGCCGATCCCTGATGGCAAGATGGTAGTTTCGTGCTCGTCGCCTCCTTTGAAGTCTTAATATGATTCGAGACACGGAGGAATGCTGACCTCCCTAATTCTGTGACTCCCTGTCTGTGTCATTGTCATCACATAAATATTTCTAACCCCCCCCCCCCCCCCTTTTCGAAGACCTAGTTAGAATAAACCCCATGCTGAATTTCCGATCCACAGATATTTAATAAGTGTGAAGCAGCAATTAAGTGTCTACCAGAAAAATATGTCCTTGAACTATAGTCCTTATTTTGACATAACTGCTTCTTATTCTGAACAAATACAAGGCTTCATTTATCTCAATGTGCACTTGGATTAAATTGCTGCATTTTGCCTGAGATGGATGGATTTCACGCTTTCATATACCCCGAACCGACGTGCTCTCAAGCTTTTTTCCCCCCCCCCCCCCAAAACACACACACACACACCCACCACACACCACTTCCCTGTGCAAGAAATCTTGG
>JAODJW010000081.1:17796063-17823258 GCA_026777045.1 Hyperopisus bebe | reverse complement strand
TTATTCCCCCCCCCCCCCCAAAACACACACACACACACACACACCACACACCACTTCCCTGTGCAAGAAATCTTGGAACAATCACTGGTCTGTCCTTCAATGGAAAAAGAAAACATCTCGCAGATTAATCCAGGACAAAACCCAGCAGCAGAAAATCTGGAATTTGGATGTGATAGGACGCCTGTAGCTGTCAGTCTCTGCGATGCTCTCCCTCTGCTGTCCCTGATTGAGTACCATGCCGAGGACCCCTTAGCTGCGGATCATACCCACGCCATAAGTGCTTCCCCTGGGCTTGAGCAGCCGGTGGGATCGCCGCCATTTACCACGTGTATGTACAGTGGGCCAGACTCTCAGGCAGCTGCAAGTCGTATTTATTGGTGTTCTGGCACATATCTCTCTGTTTAGGCATGTAGCCCTGCACACTTACACACCTCTCTGCTGGCCTGCGGGTCCTGAGTTCTCTGCTACTGACTTCTGAGAGGGAAACAGCACCACCCCGTGGTCAGGGGTTTACAGCAAATGTGCCACGGGCTGTTAAACTGGTTGTTCTAGTGTGCCGTGTGTCTCGCTGACAGCAGCATGCCACACCGGCGCCTCACGCTGGTGGTGTTAGGCCACCTCCCACCCTGCCGCCATCATAGCCCTCCGAGGTCGCGGTCCTGTGAGTTTCGCGACTGCTCGGCGGTAGATTTGCACCTCGGACACTCAGGAAGGGAGCTTGCTGAGCAGATACTGGTGCCTGTGCAATAGGGAAGGGCTGGTACTGCCCCCTGCAGGTCCGAAAATGCATTGCCCTAAAAGACGAGGTCACACCATTTGAAAACCAGCTGCTCTCTATTCCCAAATCCTGAATCCTACTCGCTGGGTGACGATGGGATGGCAGCTACTTTGCCCCAACCTAGGATTAACATATTTGGTGAGACATCCTTCATAAATATTAATGAATTTTCCCTAACCATCCTGTAAAATGAAAATCTGCATCCGGGGAGGCCCGGTCCCATGGGCCTTTACAGTTAACTCTTGTTTAAGTATACGCACAATTGACAAAATATACATGCATTTTTCATCAAAAGATACAAAAAGATAAAGTTGGTTAAACTGTTCACACGAAAACAAAAATAGGGTGCCAGTGGTTTCCGGAAGATGACGTCACTCATGACAGAGTGACATGTGACATGTGACATGTGCCTATCATTTAATTTTTAAAGCAAACATGTACACGAGCCTTGCAAACACTGTGTGGTGATACTGAGCGGCTCCCGTACATTGGAAACTGGCATCTTTTCCTTAACTTCTTAACCTCACTGTAATTGCAGCACTGGATCATATGGGTTACAGTGCTAAACCCAGACGCCTGACAGGGGCCCAAAACGTGGATGTGTCCGGGCACTCCGATATCGAAAACGCACAGTGGCGCCCTCACAAGGAAGTTTAAATGGCTGTCATACTGGATGGATCGCAACAATCACCTCCACTCCAGCTGACAAGCCCAGAGATGAATCCTGCTGTGATTTGTAACGCTTTATTCACAACTAATGTGAACATCAATTATCAAGTTGATCTTTATCATCCTGGGGGTGCCAAAGGGTCCAGGTGGGGTGGGGGGATGCTTTTCTGGGGCTGTCTCTTTCAGTTATGTAGTCCTCAGCTTCCAATCTTTTCCCTGACACTGTGGAGACCTCGATGAGATTAAACAGGAATAACTGAAAGTCTTTGGTGGGGGGCTGTCATGCACAAACACAAACACATACAAACATCTCACTTCCTCAGTCCTCAACTAGTATCAGGATGATGGCATTAACAAGCCCATTAATTCTGTTAGCCCGCTGTAATTTCATGTGATGACATCTTCCCCCTGGACACCCCCCCCCCCCCCCCAGACTGGGAGGCACCTGTCCTCTCCGATTGCACCCCTCCCTCTTCCTCTCTCACTCCTGCTTCCACCTCTCGGAGCATCCCACATACAAACGCAGTTGGTGCTTCGCCATTAAATCAGCTACGGTAATTAGCAGCCGGCTTCAGCTACTGTCGCCCAGAGTTAATTACATTTCTATTGTAATTACGGTGTAAATTCGCCCAAATAAATGGCTGCATGGTTTACTGGAGGAAATTCCTATAGGGTACAAAATCAAAAGTCTTTTTGATGATTGGAATTCCCAGTTCGAAACAGCCGGTGCAATTCCGGAAAGTTCTCCAAACTCAGGGCTCAGAAGTCTCCCCCGTGCCTCGTAGGTGTGACGGCATGCGTGGCCAGGTTCACGACGGCAAGAGGGCTCTTATTTAGCACATGCTACGGCACAGAAACTCACTTCCTTCGGGGGAAATTAACAGGTCCCTGTTTGTGTGGCGTAACCCATAGTGACCAGCACCTCCTGCAAGGAGTGGCATAATCTCCCCCCAACACGCCTCCTTATCTCTCCACCTGAGTCGGGGAAGCAGGGCTTAATTAGTCATGGGTTAAAAGGGATTAAGTGAAATCTGGCTGCTTTTTCATTTACTTTGCAGAGCGCCCCTCAGTGGCTGTTCCTGGCCACTGCAAGTCTTTGTTTTCCCTGTGCTTTATTTTTCTCTGAATGTGGATCCTCTCTTTAGCTCTGCCTCTTTCATTTTAGCGCCTGTCCATCATTGCTGTCCATCTTGGCCTTGCAGAGTGTCGTGCAGCAGGATGTGGTGGGGATGGGGTTGGGTGGGCCAACTAAAGGACAAGTAGGATCGAAATGTTTCACTTCTGTTACTGTTCACATAAAGATCAACACTAAATGAACATCAGCACTAATACAGACATAAATGTGGGAGTCAGTTTGATAATGGGGACTGAAACGTGTTTTTAATATTCATAATTAATACTTCATTGTTTGGTTTTTATATGGGTGGACGTTTCAAAATCTATTTTCATGACTCGATATTTTACTGGAGCTTTTTAGGTCAAAGGCCAAGGATGATTAAGGGTAACCCTGCTTCACTAAGAAACTGTCAGGTTATACGAGTTAGTACATCATTTGATGTTTGGATGTGCAGGAATTTCGCTTTATCGTTTTTTTTTTTATTTATTTTCGATAACGCTCTCGTTTGTGGTTGTTGACTTACAAGCTGCTGCGTAGTGTTACATTTGCATCCTTGGTGTTTTAACCATATGACTCCTCAGCCCTCGTAAAAATATTGCTGTTAAAAGGATTAGTGTTGATCTTTTGGATAAATACAGTTTCCTTACATGGAGTAAGTGAAGGTATTGTGGGTAATAGCTTGGTGTTTCAATGCCTTTCCTGGTACTTACATCCTATCCAGTCAATGGTCTGCTGACTTCTGGTCACATGATGGTGATGGTAGCCAGGAGGTGTGGCTTGATAACTGGATACCATGCATTACATCCCAGGTGAATCCAGGTTTTAAGAGGGATACACCTATAGGGAATTCAACTGGCACTTGGCAGCCCTTAAACACTACTCCCACTAGTGGCCAGTTGTCCACCTTCATTAAAATGTACAGGCAGAGAGAGGCTTTGAATAATAATCTTAGTTCCTCGCCGTCTCTTGTGACAAGCCCTACTTTGTTCCATGTGCCCGCCGTGATCCCAGCATGCCTTACTTCTCCTTCACCTCCCCCCCGCTGGCTCCACATATGGCTCTGTCCTCCTGGGAGCCGTGACGTGTGCCTGGTGTCTCCGTGGAGATATCCGCGGCAGCTGCCGCTTGGGTCCAGGCAAGCCGAAACACGGGGAACCGGCCCAAGTCCCGGTGGGACAGGCAAGGTTAATTCCAGTGCCACTCATCCGTCACTAAATCCTTTGTTTTTCCATAATGTCTCTTTCTGTAATTTTAAAGCTCTCTCATGCAACAAATGCAGTCCACTGACACTTTCTCTGTCCCTCCGAGCCAGATCCCGCATCATTAGAAGCGGACATGGTCACAGATTCTTTTTATAATGTAGAAACTTCCATCTGGCCGGAATTCCACCGTAATTAAACGAGAACAGGTATGAAGTCCATTAATTAGCTAGGGCATTCAGTCCCCTCCATGAGGTGGTGTTCCGCTTTAAAATGGCTGTAATTAAAATTCTGCTGGCAAATGAACCATTTAGCAAATCCAAACAGCTTCCCGGTTTTGTTAATATTAAGAAGAGCAAGAATTTGTTCCGGTGCAGCATGGAAACCGAAGGGCATGACTTTCGATCGCAATGATAAATGACTGGGAGATCACATGGTACGTCACATGACCCTCAGTCATACTGACAACGCATGTTTCTCAGCCAGGAGCAGCATGAATCTGCCATGAGCACCGATAGCTGTCAGGCGATTCATTGCTGCATTAAGCCATGCAGACTAGATGGTGTAAAATCCTTCTGCACAGAAACAGGTCCATACATGCCATTTACTAAAATATACCTCAGTTTCTTCTTGATCATTCTAGTCAAAATCTAGTTGTAAAGACAGTATGATTTTTTTCCCAGTTTGCTCTCATTTATTGGACCACCAGTTAGCACCCTGTTGCAGAAATCCAGATTCAGTTCCGGCCCTGGATCTCTCTGCATGTTCTCCGCATGCTTGCGTGGGTATCCTGGTTATCCTGTCCAGGATGCCTGGCAGAATCCACTCCAGGATGTCCTGTGCTTCCTGGAATGGGCTCCAGACTCACCAGAAAAAAAAAACCCAGCCATGGATACCGATCGACTTAGACAGGGAGCGACAGGGAACGAGAGACGCAAGGTGATGCAGGGAAAACGAGATATAAGAATCAGAGCTGGGGGAAAGGGGGGAGCTGACTTCACCTGCAGAGGACAGTGCTGGGAAGGGAACCAGTGCTCATGCTGGTCAGTGACTCCTGAAGATGCCGTTTAAATGCTACTTTCGTATTATCACCCCAGCTGTGCATCCTGCCCAAATCCTCCACTCGTATCCCATTACGGTGTCCACCAGTGCAGCACGACCTCTCCCTCTGATGGGTGCCTCCATCTCACCACAGGCGGAGCCTTGGGAATGCTGTGGTTTTGTGGATGCTAAGTCTCCCCCCACCACCCCTATGGCATTCCCATCTAACACTCAAGGCACAGCTTATCACTAATAGCTGCTCATTTTCTGGAGTGATGCTGCTGTGCTTCCTTGGCCCCTAACCTGACCTACTTGATCAACTAGCAGCTTGTTGGTGGTGATCCCAGCTCCCCAGACTTCATGTATGTTGCCCCTTGTCTTTCTGTACGTTGCCCCTATGTATTTCCTGCTTAGGAAGGGGCACGGCTGTCTTTGCGATCTCTGCATCTGCTCCTTGAGGATGTCCTGGCACTTCCCATCAGCACCGGGACAATGCTGTTGCCAGGACCACTTTCTTTCTCTACTTCCCCATTTCCAGTGAGGAAAGGAACATTCCAGAAAATGAACTGCCAAATGCCCACCACTCAGTCATTTTTGTACTGTCCTACATCAAGCACCGCGCTTATTTTGTCACCATTGCCAAAAGAGGTCAGGATTCTGTCAAATGACAGAGACTGGTGATGTGGAACTGTACAGTGCAGCCAGGGCTAACCTGAAAAGAGACATCAGACAGACTAAAACAGCCTATAAAAAGAAAATTGAGGACCACTTCCGCAGTCTTAACACACTCTTGGAGTCACCAGAGGCGGCTGCATTACATCCACTAGTGCATAGTAGCCATATCCTGACTGTGGAGGAGCAGCATGGTCAACCCCAGAAAGGCAGCAAGTCCCAGTGGTGTCACTAGGAGGGTGCTGAAGGACTGTGCAGACCAGCTGGCTGGGGTATTTACAAAGATCTTTAACCTGTCTACTATCCTTCCCTGCCTGAAACCTTCAACCCTCATCCCCATCCCAAAAAAGACCCCTATCAGCAACTTGAATGACTTCCATCCAGTGGCTCTCACTCCAGTCATTATGAAGTGTTCTGAGAAATTGGTCAGACGCCATATCTTCAAAAGTCCTCTTTTCACGTTCAACCTGCACCAGTTTGCGTACAGGAACAACAGATTGACAGAGGACGCCATAGTCACAGCCGTCCATATAACTCTGATCCATCTGGAGCAGAAGGGGAGCTATGCCAGATTTCTCTTCATTAACTGCAGCTCGGCCTTCAGCACAATCATCCCAAACAGAATGGTAACCAAATTATACAACCTTGGTTTCCCACACTCCACCTGCCTCTGGATTAAAAACTTTCAAACTGACTGTTCACAGAGAGTCAAAGTAGACTGTCACCTCTCCCCAGCACTCAGCCTCCACACCGGCTCCCCACAGGGAGCTGAGTCCCCTATGTACACTCTCTATAGCCATGACTGCATCTCCACCCACCCAAGTAATGCCATCATTAAATTTTCGGACGACATGACTGTGGTCGGGCTCATCTCGGGGGGAGATGAAACTGCATATAGAGATGAAGTGGCAAGACTGTCAACATGGTGCAGCAAGAACAACCTGATCCTCAGTACCACAAAAACCAAAGAAATCATTCAACTTGTCATTCAGCTTCAGGAGAGACAGATCTGTCCCTCAGCCCATACAGTGTGGAGTGGGTCCCAAGCTTCAGGTTCCTGGGCCTGCATCTGAACGAGGATCTGACCTGGAAAACCGACACCACTGTGGTGATAAAGAAAGCACAGCAACGACTCCACTTCCTGAGGATCCTCAAAAAGAACAACTTAGCCGAGAAGTTGCTGCTGTCCTTCTCCAGGTGCTCCATAGAAAGTGTATTGACTTACTGCATTACCGTGTGCTTTGCCAGTTGCACTGCAGGAGAAAAACTGCGCTGCAGAGAATCATTCACTCAGCCCAGAAAATCATTGGTTGTTCTCTCCTGTCCTTAGACGAGCTCTACAGGTCCCACTGCTACAGAAAAGACGGCAGAGTCCTGAAGGACACATCACATCCAGCATCACATCCAGCATCACATCCAGCACACCACCTGTTTGAACTGCTGCCATAGGCAGGCAGTACAGAGCATTAACAGCTCATACAAACAGACTGAAACCCAGGGCCATCACTGTTATAAACAGCAAAATTAAATGAATGATCATCCAATCTCTCCATGTGCAACTCTGTTACTCTGTGCAATATTGAGCCCTCGCGATATATCCGTCTTTACATATAAAATACCTGATCTTCATATGCAATACTACAGTGCAACTTCTTGCAAATGTTTGAGTTGTGGCATAATACACTGTAGATATTTATTTATTTATTTATCTATCTATCTATCTATTTATTTATATTGTATTAGAAATTCGGTTCAGTTATTTCTCAATTTTTTTATTTTGACTTCTACAATCATTCTGCACTGAAAGGGACTGCACCTAACTTCATTGTACTTGTACAATGATAATAAAAATTATGATTCAGATTCTTTAATTTATGGCCGTTAGATTAAAAGTAGCTTTGGGACGGCCAGGCACAGAATGTCTGCGGGATGGATGGCGGGAAGCACAGACGTCTCCAGATGGATACTGGACAAGGTGAATCATGGGAAATCTGACTCTGGGCACGTTTGGATCGGGAGGGTGGGGGGTAGCGAAGCCCATCTGTCTGACGGTATGGCAAACAGCTGGAAGGCAGATCACAGGGGTGAGGGGGATTACAGGGATGAGGCAGCGGCGTGAGGCTGACGGGTGACGTCACCGCGTGGCGAGGGAGCGGGGGAGGGGAGCATGACATTTGTGATCAGCTGATCATACACACAGTCACAGAAATGCCATTCACATCCATCTCCTTATGTGATGCTTTTATCTGAAGAAACCCATTTAGCCAGTAAATAAATGTTAATTACTTTTCATTCCCCCAGTGCTCTGAGTCTTCTTCACCGTTTGCTAACTATATATGGATCCTTGCCTAGATAACCGGCAACCTCCACTTAACCTTTTTTCATTCATGAGGAGATGGGAAATTCCTTCTCGCTGGCACGCAGAGATTAGCCCCGCATGGCTGGAAAGCAGATGCGAGTGGGAACTGAGGCCGTAATGCAAGAAAACATAGCTGCTCTATGGCACCACCTGCTGGTAGGGCTGAATCAGATTTATTTAATTAAGCAACTTTATCATTTAGCATTATTTTTATTACAGTGTGTCAGAGTTCACCTCCATAATGATATTTCTCTTTAAGGACGTGACCCTGGGGTGAGCAGTCCGTGAGTGTCGTTAACTGTGTTTCCCCCCTCAGCAGGGACTTTTTGCAAAATCTATTTCCTTTCCTGCATTTTTTTTTTTTTTTTGCTGATAAAGGACTTGCGTTTTTACAGCATTTGGGCTTGACAGCTGATGCCCTCTTACTAATTCCATTTCAAATGTAGGGAGGGCAGGGGGTTGACACAAAGGTCCTTCTTATTGTTAAAATCCCCTGGGGGCCTGAAGGTCTTACGCCTCTGGGAAGGTTTCCAAACAAAGACCTCGTGGCTGTCCGTTTCGTCTGCCTTCCTCCCACTCTTATCGTGTGAGATCCAGGTGAATTCTGGGATATCGTAATCCCTTAAGTGCCCCGACATCGACTTCTGCCATTGATTATGTATTTGCCTGACAGAAGGGGCATGCCTCTGAGATGGGATGCGAAGGCGCTCCTCGTCTGATGTTTCGATAGCGGGACACCGTGTCCTCTTTTCGTTTATCCTCTCTTAACGTTGTTGTTTGTAGCGCCGACACCGTCTCTAATCCGGGAGACGAAGTAAGCAGCACAGATAAACAGAGGGGAGGAAATTGTGCTGCTTTGCTTTCACTATAACTGTGTGGGATTGCCTCTGCCAGGCCAAACTGAACTGGAGCATTGCCAGTGCTGCCGTTTCCATGTATTACTCCACAGCTCCTGTGGGTTTGCGTATCATAGGCGTTATTGGATCAATGGCGAATGGTCTTCTGGAACCATATGAGGTTCTTGAGAAGCCCTTTCACATGCTGGAATATGGATTAGCAGGTGCTTGGTGGTCAGAAAGTCAGAAAGTTCAAATCCCATGGTCGGAAATGTGACTGGCCCTTGAGCAAGGCCTTTAACCCCCAGTTGGTCCAGGGACTGTCTGACCCTGCTTTCACTCAAGGAATGTAGGTCACTTTGGACAGAAACATCTCCTAAATAAATGAAACATGTAAAAACATACTACAGTCTATCATCTTAGCCTGCAGTCTCCCAGTGATGGTCTCACACCATCATTTGGATTTGGAATCATTTGGATTTGGAATATCCCCACATAAATCCACCCCAATACACATCCTCAATGTTTATTAACAAGTTAATGCGATTTAATACCTAATACATTTAATATGATTGTATATTGATCTTTCAATATGGCACTCATCAAAGAGTCTATGTAACGTTTTCCCTGTGCTAGATGCATTCCTGAATTTCATGAAGCACCAATCAGCTCCGTTTCTTTCTGACATGACGTCATGTGTGCTGCTGCCCAGGGGCCCTTAATACTCTTAATCCGGCCCTGGCCATTATCACTGGAGATGGACCAACAGTGACGAAATGTCACCTTGGACCCCTCAGCCAATTTTACACCTAATTTTACGGTTTCCTGCCCCCTGTACAGTGCAGAGCCCCTTGAATCTACCAGGGTATGCATACCCCTACTGGGCTGCTGCCAGAAGTATTTTGCTTTGATCTGCTCCTTGTTCAAATCTTTGGTCACAGTTGCTTCCCATGTGAATGTGTCATGTTTTTCTGCCTGGGTGCTTGCATCACAGGCATGGGTGATGGCGCCCTGTCACCATGGCAATCGGGCAGGACTCCCCATTGGCATATCACATGAGCCCAAGTTGGCGTGCCTTCAGAAGGGCTTGACTCACGTGACCTGGATTAAGCCGTTTGGGGATGGTTAAAGTGGCACCGTGGCTGGCGTTAATCTGCCGCTACTATCGCTTGTGGGCAGATTTGGGGGTATCTCACATCTGCTGTTTGTTGGCTGGGCAATTTATGTCAGCAGAGATAAGGGTGAATGGGGGGTGAGGAGAGGCACCGTGGAGAGGGTGAAGTGGGGGATAGATGACGGGCTGAAAAAGGAAGGAAATCACCTTAGAAAAACTCCGGAAATACAAATCATAAAATACACAAATGCGATGGATTTCAACTGTTATCTGCATGTTTACACAAAATGGTTATAAATCATAAATGTAGATATAGGGCTCTACATTTTGTCTTAGGTTGTGGAAATAACATTCAAGGAATGTTAAATGCAAAAAAACACAGTAACAAGTTCAAATTCCAAATACACCGACCCATCCCTGCTCTGCAGACTGATTAACCTGCTCAACCCAAACAGTGGTTTCTGCTAACATATACCTGCTCACGTGTACCTGCTAACGTATACCTGCTCACATGTACCTGCTAATGTATACTTGCTCACGTGTACCTGCTCACATATTCCTGCTAATGTATATCTGTTCATGTATACTTGCTAATACCTGTTCATGTATACCTGTTCATGAATACCTGATCACATATTCCAGCTCACATATACCTGCTTATGTATACCAGCTCACATACGCCTACTCATGTACTTTCTTTTAACCAAAAAAGCTCAAAGAATTACTCAGAAACAAAAGTAATTACCTCAGGTGAATAACGCCTTTCAATTTAAAGACACCTCAATGCACCTCTCTGAGGTGAGCAGTCAGGAGTGAGAGATTGAAGCACTTGCTAATCAATAGGATCGTTCCAGAAGCTCTTTATTTGATTTCCTTTCCCCATGGCCTCCTAATCACACCGCAAACTACTCCAATGCTAAATGCCAATAACTGGAAAGAAGGTCTCTGTGCCTCTGTTTAGGGGGGAGGGATTTGTTTGTGACATTTCATTACAGCTGCAGTGAACCGCGTCAAATCCCCAAATAAAACAACTGTGTCAATGGCTTGTCATTTTGTCTGGAACACAATCCAAAGTGACAACACGAGACAGCTCATGCCACGGGTTCGTCTCTGGGGCTATGCTGTTCCCTGCCATTTATTTATTCTTTTTCATCTGCCTGTTTTAATACAGTGCCTCAGTAGGGGGCACTGTAGTCTCACACCTCTGGGGTTAACACCCACTACCCAGCTTTATACTTCCTGTATGCAGCTTGCGTGTTCCAGAGGTTCAAGGGCATATATATATATAGAGAGAGGGAGGCGGGGCCACAGGGGCACTGGGCCTCAGTGACAGTCTCTCCCATGTGACAGTGACAGTCTCTCCCATGTGACAGTGACAGTCTCTCCCGTATGACAGTGACAGTCTCTCCCATGTGACAGTGACAGTATCTCCCGTATGACAGTGACAGTCTCTCCCATTTGACATTTACAGTCTCTCCCGTATGACAGTGACAGTCTCTCCTGTGTGGCGGTGACAGTCTCTCCTGTGTGAGATTTACAGCCTCTTCCATGTGACAGTGACAGTCTCTCCCATGTGACATTTACAGTCTCTCTCGTATGACAGTGACAGTCTCTCCTGTGTGGCGGTGACAGTCTCTCCCGTGTGACATTTACAGCCTCTTCCGTGTGACAGTGACAATCTCTCCCATGTGACATTTACAGTCTCTCCCGTATGACAGTGACAATCTCTCCCATGTGACATTTACAGTCTCTCCCGTATGACAGTGACAGTCTCTCCTGTGTGGCGGTGACAGTCTCTCCCGTGTGACATTTACAGCCTCTTCCGTGTGACAGTGACAATCTCTCCCATGTGACATTTACAGTCTCTCCCGTATGACAGTGACAATCTCTCCCATGTGACATTTACAGTCTCTCCCGTATGACAGTGACAGTCTCTCCTGTGTGACATTTACAGCCTCCTCCGTGTGACAGTGACAGTCTCTCCCATGTATGGGTGACATCCTCTGCCATTTTTTCCTACCTCCTGCAGGCTACGATGCCTGGTGAAGCAGCTGGAGCGAGGAGAGGCCTCTGTGGTGGACCTGAAGAAGAACCTGGAGTATGCAGCCTCTGTACTGGAGTCAGTGTACATCGAGGAGACACGGTACAGCCCCAACCACCCCCCCCCCTCCCTGCACGCTCCAAAAAAAATTAGGCAGTTTACATTCTCTAGATGTATCTTGGCCCTCCTTCAAATAGGATCAGTGTCAGTGTTTAAGCCTTACAGTATAGAACTGGGACTAAATCCTTACAAATTCGATTAAATGCTGTTGGCTGTCAGGATGAGATGTGGAAAAGGGTTTATCTAGGAATTCCCTAGGATATAGGAAAGAGGGTTTAATTGGGGATACCCTGGGATATAGGGAAGAGTGTTTAACTGGAAACACACTGACCACAAACAACTCCAGCTTAACTGTTCAACTGCTTACCAGTTACTAATCTGAATTTGGGCCTTTTTTCCTTCACTCCAGCCACTTCATTAGAAACACATATGTTTAGCATTAAATTCAGATTAACATGCACCTGCTCATGTTCTACCCCATGCAATGTTCTGTTTTTTAAATGGCCAGCATTTGCAGGTAAAGTCGTTAACATTTTATCTGAAGAGGCTGTGGCGTGCTGTGCCATTTTAGTAGCTGCTCACAGAATCGCTAGCTAGTTAGCGTGCCGATCGGAAAGGCAAATGTTAGCGGACTCGTATTTTCACAAACAAATACATTTAAAATGGGAAAGACTGAGATATTCCCTCAGTGGCCCCTTTTGCTGTTATTCTGGCTGTTTTTAGCATAGACAGAGAAAAAGGAAATACAAAGACACAGTAAAAACGTTATCTGCGGAGCCGATAGCCTGACAGTTAGCCTAAACTGCTAACAGTGCTAACACACTGCGGGGTTGCCAACTTTGGTCAGCTGGCTGGAGTAAGATTTTTAATTCACATGCATACACATTTAAATGTGTGTAACAGTTTTATTATTTTGATGTGGCTAATTTTAGGTTTATAATGTAATAATATTGATTTGCTGTAATATTTCTTGCCTGAGAATGAGAGCCTGAGCAAGTGAGTGTCATGCCAGATGCACCAGAGCTGGCAACCCTCAAACTGAGGTGTCATGGTTCTGTGACACCAATGTCACTTTGAAGTGGTGATTCCAGGGCCCTTTGGTGACAGGGGCATCCAGGGTGTGGCTCTCTACGTTTGCCCATTTTCCAGGATTCAGAACCTGGTCCATCATTTACTGGAAAATCAGGAAGTGAAAGCCACTGAAATCTCCTCAGTATACTGACCAGGGGAGGAACACTTGACAGGGATGCAACAATAAATATCGAATGTTAAAAAACATGATGAATAATTTAAAATCAACAGATTATGGGAAGACCACTTTCCCAATCAAAACTGTTCCCAGAATTAAATTCGCAAATCAAAAAGAAAATTCTCTAATGGTACCAAAGCATTTTTAGTTCAGTACCTCTGAGTACCCATGCAAAAGGAACCTTCCTACTCCAAAAGCTAAATTTGACTGCTCAAAATGCTACAACTGCAGCGTGTAATGAGCTTGAAATGACACACAATGAGAAAAAACTCCTATCCACTTGTTCTTGCTGAAATTAACACTCGTGTCGTGGATGTGGCTGGGTTTTACAGCCGAATCCGTCACTAAAAACAACACAGAAAACAGCTCATTTGCATTCAAGGACACATATCCGCTCTTCAGCAAACTAGATGTATGTGTTTTTCACAATAGAACATCAAGATGAATAAATGTCAAAATGAAAGCGAGTGCATTATTTTTAAAGCGTTTGTTTTACACTTGAGACAATTGAAACCCTACCATATTTTCCATTTCGGGTAAAAACATGGATAGACCATTCCCTAAAAGATTAGGTAGCGTTAAAAAAAATGACATTTTGACATTTCCCAAGTAGGTGTGAGAGGGGACATGGAACAGGAAGACTGTAACTACCCATAATGCCGCTGTGGCATCTGGTACAGCATGATTGAAGGTTTAGTATTCCCTAGCAGGGCACCATTCCAGCTGTGTTATTAGACTCTGGGCCAGACGTGTCAAAGTGGAGATGAACACATCAGAGGCTGGAGGTGTGACAGAGTCAAGGAACTCTGAGGTAAACCACATGTCTGTTGGGCCCGTGAGCAAGGTTCTTAACCCCCTGAAATGCTCCAGGGACAGTGAAGAAATGGCCTGACCATGCGCTCAAACTTCGAGCTTCACTCTCGACTGTTCATATGTTTGTATATGTCTCAAATGAGAGCAAGATGGAATATGCATAAAGAATTGCTATGTACCTGTACTTGTGCAAATGGCAAATTAAACATTTTCATTTTTAAAAGTCCTATTATCCACAAGAAACAAAAATATTAAAAGAACAGTAAATAAAAATATATGTAATCATTATATTATTGGATTGGTCAGTAGCAGATTTTCCTAAGTGGTTGTATGTCTTCTCTACTTCGCCCCCTACAGGCGGTTGGTGGACACGGAAGATGAGCTCAGCGACATCCAGTCAGACTCAGTGCCGTCGGAGGTGCGGGACTGGCTGGCGTCCACCTTCACAAGGCAGATGGGCCTGATGCTACGGCGGACGGAGGAGAAGCCCCGCTTCCGCAGCATTGTGCATGCCGTGCAGGCTGGGATATTTGTGGAGAGGTAGCTGTTTGGAGCAGATGCCAAAGACAGGCATTGTCAGTGTGTGAGATGCAAAAAGACGCTAAGTTAGAGTGTAGCTGACCAGTAGTTGCCCACCAAGAGTTCTCATAGCCAATATCATTCTTTGGAGGGTAAAGTCCGGCCTATAAGCTCCGCCCACAACTACTAATAGTTAGTTTTTCTTTATTTGGCTAATTTCATCCCCGTTCCTTCTTGACTGTGGCTTCTCTTGGTTAAAATCCATGCCACCACCACCAAATGGTCTTTCTTGTATGACAATATAGCTTAAATGGCTCTGGACTTAATCTGCATTCTGTAAAGAACATGAATGCAGTCAATCACTTCATCTGGTGCGCGTGACGCATAAAGGTTAAGAAGGGTCTCTTTTCTAGTATGTTCCAGCACTCAGCCTGCTTGTCTAATGAGATCTCTATCGAGATGGTCAGTGGGGAATGGGATGGGGGCTTGGAAAAGTGACAGAAACACATTTATTACAGACCTGTGCTGAAAGTCACGTCTGAAATCAGAGGGTTACAGGTTAGAAAACTGAGTTATGTGTCAGAAAACAGAACTGTATTTATTGTTTATCACGGCAGCTGGTAGCAGGACGCTGTGCATGATACTGGACCCATTGAAACTGAAAGACATTTATTTTATTCCTATTATTTGGTTAGTGACTTCTGGACAAGTATTCATTGACAGATGGCCTTTAAATTAACGCTTGTACCAGGATTTGAGCATGTGGGCCTTGTAATTTACCAACTGATACCTTTTGTTTTTTTGGTGATGTTATAGCAACGGGCAAATTTCAGTGTATTTGTTATTGTTGCCAATGGAAGACAACCCTCCTTCACATGATTTGTACATAATTTGGATGATTTGCGTATGAAGTCTCTTGATTTCTCAAAGGGAACTAAGGATAGAAATTATGTCAGGTTAATAAGAGCACTGTCTTTCATTGATGTCTTTTTAAGACCCCTTATTATGTGTGCATACAGTACCTGATTTTGAGTTTATTGCTTTTCGCAACAGCTCTGCTTGAATCTTGGCCACTAGAGTCGTGTTTCCTTTTCATGTGAAGTTGTTTGTTGGTATAAGGATATTATCTACATTTTAACATTTGCAATGTTCTCATACATAAATCACACAAAGGAGCCAACCAATCAGGGAAGCGGAACGCATTCATCAATTCCAATCGAAATCAGGAAATGGTAATGGAGTTTTGATTGGGAAAAAAACACTGTGGGAATCAGAATTGGAATTCAATTCGCATTTCAGGGAGATTTAAATTCCAACTCCAATTCCATTTCCTGATTTGAATTGGAATTGATGAATGCATTCCGGAATGCTCCCAACCCTGCAACCAATGATATATTTTAAATTGGTGAGTGACAGGGAAGGGGGCACTCTGGGGGCCAATCAACTTTCGTCTCTGGCCCCACCCCTGTATACAACGCTGTTTCCATACTATTGCTGTCCTGTTTTATGTATCAGGTCATGTGAATCAGAGCTCGGGGGGCATGAACAGCTGAGAGGGATAATTAACCAGAATATTTTCAGCAAAAGGATGAGAACAAAATTATCTGTTACCCAAGTAAAGGGCATACAGTAATAATTAGGCCTGACACATTAATACTTTGTGTGATACCTTTTTAACAGTCTGGCTAGAATCATTAATCAATGGCAGGAAAGGAATGTATACACATATGAATCTCTCCCTTGCCTTTGCCATTGTGAGCAAAACAACCTGAATAATCTTAGATCAGCTGCAGAAAGCTTTGAGGTTGACCAGATGATGTGACGGGTATTGCAGTATTTGACAAGCATTGACCAGCATTCACAGCATGACTCCACAATCTGATTGGCTGACTCCACCCAGATTAAGGGCGGGGCATTCAGAACTCCTAACAGTGGCATGTTATCTCCCAATAACAGGATGTACCGCCGGACCTCAAACATGGTTGGATTAAGCTACCCACCAAGCGTGATCACTGCTCTCAAGGTAGTGACACATGACAGTTGTCATTTGGGATGAACGGGGTTGTAATGTGGGTGGTCAAGGAGGTGGAGTGACTGGGTGAAAAGACAAATGTATATTTTATAGATATTTATGATCTTGGGGTGCTTGTTTAATACTATAAAGATGTTGCAAACATTTTTGTGTTGTAACGAAAGTCCATTGACAGTGTTTAACATATCTGCACATATCTTCCACACAGAGATTCTGTTTTTACTGCCATATATACTTTTTGACTGATTAATTCAGTTCTGTTCTTTCCATTTTGCTGTTAATTGCAATTGTAAGCATTGACTCCCAGAGGGAGGCGAAACACAAATGTTTGGTGTTTTAGTTTATTGCCCTGGTGTTACTAATTAAAAATCACCCAATGAGAACACTTTTCAATGAACTTTATAATTCAGAACAGCCCTTTTAGAAATATTATTTGGGTTTCAGTGTATTACTATTTCAACTGAATGTTTTGCTTAAAACTACTGGTTGTTTCTAATGTTATATACATACATATCCATATACACACACATATATAATTCTTCTTCACATTCATATTTTTTATCAATGGTACACATAAATATTTTATATAATACATATTATGCTATTGTTTTCTGTTTTTGATTTCCTTTTCTTTTTTACAGCATCTGGAGTGAAAAATAATCATTTCACACTGTACTTCACATTCACATTAGCAGAGCCAGATAGAAAAGAATCATGGATAAATCTATACAAGCAGCTGTCATCTAGGTGTCCTGCAGTCCTTCCTCATCCTATCTACTCTGACATAAACGCGTAGAACGACAAATCAGTAAAATCGCAGAATATTCGCATAATCAGAGCGTAACCGTTGCGCAACATAAATAATATTTATGGAGGGTTATGAAAAGCTGGAGACAAGTCTGGGTGGATGAAAGGCATGTATCTGACAGAACTGGCAATGCATAAGTTTTTAAAAATTGGGTATTAGCCCCAAAATTAGTAGGAAATAAGAATTAATTATTAGATTAAATATCAAATCCGGAGGAAGGTACAATCAGTCTTGCTCTTATTCCTCTAATAAATGACTCAAGTATCTTTGAATACTTATTTTTGGTTTAATGATTAATGGTAAAAATGGGGGAGGTTTCAATTCACTTGAAAGGAGCTGCTATTTACTCACTGGTCGCTTCCCCATCATTGAGCAAGATGCCACTAGTAGGAGTTAATGGGGATGTGGACTTCTATGCCCCCCCACCCAGAAAGATAGCCATCATGCTCGACCGCAACAGACAGCAGGTATTGGCATCCAATTTAAAAGTTTAAATCTTTAATGTGTCATTAATCATATGCTCATACTCAATAAGTGAAGTTATCAGATGAAAATATATATCGGATTTGCCCTTAGAGATGGAAAGGAACAGTGCAGTAAATCAGCCGGAGCCGCGGCCTTTACCAATCCACATTATTGAAGGATTTATTTAGCTACTGACTCCAGCTCTCGCTCGAACAAAGTGGGCTTTATCGCTGCTTTAGTTGCCAGGTTCCTCAACTCTGTCTGTCTCATTCTTGTTTTGAGTTGTTTTTACACTAATGAAGATCTATTAAAAATGTTTCCCTCCTGCCTTCAGAACGTGGACCTGTGGTCATTCGACGTCTTTGTCCTAAACGAAGCCAGCGCAGATCATGCCCTGAAATTTATATTTTATGAGCTCCTCACCAGATATGACCTGATCAACCGCTTCAAGGTATGGAGTTCAAAATCCAGAGAAACGTTACATGCTACATTTACTGGCATGCTTCATTTGTTAGCATGCTGTGTTTATAAGCATGCTACATTTATTAGCATGCTGTGTTTATAAGCACGCTACATTTATTAGCATGCTGTGTGCATTAGTATGCAGTATTCATTAACATGCTGTGTTTATTACCATGCTACTTTCATTAGCCTGCTCCTTTTATTAGTACTTTAGTCTAGTTACAGTACTTTATTAGTACTAAGTCATTTGTCCTTTTTCAGATCCCCATCTCTGCACTGGTGTCATTTGTTGAAGCCCTGGAGGTGGGCTACAGCAAACACAAGAACCCCTACCACAACTTGATGCACGCCGCGGACGTCACACAGACGGTCCACTACCTCCTCCTGAAGACCGGGATGGTGGTGAGGGCCGTGTAGGAATGCCTTGCTTGGGCCTCGAAATGCCATCAGCTTAAGCCTCCACTCGAGTTTAACACCCTGCTAGCTCTGAGAACCTCTCATATCCTGAGCCTCCAAATATCGCCTTCATGTCTCAGTGTTCTCCGGGGACAAGCTAATAAATAGCTCGGGTTTGACCGCACCCCCCAGGAGGATGTGACAGCCCAGAATCCCTCCATAAATGCCATCACTTCGCTAACATCTCATTCATCTTGCACCCCAGGCACACGGGTGCAAGGACTAGGCAAAACACTGGGGACAATGAAGCAGCAAAACTGAGGTTCCAAGGTCACGGTGACCCCTTGTGGGGACTTCAGGGGGACCATTGAGCTGAACTGGGGCATATGTTGTTCAAAAGTGGACAAATCAGAAAGAGCAGAATCCAAACCCTAAATTATTTGAAGAGTTCCTGAAGATGCACCACAGTTTGAACTTCCTGTTGTATAATAAAGTTAGCATTTAGCTTAAGGCTGTTTCAGTAGGTAACAACCGTGACGAAGGGTCGACACAGTGGATAACCCCCAATCCAGAAGCAGGACTTTTGGGATCCTTTTGGAAAAACACTAACCAGCCTGTCTATACAACTTACCCAGCAGCCCAGGGGTAAAATAATGTCCCATAACAGACTTGTTAGTAGATAGTGGTACAGTAATCCTGGCAATGCCTTTCTCTAATTTTCACCTAGTTTCCAGTACTTTTATGACCTTGACTGTTGCCCAGCTACTCATCCATCAAAGGCTCCTTATATCAATTTCTAAGCATGTGAAGATACATATAGATTTGTCATGGCAGATATTTATTTTGCGTGTAGCTTTATCGATTACCTCTCTTTGTGACGATAAAGACAATCTCACAGGGACACCAACAGGCGTCAACCTCTCGTCCTCGAAGATACCTCTCATACTTTCTCTTCCTCTCCATTCTGTAATGGTTGCTGGACATTCATTATTGTCTCATTAATCAAGTGAGCCTCATTTCCAGTCACCACATTTTTGTTGTCAACTGTCGGAAACTGAGTCCTGAAAAGCTTTAAACGAACTTTTTAACGTTAATGTTAAAATTGTAAACATTAATATGAGCAATGTAACTTAGAAGGACATGCAACACTGTGTCTCTTCAAAGGACCTCATCCCACCGCCATAAATCAACCTCATTTATAGAGAAATGACCTGTGGTTAAATTAAATATAAATGGCCTTGATGGATTTCTGTGATCTGCATTTATTTAATGCACGTCACCATCAAACATACTGGGAAAAAACAGACAGGCCTATTAAAACAAAACCTATTAGTTTAGCACTCATTAAATTCCTCCACATTCAGGCTCAGAGACTTGCCTATTCACGCCGCGTGTAAATAACTCATCCCGAATGATGGGAAAGCAATGATGAGTCAACTCAGGATTCTTAATCAGTGCTTTGCAGCGGATTCAGGGGGGGAGGAGGAATGCTTTCTGTTAATTAAACCGTCAAAAGTGTCACGTTTGACAGAGTCAAGTAATCTCCCACTGGTAGGTCTGTCTAATTCCATTCACATGCAGAAAAACACTAGCAAAATGCCCTGAAGATGTGCCTGTGGTGGTACAATGAAATACAGGTCAGAATTACAAAGCTCCCTACCTGAATTACAATGCTAGAATTATAATATTACCAGCCTAAATTACAGTATTAAAATATGCTGACTAGCTGACTCACAAAGCTGGATCTTTCTGAATAACAGCATTACAAATACCTTAATTACAATTAAGGTACAAATACGTACCTTAATTACAGCGAACACCACAGTAATTAAAAGTGACAGATAGCATTGCAGAAATAGGATTCAGAAAATGAGTGGATTTTAATGAATGTGTGTGTCTAGAAGGATGAGGAGAATGAAGGGATGAGAAGATCACAGTGGTAATCTGGTGTGTTTGAGGTGAAAATGGGTTTTAGGGAGAGTAGAGAGCCACAGTGCTATGTATGTCCCAGCTTCAGCTGATACGAACCAAATAGGAAGGACAAAGAAACCAGGTTCCTGTTCAAGCTTTAAATGCTGAAGCTGAAGCTAGGTGTTCCAACAATACTTACGTATCTTATCGAAAACACAATCATCCTGGCTGGTCTGTTGGCACTCAGAACCCAAGGCAGCTACAGTCGACCAAACCGGCCAATCACTCACGTCGGATACAATCCCAGACACTGGAATTTCTGGAGTTTTCTGGGAAATAAAGATTAGTTGCAGTGGCTAACGTCACTCTAGTGAAGGTGTATATGTCTCTCTGTGTGGGCATGTAATTATCACATTCTGGGGACGAAATGTGATAAAAAAAAAAAAATCTTTTAGTTGTTACCTTATTTTTATTACCTTATTGGATATCTGTATCCATTCCCCACAACAGAAAACTGGATTTCCTAAAAATTTGTGAATGCAATCAAAAAACTAAAAATGCTAAAAGTCTTGTTGCTTATGGTAAAGGCTGGGTAGGTGGTAAGGTTGTGATAGTTAGATTAGGGTTATCTCCACAGCAATTAATGGAGAGTCTCTCCCCTCAAAGATATATATACATAATCTGTGTGTGTGTGTGTGTGTGTGTGTGTGTGTGTGTGTGTGAGAGAGTGAGTGTGCGTGCGCCCGCGCATCTCTACCACATGCGGCACTGGCTGTGAATCACGTCAGAAGAGCCTGGATAACAAACAAGCAGGCTCACTTAGAGTAAGTGAAAAAGGAGGATGAGAAAGAAAGAGAGAAAAAGCTCACAGAAGCTCACAGATATGGAAACAGCCAATCAGCAGATCAAAGAACCTCAGACCAGCCAATCCATCCGCTTAGAGTGACTGTCAGCCTTTAAGGGTGGGATAACAAGGATTACCCCGCTGATACAAAGTGGCACTTCTTTATAAAAAAGTGCCAGTTCTTTAAAAGCTCTCTAAATTATATAACAGAAAGCTAGAGTTGGTGCACAGTATATCTTCTATGCAGTATCTATAACAGAATTTAAATGGAGACTCTTTCTGTTTTCTGTATTTCTTCCTCTCTTTTCCTGCTCCCCATCCATTCAGCACTGGTTGACCGAGCTGGAGATCTTCGCCATGATCTTTGCGGCTGCTGTTCATGACTACGAGCACACAGGCACCACCAATAACTTCCACATACAGACCAGGTGTCAGTCCGCCTGCCCGTTTAGACACATCTTCACTCCATATCCAGTACAAAGTCAAAGTGTGGTTAACATTAGGGACATGTTCTCCTACTTGATTCACAAACATCCTCACCAAAAAATGCCGCTCTCTCCCCGCTCAGGTCAGACACAGCCATCTTGTACAACGACAGGGCCGTACTAGAGAACCACCACGTCAGCGCTGCTTACCGCCTTCTACAAGACGATGATGAGATGAACATCTTGTACAACTTGTCGAAAGACGATTGGAGGTGAGAAGCTGAGGTGTATGGTGGACCTGTTTGTCTAGAACTCCTAACTGATCCAAGTCCAGAGCATACAGCAGGTCTGGACCTCCTTATAGAACCAAGTCCAGAATATACAGCAGGTCTAGACCACTTTCCAGAACTAAGTCCAGAACATACAGTAGGTCTAGACCTCCTTACAGAACTAAGTTCACAATATGCAGCAGGTCTAGACCTCCTTACAAAACCAAGCCCAGAACATACAGCAGGTCTAGACCACCTTAAAGAACTAAGTCCAGAACATACAGCAGGTCTAGACTTCCTTATGAATCCAAGTCCACAACACACAGCAGCTTATTGACAGACGGTGATTCTGCTGGTGGACTAACCTCTTGAAACAGAAATGGGCTTGACCTCCTTCTGCACTGTGTCCACAGGGAGCTGAGAGCCCTAGTGGTGGAGATGGTCTTGGCCACAGACATGTCTTGTCACTTCCAACAGATTAAAGCCATGAAAAACTTCCTACAGCAGCCTGAAGGGTGAGCCACACATTGGCCTACATTGAGATTTATTTGGTGGCTTCTGGTGCAACCTAGTGAGAATATAGATTTATTTCGCAGTTCAGGGTGCTTAATACTGCCTGTAAATTGTTACTGTCTGTAAATTTACATGCCTTGAATTTACAAGTACTTTTCCTGCACTTTTTAAATATGATGTGTCCACTGTGAAAATTAAGTTTGATTAAGATTTTAACATGAATGGCCTCATTACCTCAGTTTGAGACAGAACTGCTTGACTGTTTACTGCCAAAAACATCTGTTTGACACATGTTAATGAATGGCTAGAAGGGAGGGAGGTGGGCAAGAAACCAGACCTATACACCAAAATAACGGGGGCATCAGTGTGTCTGTCTCAAGAAACATGACGTTCGTCTGCAGGATCGACAAGCCCAAAGCCTTATCGCTCCTGCTGCATACAGCGGACATCAGCCATCCTGCCAAGAAGTGGGAGCTGCATCACCGCTGGACCACCTCCCTTCTGGAGGAGTTCTTCAGGCAGGTGAGCCCCCCCCCCCTTCACAATGATATAAACACCATGTTAATCACTCACTCATTGTACCAAGTACAATCCACTGGCTCCAGCTGAAAACGGATTGGCCTCCTTCCCCTGTCACTCACTTATTCAAAACCTCCTCATTGGTGGAAGATGGGATCGTGACCGTGGCTTAATATGAAGTGACTGACGGATGGTGTGGGTCATCACTCATGCATTTCAGCAAAGTCATCCCCCATTTGTAATATATTCCATGGCACATTCTCCATTTTCCCTGAAAGTCTAATCCCATTCCAACTAAACGCCACAATTTATCTCCACGGTGTTCACGTCTGCACCCCCCCCCCCCCACACACCACTCATTGCCGTCCCTCTCCCACCCAGTCGGCTTTGTGTAATCTGCACTAAATGACTGCAACAGAGGTCCCACGAGGGATCAATACATCATTTGACTGCTGATGTTTTTATGTCTTTTGTTTTTTAAATAATGCGTAGATTTCCACCAATTAGGTCCATTCCATGTGCAACTTTTCCCGGAGGGCGGTGGGTGATCGTAAATGTGTATCCTGGTGCAGCCCTCGCTTTCTCCATCACAGGCAGGATGCCCCCCCCACCGTGGGCGGCCGATAATAGTGCGAGCCGTGGCTGCCAGTTGTCACGCCGACAAACAGAGTGATTCATAAATTCAAATCAGGCAGGAGCCACGGCCGCGGGCTTCAGCCTCTGGGGGGCGCTCACGCTCATTCTCACACACATGGGCCGCACGCTGCCGTCACGAAGGAAGGTGTGAGAGAGTGAGTGCGAGAGAGAAAGAAGAGCAAGGGCATGACAAACAGAACATCATGCTATCTAACAGAGTACTGTTATACCTGTACTGGACAGACCCCACAACACACAATACTCCACACTCATACTCATACTTGCTTGTATTTCTTTCTTCTGTGGCATAATTATTAATGTTCATCTCTGTGTCTTTTCTGGGTTCCCTGTTTGTCATTTACTTTATTTATTCATTGTATTTGCCATATAGTATGGTACCTCAAGACTCCACATCGCGTCCAGTTCGTGAGTAATGCTAGGGTCTCTCTCTCTTTCATCAGGGAGACAAAGAAGCCGAACTGGGGCTACCGTTCTCTCCGCTGTGCGACCGCAAATCGACCATGGTGGCCCAGTCTCAGATCGGTCAGTTCTGTGCTTGTGTTTCTACTGTATGACCACAAGTCGACCAATAAATGGGTTATTTACTTTTCTGCTGTATGTCCACAACCACATAGGAGAAATCCAACCTCAGCCATTAGCTCTAAGCTTTAACTGGGTTAATGGTTTCCTTGTTTCTGCTGTACAACCACTAGTTGACCAGATTTGTGAGCCCAGCCTATAAGAAACATCTTTTGCCCTTGGGTCTAACATTCACCCAGATCATGTCTACCGCCTGCCTTTACAATGAGGTGCATTCTCCTTTTTTTAATCCTAGGGGCTCAAAGTTTGTACTTTCAAACCAGCCATGCTCTCAATTACTAATTAATCCAGTACTTTTGGCAAATACATTACTGCACTTGCACTTCAGTTATGGGGTAACTATCTATTACATGGCAATGCAAAAAGGGTTAATGGTTTAATGCAGGGGTGGGCAATCTTATCTGCAAAGAATTAGTGTGTATGCGGGTTTTCGCTGCAACTCCCTAATTAGGTCACTAATTAGAGGACTGATTGGCTTAAGAGTCCTCACACCTGGGTTTGAAAAGCTGACCTACTGTACAGGTTATCCCAAAAACCTGCATACACACTGGTCCTTTGCGAATAAGATTGCCCACCCCTGGTTTAATGTGTTTTTTTGCATTACAAACGATGATGAGACTATGGGTGTTTATCAATATGCGTACTTCAGCATACATGTATTCTTGTGTATCCACTTTACATTGTCTTCCATTGCTAAAGACCATTTCCAATACGCAAAAAGAGAAGTATAGAGGATGGTTAAAAATCCCTGGATATCGTTCTTGTCCCATCCCAAATATCAAGGATACATCAGTTGCATCCTCACCGAACAAGATCAATCCCATGATTCTTTGAACCCCAAGTTAGTTCTTGAGAGGCAAGTTAGCAAGTACGATTATTGTGTTATTGGTACTAAGAAACACCCCATAACTTTGCGTCCGTCTCGCCTTGTTTTTAAACGGTTTGCCCTTTAAGAAGGGTAATCACTGAGCTGTTGATTAGCTCATTTGCACGTTGCATCTAAAAAGGTTAAAATGACAGCCGTACGCTCCCGCCGGAATGCAAACTATGGCTCCAGAGCTCTGGCGAGGCAGAGGGAAAGGGTTCTGAGCCGCCTGGGTCATCTGTGTCTCCAGGGTTCATTGACTTCATTGTGGAGCCCACATTCACTGTGCTGACTGACATGACGGAGAAGATCGTGACGCCACTCATCGACGACGCCTCCCGTTCCGGCCTCGCAGGCTTCCGGCGCTCTAGGTGAGGACTTCCTATCATGTGACTTCCTACTTCCTGCCCCACTTCCTGTCAGTGAAAAGTGTCACTACTCACACCTGATGTAAAGTAATGGAGACACAAATGAGAGTTCTCCTTCCTTCATTTGATTTGAATCCCTACCTCTCAGTTTCCTTAGCAGCCACAGAAACTCACGTTGCTGGGTCACATTAGCCAGTCATGTCATTGTCATCTACGCCTGATTCTATCGTTTTTTTTCTTCCCTTTTTTCATCTTGCCGCTGCATAAGCATGGAATCAAGCTAAACGAAGTGATGCACAGAGCAAGCGATTTAAAATTCCCCCCACAAAATGTTTCCGGGAATGTTCCCGGCAACGTGACACCCATACAAATCCATTGTGTCATTCCGCAGAGATAAGGAGGCATCTAGAATCTGTTGTCATGGCAGCTGTGGGCCTGGAGGGGGCAAGTTATTGAGGTCGCAGCCCAAAAGGCTATAGCTTTGAACCGAACAATGGGACATTTTTAATTTTAATTAAAAATTATGGCTGATCAGAGGCTGTTAGTAACATAAATGTAAACAGCACAAGGTCATCACCCCCGTTCCGCCTGACAAGGGCTGCATGGTCTCATACACACAGAAACTCAAACCACCAACACTCCGCTGTCTCGGACCTTCGACACACATGTGTGCCCCATCGCCTCAGGGTCAGCCACATGGATACCTTTAATATGTAAACGAACATGCAGACACATGCAGAGACTCTATCCTGTGATTCTGAATGAAAACACTGCTGATACACACACACTAGATTCCAGATGGAGATTACATGGACTAAACCGTCACTCTCAAGCCCACACAAATCCATCCCTTTCTCTTTCAATGTCCTCCTCCCTAGTGGTACGGAGATGTGGAATGGCGCAGTCGAGCAGAGCATGAGAAGAACATCGCAAACACACTGGCTGTCATGCTATCCCTCAGTTCTGCTCAGACGTTTATATCGTCCAAGTGTGTGTTTGCTTCTGTCTTGCCAGATGTGCGGAGTGTGCGTTCTTCCCAGCAGACGGCTTCTTTCTGTAAACACGGTTTATTTTAGGGTTTGTTGGTTCACGTCCCGCTCGACACATGTTCTCTGTGGACTCACAGATAAATACATCATTTCTGCTGGTGGCTCCCACAGCTTTGATTGCTTGTGAGTCCCAAAGCCAACTATACTTACAGCGGGTCTCATTCCACTGTGGCTCCAAACCGACTGCAATTCCCTTTGTGCTGTGGGTTCCAATCTCACTTGTGTTTTATAGTTATGGGTGTCAGTTCCTCCCATGTTTTTCTTGATTCAAATGGTCCAAATCTCCTTTATTTATTTATTGTTTTTATAGGTTCTTATCCCGCAGTGTTTCTGAAGGTGTTTTGAGTCCAATTCCATCTACATCCTAGATCCTTCTGCATTCCTGTCTAGTGAAGCTGGGAAATACACCCATTTAAATGCAGTGCGTTTAGCTTTTTCTTGGCAGAAATCAGTAATGAGTCAGTTTGTTCCAGCTGTCCCCCCCCATCCTGAATTGAATTGAAGAGGAACAGGAAGGACATGCAAACTCTGCACACAAGGAGACAGGGTAAGATTAAAACTCCCAG
>JAODJW010000081.1:17735852-17753199 GCA_026777045.1 Hyperopisus bebe | reverse complement strand
AAACACCAGCACAGATGGGTGCCTGGATTCAGGCGAAGTCCCCCCTCTGCCCCCCAGCCCCCCCCCCTAATATGCCATGTGCATGTGAACGAGCGCCGTCAGCAACACAGGACACGGCCACGTCCTCCTCAGGAAGCAGCCCGGGCTCCGTGCACTTTCTGCACTGTGGGGGGGGGGGAGATACAGTAAGAACGGTGGGCACCTCGCATTCCGATGGGTGACAAAACAAACACGGTGACCAATCACAGAGATGGGTTGCGTGACAGCAGTAGGATGGAGGTGCATGGTACATACGGAGCACGGACGTCCTTCATACATGGGCGGCCTTAACGCTGCAGGCACAGAACTGAGCAGATATGGCTGGAAGCTCAGCATCACAAGGTAATGTTTGTAGGTCCATACCTGTGGTGATGTTTTTAGACTTTGTGGATATAGGGAACCACTCTGAAGTCTTCCCGAATATGGAGTGAATCATTTCAGAGGACACAGACCAGGAACCATGATGGGGGCACAGCCAAAGAAACCTCGTGACATGTCAGGGTCATGAGGTGACAAGAGTAAGCGGAATATATGTGTCCATATATATGGACCAGAACCAGGTTCTAGGCCCCTTGGAAGCATATCATATTAGGCTCCTACACAGGCCAATCCAATTATGTTCCAAATTTTTAAGGCCCCAATCGTCCTGTCTCACGCCCCCTATATGCCCTCCCTGACCACAGCTACACATACTGGACAGGAAGGAGATGATTATGGAGTAACAATCCACCTGGTATATACTTGGACCTGTGTAGACGACATAACTCAAGGTGAAAGGAATTTGACTGGATCTGGTTGTCCCACATTTTTAACTCCCAAAATCAGCCTATAATCAGTGAACATCATGACTGCCCCCAAACGAATGAGACAGCTCCAACTTTACAAACTTGCCTCATTTACCCAGCAAGAGTGATTCAGAAAGATCTGGATTAATTCTCTGGGCAACATGAAACCATAAATCACCCACAATGAGCTGGGTCACTGATTTAGTTGGAATAAAACTAAAATGTAACAGCTGACTAACACAAAGTGCACTCGATGTAACTTCACTCAGAACACACTGACTCTGGACCTGTGACGCCCTGAATGGTTACTACCATAAAACGCAAGCATTTAGGCCTAAATGTAATTCCAACATATCATATGCATAGAATATAATAGAACCGGATAGAATAGTAATACTTTATTAATCCCCATGGGGAAATGCTCCCTTTGCCTACCCCATCTCGCTTTCCAAGAGACATACAGACATACACTGGAAAGAGCGAGTTTGAGGGTCACAGCACAGGGTCAGCCACTGGGCAGCACCACTGGAGCGGGGGGGGTGAAGGCTGTGCGGAAGGGCCCAGACACATAGCTATACACACACACACACAAATATATATGTGTGTGTGTGTGTGTAGATGTGTACGAACTGGGGGGTGGGACGTGCCCCCCTCAATAGTTAATTTTGTCTTCACTCATTCCCCAATAAACAGACAGTTATATTTATATTACTATGTAAATATATACTCTCTCTTACACCACTGTATATTTTTGTCCTAAAACCCAATATCAAATCACACCTCATTGTCAACAAATCTGCACATTTTATGTATTTCGTTTTTAGTAGCCTAATTAATCTTGTTGTAAGAGGGGATATAAAGTTTTAATCAGGATTTGAATGCCCGTTAAACAGTATGTACCTTCCCGAAGCGGATGATGCTGGTATTAGCGTTCGGTCGGATTTGTTGACTGTGAATAAGAGCTTCTCGGTGCTTCCCGGTTACACGCGCCAGACGCGCGCTGCGGAGCGACGCTCCCGCGGGACTGAACCACGTGGCAGCCGCGGCCACGTGACGTCAGGACCAGATGGCATGGGTACCAGCTCTGGCAGTTGGCATCGGTGTCATTTCTCAAAAGAGAGAAAGAAAGCGGCAGCGAAGGAGAAGATCAGAGCATCGCCGTGACATGTCCAATGCCGAGCAAGAAATAGGCTTGCGCTGAATTTAAATGGGAATGGAAAAACAACTCTAAATGTTGCTACGAAATCTAGGTAAGAATAATCACTGGGGGATATTAATTTATTATCGGAAATCATGTGGTTGGGTTAGCGCTTTGTGAGAAAATATTCTTAGCCTTATTGCTTATTTTATCGCTTGTGGTATTACGTGTTTGTTATCTAAAAAGTCAGTCAGATCGTTCTAAGTTGCACATTCGGTATGTGGTGTAATTTATTTTTATCACACTTTCAAATAATCACTGATGATTCCCGGGTCAGACATATTATCATTGGTTTATGTCATGTTATAAGCATTTTCTTGATAATAGTTCATTTCGAGTTTTAATAATAATATTTGGTAACTGTTGCATAATCACATTGCAGATCATTTTTGTTGCGAGTCATTTAAACTGCCTTTGTACAGTTATGCACGGCGATTTTCAGCGGGTAGGATCTGCGACAGGATTGCTCTGACTTTGCGTTATTCCCGTCTCTGGTAGGGCAATGCCGACCTTACCCTACGAAGAGCCAGCAATGATGCCAGAGACCCAATTTGGCACCTTCCCTCGAGACTGTGTCGCTGAAATCAGGGTCAGGAAACAGGACCCCTTTCCGAAGATTGAAACGTCACCGATTTCCAACTCGGAGGCAGAAAGGAAGCCCCAGGAGGAAGAGTCGGAGAAGGACGACGATGAAAGCGAGGAAGGCCAAGACGAGAACGGGCAGCCCAGGCGCAGAGGACCAAGGAAAAAGAAGATGACCAAAGCGCGGATCGACAGGGTTAAACTGCGACGCATGGAAGCCAACGCCAGAGAGAGGAACAGGATGCATGGGCTAAACAATGCACTGGACAGCCTCCGAAAGGTGGTGCCCTGCTACTCCAAAACGCAGAAACTGTCCAAAATAGAGACGTTGCGCCTGGCGAAGAACTACATCTGGGCGCTGTCGGAAATCCTCAGCACCGGCAAGAGACCCGACCTGTTGACCTTCGTGCAAACTCTGTGCAAAGGCTTGTCCCAGCCCACCACCAACTTGGTAGCCGGCTGCCTCCAGCTTAACGCCAGGAACTTCATCGCGGATCACAACGGGGATGCGTCTCTGTGCGGCAGATCTCCGTACGACGCGCTGTACCCACCTTACCACAGCCCCGATGTCGGCACGCCCACCGGGCACGGCGGCCCCAGCGCGGACGGCGCTAAGGCCTTCAGATCATACAGTTATTGCAGTGCCTACGAGTCCTTCTATGAGAGCACGTCCCCCGAATGCACCAGTCCCCAGTTTGAGGGCCCCCATAGCCCGCCCATGAACTTCAACGGGATATTTTCCCTTAAACACGAAGATCCTGGTGAGTATGGCAAGAGCTGCCACTACGGCATGCGCTACTGCGCGGTACCCGGCAGAGGTGCCCTGGGCCAAAACTCCATGTTTAGGGGGTCCTGCGACATCCATTTCCCGTATGATATACACCTACGCGGCCAGGCCTTCTCCACCCAAGAGGAGCTAAGCACGACTTTTCACAATTGATGAGGAAAAAGCCAATCGCGGTCCCCTTTCGCCCTCTAATGACACAAAACGGACTCCACGTAGACGTTTATTAATAAAAACATACTGTACTTTATATGACAGCTAGTTGCAAGTCATTTCACATTAATGTGTTTTAATAATGGGGACATATTCGGTGACCATACAAGAAACAAGAAAATATCAAACGACCGTCTTTTATTTCTTGAAACAAGATGAACTGAATTTAACAGATAAGTGCTTTTTGTTTCGCTTGAATTGGGTTGAAATGTAAGAAGTACGTGTTGCCCTTGTTTAAATTATACAATTATACAGCATACATTTTGGCCTAACTGAAATAAATCACAATATACAGCTAATTGGCTACGGTAACTACACCGATACAGTGTTTCATAATTATAAATCGGCGTTTAACTGCTGCGGTCCGGGGCTCATTTTTATGTGTTACGAGTAATCTGGTGTAATAAATACAAAAGCAATAAAGGGAAAACGAACTATGCAATAAAAATCGTTTTTGCCCTTAAAATACCATTGTTGAAATCGAATAAAAGTAGGCCTACGTATTAATCGTATTAAGAAGTCATGGTGATTTGCCTGACAAATTTGTTTTATAAATTAGAAACTAAGTTCAACTCCACCGGATGACAAAGAAAAGTTATTTTTAACCGTACATTTCAATATGTGAAAAAGTGTAATACATGATAAATGCAGATTTTGTTTCCAGTTTTGAGTATTTAACTATAGAATGAATGGAGGATAATTAGTGGAGTGAGTTCCATTAATCACGTCGGCTTACGCGTAACATACGTGTGTCTATAAATTCCGAATGGTTACTGAGATTTGCCAAGCTATTCTAATTTTCCCGATTATGTGTGAATGCAAGTTCATAATAGGCTATATATATATATTTGTCGAGGTTTATTAACATCAGCCAGCCAGTTAGACACGGAGTGGTCGCGTGCGGTGGAACGCCTAAAAAAAGGGTCTTCACACGATTGCACATGCGGTGACGTCATTAGCGTTTTATGGAAATGGACACGCGGACGTGAATTTATGGGACCCGTCAATTAAAGTGTTTAAACAAAACACTACAGTTTACATGTAAATATTATTTGTTTGGAATGTGCGTTTTGTGGCAATGTATTATGCAGATGTAATGTTTTGTTTAACCATGAGTTCATTTTTTTTTGTTATTATGTTTTACCTTCTCACAAATGTACAGTTGTTATTCATGTTGAGGTCTTGTACCTATGGTGGTTCAAAATCATATTTACAAGCCTAGCTAAATGTACATTGTAGGAATGAAACCTGTAGAATATTCTCGGTGGAAATGATTGTATTCAAGTGTCTTATCATTTTAAGAGCGTGGAGATTCTCTGCCTTAATTTCAATGAAACCTTTGGCACGTGTCAGTTATGCAATGGCATGGATGTCCTGAGTTGTGGCTTTGTACAAATTTTATGTTTCTATTTGATATCTTAAGACGAGGAGTTTTGTTAAGGACGAAAATCCGTCATGCACTAAACTGTTACTCTACATATTTGTAATTGACAATGACGTTGTTTTGTACAGCGAAATGAAAATAAAACTATAAAACGAAACCTTTCGATTTCGATGTTTTAAAGGCGATATTCTGCGCCTCATTAGTGAAGATATCAAATAATTTGCTTTATGTTACACAGCATATCAGATTTAGAGTAATTAGATAGGAAAACGTTTTCTTTCAGTGAATTTTAACAAATTCTACATTCATTTTATACATTTTATACAATTCAGTCTGCAGTTTGCAGTTACATGGTCCACAGCTTTTTAGATTACCACATTTCTGTATAATACACATTAAATAGCCAGTTTTAAATAGGCCTACCAATACTGGTTATTATAATTAATTTCAGTTACATGTATATATACAGTTATGCATAGTACATTTTTTGTGCATTGAGATAATTAAAAACATAACAAAAATGTATAAACATTTACTATCGGTTTCTCTTTATATTTTATCATTGAATATTCTTTATGAATCGGGTTGTTTTATGTGATTTTTGCAGGTACTCAACGGGTAATTAATTCTTTTAAAATCGTGCATATACTGTAAGAAAATCTGTGTAAATTATCAGCTGCGAAAGTCACTGCAAAAAAATGTCGGGGCCTAGTTTAGGGTCCTGAGAGAAGCATATAGGTGCCATATAAGCGTCACACCAGGGGAGCTAAGAAATACTTCTTCCGAAAATTACATTTGTTTTTTACGCGACTAAACTTTATACAAATAATATCAAACACTACAGCGACCGCTCAAACAAAACAATATACTTGATGAGCATTTGTCTTAAAGACAAATTTAAAAAGACAATTTTAAATGTGTATTTTCGTTAGAGTTCCATATAAACGAATATATGACGCTATATCTTAAGTTATTTTACCTGCCGTTTTACGTCAAACACAATTATTCATGTTGAATTTGCTGTTATTCATACATGAAATTACTTGTTGCCCGATATCTTAGTTCAGCCTATTCGTAACGTGGAGTTTCGGTTATCCGTAAGTATAAATGTTTTATCAAAGCAACTATAAAAATTGTTGAAACGGTACCATCCCATACTTTAGACTATTTAAATCAGAGTAGCTGCAATATGAAACACTTGAATCATTCGAACCTCAGGGACAAATTAAAGAGGGTGCAGTAAGTAACCATAGGCCTATATGTCTAATAGATATAGGCACTTCGACATGTTTGACTGCTGCGGGTAACCGCATTCGGGTAAAAGAACAGCATATTATATATTGAATAACTCTTTGTGAGCGACCGAGGTCATTGATGTGTCAAAAGTAAAAAACAGAAGTTGCCTCCTGAGAGCCAAAAGTAGCTCGGGAGTTGGACGCCGGCCAGACAGCGACAGACTGCGGATGCGAGAATGAGCTCGGCCTCTCGGTAATCCCTTTGCGGCTGTGCACCAGTATCTCCAGAGAAGAGCATGACAGCAAGCGAAACCAAGGTATCGGACAACTTACCTCACGACGGCCTGCACCGATCAGGGGACTTCGCGTCACGCCACGGTGCACCCAGCCGACTTGGGTGGCTTTTATTGCGCTCTTTGTCTCATGGCGCATGACCAGTGAGACCGCTTTTTGGCAATTACCCAACTTTTATTACTGAAAGAACTACATTTCTAGGGGTTCTGTAGAGACACATGCATGCTGCATTACATATTTTCAGAATACTGAGATTATGTGAATGAATAAATGAAATATTTGAGCCAGGACTATAATGGATTTAACATGGGTTCATACATTTTATCTCGTTTGCCTCGGCGCCAGTTCCACAGCAAATCAGTATGTCGAGTCAAGCGCGGCCTAACCGGCGTCTCAGAATGACTGATTATTTACCGATTTCGGTCATTATTCGCCGTATTTGTAGCCACTATATAGTTACAGCCGGATCGCAGTCCCTCGATCCGTGACCCCGGGTTAGTGAGTCTCCTTCACGGTGCCTATATGTGAACAGTAATAATAATTTTAGTCGGATATAAAAATTTATTTCCATACGCAAGTCGTAGTTAACAGGTAGAACTAAGGGAAATTTACAGTGATCAACTCACCTAATAATAACATTATTATTATTGACAATAATAATGAATAATAATAATAATGATAATAATAATAACAATAATAATAAGACAATAATAACAACAGCAACGATGATAATAATAATAACAATAACAATAATAATTATTTGACGTTACTGTTGCTACTATGGTTATTATTATTATTATTGTTAAATATAGACTATTAAATATATCTATCAACTGTGACACCCAACAGAAAACATATTTTATTTTAAACCGGTCTGTAACAAAACCCCAAACCATGACCCATCTGTCAAGCACTAATTAAAAAGAAAACAGTGTGGCACGTGCCTATTTAAAGACTTGGCAGGCACCGCGCGACTGCTGGAAATCAGCCACTGTTCGCCAGTGGGTTCAGCATTCTTTAATGGCAGGTTGGATCTCCTTAATTCTGCCCCGTTTCGAGGTTATTACTTATGAAACTATACGGGGGAGACATACATTTTCACAACCATAGTAAATACGGCCACTGTGCCAAGAAACTATGCGCAAAATTGATTAATATGTCCTAAGCGAGTAATTTGTTTTATTGCTGCACATTTGTTTTCATGCGCTAAAATTAGTTTCTATGGACCTTTTTAATGAATGAAATGGACTAACATTGAAATACAAAACATTCCGTGCAATGCAGATTAAATAAATCCTGCTTTTTATGAATCAGCTAGGTAGGATTTCTTCCAGAAGTGACTGAAGGATGACAAACCCTGTCTGTAATTACCCACACGTTACCCGGAAGAAGGGCAGTAATATGTCTCCCAAGCCATCTCAGTGCTGCAAATCATTACCGGAAATTGCCGCTCTAGTCAAGAAGAAACTGCGCCCCCGCTCCACAGTTAGAATCATTGGCTTGATTAATAAGCTACCTCAAGGTTTACCGTAACAGGTCTTGTAATGCATTAATTACGGGGAAATATTTTATACGTCTCGTTAATAAATTAAGCCTACGGGAGAATGTCTCATAATGCCATGATTAATATATCCTATTTGCGCACTTCTCTTGAAATAATCTTATAGGTTGATCTATTAAGAAATAAGATAATTGGCCTATACATTAGGATATGCTAAAGCCATCCAATATTTTACCAGACGTTTGTTAAACCGTTTTAGAGCAATTTATCATTTTTACTTAATCAGGTATTATTAAAATAGCGTCTGTTTAAACGCTTTACACCAGCTCATATTGTTCAATGGGAGTGCTTCTTAACCCGTAATTTATTTTCTGCGTTTTAGACCGTTTTAAAGCAATTTCGGTTATGAGTATTGTCCAAAAAGCAGTCGGTTTGTTTGTCGTAGGCCTACTTATTGAGCGCCAGTTCCCTGAAATTTGCTTCAGTATATATCCAAAAATCCATCTTCCGTACCCGCTTGTCCTTTGCAGCGTCGATGAGGTCCGGTGCAAACAGCAAGACAGGAAATAATACCTCAGTTAAAGGCCAACCCAGTGCAGTAAGTAAAAATGGCAAACTTTATAAATCGGTCGCATGCAGGTAAATATTATAAGCTATGGAAGTTAATTTGATGAAAAGCATCTCTGCGGCAACAGAATATTATTACTAGGCGACTAAAATTTCCGTTTGGTGATGGTGTCGATTTTCTATGCAGATCAGACTTTTTGTGGGTTGTAGACACAAACGTGAAACTAAAATCAAACGTGCCACTGAAGTGGAAACTAACAATATCTTGCTTATTTAATGTGAATGCTGGGAATAAGATTTTTCATGTTTTAAAGTTATTATTTTCCACGTTCTCTTTCGGCCGAAAAAAGTCATACAGTACGCTGGTATTCGATGCTCAGCTGGGCCGGGGCTCTACGTAGGCTACACTTGCGCGGATCCTGGGTTCACATGTGCGGAGTTACACACTGTCCAAGCAGCTAAGTGCTAGCGATGTTATAATGTTAAAATAAACTCCTTCCTAAAACTCGAGCTACGTTTGCAACAACTAAGAGTTATTATTGCTGTTATATATTGCTCAGAGCCTCTTCTAGTGAATTTAAACAGGTAGCCTAGATATCTACTGAGGCTTTTCTAACAGAAGAACCTTTCTCAGTTTTGCCTGGTCCTATTGATTTCAAAGCAGGCTGCTGGACCTAAACATCACTGGCTGCCCGACATCTACTGCTATGCTTATCAAACATCAGGTTCAGAAGGTACCAAAGGGCTTATGCTGTAATATGCAGAAGAAGATTCAGTCACACGCTCTTCCTGAATTTCTTAATCACAGAAGCACCTGGGTGTTCAAATCAACTCCGGCAGAGTTAAACCACCTCAGAGATGGATCCAAACGCACCAGGATCTAACACTCACTCTGAGCTGGGCCAATTTCAGTGTGACATGGACACCTGGGTATCTTGGATACAAATAGTCCCGTCGCTGATAAATTCCTGCTAATTAAAAGTGAAAAACATCCTGCCCCTGTGATGCCGATTAGTCTGGTCACATGACCGAATGCACCCCCTCCCCCGGATTTTTTTTTTTTTTCGTGTTACTCACTTCCCCAAAACTCTACCCTCAGTCTTGCCACCACAGATGGTCTGGGAGACAGAATTCTCCCCATTAAATTCCTAATAATCTTTTTTTTTTTCATGAGTAGGAAAGCGGTGAAGCTGGGGGGGCGGGGTGGCCTCCTTTTAATTAGAGGGTTTTAGGAGGTAAGCCCATCTGAAACAGCCCATCCTCCGGGGAAGTGACTGCAGGTGCCAGCAACTCGTTTGCATTCCAGATCGGGGTCGTCCTGGACCTCAGCCTGGCTCGCTAGGGACCAGCCCCACTACCTGGACCTGGCACCTCTGTGTCAGCATCCTGGCCGCTTGGGGGTGGGGGGTGGCATTTGAGGGGGGCTACGGTCCATGAGGAGTCTGAGGGTACAGTGGAAAGCTGTGGCAATTAGTAAGTGTCCAGTTTCTAGCAGTACTTGCTGGGCATGTTTATAGTTATACAGGAACATAAATCAATATATACATCATTTACAGTTTATATCTACAGTGTATATGCAGTATATACTGTAAATATGCATACTTAGTATAGGAGAACTCTCTGGCCTCTAATAGGTGTGACTGTGGAATATGTGTAATGCTTTGACATTTTGATTAGCAAATAATAATGGGACATACTTCAGAAAGAGTCCTTACCAGATGGCCATTTTTGTAAGGTCTGCACTGCCCCCTTCAGTGCTGGAGGACTACAGGAGTGCACTGGAATACCATCAAAAACCAGAAGGGGATAAGAATGTGTTTAATATGTGAGGGGACATGATTTAAAATGAATAATCAACAAGATGCAATATTACATTAGCTTAATAGCATATTACATGCTCCTCGTTTTCTAAAGATATATGTTAAGAAGAATATTTCAAAACTACTTTTATGAGGAAAGAAAACCCAAGTTAACATTCATTTCAACATGTGTTTGATCTGTAGTTATTAGGGCTGTCAATAGATTAAAATATTTAATCATATTTAATTGCACAACTGTCCATAGTTAATCGAAAATTAATTGCAAATTAAATCATGAATTTATACAAAATTCAACATTTACCATTAAGGGATTTTTTCAGGTGTTAATATTCTTATCAATATTAGAGTTGCCAAGGCATGATTGCTTTTTGCAAATGTATGCATCTATTATTGGAAATCAATTACTAACAATAAACAACTACAAACATTGTCCTAAAATCATCAGAAACCCTTCATCACTTAAGAAAAACTCAAGCCCAACAAAAGATCGGTACATTGACCTGCCAAATATTACATATTACTTAGTCACATAACTAAGTGTACTGTAAAGTGTAGATCAGAGGTCGGCAACCTTTGTAAAGCAAAAAGCCATTACGCATATATGCATTTAACACAAAAACAAAACTTCAAGTACTTGCAAAAAAATAAAGAAATACATTTTTTTTTTGGGGGGGGGGGGAGGGGGGGTTAGGGTTCTCAGTTTCAAATCACTCGGACGCGTAACAGCACAAAGGTGACTAATATCAAAATATTGTTCAGTTCTAGTCTTCACCCTCACCCAAGTTCGTTTGGCTCTGCAGTTGTCTGCCCTTCACTCTCCACTTCACTACTTGTAACTGTGCTGACCAAGCAGTGCAAAATGTCCCCACCACTCCGAACTCAGCTGGCTATAATATGTAAATCATAGAAAATATAATAATTTTACGAAGATCTGGGAAGGCGTGGTGACGATTTACTACGAAAAATATATGAAAGAATTATAAGTCCCAATAAATTTAATAAACCTACATCCAATCTCGGACACTGAAGGAAACTCCGGAAAGCATACCATTTGACCGGAGACATACTCTCGTAGAGAATGACTTTGAAGAAGATGTAAATTATGCAGTTAAGACATCATAGAAGCGCCTGATTCACATATAGCTAAAGAAATACCTAAATGAAAAATAATAATATTAACCCATAAATAAATTATTTATATTCACGAAAGTATTATCCTAATATGTTAAGACATTAAAATGCGAATACGTCTATCGTTCTGAGAAGAGCCGCAGCCTAGTATGACATTTGATATTTAAGACTAGATATACTTCGGTGCTAACTTATTTCACATCGACAGTAACTGCAAATATCTTTGGTCTTGTCGATGAACCTATCTGATAGTTTTGAATCTGAACCTGCCATTCAAAATACCTTTTCTATTGATCATTATTTTTCCCAAGCTGCCGTCTGACTCACGTGTTAATGGCATCAAAGAAATTAGTCACGTTATAATGATTCCCGTTGGCGCGCTATTATCGCGTTAACTTAGACAGTCCTAGTAGTTATGTAATTCATATTTGGAGCATTCATACAGAGATCATTTTGCGCTTTTGTGTAGTGTTTAAGGTGTAAAGCAGAATATTATACACACATAACTTTGTATCAGTTTTTCTGATCTATGGTCATAACTATCCTCAGGATGCTGTTGCCATGGTGAGATGATGCCATAACAACATCCTGGTGGATAAAGATACTCATTGAATTAACATTTACACATTTATTTATTTAGCAGACACTCTTGATCAAATTGTAAAAATTAGTATAAAATTATTACCCCTGTAATGATAAGTCACTAGCAAAAGCCTCAAACCAATACAAATGACAAGGTGATTCTGTACTTCATACATATTAAGATATACGTAAAATGTATTTTAAACCCTGTCATCAGTTTAACTAATGTTTAGCCAAAACACATAAAATCTATGTACTCCAACATCTTGGCTTGGAATGTTTTGGCAAAGTTGTTCATTCAAAATAAATTCCGACCAGAAAGACATTTGTAGAATTAATGGCTAATTGAGATTCCTTGATTTGCCAATTAAACTTAATGGCCCATGGAATGTTGGGCGAGATATGTTTATTACAAAAAAGGGGGAGAGAAAGTCACCATTTGTTGCAGTGGGTCTGGCAGCCTCCCAGTTGTTAAAATTAGGCTCCAGTTTTACAGCTAGCATATTAATTCCCATCACCAGAGAGAGCGTGGTAGTATAGTAGGTGCCGTGTTAATGTCTCCCACATTCCCAGTTCTGTGGCTGAGATGTTTATCAGGGCTCTGGGAAGAGATCCTGGCTTTCACCACCTCTAATGTTTAACGCATTTAACGTTTATCTCCTTGTGCTGTGGGTCCCACCGAGGGCAAGGCCATGTCCCCCCATAATTAGGTGTCTGAGCAATTAAAAGGGTAAGTGTGTGTTTGTATGTACATGTGAAGCAAAAACTGAATTAACACTTTTTTTTGCCATTTGCACAAGTATGATCACATGACCAGGGGAACTCGTTTTGCATGTCCCATCTTACTGTCCTTTGAGGGACTCACATATGACATTTGTATCCCTCTCTTCTCACATGTGCTCATGAGTGTCTTGGTCAGTGTCCCCTTCCATGCAGCTATGAGTTGTGCCTGTACTCACGCGTCTCTCTGCAGCCACATCCTCACCCACTGGTCTCTGTGGCTGCATGTTCACGCATCTGCCGCGGGGAAAAGCCCTAGCTGGAATGTCGACTCGAGGCTGAAGCCCTCAACAGCAGCCCCTGTCACATGCTCTAGTCACATGACACATTGGTCACCCCGCGGCTGAAATAATCAATACACATGCGATGTGTATATTTTATACAGTAGACCTGCAGTGAAAACAAGCATTTTGAAAAACGCCAGATACCCTTATGCCCTGCTGAGGTCTCACTGTGGAGTGGCTTTTGTCTTTTGATACGGCATCCTCTCCTGGGGCGCGTGCCAACCATTTGTGGCATTCACTTTCCTCTTTTCCCCCTCTTTTCGCTCGCAGACATTTGACACGCCGCTCATTAACTAAATAAAACAGTCACACATTCTATCACGTGAAAGGTCCCTGCTCCCTGACTCCCCGCTTTCACCTTTTCTGCTCTCCGTGCGTGTGTCACATTTGCGCACATGTCACGGGTGCATGAAGTGTTTCTTTAGCGTAATTTCCTCTGGGATCTGCATTAGCGCTAATGCGTTTGGTGCTGCTGCATCGCAATCACAGGGATCTGGGATCCAGGCTGCTTGGCTGGTGTTTGGATTCCAGGAAAGGCCTCAATGGTGCCCCCTGGAGGCAGGACCCATAGCTGGTCTAGTGAAACTGCATGATTTAGGCGTTGTTTTGTCTCTATCTCGCTTTCTGTAAAATAAGCAGCATATGATGAGCGATCTGCTGTTAGAGGGCTCTTTGATTCAAGGGCTGTGGCTGTTTTATCCAGCATGTTCTTCCCTCTCTCACCCTGTTCCCCTCCCCTGCTGAGGCCGCAGACAGACGGACGGCACCGCGGTCTTGCCGCATTGCCGTCGACTGCATCAGAACCGCGGGGCGTCTGTGCGTGCATATGCCGCCGGATTCAGCGAGGGTATGGGTCTGTGTGTGTGTATGTGCGTGTGTGTGTGCGCGCATGTGTGTGTGTGGATTTTTTGATACAATTTTTCTGGTCCCCACAAAAATCTGTGAATGCAATCAGAAAACGAAAAATGCCTTAAGTCTCATATTTAGTTTGGTTACTTATGGTTAAGGTTAGGGCTGGGTGGGGGTTAAGGTCATCATGTTGTGATAAGAGTTTTCCCCATAGAAATGAATGGAGAGCCCCCACAAAAATATGTGTGATGGGATGATGCAGCCGATGATAATACGATGCACGTCTTTTATTTTTTATTTAGAATTATTCTGAAATTCAGAAATGTAGTAACCTCTCCTAAAAAACACCAAGAGGTCCTAAATGCTGCGGGTAAATCACAGGCCTTTATGTCGGTCCATAAGAAGCTGATATTTACAAACAGAGCAGGGGGAAGCTTATGACCTCTTAATCCACTGGATGCTTAAAAAAGAATTTCATCAAATGCCAAGAAGTAGATTGGCCAAAATCCTACCATCCTCTTAGTACGCTCAAATGGAGGATGTACTTCCCCTTGAAGCCGCGAATCCCGCTCGATAGCCAAGCCTATGTCCATTCTAGATTCAGGGTACCTTTATCATAAGTCTGGGATATTTAAGTGCTAAGTGTTTAACATCATCTTAGTAAAAATGTAATAGACTGTCTTATTGTAAGAAGCAATTATTCAACATAGTGAACTCTGACTAATTCTGATCAAATGGATTTTTTACCAAGGACATGGCATTTCAAAAATGTAGCCTACATAGTAATTTTTATCTGTCAAAACATTTTGCCTCTGACACATTTGTCTGTATACAGACTAGTGGACAATCTCTGGATAATCACTCTAGTTAGCACAGTAGGTGTGATCTACCTGTCTTGTTTTCTTTACTTGTATATACTCTGTGGTGCTGGATGGTTAGTGCTTTATTTTAATGCACTGTGTAATGTTATTTTTGTAATCTACTTTATTTCTCTTTAAAATGAGTAGTTACACATAAATTCCCTGTACTCTGGCTGTGGGAACTGATTCGGATTTTGATCCTCATTCTAAACCCTTACTGATTGTGTATCGTTACCTCTGAGTTTCCCTTTTTTAACTTGCTGATGAAAACGTCACCTACATTTGCCTAAACTGAGTTTTATTTTAAATGTGGTATCTTTCAGCATTTGTTAGTTTGGACTGCATCACAGCTTCCACATCTGCCTGGACTGCAGCAGAGTGGGGATCGCCCGTTTTTTTTTTCCCAGAACACGCTTCTCAGTTTTTGTGGGCTGGTGTTACACTCACAGACTGGGGTGGTTTTATTCCCGTCGTTAATCGTTTTTCTACAGACCCGATAAAAAAGAAATTTAACACCCTTCATGCCAGCTGAAAAAAATGCCATCGGACCCTCGAGATTCATCTGCTTTCATGTTACTAAGAAGGACTTTGTAGTTAATCTTTTTAGTGGCAGGATGTACAGATGAGGAATACACTGTTTTGGGGGGGAGGGGTGCGGGGAGCAAAAATGTGGATTTTATTGCAATTTTATTTTCTGTAGTTGTAAGCTATCACTTTACATACTTCCGAATGAGTTCAGGATGAGCCCAAATCCTGCTCCACTGTCATGAGTCCGATGAAACCAAACAATTACTGTACTTCTCCAATAGAGTCTTCCCTTATGTTCCTACCCATGACCCCATACAGATCTCAAAAAAAGAGCTTGCATGCATCAATATGCAGCAGTTACTCTCGGACCCTCAAGGGGGCAACGTGAGGGGGATGGGACGCTGACAAAATATAGGCAACCTATTTCAAAGGGTCTCCGCATATGAAGGCTGCTTTCTGCTGTTTCGTACCAGTGTTGTGTCCTTGGCGTGTTTTTCTCTGGCATGTGCTGGGGGGGCACAAACGGTGATTCACATAGGTCTGCCAAGGCCTGTGAGCTGTTCTAACGGGAGGCTGGGGTGAACAGTGTGTCAAGCCACATAAATAACATGTTTACCATGTTTATCAATGGGACCCAGAGATTCCACTTGTGTGACAATCCCCCAGTCCAGCAAATAATATTCTGTGGTGAATATACACAATCAGTTCTGTTACATACTGCAAAGGTAGTAGAACGTACTAGAAGCTTCGGTACAAGCACCCTAATTCACAGCTAACAAAAACATTTTCCCGTGCTATTAAAGTGATGTTTTAAGACAAAAATAACAAAAAAACCTGCGGGTGGGGGGGGGGGAGAGAGAGCAATAAACAGGCAGGCAGGTGTTGATGATGCAAATGAAACAGATGACAGATGGCCGGTGCGGAGCTCGCGTGCTGTGTGGATAATGGATAGAGGTAATCAAATTCCTCCGTGGCTCCGTGACTTTCTTTAGAACTTTCCCATCAAATGGCACGTTTTTCGGGAAACAAACGCCCAGGCCGCACCATGACGCTAACTCGCCCCGGAGGCCTGCGGGCCTTCACAGCGGTCACATGACCGTCACGCTCCCTTGAAGGCTCCATTGGGTACATGGAATTTCTACAAAATATTGTTTTTCCCCTTCTTTTTCCCCCCATTGTCATTTTTTTTCCCCTGAAATGTAATAGTTTGGGCAATCTCTCAAGTCTGGACCCCCAGCATGTTGTCTGGTATCTGTAACGGGCACTAGGGTGCCCCTGGAGGTTAATTAATATCCCACAAGAAATGGGTCTGACAGAAACACCCCATGGATACTAGAAAGATACCAGGTATACGACTCCCTCCCTCAGCAGTGACATTATGCAGCACCACCCTGAATGGTATCACTAAACAGGCCTCAGCAGTGAGATCATGCAGTGCCCCTCTGGAATGGTATCACTGAACAGGTTTCAGCAGTGAGATCATGCAGTGGCCCTCTGGAATGGTATCACCAAGTAGGCCTCGGCAGTGAGATCATACAGTGCCCCCCCTGAAATGGTATCACTGAACAAGCCTTAGCAGTGAGAGCATGCAATGCCCCCTACAATGCCACCAGCTTTCGCCCGTCCAATGCAAGGTAAACTTCAGAGTCCAATAAGGTGTCACCTGCACAAAGCATATTCCTAACGTAAGGTAACTTTACCTAGGTGACACTGTATCTGACTCATTCAGCTACATAGCAAATGGAGACCCCTTTTCCCTCTCAACACCATGCCCACCACTTCAGGAATGTTGTGTGCGCTAGCATGCTTTCTGGAAGCTCACGTTGGGGCTTCATCCCCCATCTCTGAATAGCTTATACCAGGGTTTCTCAACCCAGTCCTCGGGGACCACCAGACGGTCCACGTTTTTGATCTCTCCCAATTCCCTGGCA
>JAODJW010000081.1:17580013-17592768 GCA_026777045.1 Hyperopisus bebe | reverse complement strand
GATATGGGCCACCCATTTTGTATTTGTGTGCCACCCATATGGGCTTGCAATTTGGGAAGAGGTGGAGACACATTGTCCTAACTCTAGGTTGTAAATTGAACACTATAAGAGGGGTAATGGTGCATGGCTGGGCTCTTATTGTTCTAACAAGTGTTTGTTTACATGGCACAAGAGAAGCTTTTCAAAAGTGGCATCAGAAAGGCAGTTTCTCTTTGGTCTGAAAATATCCTTTCCTATGCTAAACAATCTTTCACAGGCTGCACTTGCTGGGACCCCTGTATTGTGTCAATACTTTTTAATAATTGAGCTGGATGCATCATCAGCTTGATAAACCTGGATTCATTTTCATTACTTTTAAGTGTTTTTTATTTAATAATTAGTTAAAACCCAGGACATAATTTGGGCAAAGTTTATAAGTAAATAAATACTGTATCGCGGAGGTACCGGCGGGCAGCGCAGCATGTTGGACTGATGCCAGCTTGTAAGTAGTTCTCAGTAATTGCTTGTGTTATGTCATGTATAATCGTTAATGTTTATTGTTGTACGTAGTGTGCGTGTATGTGTGCGTGCACCCACCGTGTGTATGAGGAATAAACGGGGCGATGTGCACGGTGGGCAGTGCGAGTGTGTGTGATTGTAGTAATACTGGTGATTTAACCCCTGAACTATCTCTGCTGTTAAATTATTGCGAGAATGGTTCGGCCGCCCACTAATTCAATACCTTATTGTAAATAGTATACTGTGTATGCGCGCGCGTAAGTCAGCCTGTTTGCTTGCCTGGCGCCACAGAGTCACAGAACAGCATCGCTTACACAGACAGCCGCAGTGCATTCAGGACAGAAACTGAAACTGAAGTATCGACCTCATGACGCTGCCATACGCATGCGTGTTTCGACAGACAGGCAGTAGAAGCAGAGTAGAAGGTTGTGCACGAACACGCTTTCTGATTTCTGATTGTTGCGTTTCAAAATCATATTGCAGAGGAAACCTCTGCTCTTCTCAGACATGTCCTGGAAATTGTAGCTTTTATGGACGCTACGTCGCTACTTGATCAAAAAAAAAATAAATAAATAACGTGACTACTGGAAAGTTATTTGATTCAGAAATCAGCGACGCTACAGACAAGCTACTAGTTGTTAAACGTAGTTAAACTAATAGCTTCGCTACATGTAGCGGCGCTACCGCCCGTCACTGAGGGTTCTTATGTTGTTGCGTTTCCTTCACTTTTATCTCTCACCCTTGTCCTAGACCATGATTCTTGCCTATGTCCTTTTGGTGCTGGCACTACTCTCATTTTGTCCACTTTTCCAGCCTGTAAGTGACTCCCTGTGGTATTATCTCCTCTAAATCCTCCACCACTGCATTAAATCCTCCTCTGTGACTCAGTTGTTGCTTTTTTCCTCTTCCTGTCTGGATTCATCCTCTTCCCCATAATCTTTGGTTCAGTTCAAACTCCACCCACAGACAGGCTGCAGTGCCTTCATTGGTCGCAGGGGGTTTCTGTGAGTGGAGCAGCGTCACTGATGATCTAATTCAGGTTTTCTGTGAAAAGTGATTTTGTGCTGCTGTCGTGATGGACTCTCAGTAGCCATTGCTGATGTTCTGTTCTGCATGAAGCTGCTGCACTTTGCTTTTATTTGCTTGAAGCCTGCCTGCTGCCAAAGCAGTTAAGGCCTTTCCTTCCTCCTTTGACCCTCCATCAATGAGATATATCCACCCACAGGATTCACAGTCAGTGGGGGTGTATCACTGCGTTGTTTGTTATACACCACACAGAACATGTTGTGCAGAATTTTGACCATGGCAGCCATTTCTGAAATGCTGCAGTCAGAGGGCCAGGCACTAAGCTTAGCTTCACACTGACATTTTGTTCCTTTTACTGTAGGTCCTCCAACTTGCAGGGAAATATTGTGTGACTTTAAGTATAATTCCAGAGAGGACACACACTGCAAATTGATACTGAAATCATGCGCAATTTCTGTTACACTGTATAATTACAGAGGACACACACTGTAAATGGAAACTATAATTATGTACCATTACTGTTACACTGCATAAGTCATAAGTACAGAGAGGACACACACTGTAACTGGGTTCTGTAGTCATGTACCATTACTGTTACACTGTACAATTACAAAGAGAACACACAATGTAAATGGATACTGTAACCATGTAACGTTCCCCATACAATCCGGTTTATTTGTTTATTTATCCTTGCGGATGTGTGGTAATGGTAGACTCATCAATTTTGAAATAATTTGCGAAATAAACTGCATATATTTGGAAATTATCCATACATATACTTGTTTACTTAAAATATATCTTTGTTCATAAGGTATTCAATTTTATATTCATAGGATGCTACATCACCTTTAGAACTGCATGCATGTTTGCCATATTTTACAGACGTGTGGGGCCTTTTCTACATTAGAGTATTTTTATTTATCTTATTTGGCTCTCCAAACTTGATGAATTTGCTTCCATCTTCTGCAAAAACAAGTGAACACATGTTATGAGAACATGTCACTAGTTACTAGGATCACCACTTAAACCACAACACCGGTACAAAAGAAATGTAATACTGAACAGCTTTCAAAAATGTGGTCCCACGGTACCTTTTCAGTACTGGTATCCTGCGCAGCACTGGCAATCCTCTCGTTTTGTACTCTTTTCAGTCTGTGGTGACTCCCTGTGGTATCGCCTCTAAATCCTCCACAGCTGCATTGAATGCTCCTCAGTGGATGTCAGTTGTCTTTTTTCTCCACTTCCAGTCTGGATTCATCCTCTCCTCCTTAATCTCTGGTTCAGTTCACACCCCTGTGGGTTTCCCTGGTCTCCAGCTCTCACTCCAGGACCTTGAGTCTCCACGAAAAAGAGAGGTTGGTGGCTCCACCCACAGACAAGCTACAGCACCCTCACTGTTTGCATGGGTTTTCTGTGAGTGGCACAGTGTCACTGACACACTCGCAGGGTGTGGTTCACCACATAGTTCACAATGAACTACAGATGCCGCATCCAGGGGATCAGACAATAACCAAAACACCTCAGTCAGCATCATTTCCTCCCCCTTTTTCTGGTCAGGTACACAGTGGCCCTCCATAGAGACCCTATAGACCCCACAGAGACGTATAATCACACAGTGTCTGTGCATTTGCTACATGTTACTGTGCGCGTGTGTTGCACCTTATCTTGCACCATATCAGTGGTATCAGAGCAGACCAGGAAGAGAGAGCCAGTCTTCAGAGGGCTGGGGTCTCTGACAGACTCAGTCATGGCTCCTCTCCTCTTCCTCCTCCACATCTTCTTCATTACATTGCCAGGTAAAACAGAACTATTTACCATTACCGAATGTTCATGATTTCACCAGAAAGGATCATAAAACTGAATTACAGCAGTTTATATTTTTAGACTGATGGCAAATTTTCTTAGAAAAACAATTCATTGCTATGAAATATTTTAACCTGTTTTTTGTTGGGAGTGGCACATTGGTTAGAAATTCTGCTTTACATCTCTGGAACCAGGGTTTGAGTCTCTGCTCTGGTTCGATGTGTGAGGAGTTTGAATGTTCTCCCTGTAGGGTTTCCTCCAGGTTCTTTTGCTTACCCCTAACAGTCCAAAAACATGCTGAGGTGATTGGAGTTACCACATTGTCTATAGGTGTAAATCACATGTGTGCCCTGCAATGGGTTGGCACCCCATCCTGGGTTATTCCCTGCCTTGCACCTATAGCTTCTAGTAAAGCGCTCTGGAATTGGAAGGGTGAATGTGTTAACCGGCCTTAGACTCTTAGCGAAAAAAATAAACAACAAAAAAAGAACGACAAAACAAACAAGCGAAGACAGAGCATAAAAGACAAAAGGCAGAGCAGCAGCGGCAGAGCAAGCAGGGTGGCAGCAGAGCAGGCCAAGCCGCAGCAACTAAATCAGTGACATTTATGGTGCCCCCTGCAGACACCACCCTGCATCTACAGTTCTAGTCGCAGACCATGAAACAGTTGATCAGTGCAACCACTGAGTCAAACACAAAAAAGCAGCAACAGACTGTGGACAAGCCACCCCATACCTATGACAAAAAGCAGAAGTCGGGTAACCAGAAGTGTACCAGGCTCTCAGCATCAGGTTCCCCCAACCCATCACTACTGACCTATATAGAGAGCCCACTTTCACATCACTTTATTGGGTGAATTAAAGGGCCAGCAACATAAATACTCATCCAGCTACATATGGATGTTATATTTAATTACTTGGTCTTAATGTTGGGCATCATTTATTATTATTTAAACTGGTTGCATTGAACACAATGAGATGGGAGATTAAAAAAAGCACAATTTGATGATAACACTGAGCCATCTCCTTACATACAGCAGGACACCGAAGTGAAACTGATATATTTTGATACCCAGAGGAGTGGGTGGCAGTGGTAAAACTCGCCAACCAGGGGTGGGGGGGGTCTGGCAGTGAAGCTTGAGTTCGCCCATGTTGTCTTCGTTTGGTTTGGCTACATGACAAACCACATTTTCATCTCGTTGCCATGGCAACATAAGACTGCCGGTCTTGTGGGCAAACCGTCAGACTCGACGCCTGTGGTTGCTTGTCTAAAGGAAGTATGTGAATACTTAGCAATTGATATATATGACAAAACTCAAAACTCAGGTATTAAATACTTTAAATTTGAAATTAGTTATTTAGATTAGATTAGTTTTTTTCCTGAAAACTGGAATTTACTCACGTGCTGAATTGCATAATTTATTGCATTGAAAATAACAATGTCTCATCAGATGAAAGGAGGTTTACATGGATGCTATGGAAATGCTGGGTAAATCAAACACAGTCTAAGAAATAATTTCTGCCAGTGACTGTGTACACAGTGAGTTGCTAAGTCACCATTTACACCCTGCAGGTGGATAGTGTGAGGACATTCAGGTATTTAACTGCACAGAGTGGAGTATCTCCCGTAACAATTCAAGAGAAGATCAACTTCCAGCAGAACAACTGAGATGGATTGATAACACTAAAACCCTTTTAAAGTTTTGGGGTGAGCTGCCTCTTCATAGGTTACCATATAAATCATTACACTGGTACTAATTACACTATTACAGACATTGCTAATGGTTTAATATTCCAAAGCAAATCCAAGTGTGTAAATATAGTGTAGAATCCTGCATGGTCACAAGAGGGCAAACAGATAGTTTGATGATATTAACGTATACTAACATCGGTAACTACAAGTTATTACACAGTGCCATGTTTTAAGTGGTTAAATAGCCAAGCACAATGAGCTGTGCAGGAAGTTTTTTTTATATTCAAGCACTGGCTGGATTAGCATATCCTACCATGCTCGTGAGCCATTCATTTTTCAGTCTTGTGATTATGATCTTGTGATTTCTATGCATAATCCCTAATATTCCTTAATCATTAAAATAATTTCTGATTTAAAGTGTGTTTTTAATTTCAGTGATATGATTCAGTGAAATGTGTATAATTTACCGTGAACAATACTTAACTGTTTTTTCTTAAATGGTATCATTGCAATACCAGTATCGTGATATTTAAACTGCTATTGGTATTGAGGTCATAATTTCAGCATTGCAACAATGCTAATTAGTACCAGCACCAAAACGACAAAGGAAAGAAATATGGTCTAGGACAGAGAAGAGAGATTAAAGTGAGGTAAATGCAACAGTACAAGAGCCCATCACAAATCCTGTGACTCGAACCTTCAGGGCTACAAGACTCAGCACCAAGCCCAGCAGTAGGATGTTTAGATTGGCATCATTTCCAAACTGGGCCAGAGTTTACGCTATATAGTCACCAAGAACACAATTATGTAACTCTGTTTCCCTCTGTATTGTTATTTTACTCAACAAGACAAAGAAACAGGAAGTGGTCTAACAAAATGACTCATTTAAATAATTACCTTACTCTGTTTTTGGTGGGGAGTGGGGGCATGGGCTTTAACAGGCCAACACAAATAATTACAATTGGTGTCTCCTTCAGATACATTTCCCCTTTTCTGAAGGCATCGCAGGCAGTCCAAGGACTTTAAAAGATCGTTTTCTTCTTTGGCCCCACAGCAACGTAGGTCACATCAGAGGGGGGGCATTCTGAGGGGAGAAAAGACACTTATGATGAGACATCATGGTCTCTGAAAGGGGGATTTACAGGTAACTTTATGAACTCCATTCAACAGGCAATTTATCTGTCTTTGTTACAGAGTTGGTAAATTATTTATTTATATCCTAATACTTGTGTCTGGGTTTTTGCTGTCTCGTATTAGCTACTGCTATACAGGGGAATCTTACCCTGTCTGTCCTGTAGATTAAAGAGCTGTATGTCACTTCATCCCCAGGGTCTACAGAGGGCTAGAGAGGGAACAAACACTGTAAATGGATACAGTAGTCATGTACCATTACTGTTACACCTTATAATTACAGAGAGTACATACACTGTAAATGGATACTATAATCATGTACCATTACTGTTACACTGGATAATAACAAACTGGACACACTGCAAATGGATACTGTAATCATGCACCATTACTGTTACACTGTATAATTTCAGAGAGGACACACACTGTAAATGGATACTGTAACCATATAACGTTCCCCATACAATACGGTTTCAGAGCGTGTCACATGTTAATATTTATCCTGCCTACGTAACTGAGGTAATCAGAAATCATTTCATTTAACTAAAGGGAAACATTTTACTCAACTCACAGGTTGTGCTGATGGTTTCTTAAAGACCATGGTGCTGTAGATCAGCTCATCTCCAGGCTCTGTGGTCTGCTAAGATAAAACAACCCCATATATCTGCATTAGCCTTTTCCTAATAAATTTCATCCATTATAAACTGTTTTGGTCTTTTTTTGATGCCTTTTCTCTCAGGATTAACGCCACAGAGTGTGTATATTTCCAAACTAATGTGAGATAAAGTACGATATTAGGATATGCTGGTTCATGAGCACCAAAGCACAACATATGCTGCACAGCAAATGTGCCAGTGTTAAATTAACACTGCATAGTGTCTATATGGGTGTGTTAAGTCAATGAGTCTCCACCTCCACACATCTGCCCCATTTTAATATGCGCACAAGTCATAAGGATCAGAAGAGCCACCCCAGATTTACCCACCATCATGAGAAAGACTCTGACCAAAAAGCACTTTACAGCTTTTTCTTGTTTTATATTTATATGCTTTGCTGGCTCAGTTCTGATTGTTCTTGGAGATTAGAGAGCTGTGGTTCTGGTGGTTTATCTCTGATAAGTGGATTTATAGCATGTTGGTGTCAAGTCAGATAAAAACTCTAAGAGATGTGCTGGGCATGTCTCGTCAATGGCACGGGGCAAACCTTGAAAACCTTGCTACAGTGGGGTCAACTTCAATCGATACTGCAGGACCCATACACGGCAAATTAGACTGCATAACATAATTTATCAGGGCTGAGAAAAGGTGAGCTATCTTAATAGTTGGAGTGTATATGGAGTAAGTCCTTTTTGGTCAGAGTCTTTCTCATGATGGTGGGTAAATCTGGGGTGGTTCTTCTGATCCTTATGACTTGTGCGCATATTAAAATGGGGCAGATGTGTGGAGGTGGAGACTCATTGACTTAACACGTAAATTGTACACTATTAGAGTTAATAAGGATTAACACTGTAAAAACAACACTCACTGCACACTGTAAAGTGTTAAAAGTAACACTAAATGGTGTGGACCCATATATACACCATGCAGTGTTAATTTAAAACTGGCTGATTTGCTGTGTGGTATAAGCAACATGCATTATGTGGGTCACACTGGTAATGTGCAACAAACACAGATGCAGATGCAGAAATGGACACTCACAGGGTGGCTGGGTCTGTTTCTGTTACTGATCAGCGTTTCTGCAGAGACATGGTGGTTAAGCTAAGCTTCATTCACATCTGTATTGATCAATGCAAGCTTTGAGAACTAGTACTATCTGATTAATCAAATTATGAATTAAAAAGCAAATAACATCAATAATCAAATAACGTGGTTCAAATTCAGGTAAATGGTTATTTGATGTTTTTTCTCACTGGTTGTTCTTCGCAGAATCCAGATGATCATAACAGTGGCTATGATGAAAAGGAGCAAGACCAGTGTCAACAGAAGGATCATCTGACTGGAGGAGAACAAGAGAAGGAAAGTGATGGTTTAATACATGCAGGGTTTTATGCTGGATCGATGACAGGTTTTTTCCTATCTAACTTTGAATCTTGAATGACTTTTAAATTGAGTTTTCAGAGAAAGAAATGGGTTTGGCAGTTTACCTTGGTGATTTTGTGCTGTTCGGATTCTCATTAGTGTTGGACGTCAAGGCACCAGAGGGATATGTGTTCTCAGCCCATCCTGTTGGGTGTTTTGTTGCTGAAGTCAAACCGTCTCTCTGCTGTGTAGATGAAGTAAAACTTTCGGTTTGCTGTAAAGCTGTAGTCAGCTCTCCCTGTTTGGGTGAAACTCCCATTGCTGTGGAAGACCATGTTAAAACAGCAGTCAAAGCATTTTGAAACAACTTAAATCATAGTTACACAATTTTGTAAAATAGATGTTTAATAAAGATGTATACTACCAGTTAAAAAATACTGAAAATATCGTCCATATGGAACCTTAAAGATTTTATTACTGACTATTCGCCTTGTAATCAAAACTGTATCACATATTCTTAGAAAGTCCCAGATACTATATCACACAATGCATCAAAAAAGCATATTTCTCATGGGAAAGTATTGCTTTCTCACATAGAATGGGTAATGGGGTGGGGGGTGGGTTATATTCCTATAAAAGATGCTGCAGGCGCCAGGACTTTTTATGAACGCTGATGAACCCATAATTGCATGGTACATTGTCTAACAGGTCCTTGATCTGTTGGCTTCATAGGATGTACAGGCGGAACAAGAGCACAATCAAATAGAGGAGGATGAGATCTCTGAAGAAGATGAAGGGCAGAAGTATAACCCAGATCATGACGAGTCAGCTTCAGATGAGGAAAAACTCCCTGAAGACTATCAAGCTAAGAGAGAAACATTTTTATCTAACAATAAGCTTGAATAGTGCTCATAATTCTAAGGTGATCAGGGCAGGATGGCAGCAGTCTGTGATAAAGACCCTACCCCAGTGCCTACAAGAGTAGCTGTAAACATTTATTCATGTGTAGCAGGTTGCTTCTTCATGTAAAACCGGTGTAATCATTAAAATTCAGTCAAGAGGCTGTATCACAGGAATGTGGCAAAGGTAGGTCATTTTTTATCCTTGGCCAAAGGGAGTATACAAAATATTTAGACATATAGATGTATAATTCACCTTCCATCACCATCAGCTGTAGATAGACACCATCATCTGCTGCCCCGTGAATCTCCACTGCACACCAGTAAGTGTCAGAGTCCGTTTTCTGCAGGTTCCTCATGGTCACATTAAAGACCAGGTGGGCGGGGTCATCACTGATTGACACTTTCCCTGCTGTCTGATTGGAGTCAGAATGTGCCAATGTGGAGCAGGAATTCCAATCACGCCCTCTACACCAGTACTTCACATGGTCTTTATGCTTCTGATCATAGTAACATGGGATGGTGACAGATCCTCCTCTCTCTGCAGATACCCAGCTCACAGTCCTCACACACCGAGCAGCTGTGTGAACAGGAAAAAAAATCAAGTACTGGTCATTTATTTTAATCAAAATTCAGTATATGGGCATTGTATGAAATCGGTATGCAAATACTTCACTGACACTGGGATTAAAATTTGTGAAAGTCATTGCATCTTACCTTTAACCTCTATCAACAGAGACTGGAAGTCATCCATCTCACCAATTCCACCAATCTCTACAGCACACCAGTAGATACCAGTGTCACTTGTCTCCAGGTTCCTCATGGTTACATGGAAAACGAGCTGTGCAGGACTATCAGTGATTGACACTTTACTGGAGCTCTGTGGTGAGTCTGTGCGTGTCATGATTGTACAGGAGGACCATAATTGCCCTCTACACCAATATTTCACATGATCTTTATACTTCTGATCATAGAAACATGGGATAGTAAGAGCTTCTCCACTCTGTGCAGTTAAATACCTGAATGTCCTCACACTGTCATCACCTGCAGGGACATCATGTAAATGCTGCAATTAGCAACTCACGGTCTATACAGTCACTGGCAAAACCTATTTCCTAGACTGTGTTTTATTTACCCAGCATTTCTACAGCGTCCATGTAAACCTCCTTCCACCCTATGAGACATTGTTATTTTAAATGCAATAAATGATGCAATTCAATATGTGAGTTAATTCAAGTTTGCATGTTTAGTATATATACAAAAAAATTCATTTAATCTAAATAAGTAAGTTTAAACCTAAATTAAATGCCTGTGTTTGGAGTTGTTTTGGCTTATATACCAGTTACTAAGTACTCACATACTTCCTGCAGACAATCAGCGCACATTGAACACCACAGGTGACAAGTCTGACGGTTTGCCCACAAGACTCATAGGTTTATGTTACCATGGCAGTGAGATGAAAATGTCGATGTTTCTCATGTGGCCAAACCAAAGACAAAACGACGACATGGGGAAGGTCAAGTTTCACTGTCAGACACCCCCCCCCCCCACCCCTGTTTGGCAAGTATTTCTGTTGCCCTCCGCTCCTCTAGGCATTAGAATATATCAGTTTCACATTAATGCCCCACTGTGTGTAAGAAGACCCTGCCTTTGTTTGATGGCTCATTGCTATCACCAAATTGTGCAGGTTTTCTTTTAATTATCCATCTCACCATTTCCAATATGGCCAAGCTGACATGTATGGAACAGATCTTCCAGCAACTTGTAACAAAATAGTATATCACTAATAAAAATGATCGCAAAATAACAGTCAATGTACTTTTATTGATGCCCAACAACAAGGCAAAGCAATTAAAAGAAACATATATTGACTGAAATTGTTTCTAAGAAAATACAACCTGATATATTTATCCATTGGTTAATTCTTTTTATAATCCTTTCTAATGAACTTATGAATATTGCGATATGATCGAAATTTCTGTCTTACCTGGCAGTCTAATGAAGAAAATGTGGAGAAGGAAGAGGAGAGGAGCCATGACTGAGTCTGTCAGAGACCCCAGCCCTCTGAAGACTGGTTCTCTCTTCCTGGTCTCTCTCTTCCGCTCTGACATTACTGATATCTATCAATTTTACATTTTGTCTCTTTACTGCCACAGAGAATATAACAGGTGCAACACATGCACACTTGATCAAAAGGGGCACAAAATGACCTAATAGGATCATAATGTGAACAGTGTGAAGCTAAGCTTAGTGCCTGGCCCTCTGGCTACAGCATTTCTGAAACGGCCGCCATCATGACCTTTCAACACAACATGTTGTCTGTGGTCTATGATATAACATGATAAAGCGCCCTGGCTAACTGTGCATCCTGTGGGTGGAAACATCTTTTTGATTTGGGGGGGTTAGGGGAGACTTATTTGGCGGCAGGCAGGCTCCAAACAAGCAAATATAGCAAAGTAGGGTAAACTTATGCCGAGCAGAGTATCGACAGTTAGGGATCCATCAATGCCATTTTTTTCAAGGATATGAGTACTGATTTTTGCTTTCTGGTATTCACTGATACCACTTAGGGCTGGGCAATGCCTAGAAAAATAATGAACAATATTTTAATTTAAAAACAAGTGAAAGACAAATGAAAATACAGACAAACACACAAGTAAACATGTGCAGCACCATGTGGGGCATGAAAAAAAAATGATACCCAGATGACCAGTAGCAAAACTTGTCGAACACTGTGCTGATTTTGGTTTTTTTTTTCTTTTTGTGACACTGTTTAAATCCCAATATCAATAATACTTTGTGAGTCTATCACAACTGCAGTAGGCTAGAAAATCACTTTTCACAGAAAACCTGAATTAGATCATCAGTGACGCTGCTCCACTCACAGAAACCCCATGCGACCAATGAAGGCACTGCAGCCTGTCTGTGGGTGGAGCCGCCATCCTCTATTGCTGGAGTGAGAGCTGGAGGTCAGGAAAGCCCAGAGGGGCGATGAAGGATGGATGTGAGTTTGAAGGTAAAACTGTAAGCAGTATATCTTAAGTTTATGAAACGCCAAATGCGTTTAAAAAGTGTAAATCTGTAAGGTTTGCCAAGGTCCGCATACGCTGGCTGTTAAATGCAAAGGCAAGAAACATGGTCTAGGACAGAGCAGAGAGATCAAAGTGAGGGAAACATGGTGATATACGAGCCCATCACATATCCTGAGACTCAGAGCATCAGGGCTACGAGACTCAGCACCAAGCCCAGCAGCAGGATGTTTACACAGGGAGCCGAGATCGTCAACTGGCAGCATTTCCAGGCTGGGCCACAGTTTACGCTGCAAATGTCTCCCCCTACTGCACCAGAGAAGTCACAGCACAAGTAATTAACACTGTCCTAGCATAGCAAAGTCAATAATGAGAGAGAAATCTCGATCTACCCACATAACACAGGGAGAACAAGCCAGCTGCTGGGATATGAAGCCCCAGTGGTGGTTCTGGCTTGTATGGCACTCTGGGTGAACTCTATCCCCCCGTCAACAAAAATTATGAGTCCATCTCCCACCTCCTGTCCTCCCCCATTTTCAATGATATTTTGAACAATAAAATTAAATAATGATGAAAATTAAAGACACCGGCGGTGAGGGATGCCGTCAAGCTGAAGAAGGAGTCCTATCGGGCCTTTTTGGCCTGTGGGACTCCGGAAG
>JAODJW010000081.1:17460568-17470750 GCA_026777045.1 Hyperopisus bebe | reverse complement strand
TCTGTAGTGAGCAGCTTTGTCTTTACCCACTTCCTGTTCTCTGGTGGTCAGCTTCCTTTTCTGTAGTGAGCAGCTTTATATTTACCCACTTCCTGTTCTCTGGTGGTCAGCTCCCTTCCCTTTGTTGAGTTCTTACTTCCTCCATGATAAACAATTTGCTTCTTGCCAATGCACAGATCCTGGCCTCACATAATTTTTTATTCTTTCCGTGTTTCTTCAGTGTATGAAATCGCCAGTTCTTTGTGTCTATTCAATGTGAAGTAATGTGTGATTCATGATAAAGATGCACCCTTGCTGAAAATTTTAATCAAAACCAGCCATTTGAAATAAACAAGTAATACAAATAAGAATTCTAAATGTACGAACAGGATTTAACTCAGAAGACAGGATTTTCTAGCATTTAAATGAACAATGTCATGAGTTAAATGCTTTTCTGTCTCCAGTAAAGTGTGACTAATCCCCCCTATTCTATGCATGTAAACAACAATTTTTTAATCTAGTTTCTACTTTTTCTGGACCACATCTCCCGCTGACTTGGAACGAATAACACATTAATCTGCAAAGCCAAGAATTGCTTCACTTTTGGAATTCTTAAAACACACATTTCTGGGATTGATACTGAACATTGCAATTTACGTGACGACCATAGCCTCTGTTTTGGCTCAATGAGACACTGAGAGGTTCGAGATAAGTGACATGTTGAGCAAGGGAAGCGATAGCATAAATGATTGTGGAGGCGTATTTTATAGCGTCAAATTAGTCTGGGTGAAGGGTTGTCAACCTTGCTTAATTGTAATGGTCATGTGTCAGTGTCTATCGGGGGGACGTCTCTCCGGTATGTTTTCATTAGCCCAAAACAGGAAGTGAGATACAAACAGCTGTATTTGTGCCTCAGTCGCTTAGCTACATTATTTAGCTTTTCAACAGATGCTCGTATCTGAAGCAACATCTTAAAGATTTAAATTTTGTACCAGGTATTTTTTATAACCCAAGTGCTTCATACAATGGTACAAACAGGGAGATCAGTCTTTAACCATGACACCGTCTGCCTCTTGACTGAGATTGGTCTTTCGTTTCCCAGTGTTATTGACCCTTGATGTACAGTTGCCCTTTGAAATCAGCCTCGGTGCCAGTCCCGGGACTTTCCTTGCCGGTCCCAGACACTGGACGCCGTGATATTTGTAGATGTATGGAGTAGCTTTGCAATGGAACATTCTGCTGCTGTGTGTCCTTATTGCCCTGTCAGGTTACCACAGTGACTCTCCAGCCGCCGAAGAAGGAGACGGTAAATATCGCCGATTGTCAGGCACAGCTAATAGCCTAAACGAAAGTGTCCCGTTTGACAGACTAAGTGCCCCCTTGACAGATGGCTCTAGAACCAGTGCCTATTCCCATCATTAACAGTCCGACAGGTGATGAGGTGCCCCCCCGCCGTCATCTTGGTTTCTATGGAGGTGGGGCACCAATGTAGCCAGATGATTGCCACCAATCCAGACCTTGCCCGATGGGCAGATTCATTGTAGGGGTTTACGGCATTGAATGGCTGTTGTCTTAAGGTGGAGACGAGGATCTGAGCACGTAGAGGACCATGGATGTGCTGGACTGGAGGGAGGGTGATGGAGGAAGAGGACTCCTGACTCTCCTATTCCTGAATCTCCAGTAAAGATAAATGATGGAGAGAATTTTCATCATCGTCGTCCGGAATGAGGCCAGTCAGCCACCCCTCTCTGCCAGAGCCCGTCTCTCTTAATGCTGTCATTTTTAAAAAAGTCACGGATACGCTATCATTTCCTCTCTCTCTTTTTCTGAAGATGATAAAGCGTGTTGTTTTCAGGAAATATTTCAATACCATATTCTGGGGAAATGCGTCGGCATAATTAGTGCAGATGATTAACTACTAATGGGATAAATTAATCCCAGGATGTGGGATTGGGTTTGACAGTCCTTCACTAGAAGGTTGGATGTCATATATATTAACGCGAGATGACAGCATGTTAATTAGCATATGTCGTGTGGGTAGGGAGGGGCCAGCTAGGTTGTGTGTGTGAAGAGCCTGTGGCTGACCTGTGCATAGATGAAGTTCTCCTGGGGACCCATTTTGGCCCCTCCTGCGAAAACAGCCAGCTGTCTGGCATTCTGAACCATTGCTGGTGTCTAACTGAACTGCAATTCCTCCTTGGCAAACACCCTAGGAGCCAGCCCCCCCCCACATCTTCTAACGCTGCTGCTATATTCTGTGAAGGAGCAGGATGGTGACCCTTTATTGGTCAACGGTCAAACTCAAACACATCATTTAAGCCAACTGAGACTGTTTACAAACAGTGGGATCATGGGAAGTACGATCCTGCCAAAATCATAAGACATTCTCAGAACGGTTTAGGCCAACTCTGGGTCTAGCCAAGAACTCTTCTGTGGAAATGCTTCATCCTGTGTTTGTCTGTGGCTCCAAAGTTAGCAAGCGGCTAAACGGTTTATTTTGTAAAAGATCTGGAAGTTCTTACAGACAGTTGCACACGTAGCTACTTAGCATCCATTTCAGAGGAGGAAAAAATGTACTTTCCATTAGCAAAATAATGCACTGAAGAGTTCTGTCGAAGGCAGGTGTCTATGAATATTCACGATCGGTGTGCCTGCTAATTGTTTGGTTCCGATTCAGGGGTCCATCAATATGCGATTGCAGCTGCCAATCGTGCTGTGAGCTCATTAATATTGATGAGGGTGGGGATGGGGGGGCGGTCCTTGGCCGAAGACATAGAGGTGCTGCTCTGTGTTTTGATGGAACCCTCTTTCGTTGGTGTGAACAGGTGCCTGAGAAGGTGCCCGTTCAGGCTAATGCTAATGTGAAGCCAGGAATGCTGGGTATTTTCATGTTTTGAGACCATTAGACAGTGAAAATAAGGCGGAATTGGTGAGCTGATAAGCCGGTAGATCACGTAGTGCGTATTAAAAACTCAAATGTTTTTCACCTTGCCTAAAATCTGAAGGTGCCCTGGGTGGGGTCCTAAGAGATTCTGTGGAGCATCTCTGAGTTCTTTGTGTCCGATCCATCACACAGCGTCCGTTAGCAGCAGGTGTGTTGGAAGCTGTCTAACGAATTGGAATCTGCCCCAAGACCAGCCAAGCAATCATAATCCACACAGCTCCCAGTGGGAATAGGGGGGTGCTGGGTTCTTAGTTGCTGGTCATCTGTATGAACATTTCATCTGTGTCAGCAGTCGGTGTGTGGGGGTGGGGGGTACTGTGGGGAGGGTCATCTCAAAAAGTAAAGAATCCCCTGATCGACTCAAACGGGGAAATAAACAACGCATCCTCATAGGCCTGGGAGACCAGGCAGCAAGACACCAGTTTTAGGGACATTGAACATGGACAGGTCCCCAGACAGGTCCCCAGGAAATCTAATATTACCATCTGAGATTTGTAAGTACTTGCATTATTCCTGCTTCGATTTCGCCTGGTCTGACCAACGCTGTGCCGTATTTCCCCAGTGCACCTCGGTCATGCCAAATTATGGCTAGAGGTGAAGGATCCTGGGCCAAGGTAGGGTAGGAGACACGGGTAATCGCCAATGGGAATAGAGGTAGGAGATGCAGCAGAGAATGACCTTTGAGAGGCGCGGCGAAGAAGCTGATCTTATCAGCTTCCAACTTCTACTTTGGACATGAAGGAGTTTTTTCCCCTTACTTTCCTGTCTTTTATCGATTTTTCCAGACCAGTTAGAAACATTCAATCGCGCACCGCTGGCCGTGAAGGTATTGGCCTTAACTGACCCGGTTCAGAATGCATCCCATGGAAGCTGCCGAGGGCGATGAGCACCCAGTACGACAGGACAAACGGGACACTTCTTGGGAGCATGTTTGTGGGATGGATCCCGCTCTAAAAAACAGGCGGCATGGATGTGTCCGGAGTCAATGGAAAAGAGGCGCCCCCTAGCTGCAGTTTGTGTTAGTGAATTTGTCCGCCAGTGAAGGTTTACAGCGTGTCAGTATCTACCGCCCAAGCTAATGACGTGCCAGCTGGCTCCGTTTACAGAGCTGGAGTGTAAAAGGGGCCAGCTGGGGCTTGGGGGGGGCTGACAGAGGGGGGTTCGGGTTAAGCCAGAGATGTAAATAGACTGGCTCTTAGCTTATATGCTGCTTTGCTGTTTTGCTGTGAATTGCAGTGCACTGTGTTTATTTTGTTAATGGCATTTACTTTCTGTTTTTTTTGGACATATTTATGGATGTGCTTCTGTGCTTAATAATAATAAAGCTTCAGTTTAAAGTCCTGCCATTTCTGAAATACCACAGACTGTGTGTGAATGTGTGTGTGTGTCTGTATGTGTGTGTCTGCCTGTGTGTGTGTCTGCATGTGTGTATGTGTGTGTTGGTGTGTGTGTGAGCATGTGTATGTGGGTGTTTGTAGGGTGTTGCTAAAGAATTTGGGTCCCTTGAAAGCATATCAAATTGGGCCCCCCAGTCCAGACCGATCCAATTATTTTCCAAATTTTTTAGGGCCCCCTGTCTTACCAAATGTTCCCCACAATGTAATAAAAACCTGTTTCTTTGATGCTGTAGGGATCATTTTACAGGTGCCCACAAAGATGCAATCAAAAAAGTAAAAATGCCAAAAATCTTGTATTTTGTTTGGTTACTTATGGTTAAGGTTACGGCTGGGTATGGGTTAAGGTCGTCATGTTGGGATTAGAGTTTTCCCCATAGAAATGATTGGAGTCTCCACAAAGATATAATCTCCAACCTGTGTGTGTTTTTCTCCATTTGCATGCCTTTCTGTGCGTTATGTTTCCCCGTCTATACATTTACGTTTCCTCTGTTTGTGCCAGGCTGTTTACTGTGCTTCTTTGTGTGTGTGAGCGTGCAGGTGCATGTTTCTTTGTGTGTGTGTGTGTGTGTGTGTGTGTGTGTGTGCGTGAGACCACACCCTTTCTTCATGTGATGCCCGGTCAGCTGGCCGCAGCCACGCCAAGCTATCTCAGCTGACTTTAGCGGAAAAGTTAAGGTGCAGTGGAAGGGTCAGGGACCAGGCCTCCAGCTCTGTTCTCATTTTGAGCGTTTGGTTCCCCACTCCGTTCTCTCTCAGCTGAAGAACACTGCATGGGGGAATGTCAGATTGCAGTATGAGGGGTGGGAGGAACGGACTGCTTGTGTGTGTGTGTGTTCTGGCTTGTGATTGGCTCACACACAGGCTGAAAATGACAGTTGAGGGAAGAGGTGCATCCTGACTCAAAGATGGGCTGAAAATTACAGCTCTGTAGCTGCTTTCTGGTACATATTCCATTACCTGTGAATATGTGTGTCTGTGTTTGTGTATGTGTGTGTGTGTGCCTGGCCTTGTGTGTTTCTGTGTCTGACTATGTGTGTGTCTGGCTGTGTTTGTGCGTGTGTGTCTGCGTCTGACTGTGTCTGTCTGTGTGCCTGATTGTATGTCTGACTGTGTGTCTGACTGTGTGTGTGTGTGTGTGTGTGTCTGACTGTGTGTGTGTCTGTCTGACTGTGTGTGTGTGTCTGTCTGTGTATCTGTGTCTGACTGTGTGTCTGTGTGTGTGTGTCTGCCATATCTGAGTGGAGCTGGCATCCAACCCCACGCCACGTGTGCAGAAAGCAATGTGTGTGTGTGTGTGTGTGTGTGGGCACATAGCAAGTCACTCGCCTGTAGGACGTTAACATAACCAGTGGAAAACACCCCCTCTGCCACCTCACCCCAGTCCAACCACTCACTCATGCTTAAAGCCGCCACCCCACCATGACCATGGCCTGCTTTCATGCAGCGTGAGGGTTGGGGGAGGTGGGGGCAGCAGGAGTGTCAGCTGTCAGCTGGCTCATTAAAAGAAAAACCACAGTGCGCTCAATAGGAGCGCTGAGCCTGTATTACACCCCCTGGTGGCAAATAGTTTAATGGTCTGATAGGGAAAGTTTTAAGGTGGAAACACCAGACATCAACAGTGGGTTGACCACCTTAAAATGGGCAGCCGCCTGTCAATGATTAACCAGAAAGCTAACAACTAATAGAGGGGTGAGCTCGTCTAAGGGGAGGAGATTACCATTAATTGTTTTCTTGTGTGGGTCTGTTTACGGGTTACAGTCAGATCCCACCCCCCCCTTCTCGATCACCCCATTCCCTCCCCGATTGTGCCCTCATTACCTTTTTGACCATTAAGGTACGTAGCGAGAGGGAGAGACACTGCGATCTGGATTCGCTCCGCTGCTCATGCACCTGTAGCCGAGGCTGTAATTAAGTCTAATGTTGCACCTTAATTATGTTGGTACACACACGCGCGTGCACACAAACACACGCACACGCACACACTCATATGCGGCGGCTGTGCTCGCTGTAATTATCTGTAGGGACATTTAGGTCTGAGATGAAAGACTTGAGTGGGAGGTGCCAGGGTGAACCTGGATTTTTGATCGGGCTTAGAGGTGGATGTCCCAGGAATCCCAATTTTAAACATTTTTGAAGAGTTTTAAGCATAATGGTTCAGGAACAACAACATAGGGTAGAAAAAGCCTCACTGAAGGAATTGAACCATTTGAGAAAAGCTGGGGGGAGGGGGGGGTAAATATTGTATGTGGATGGCCAGTGTGTTGTACAGGGGACAGGAAAGATAAAAGCATTCAGTTGTACCACTCAAAGGCGCAGGACTTGGGGGACAGATTGGACAATGTTGGGACATGCGTACAAGGAAGGGAGGCCATTTTTAGCGCTGCCACGCTGTTGCATGAAACTGGGGGGTGAAAAACAAGTCGAATGACTTGCAAGTCTAATGGCTGCTTTGGAAACAAAAACCTGTGTCTCCATGTGAAGTTAGGATAATAATTAACACTACAATTTATTATCTATCAGAGATTTTTATGGAAGGTAAAACAGGCCCTGAAACCATTAAGGTGCTTTCTCAAGGGCTCAACACTAACATCACTCTGGTGACCCTGGGATTTGAAGCAGCAACCTTCCGATGACCGTAACAGCCTCTCAACCCAACCCACTAATAAACTAGCATTCGACGTGAGCACCCAGCGCTAACTATGACAGCCATAACCCCCACCCAGCCCTAACCATAAATATAACCATAGCCATAAGTAAGCAAACAAAATACAAGAATTCTTGCATTTTTAGTTTTCATTGCAGTCACAGATTTTTATAAAATAGAGTTTTCCCATACGGGGACCAGGAATCTGGTCCCCAAATGGTTAAAAAAATGGGTATTCATCATGTTGTGGGGACATTTGGTCCCCACAAGGTAATGTATACCTGGACCACACACACACACACACACACACACACACACACACACACACACACACACACACACACACAGAGCAATAGCAGTCTTGATACACCATGGTACCTCCTTACACACTAACAGGGCGATAAATACATTCACACAGACACTTGCACAATCTGCAGGTGTCATGAAGGACAGAACAAGCGACAGGCCTCAATAAAAGCAGGTATATCCGAGAGTGTTTCTGTGGAGAGAATTGGGGTGGGACACCACACACCACCCCCCCCCCCCCCCCCCCCCCCCCCCGCGCCTCTGCGAAAAATGCCGGAAAGGCAATTTAAAAGCACCAGGGGACTTTGTACATGCGTGTCAGGAACTGGGGGGCACGGTGTAATTGATAACGGCAGCCGGCGATGCATGAAGGAGTCAAGAAGCCTGCGAGCTGGAGGTGGTGATGAGGGGGGTGTTCATCATCGCCATGCTGGCCGTTACGCATCAGAGGTGGAAGCAAAACACAGCCGAATGGAAATCTAACACCATCCCCAAGACCTTTAGATATGGTGTTTTAGATACGGTGTCTCTGGTAAATTTGTTTGCAGCCTCTTCCTGCCCTCACACCCGACCCACTGTGCCCCCGTCTCATCCGGGGAAGCCGGAGCAGTAAAAAGGGGACGGGGGTGCAGTTTCATGCCTCCCCTTTTAAGGTTACAGTGGACATTGCGTGCTAACCCTGCATTTCCTATGTCTTCACAGCCCCGTCCATGATTCCCATCATGCACCAGGTCAGCTCCACTATGACCAGCATCACGATCTCGTGGCCACAGCCTGAGCAGCCCAATGGCATCATCCTGGATTACGAGCTGCGGTACGGGGAGAAGGTAAGATGCTAAGATGCCAGTGACATACCCTGATGAGTCAAATTCTGTTTTTCTTTACTGCTAAAACTGCAAAGAGACACTAAACTAAGCTAAGACTACTAAGCTAAGAGAAGCTAAGCTAAGCTAAGACTACTAAGCTAAGAGAAGCTAACCTAAGACTACTAAGCTAAGAGAAGCTAAGCTAAGACTACTAAGCTAAGAGAAGCTAAGCTAAGCTAAGACTGCTAAGCTAAGGGAAACTAAGATAAGCTAAAAGAAGTCTCTGAGCATTTACCTCCATTGATTGGTGGCTGCTCCCTTGAGTGTTGCCTTTAAATGGCTAAGATGCTGTCAGTCATTTTGGCTGCTTGGAAGATGAGATGGATTTCTATTCACTCTGTTCAAGTCTAGTGAACCTTTTTCTATGGAGGTATACAGCTCACAACTGGTTAACGTGGAGAGATCGTCATGGACATGCTAAGTCTGATTGAGCTTGCTTCCTGGACGAGAATAAAGGGTTGGGTCCCCCCGGGAAATCTAACCTTCTTATTTATCACCCATGGCATCCTCCGGAAAGATATGTTCACCGTGCTTGTGAAAATAGCTCAAGTGTGCAACTTGACGTGCTAATGGCACCACAGCATGGCTTGAGGTGGGGATGACCTCTCTGTCACAAACTCTTCATAGTACTAATAACCTCCATTGCATGTTCACTGATGTCCAAGACCTAGATTTGAAAGACTACCTCGGCATCAGGCTTATAATTAATCCTGACTAGGGTTGCAAAATTCTGGAAATTTTTCCATTTATTCCCATACATTATTCATTCCCATAATTCTCGTGGAATGTTTCCAACTTGGAATATTTCCAAAATTCCCCAAAAATTCCAAAATGGAAAGTTTCTGGAAAATTTACTAAAATTTACCTCTTTGCAACCCTAACCTCATTAGAGACAAGTTATTCCAGCAGGTCTGGAAGCAGAGTTGAAAGGCGTGTGTCAGCTGACCTCCCCCTACACCTCTGCCAAGACTGGGGGGAGGGGGAGGGGGAGGGAAGGAGGGACAGAGAGACAGAAAAAGGGAGAAAGAAAGACAGAAAATGGAAAGAGGAGAGAGGTAGAGAAGAAAAGAAAGAAAGATAGAAGACCAAGGCTAAAAACTTTGTCAGGCATTTGTCAGGCATGTTTCGGGTCTGTCCTAAACAGACTGCCTGCATCTGGGTTTGCCAAGTGCTCTTGTCAACCTTCAAACTGTGTGCTAATTGCTTTATTGAAGCCATTATTGGAATATTAATTTTCCTCATCCATAGTTTCTGGTTAAAGTCATGTACTAATTAAAATGTATTCTGAAGCCCCGTCTTCTTGGGTTGGGTGCTCCCGTCCTAAGTAATTAAACTCTCTGGGATATATATACACACACATCCACATACACACAAATTCAATCATGCTGTATTGGAAATTCAGAGATGCCTCCTAATCTAACTACATGTCTTTGTGAGGAACGTGGCTGAAACTCACACAACATGAGGAGAGCATGCAGAAATGGAACCTATGGCACTGGAGGTGTGAAGCCACAGTGCTACTTTCAAATTCCCCTAATTCCCACCGTTCTGCCCTTTTAAACACCTGTGTGTGTCAAACATACCCCTTCCAAAAAACACCTTCAGGTCGTCACTAAAGTGTGACACAGAGCATCAGTTTTAGGTCCCTTTCACAGGGGACGTCACACTGCAGACCGCTGTGACAGTTCCCAGACAAGCTGGAAGCCCAACAAATCAGAAAAAAATGTGACCAGCGCTCGAAATACGTGTACAAACGCCTGTGGACGGCTATCGGGTTCTGCTCATATCTCTGCTGATGCTACCTTCCATTTTTAAAATGCCTTTTAAATATTTGTTTAAATGCCCTTTTATGCAGCTCACAGATAAGGTGTTAATTCCAAAGGAGCAGAGATTCCGAAGAGAGCACAGTGTTGCTAGGCGACAGCCACGCTCGGCTGGACTCGGATGGAAGGGCAGCTGTCGGCTCTCTCGCTGACTTCTGCGGCTTCGCAATCAGCTCTCGGGGGTCCGACCTAACAAGTGGAGTCAGCCCCCCCCCCCCCCCCC
>JAODJW010000081.1:17442395-17457295 GCA_026777045.1 Hyperopisus bebe | reverse complement strand
AGTCAGGGAAGCTGGGTGGAGGCGGGGGGGGGGGTCATGTCTGGAAGCAGAGTTGAAAGGCGTGTGTCAGCTAACCTCCCCCTACACCTCTGGCAAGACTGGGGGGAGGGGGAGGGAAGGAGGGACAGAGAGACAGAAAAAGGGAGAAAGATAAAGACAGAAAATGGAAAGAGGAGAGAGGTAGAGAAGAAAAGAGAGAAAGATAGAAAGAAATAAAGAAAGAAAAAGAGGTAGAGAAGGGAAAAAGAAGACAGCTGGATAGATGAGAGAGGAGGGATGGAGAAATGAGGAACAGGAGGTGTTGCAGACGAACAGGTCAGGCTGTACGGTGCTTCACCTCCAAGCGTAAACATGCACCTCAGTGCTCCTAAACCTCCCCCGCTGCTCCTCCCTGCTCCCCCCGCAGTGTCACACTCTCAGCTGAATGCCCCCGCCCCCTCACCGCTTTACCCACCGGCTGGGCTGATGAGCCCCCCCTACTTTACCCCGACCGAGGGCCTCTGCAGTTACTGTCTCGCCCATCCCGTGCCAGTTTCCTTTCTCCTTACGATAACACTCCCCCCCACCAGCTTCCTATCTATCTCCTCCCTCCTCCCTCCCTCCCTGTCACATTGTTTTCCCCTGCTCCTTTTTATCTCCCGCGTCTCTCCCCATTACGAATCGCCGCACACGGGCTGCCTATAAATATCTGTCAGCTGAGCTGCCGGATTCGTATTACCTGGGAAGCGATACAGCCGCTGACGCCGAAATTCTCCTACAGCTATCATCTGCTCCCAGTGCCCCTCACTGCTGAAGGCGAATCTCCCCCTCCAGTCATATTCAATTCACTTTGAAAGGTGGCGCCCCCGAATGGACGAGGTGTGTAACAGCACCTTGCCCCAGTTACTTTGCCTGAGTTGGCCCAGGACAGACTCATCAGAATAGAAAAGATGAAGCCTCAGTTACGATGCGAAGACCGAGGGGATCGGGGCCCCAGCTACAGCAGAAATTAGCACCCCATTTAAATCAACACACTGCGTGGACTTGTGAGCATGTGGGCGCCCCCTGCAGACTGAGGTCCAGCAGTACCAGCATTCTCTCTGGCTCGTCTCCAGCAATAGATAGGCAGGGTTCTTATTCTGGTCTTTTTTTTCACTGGCTTTTCTTTGAAGGAAATAAAAATACAACAAATAATGTTTTTTTCATTGTAATAACCTCAAAGTTCTCCAGTGTTTCTTTTATTTGGTGATAATCGTGTTCTTGGAATAAATTAGTCTTATTCCGTAATTAGTGTCTGCGGCACTTCAGACGCCACTAAATCAAGGACAATCCGAGCTCTTTCCCGCCTCTGCTAATTAGCCTGAAGCTGTCGCAGGGGAAACGTGCGCGTCTGTGTATATGTGTGTGCGCGTCTGTGTATTTCCGTGTTTGTGCGCGTCTGTGCGTCTCCGTGTTTGTGCGTGTGCGCGTTTGTGCGTTTCCGTGTTTGTGCGCGTCTGTACGTCTCCGTGTTTGTGCGTGTGCGCGTTTGTGCGTTTCCGTGTTTGTGCGCTTCTGTGCGTCTCCATGTTTGTGCGTGTGCGCGTCTGTGTCTGTCTGTGCGGGTGCGCGTCTGTGTGTGTGTGTCTCAGCCGTGTTTGAGTATCTGTGTACGCATCTGCGCCTGCCTGCTTTTGCGTATGCATGGCTGTGCACATCTGTCCGTGTGCGCATCTGTGCATGTTTGTGCGTGCCTATATGTGCGCGTACGCATCTGTGCATGTGTGCTTGTGTGTGTGTGCATCTGCGCGTCTCCGCATATGTGCATTTTTGTGTGCGTGTTTGTGAGCGTCTGTGTGTGTTTCTGTATGTGTGCGGGTGCCCCTCCAGCCCCATTGAGTGCTCAGCTGACAATTCCCCCAGTACTCCAGTTTGGTTTTCAGCCCTGGAATGAATCCCGAAGGGGGCATTTCACATTCGCAAACATGAAAAGAAAACAAACTACTTCACTTGAAAAAATAAAGAGTGAAACTACAAAAGACCACTGATTGGCCTTTAACAGCTCAACACGGAGTGGCCTAATCTGCCTGCTTTAGATGTTTACTTACTTAAGCAATACTTACTTTTTAAAATGAACCTGTTTGCTTGGTTTTTTGGGAGATTCCCGGAGCACTTAATGAGTTAGTTAATGCCTTCACAGTTCCCAGGTCAGTCTGCGGTCCAGATACACACCCACTCTACAGGTGGTGTCATCTGAAGGTGCAAAGTATCGGAACTAAGGCTGGTAGGGAGGGTGGGGCCGGCTGTGCCACCTACCCATAAGAATCATGTGAAAATTGAGCCCCTCCCCCCGCCCACCTGTTATCCAAAAGCTTACAGTTTTATTGATTTGCTCAGGTGTAAATTTCAGGGGTTAAGCGTGTCGCCTGAATGTACAACCTGACGGGTTTAATCCTCTGACCTTTTACTCGCCGGTCCAGCCGGTCAAGCTTTCTGCTCCGGGGGCCTCTGTGAGTCACCCAGCCTTCTGTGCAGACATACGGCCCCTCGCCTGGCACTGCCCCAAAACGGAAGGCCCTGGGCTGCCACCCCAACCGGGTGCATGTCAGAGTCCGGCGGGCGGGGTCAGGGGCAGATTCTGGCTGGCCTGCCATGACCACAGCGAGTCGATGGTGACTGATTAATATCAACAGAGCGCAACAGAAAGGGCAGGGGCACAAATATAGAAAGTGAAATAAAAATCTCTTTTTTCCAGTCTCAGATCCTCCACTAATCTTTATATGAAAGAAGGAAATATCAGACTATCATGTATAGCATTAATATCCCATGTATAATTTTAAATTCACCTCCTGAGGTTTAGAAGGTGACTTTGCCCTCCCCCGGCTATTTTTCTGCAGGACCACCCAGAGTCAAACTCGTCGGTGGTGCGGAGCCAGACCAACACGGTGCGGCTGGAGGGCCTGCGGGCTGGAACGATGTACGAGGTGCAGGTCCGCGCACGCACTGTCGCCGGCTTCGGCAAGTTCAGCGGCAAGATGTGCTTCCAGACCCTGACTGACGGTGAGAGATAAGGGAATGTGGGTGTGGCCGGGGGTGTGGCCTGTGTGAAAGGCGGGGCATTGGACTGCTCTGTGACTGCTTGGATCCTGGGCCTTAAAAGAGTTGGGGGCGGAGTCTGGGGGATGACAGGGGTGAGCGTGTGGCACGCATCACATACCGGGGAGCCATCCTACAGAGCTTAGCGGTGATTACTCATTAAAGTGATTAATTAGCCACCGGCGTGGCTTGTGAGACTGGGAGCGAGTAAACACCTGATTACAGAGACAATGTTTTTGCTGTATGTGTGTGTTCTGAAAGTGGTACAGCGTTTCTCTGACCCCTGTGCAATTATTAACTGCATCACAAGGTGATATATGAGTGCTATATTTTCAAACGTATGCTGTACAGAACATTGGGAGTCATTGTTGTATTTTTAGAGTCATAAATAATAAGCCATGTATATGCATGAAGCTGATGATTTTTGAAATTGTACTGAAATTATATATATAGCATATATTTAACATATCTCTGCAGTTTTGAAACTTCAGTTTAAAAACATGGCAGTTTTTGTACAAACTTTAAGGTTTGCATCATGCTGTATTTCTGCTGTATTGGACTACTGCCAGAAACCTCACAGTCATGTGACTGAATTTATTGGAGGTCACATGACATCAGCGATCCCCATTCCATTAAACTCTTGCCTTTGTCTATATAGGTTCTGATAAGGAAGCAGGTCCGGTTACTGGAGTCCAAATGACACTGCAAAGCTGGCCGTTTACTGTGTTGTGGGGGGGGGGGGGTGCAGCCCGTATTCGGACATGATTTACGAGTTTGTGGATAGGACCTGGCAGGTTGACCCCCCATAACAGTGAGTTAGGGGCACATTCTGCAATCCGAGGAGGATCATCATGGTCTGTGCCTATAACGGTACCCTATTTTGATATATTTAACACCTCCCCTTCTTCAGAGGCGTGGCTTCCAATGGCTGTCCAATCACCCCACAGCAGGGAAGCCTTTGTCCCCCATTAAATAAAACCATGAAAAATGGAATTCTGGCCGATGTAAACAAAAGTCCAGGGGTGCCCGGGAGTGCATTTGGACTTTGCGGTTCGTGCGGCGGGCAGCTTGGAACGCTGGCCATCCCCTTTCGACAGGAGGGCGTGGCATCCTGGGGTCGGACTTCCTGTTCCTGCTGATGCTAATTTACCCCCTCCCTGGATGCCGGGAGGTTCGCCGGCTGAGTCATCCACACTTATCTGGGAGGGGTGGTGGGGGGGGGGGACGTATCCTGGGATTTCCAGATGGACGGATTTATCCCCCGCAAAGGTCACACCTCTCATGGCGCCACTACAAGTCCCTTACTGGGGTTTGAACCAACAACCTTCAGCTGCAGAGATGAGTCAGTGGCTGCACGCTGGGGCTCCTGCACAAATATCGCATCATCTCTAGAAATCCGTATCATGCTTATCGAACAGGAAGTGAAGTTCCATAGGTGGGGTACAGGTTCCGTTCTGAGTGTGTGCCTGTAGGTTCTACATGGGTTCTGTAGGCCTCATTAAGGATTCAGTGCTGTTCCGTTTCATCACTCCTCTCTCTCCCTCCCTCTCTTTCCTCTACTCTCTCTCCCTGCCTGTGCCGCCCAGACGAGTACAAGTCAGAGTTGCGGGAGCAGCTGCCCCTGATCGCAGGCTCAGCGGCGGCCGGCGTGGTGCTGGTCGTGTCCCTGGTGGCCATCTCCATCGTCTGCAGCAGGTATGTGCTCCATCCCCCCGCACATGGCCCCGTGCAGGGCTGGAGCCGCTCCACGTTCCTGGCCGAACCAGCGTATTCCCAACACTCCCGTACCCCTCCGTCATCTTAACTCTACAGCCTAACCCTAATGCTACTGCGACTGTTATACAGGCCTATTGCTAACCCTGACATCCGCCCATCTGTTCTTGCGCCCTCTGCAGGAAGAGGGCCTTCATTAAGGAGACTATATACAGTGATAAGCTGCAGCACTACAACACAGGGAGAGGTCAGTCCGCTGTCTCTACCTCCACCCCCCCCCCCTTCCTGTTTATGTAGCTCCGCCCACAGCCAGGCTCCCAAAGCCAATCAGAATCTTAATGAAAAAGCAGAGTATAGACTAATAGGTAGGCATGTTGAGTTAAAGACTGTAATTACTTTTAGGCAATCAAATGCAGCCCATAATTTTACTGTCAGAAATAATATATTTATTGTTACGTTAATTATGACAGGAACCTGTGGGGAGGGTGCATTCAATAAATTACCTCTGGGTGGCAGGACTGTGGCGGAATCTCAAATGGTAGATGGAGAACAGGTGGCATGTTGTTTGAATCTTTCAAGGGAGGACTTTTCTTGTGACGAAGCGGCAACGAAAGTCCAAGATCTATCGTCTTCTTTCCATGGCAGTGTATGAGAGAAGCTCTATAGCGCTCCTAACTGGCCTGTTGGACACCGGACCACATACACTATAGGGGAAATCAGCCCCTCCTCCCTTGCTAGCATGCACTGTCCAATGATTGGTCCCTGTAATGCGCACAAATCCCCCCCCTACCAAAGCGTCTCGCTATTGGACGGTCTCCGGCATCCCCAGCTGGACCTCGGGCCGTTCTGGCTGGAAGGGACCCACTCTAAGCTCCTCCCACGAGGCTAGGCGCCATCACAGCCAGATGGGGGCTGGGGGTGGGGCGGGCTGGCCGCAGCAGATTCTGCCCGGAGTCCGTCACAGACGGCACCGACCCTAGGGAAACCTGGCCGCCGTCTTTGGCGTGAAGAGGACCATCATGGGGGTGGGCAGCTAGCTGGCATGGAACACCACCCCATAATTAACATTACAGTTTTTGTTTCCTCTCTTTTTTGTTTGTCTTTTGGGTTTTTATTGCCACATAAGATCCAGCACCGTTATGTCCAAGGAGCTATTAAACGCTAAACGCTATTGGTAAAAGCGCTTTATAAACATGTAGCTTGAAGAAGCCACCTCCCTGGAGTAATAAAGGCTAGAGGAACCTTAGACTGACTGGTAGTGACCTATACCTTGGATTTCCTTCCTCAGTTCCCCATGGTGAGTTAGCTTGGTTTAGAACTAACTTAACTTGAGTTAACTTGGCCTGGTGTCAAGAATAGCCTTCGGAAGCTTTCGGGCTAACAAACCCAGATCTTAAAGCAGGTTCTCGCGTCTCTCGTCTGCTTTGTCTCATGCCAGGGAGGGAAGCTGGGTTTCAGATTCCAGGTCACGCACACATGTAAAATATGAACTGGCACATCTGTACCGTTTGTTAGTGTGTGAAACAGCGCCACCGTGGCGGAAATGGAGACGGCGCTCAGCTGTTTTCATTGAACGTCGAAGTCACGGCGGTAGAAGCCCAAGATCCCGGACATGTGCTGGGGAGAGATTTTGGCTGGAAAACCGAGGGGCGCCGGCGGGTGGGAGCCAGTGCCAGGACGCCGTCACGGTTGGTGGGCGGGGGGGTGTAGCGCGCTTCGCCAGCGCCTGAACGAATTAGCTAATTGCGGACGCGAGGGCTCGCGTAATTGACAATTCTGTCCAAGTTGTCATGGTTCACGGCTGTCAGGCGGGAGGCTTTGGTGGACGGGGGCGCCGCCCACCCCCCCCCCCGATACTGGAAAGCTTCTCCCTTCACCAAATGGCCCCGACCTGGCAAACTTCGACAGAACCATAAGCTGTGAGCAAAAAGAGGATCCAACAGTCTAAACTGAGTGCGGATCATTCCAGAAACTGACCGCGAAAGGCTGCCTGGCCACGAGGATAATGAGCATGACACGAAGAAACTATAAGATTTAAGAAACATGTGTGATTCATTTTGTAGATACTATCGTTTTCTTAATTGTAATGTACATCATTTCATAATATTGTCATAGAATTTGAGCATGTTTGAAAATATGAGCCTGGCAGTGGTTTTGCTGTTTTTGTATTAGACACTGTTTACTTGCTGATGTTTACTTGCTGATGTTTACTTGCTGATGTTTACTTGCTGATGTTTGCTTGGTCATGTTGCCAGAACGGCTGAGATTTCTTAAGGCTGGTTCATACTTCTCCCTACTCTTACATACGGACGTGTCAGTGTGGACTTTTATGAGGCATTTTACATCATCGATGAACATGTGCTGAACTCCAGCGCATGCGCAGCTCTGGATACACTGCAAATGAGCAAATATCCATATTGGAATGTCGTAGCAGGTACGCAATGTGTTTCCTCTATGACACCTTGTTTGCACGTTGTTCACGTGGCTTGGCTGGAGAAGTATGAACGTTTCCGTATCTATATACACAGTGCAGATTCACGAGTGCTGCATGTGCACGGAGAAGTATGAACCAGCCTTTAGATGAGACACAGACAGACAGACAGAGACACAATTAGACAGCGACACAAACAGACAGACAGACACGCACATACAAAGACAGAGACATGTACACGGGCACATACAAACACACACACACACACACACACATTATATTGTCATTTAAAAGCACATTTTCCCTATTCACTATTATAATACTGTGAAGCATATTATCTTCTTACCTCTTCAATTTTTTTGCCACCAGCCGTCACTGACATGCACACACACACGCACACACGCGCACGCACACACACACACGCACACGCACACACATGTGCGCTTCAACACACCCAGCTCCATTTTTCATCTGCCTTCAGGAAAACGTCAATTTTCACGTTGGCATGGCAGTTCTCTCCCCCTCTGTGGCGTGAAGAGCCATTTCATATCGAGCCGATGTCATCCATTTTTCGGCGACTTGTGGAGAGGCAGGGTCTCAGGGGAAACTTTTTTTGCTGCTACAGCAAAGATGAGCCTCGGGAACGAGGAGGAGGCAGGGGGCGGGGGGATGGGGGGTGCTGACACATGGCGTCTCATTATCTGTGAACGTCACACGCCTTCCGCACTGAAAAGTGTCACTCAGTGCAAGCCTGATGCGCATCATCACCTGGTAACTCAGAAGAACCACAGCCTTGTTTGGGAAACAACCACCGCACTGGGATTGTAAACACAGCTCTCCCATGTCTTTGCACTTGGTACGGCCCAGGCTAATTCCTTAAACAGCCAGCAGCTCTTTTGTGGCCCTGGATCCAGCTCAGCGGGCCGTGGTGGACACCCGGCACATTCACCACATGGGTTCTGCCTCCCTCGGCAAAAGGCACTTAACCTGACAGCGCCGGTAAACACCCCACGGTAAAAACGGCTGGAGTGTAAAATTAAAGGCTGTACAGGGTTACCTGCTAAGCATACTGATAGCGTGACCTATGGCAACGCGTCTTGCCTCTGATTGATCCCGACCATTTTGAAAGCCGACCTAGTACTTTGCTGTCTGGTGAATGTCCTGCCTCTTTTCTTTTGTTGATAATCTGATAAGCCTCGTTACATACGTCTCGTCAGTGCCTCTCTCTGACTCCTTTTGCTCTTGACCCCGTAGGTTTGTCAGATTCCACAGTGCCCCCCGGTGAATCGCTGAGATATTGTTTGTTTCAGAGCTCTCCCTGAGGCCAGACCTGACCAACTGCCACACCCCTGCCGGCTGCCCCTCCCACTTCCCTGGCTCCCCGGGGATGAAGATCTATATTGACCCGTTCACCTACGAGGACCCGAATGAGGCTGTGCGCGAGTTTGCCAAGGAGATTGACGTCTCCTACGTGAAGATCGAGGAGGTCATCGGCGCAGGTGTGACGGCCCTTTAAACCCCCCCCCCCCCCCCCCCCCGAATGGCAAGGGTGTAATCAGTCTCGATGGGGTTGTGCAAGTGAATCGATGGGAGGGTACTATTCCATTAATCAGAACCAGCAGAAAAGGCCCCGTGTCCTACTTTCGGTGCTGCCTCCCCCCCACCCACTACAAATTGCTGGCATTCCCAACAACCCCACAACTTCCCCCACCCACCTCTACAACCTGCCTCATACTCCTGTGAATCTCAGCAGAATAACAGAGACGTTGCAGATCATGGTAATTGCAACAGTGATTCCCTCACCACGTCCCAACCCCTGTGGTGCCTCAACATGGACTAATGTCAAGATAAGGGTGGTGGGGGTTTTCTTAGGGTGGGGCTATCACTCAGTCAGATGTCATGAAGATGGGGGGGGGGGGTGTGGTTGTTGTGTTTGGTAAAATCTCAGATTGATTAACTTGCAGACTCCTGATGTGTTTATTTGGACTTTTGCCTCCCATTTACCCCCCCCAGGGGAGTTCGGCGAGGTTTACAAGGGTCGGTTGAAGCCAGTGGGCAAACGGGAGCTGTCGGTGGCTATCAAGACGCTGAAGGCGGGCTACTCGGAGAAGCAGAGGCGGGACTTCCTGAGCGAGGCCAGCATCATGGGCCAGTTTGACCACCCCAACATCATCCGACTGGAGGGAGTGGTCACCAAGAGCCGGCCGGTCATGATCATCACGGAGTTCATGGAGAATGGCGCTCTGGACTCCTTCCTTAGGGTACGTGGTAGGGGACTGACATCCCACTCAGGGTGGACGGGGGCAGGGTGACTTGTACATCATTTAGCAAGTTACACAACCAAAGCCCCGGTAAATAATTTATTTAGAAAATAAATCAAAAATAACAATAAGTACGCAGGTGTCGTATATAACAGTCAAGCCGCGTTAATTGAATATTTATGGACAGAGAGGTGATTCATGGTATCGATGGCATGGGGGATACCTTGGAAATCTGGCCCAAGGACGGGAGGGTGGGGTGGAGGAGTGAATCGAGAGGAAATGTGAGCCAGCTGGGCAGACATTAATCAGAGGGGGAAGATGCCTGACTGGCCTCTCGGAAAACGCCCGATCGATCATGCAGCTGGGAGCGTCTGGCATTTCTCTCAGTAGGGGCAGAGTCACCAACATCTTGACTGAAGCTGCCTGTCTCCTCTCCACTCGCCCTGAGCACGGTCTTGGGGGGGGGGGGTCCTTTTTCTTTCACACATTGTCAAGTTTTATGTCAGGGGTCTCCACCTCCAGTTCTGCACAGCTTAATTCTCTCCATGTTCCACCACAACTGATTCAGCTCAAGAAACGGGTGGTAATTACCAGGGAAGTAGAATCAGGGGCGTTAAATGACAGCAAAGCAAAAATGTGCAGGTCTCTCTAGGACTAACGCTGGAGATCCGTGTTTTATATGTCTTCTTTTTCTTTGTAAGGGAAACAGAAAACATACGTCAGCCGTGGACGGAATGTCTGCAGAGTGATTCTTAAAACCATTTGTTCGCCATCCAACATCCAAAAGACCCCAACCCAACTAACACTTCTTACTTCCTGCTTCCTGTTTTGCCTGTTTTTATCCAATCAGACTTCTTCAGATTCAAACTCATTATCATATCTTACACAGCAGATTTGAACTCATGAACACATATTATATCGGACCCCCAATTCAAATCAGTCCAATTATTAAGTTCCAAATTTTTACGGCCCCTCAAGTGCCCCTGGAATTATCATACCTTTACAGCATACACAGGGAGTCTATTTGGTCAGGGAATCACAGAAACATTACGTAACAATCACACAGCAAAAGCCACATAATTCGCATGCACAGATTGGCTGTGTGACCAAGTGATGTGTAAATGAGCCAGGAAAATCCATCCATCCATCTTCCACCCACTTATGCTGATCAGGGTCGCAGGGTTGGAGTCTGACGCTGACAAGCAATGGAAATTAATTATATATTTGAAATAATGCCCGTCTCTGAGAGAACCTTCCCGCTGTAATTTATGACTGCGGATATCTTGATTTTCCCAAAAAGGGAGGCCTTGGATGTAAATGTTTGTAAAATTTAAGATGGAGCGTATATCTGGGGGAGAAAAATACATTTCCCTGTCTGACCTTAAACCAGCTGCTGGTTTCACGACCCTGAAACCATGCGATTATTCCTCTTTTTCCTGAAAGAATGTGCAGAAAGGCATACTGCACAGCAAGAGGTTTGCCTTGCTGGTGGAGAATGTATGTGCTGCTGAAATTAAACCCATCCCTTAAAAAATTATCCCCAGCATACCATTAGATGCACAATGTGTCTGCATCTCGCTGAACTAGCAATGTGCTCTGCCAGAGGATTGTTTTAAGGTAACCTGTGCAATAAGCAATAAGGCCTGCCATAATTCATCAGCTGCGGAGGTTGTGGGTTCAAATCCCAGGGGGGCGCATGGGTTTTGTTCGGCTGCATGAGTTCCTTTCTCAGCTTCTCGGGTCAGTGCTTTTGAAAGCAAAGGTAGTTAATCTAATGTGGCTCTGAATAAACCCGGCGCTTTAATAAATATGTCGTTCACTAAAATTTTCACTCAAGGCGTATTTTCTTTCAAGCTCATAAAATAGCTGGAGGGTAGGGGGGTAGTTAGGGAACAAGCTTGACCAGATATTACCAACAAGGAAGACACTCTGCAAGCTTTCAGTTATATGTGTGTCCACCCTTAACTACTCTGCCCTCTGCTGGTATTTTTTGGAAATTAAAAATAATGATAAATGAGCGATTATACAATAGAATATGGTGGTCAATGGGCCCTTCAGATCACAGCTGCCTTGAAGTACTCTGCCCTCTGCTGGTCTTTTTTGGAAATTAAGAAAAATCATGATAAATAATTGACTCATGCCTGACCGCCTCCCCCCCCCCCGGCCTTGCAGCAGAATGACGGGAAGTTCACGGTGATCCAGCTGGTGGGCATACTGCGCGGAATGGCGGCTGGGATGAAGTACCTCTCCGAGATGAATTACGTGCACCGGGACCTGGCCGCCAGAAACATCCTGGTTAACAGCAACCTGGTGTGCAAGGTGTCCGACTTTGGGCTTTCACGCTACTTACAGGACGACACATCTGACCCCACCTACACCAGCTCCCTGGTGAGTGCCCTCCCCCCAGAGACACTGGGTCGAATTTGGTGTTCTGTGTGGGCGGGGCTACATACCGTCTTACGGTGGGTGTGGGACGGTGACTCCATTTATAAATTAACTTATAAAGAGTACCCCCCCCACACATTCCCCCAGGAACCAACATGCCCCCCCCCCTCCACAGAATCTGGGGACTCAGGGTCAACCCAGCAAGAAATCTCTAAAGTGACTCGAGGTTCACAGGCTACTTCATTAATTAATTGCTGAGTCTGACCTCCTCCTGCCCCGGTTGGTCTGGGGAGGCGAAAGGGGGAGTAAATCTAAGTGGTGGGCAATCGGGGGGGTTTGGGGGTCAGGAGGATGCTGAGGAATTAAATCACACCCATGAGGCCTGATTTACATCACTGCTACCTCCCAGGAATGACTTGCCTCTTTCTTCTCATTCTTTCTTTCTTCTGCCTCATTCTGCCTCTTTCTTCTCATTCACGGCCTTGATGGAGCCTGTAACTCCATTTCTGTGACCCTAAGACAGCACGCTCCGTGGAGGTCATTTCATCCTTCTTTTAATGCCCCATCCTGGCTCCATACCTCTCCCTGTTCCCATCCCTGTGACTGCTGCTTAGGAAAAACCGCTCCATCAGTGTGTCCGGGCAGAAGGCTGAGACCTCGCTCCTCTCCCCCAGTGAAACTAGCCGGCCGGCCGGCCTTCCGCATCCCCTTCGTTTTCAATGCTGTCAGAACAAACGGTTTAAAAAGTGACCCTGTGGGAGGCCTGCCTCAAAGTGATGGATGTCCCGCTGCCTGCGTGCTGTCCGGCCTGCATGAGCGACTGGCTCTTCATGGCCTGTCCAGCCCGCTGCTTCCTTCAGGAGAGGGACTGAATGCAGCACGCTCCCAACCCAGTGTGGAATCCACCAGATTTTGTAGCTGGTTCCCGGAGTTCACATAGGAGGGTGCCACTGATTCTGTGCCTGCCCCCCCCCTTTCACCCCCAGTACTCCATAGCGCCCCCTAGTTTATACACCCAAAAGCAAGTGTGTGTCATGGGTACAGCCTCACCAATCGGGGACGGACACCCCAGCATTCATAGTTTTGGGAAAAACTAGACAGGCTTTTGTTTTGTCAACATTCCTCTGTCTTCCATGGGGGGTGGGGGGAGTTCAGGGCTGCTTTCTTCATCATTCATCATAAAGCTGGAATCTGCCCCCACAGTAATTATAGCCTGAGTGCCTCTACTGAGCAGACCTGGGAAATGTTGCGTGTCTCAGAAACACCTTGTTTTCGACACTCTCTCTCCCTGGTGGCAGGGGGGAGGGGCTGTACCCCTGCCCCTCCCCATTCCATAAACCCTCATAAACAAAAACAACAACGTTGTAAAATTTAATAATTCATCACAGGACAGGCAGCCCTTCCCTAATATTACCAAAAGCAAACTGGCACCACCCCCCTACCTTGAAAATAATAAATCCCAGAACCATAAGGGAATGGACAACGGGGGAGGGGGGGTGGAAGATTGCTGTTTTAAAGGGATTTTTAGCAGTAATGAGGGTAGTACGCTGGTCGAGGGCCTGGGGGGTACTGTTACAGTGAAGCACTGAGCAGGTAGTGAGGAGAGTCAACATAAATCACTGGGAATATTTTAATATTAGCAGATCCACCTCATTCAGAAAATGATTTGGGAGCAGAGCCCATACTACAGGGGGGAAATGGTCTGAAGGAGGGCATTATGGGGGGGGGGGGGGATGCAGGGTGCACCCAACAGACAGGCTGCTGCATTTTCCCATTGTCTGATCTTAGCATTACTCCTGTCAGAGTCCTGCACCTGTCACCCTGCCATGGTGCCTGAGGTGTTCTGGGAGTGAAACCTAGAAGCAGAGCAGGTCCAAATCATGCCCGTCACAACAGGGTCTGCCTCAGCCTTCACCAGGCTGCCAAAGTAAATTCACACCCCCAGAAATAAAGTCCCCACAGGACATTAAAGGAAACAAATATGTGTAGAAACACCTGACTTTGCTCCTTAAATGTTCCAAAAGGGCATGTTTAACTATGTGTTTTAGGTTCTGTGCCATGACTGATTACAGAGACCAGGGGCCTGTTTGACAAAGCAGGATTTCTTGCTTAGCTAGATAACTTGCCAGATTTAAGGTAGTCTGGGCTAAACGTAAGTTGATGAAAATAAGGTCTATTTAACCCAGACTACCTTAAATCTGGCAAATTTGTGAAACAGGCCCCAGGTTATTGTTTAAATCCCACTCTAGAAGAACCCAAACAACAATCCACTGATCTAAACAGAGCCTAAAATGATCCACATCATAAAATGATCATGACCAAACACCAAGAAAAACAGAGACCCCTATAAAGAGATTGCTTGATAGGATGATTTAGAGCAGGTGTGATTGGCTAAAGTAAGATTACTTGATGGTGGGCGTGGCCATGGAGGCGCCTGGGCTGACAACGAGGCTTGGAGGCAAGTAATCTGTGAAGTGGGATCCGGACTGGATGTGACACAGGGATCTGAAAGACTGTTACTTACTTACAGAAACTGGTCAGTTTCATTCCATCTGTGGATTTTTCTGGCATTCATTCAGAATACGACACTTAATTAAATTTCACATCAAAATAATGCTTACTTAGATGTATATTCAGGGTTTTTTGCTGTTTCTGAAAATTCTGCTGAAAAGTTAGTGGTTTGTGACTTCCTGCTTATTACAAAGATCACGCATAGCTCCCTCTCTCTTTCTTTCTCTCTCTCCCTCCTTCTGCTGGATCCAGGGTGGGAAGATCCCAGTCCGATGGACGGCCCCAGAAGCTATCGCCTACAGGAAGTTCACCTCGGCCAGTGATGTGTGGAGCTACGGCATCGTCATGTGGGAAGTGATGTCGTTTGGCGAGCGGCCATACTGGGACATGAGCAACCAGGACGTAAGTGCGACACGGCGCCCCCCTGTGGGTGCATCGATATAATATGATATACAGATGCTGCTGCTATTATTATTATTATTATTATTATTATTATTATTATTAATAATAATAATAATAATAATAATAATAATAATAATAATAAT
>JAODJW010000081.1:17423524-17442295 GCA_026777045.1 Hyperopisus bebe | reverse complement strand
ATTATTATTATTATTATTATTATTAATAATAATAATAATAATAATAATAATAATAATAATAATAATAATAATAATAAATTGGTGGTTCAGTAGGCAGCACTGTAGCCTCATACTCCAGACTGTCGCCTCCTCTCTCTGTCAGCATGGTTACCGGGGGGCTCATTTATGAAAAAATGTTCTTACATTCTTGCGGAAGAGGAAACATTCTTATGTGAAAACTCATTGCTCATTCGCACAGTAAAAGTTTATAAAACCTTGTGTAAACCGCGATACGCACTGTACAGCTTATAAATCCCACATATTGTAGAGACTTCCACATGTGTCAGTGTCTAAGAGAGCGCCCCATTCCCACCCAGAAATTACCGTAAACTGACCCTGTGTATTTATAAAGGAGCATATAGTATGTTTATAATACCATTTCACAGACAATGGAACCACAAACAAGAGGGGGAAAAAGGACTTCTCAGAATGTGAAGTGTAGAGTTTATAGTGTCTGAAGTAGAGGAATGGCAAACAAAAAGATGGCGGCGTGTGACTGCCGCTGTCCAACAAGCTGGACCAATCAGAAACAATAATAATGTTTTTAAAAATGGCTGGCTTTAAAATCCGTTAAACCAGCATTTTTCTCTAGGTGGTTGGTCAAATGAGGTTAAACGCCATCACTTATGTGGGTGACCGCTGTCTCCTGTGACCGCTGTCTCCTAAGACATGTAAATATTAGTCAAAGGAAAACTTTTAGATGAAAACTCTGGCATACAGCTCATGGCATGGTTGTCGGTGCCAGACGGGCTGTTATGAATATTTCAGAAACTGCTGATCTACTGGGATTTTCACACACAATCATCTCTAGGGTTTACAGAGAATGGGTGGAAAAAGAAAAAAAAAAGTCCAGTGAGCGGCGGAGCTCTGGGCGAAATGCCACGTGGATGGCGTAGGTCAGAGAAGAATGGCCGGACTGCTTCAAACTGACAGAAAGGCAGCAGTTACTCAAATAACCATTCATTACAACTAAGGTGTGCAGAAGAGCATCTCTGAATGCACAACGGGAACCTTGAAGCAGATGGGCTACAGCAGCAGAAGACCAGACCGGGTGCCGCTCCTGACAGCTAAGAACAGGAAACCAAAGCTACAGTGGGCACAGGCTCACACCTCAGGCTTAACATTGGAAGATTGGAAATATGTTGCCTGGTTAGATGAGTCTTGATTTCTGAGTTTGATATTCGGATGTTAGGGTCAGAATTTGGCATAAACAATATGAAAGCATGGATCAATCCCACAATTTCGCATCAGTTTAGGCTGCTGGTGGTGTAATGGTGTGGGGGATATTTTGTTGGTCCCCATATCACCAACTGAATATTGTTGCTAACCATGTCGATCCCTTTATGACCACTGTGTACCCAGCTTGTAATGGCTACTTCTAAGAGGATAACACACCATGTTACAAAGCTCATATCATCTCAAACTGATTCCTGAATATGACAATAACTTCATTGTCCTCAAATGGCCTCCACAGTCACCAGATCTGAATCCAATAGAGCAGCTATGGGATGTGGTGGAACAGGAGATTCACATCATGAAGGTGTAGCCAACAAATCTCAGTATCTGCATGATACAATCATGTCTCTGAGGGAGTCGTTATTCAGCATGCGCTTAATTAACGAATTGTTTATAAGATGTAGGCTATCTGTGATAAATTAGTTTCAGAGTGAATGTCAGTTAGTCCTATTATTAACTTATGTGAGTATGAGACTGATTAGTTTGTGTGTGTGTGTCTGTGTGTCTATATAACAACCTACATTGATGTCTCTTCAAATGTTGGTGTAACAGATGAATTGCACAGTGATGTAATGAGACTGCTTTTTGTTCACAAAAGCAGCTTCATTCTCTGATGGTCCTTCTATTGCAATCTGCACACAGCCAATAGCACCGATAACATCAGGGAAGCTGGACATTGCTGCACATTGTACTGTAATGTTTGCCTATACATCTATGCTGGGGAACCTTCATATACTGTCTTGAGAGTTGGTTAATACCAGCCACAACTTAAAGAATGGGCTGGGATATTGCTGATCTCGCAGTCTGTTCCTGTTGGTATATTCCTGTCCAGAAAAATCCAAGTGTTGTCGGTACTTATATATGGACAGGAACAGCATGATTTCGTAAGGTAGGTCATTCATGAGCCGGGGCCAATGTATGCGTGCCTAGTGATGGACAGCCATACAGGCCAATCAGTGTTGCCTGCTGTTACGGCATGCCTATTTATAGAGTGTGACCATTAATAATCCCGGCTACGTATGTATCTGTGCTGGATATCACCGGCATGCCACACGCCTTGTAGGCGGAGCCTGCATGTCCGTTACAGCCGAACAAAACTACAGCTAAAAGTGGCCCTAGGGACCAAATTGTTTGTCCGTTATAAGTGAAATTCCGTTATATGCGAGTTCACTATACCCAATGCTTTTTCTGCATGTTCTTAAAGGCGCACGGCCGGGACCAGAGGACCTCGTCCATTATAGAAGATATTCCATTATAAGCAAGTTCACTATAACGGGATTTTACTGTGTACAGTATGTCATGTAGATGCACATGTGTTGGTGCCTATAATGACTTGTCAGTATTCACACTTCTAACTTAGATTCTACTCAGTAAAAATACTGAAATATGTATAAAACTATTTATTTAAAACAAAAAACACCAACTCAATGTTAGCTGTATATCAGATGTAATAATGCATTTGTATTTATTAACAAGCATTTCACCAAGCGCTAAAAGTAACTGTAAATGGAACTTAGATGCACATCACTGTCTGATCCCACTGTGCTTTGTTACCTATAAAGCATTCATACGACTGTTCTGGACCAATCGTAAATGTGCAAACTTTTCCAGGATAAGTTTTTCTTTATAAATCCCATAATTCTGCGTCCAAATGTTTTTCGTCTTTTCCATTCATATGAATCCTTCATAAACAAGCCCCTAGGTTCCCACTGTGTTGTACTCAGTCCAGAAGACCCACTTAAGCTAACTGGCATTCTAAATTGCCTATAGCCTGTAAGTGAGTGCGTGTACCTTGTAATGGACTGGCATCCTCTCCAGGGTGTACAGCGAGGGTAGCAGTAGAGGAGTTTTAAGGACTAAATCTAAGGATTTAGCCCCCCTACAGTTGACTTTTCTGCATCGCGACTTTCCCCATTGCCGTGTCGATATTGCAGGGTCAGCATCAGAAATTAAATGGGAATTTTTTTGGGAGTTTTGCAAAAGCCACAGAAAGCACACGAAGACCAGCAGACGACATGCAGAAAGTTTAGTAACTCATAAGTTCATAAAATCCATGTGCAGTGCCGGTTTAGGGGATCCCAGACATATTTACAGCAGCATCTCATGTAATCTCTTGCAATAATCTCATAGTGATCTCGCAGTGATCTTTATAACTCACATTTCTTCACTCTGCTTGCATACTCTCTTCACTTGCCAAGGAGACCAAAAGATTGAATGTGGTTTTTCCAGCTCGTGAGGGGTCCACTCGCCCTATGTAGGCGATATAGGGGAGCATGTCATTAGGGGGTGCGAAAGAACGAGAGAAAAAAAACAGAAGAAACGCCTCTGGGTGCCTTACATAACGTTACTTATACACGTTAGTTTTAATATTCGGTAACGCTTTACATTAACTGCACCTTCATAATGCGTTCATAAAACGTTCAGTACACCTTCATAATGTATTCATCAAGTATTCATAAAACATTCATAAACATCATGTATGTATACCTTAACATCCCCTAACAGCTGTAATATACAGTAATAGCAAACACTGTATAATAATAACAAACATTATAATTGCATAATCATGTAATGTTTGTTATTAATGTATATTAAAGGTGTTAAGGGACGTTAGGATGTTAAGATGTACTTGCATGCTACTTATGAATGTTGTATGAATGCATTATAAATGCATTGTGAAGGTGCACTGAATGTTGTATGAATGCATAATGAATGCATTATGAAGGTGCACTTAATGTAAAGCATTACCTAATATTTCATTATTGTGAAACAGATGCTACCTAGTTAGCAGCCAGGCCATGATATTTGAGGTAGGCACACAAAGCTCTCAGCAGCTCTCCCTCCTTTCGCCGTGTCCGAGTTGGCATGCTCGCCGTAGCTAGCCTGACTTTGGTGATGACGCCAACCGGCAGGGCGCCTGCCAGGAGGCCCACATCACGCTTCCAGTTCCCCGGCTGGCCAGTTGCCGCGGTAATCCCATCGCCGTTGGAGATGGGCCCGATCCTCCTATTTCCAACTGGATGTACTGAGACGTTCCGCATGGATGTCAGCTCCTAACATCCCACTGCCACCTCCTTTCTCTGCTCCTAACCCCCCCGCCTTCTCTTTCCTTTGCTCCTAACACCCCACTGCCACCTCCTTCCTCTGCTCCTAACACTCCTCCACCATCTCCTTCCACTGCTCACAACACCCCACTGTCACCTCCTTCCTTTGCTCCTAACCCTCCTCCACCACCTCCTTCCTCTGCTCCTAACACCCACTGCCATCTCCTTCTTCTGCACTTAACACCACACCACCATCTCCTTCCTTTGCTCCTCTCGCAATTTGCCTCTCAACCTCTCTTTACACCTCCTGTTTCTCCTTCCTTTTCATGCCCACCTTCCTCTCATCTCTCATTTCTGGCCATTCTCTGTCTACCTCCCATCTGCCCCCTTGTCTCCCTTCTCCCTCTCACCTCCTCCCTCCCACCCATTGCAGGTGATTAACGCCATCGAGCAGGACTACCGGCTGCCCCCACCCATGGACTGCCCCTCCTCCCTGCACCAGCTCATGCTCGACTGCTGGCAGAAAGACCGCAACGCCCGGCCCAAGTTCACGGACATCGTCAACACGCTAGACAAGATGATCCGCAACCCAGCCAGCCTGAAGGCCGTGGCCAGCATCACCGCAGTGTGAGGACCCATCACACGCCCGCACACGTACACACACACGTCCATAGACGCCATCACAGCGTGACACTGCTCCTCAGAGATAGCTTCAGACACACCCCTTCAGATATCGTGATACAAATGACGTTCCCCTTCTTTAATGATGTTCTCCGCCCTTTAAATCTTTCCCCCCCTGTCCTACCCTGCCCCCCGCCCCCCACATACACACCCACCCCCCCCCCCCCCCGGCCTTCCCAGCCCCTGCTGGATCGCTCTGTGCCTGACTTCACCACCATCAGCTCGGTGGAGGACTGGCTGCTGGCCATCAAGATGAGCCAGTACCGAGACAACTTCCTGAGCTCTGGCTTCACCTCCCTGCCTCTGGTGGCCCAGATGACCTCCGAGTGAGTACCTCCCCCTCCCAGCTCTCCATCGCCCCCCAGGGATGGCAGAAGGCCCACCTAAGTACCACTGAGGGTCTATGTAAGACAGCCCTGTAATGGGCACAGCTGAGCAATAAACAGGAAGAGTTATTAGGGTAAAATGGCTGCATGGTGTTATGATGATTGGTGTATTGCGGGCAGAAATTTCCGGATGGTTCCTGTCTGGCAGACTGGGTAATGAGGATAGAGGGGGCTCCCTGCCATAGCAGAGACACTGCGTTACATCCCCACTGGTTTCCCACCGTGTCCCCACAAGGCCAATGGGAGAAGGCTGCCTTGTTATCTCCAGAGTGCCATCAGACCAGACACCTTACTGGGGTCACTCCAAGTCATTGTCATTGCCCCCCATATTGACAGGAAAGGTTCTGTTCTTTATAGCATATGTTCTTTAAAACTGTGTTGCAGTCATAATGCACTCAACACACCTATTGACCCTTGACCTTTGACCCTTATAACTCCAAGATGCCAGCTCTTATTCCAATGAATGCAGGTGAATCTGGGGTAACCTTCCATACATTACGACTTTCCCTTATCTATACAGGTGGATTGACTTGAGTTGTCTGTAGCTTAGCAAGTAGAGCATTGTGCTAACAATGCATGGGTTGTGGGTTTAAATCCCAGCACATGAAGTGTTCCACTGTAGAAGCATTGGCCCAATAAAGGCATTAAGGGGTTTGGAGAGCAAAGCGACAGTGACGTAAAACCCTTGTTAACCTTTCACGCGGTTTACATCATGATTGACTGTGTGCTAATTTCTTCTAGCGCGTCTGTGAGAATTGCTGCGTTATGTCACCATCAAACAATAGCAGAATTAGCATTTGCTTGTGTAATTTGCATTACGAATCCATTCCGTTCAGCCATTCTATAGTACTTTTTTAAGTTGGAGATTGGAAACTGTCAAGTTCCAAGTTTTCAGGAATGGATCAATACATCGCAATGTGTGATACCACCGATAATGGATAATAGAATGTACAGAATATAGATATGTCCATTTTTCCTTCAGATTATCCGTGCATATCAATTCCACTCACTGGTTCTTTCTTGTCACTGTGCATCTCGACCAATCGGATGATGCTGACACAACCAGGTCAGTTTGGTCACGCCTTTGGCACCGTTATTAAGCAGGGCCATGTCAGTATGGGTATAGGTCCGGTACGTAAGTGCATACTGTATCTTTCATATTAAAAACCTTGGCTTGGGTACATTGTGTGTCTTTGCGCTTCACTCACATGCTAGCTGTCTCAGTCACCTTGATATCTCACCGATCTCACAGTAACTTGTAAACTTTGCAGTGCCGTAAATTTTGCAAATATCTAGATAAGAAATCACAAGACCATTTAACAAGCAACGTGTACAGTACAGTAGTGTTTGTTTAGCAATTGATAATAAATAGACATTTTACGTTATCCTTCAGGCTAGCAGACTATTATGGGTTGAGGTTTGGGGGGGTTAAGTATTCTTTGCAATTAGCCACATTTGCGGGAATCTGGTGCCCCTGGCCCCCACCAATGAGAAGGGATGATTTTACAATGGAAAACCATCTCCTTGCGGTACGTCTTGGTTCTTGGTGTCAATGGAAAAGCAACATAAGACTTTTTGGGAAACAGTGTCAAATAAATGAGTTAAGCGTCAATGTACTGCAAATGTTTTGCTATGTAAAAGCACATTGACCTCACACCATACAGCCTATATCTAGCTATGTGATGCTATGCCCTGTGACCGACTGGTAACCAGTGGGACAGCCTATGAGCCCTGGCGTTACCCTGTATAAGTGGATAAGCAGTTAGGGAGCATGAACGGTATTGATATATTACAATAGTAGCACTGGTTCTCGGGATAAAATGCTCTCACACTTACTGAATTGCTGCTGAAATCCTATAAAAAATGTGATTATATGATAAAGGAGTTTGCCTGATATACATGCACCCAGAGGCACGGGGAGATTCTTTGTCAGGCTTGGGTAAGCGTAAATACTGCCCACTCACGGATAATTACATTCCCCAGAGTCTCACGCTTTATTTTTACCTTTCTTATTTCTTCTCACGTCGTTTTTTAATTTGTAGCAGGATTTGTCAGGTAGAGAACATGAGTAGAGGACCCCCCCTGCCTCACCCCAAGCTGTAAAAAAAAAGGGGGGGGGGTGGGAGCCTTACCTCCCAATGGGGAGTGAAAGCCGCGGGCAGCAGCGATGAGCACAAGATTAATGTCGCTCAGGAAAAGCGCCGAGCCACAAAAAAAGGCAAAAAAAAGACAGGATGAAACGGAAGAGTGTCCCACGTGGCCTCGCGCTCCCTTTGTCAGCAAGCCTGGCGGGTCATGAGTTCATGGACCTAGGGGAGCGCTGGTTCTACCCGGGAGATAAGGCCCTCAAATCATGCTGCGTCGTTAGAGCCTAACCACCCAGTTCGTTAGGCTGGAACGCTGTCTGGATACAAGCTCGGCTTCACACGTGCTAAACTTAAGGGAAATTTCCGGAACGCCAACCTGGGCCTTTCTTAGTCCTCCTGGATAATTGGTCCTCATTTCTGCACCAGTGGCAGAATAATCCCCCCATCCTCACCCCTGACTTCCACAGGACAGCGTCACGGTGCTTCGGGGTGCAAAATCCGCCCGGGCCTCCATTGTCAGTGGGGGGTGGCTGTGACCCCCCCTCCCCCCCATTAATCTGTTCAAATTTATGGATCACAGTAATTGTAGCGGTCATTCTACAGAAGAACAGAGGTCTTGCTGTTCTGAGTCTGAGGGGGGTCAAATAAATGTTCAGCCCCCTCCCCCTGTTACAAGTCGGCAACAATTCCCCAGCAAGCCTCGTCCAATTATGTCTTCCTGGCCTCCGTTTATAAACGTCGAGGGCCGCATTTGCATATGAATGCTGTCAGCAAGGCCCGTATCTCGCGTGTCTCCCGCAAAAATTGATGGATTCAGCAAGCTGGTTAAGTGTGGTTATATTTACTTGCCGGCTTCACCGAACAAAGGGATATGTAAATGTTTAATTCCCTCAGGCGAACGACTCCAGGTTACAGTGGCTCGCCGAGTGCCGGCAATTTCAGCCGGGTACCGAGCACTGCCATTTCAAATGTCACATCTGAGCCTTCCTCATCTCCTTTCTCTCGTTCTGTCGTTCTGCAGGGACCTCCTGAGGATCGGCGTCACCCTGGCAGGCCACCAGAAGAAGATCCTGAGCAGCGTCCAGTCTATCCAGTCTCAGATGGCCCAGTCACCAACTTCCATAGCATGACTGCAGGGGGTGCCGTAGGCGACTTTCTGTCCAACGGAGCGCGCTTAGTTGGAGACGGTCACCATGATCTGATGTCACATAATGCGACCCTGGCACTGGACGGTCACTTTCTCCAGCTTCCATTGGACTATTGCCATTGGATAGTGCATTTGGAATGATGAGGGTTACTACAGCAAATCAAAAAAAAGCAAAACAAAAAAAAAAAACAAATCCCCTTCCTCTTGGAAAATCAGCTGTGGTATAGTACATTGTTTTTTTGGTGTCTCATTCACCTGAGGAGCCCAGAGCTGAAACAGGAAATAGAAGAAAAAAAGAAACACTTCCTGCCACCATGTCACGATCTTTTTTCTGACCATCATTTCGGAGACCTCTTTCTCACACCATTTTTTTTTTACTGAAACATCTGAGATACTTGAGAAAGCCTAGGTGAGGGGGGGGGGGGGCTGAGAAGGGGATTTTAAAATCACAGAGGAAACATGACAGGAAAAACATAAATTGATGTAATATAATTCCGATAAATCTTCATATTGAAGGTGATGTGTAATTAAATTATGTATATATACTTTTTCCGCTTGCATTTTTGGCAACTTTCAGTAAGCGAATGGGACTGTATTGTGCCAGAGACACGCTGGCATCATTCTCCATGTTTCCGACTCGCCGTTGAGGGCAAGGACCTCGGAGCAAGATGGCAGATGGAGATCGGACTTCTTCTGTACAGATGGCCCACTGTATATTTTACGAAATAATAATAACTGTACAGCTTTTTGGAAGACCAGCCAGCTCTCAAGGTTGGCATGAGTGTGAACATCATCACATAGCATATTAGTGGCCACTGGGCTCAGAACTAAATTCTTCTTTTCTACCATTTAATTGAATTTCTTTTCCAATTTGTGTTGGAACCCTTGGGAACGTAATTTTCCAACGGTCCGTCCCAGCACTGTGGATCAATCTCTCAGGTAAGTAAACGGGCACAGGTGGTGTGAAGGTTAATGCTTGTTTTCTTGAAAGCCCTTCTGTTGTATCCAGGGCTGGATGCACCTCTTCAGGGGCTTTAGGCAGGATTTGCTGACCAGGGACTTTGTCTGGGACCCCTTGTAATAATCAGACCCTAGGCAGCTAGACTAGACCCTGGTTATACCTCAAAAATGCTTTGAAACTCAATAAAAATTGTCCCAGAGATGTACCCAGTTGAGTAGGATAACTGGTGCGAAAGCAAAAATCTCTGGATAAGACAGAAAATTAAATCAATCAAACCCGTTTGTCAAAGGAATGGCCAAGTTTAATCATCTCTGGGGGTAAAGTTTGGAAGGGATGACACTCATACTCTTCTGTCATTGTCCCAAACTCCATTTCTTTGTCAGAGACCCTCTTAAAAGTCAAAAAGCAGGTGAGATTTCATGATCTCTGTCCAACAAACATGATGTCAGTTACGTAATCTCTACCTCTTAGCGCCTCGCTAATACGCTATCCTTTTGGCATCCCTGCTAAGGCTCTGTCCCACTCATATTTCCGCCTGTTTGTTTGGGGGATGGTGTGACAGATGAGACTTGTGTTGGGTGCTCAGGAATGTAATGAGGCCCTAATCGGTGGTACATACCCAGCTCCACTTTTCTTTCTTTAAAAAAGAAAATGCCTGTCGCAGAAGGCCTGTAGCTATTTAGTGAGGGAATATGACAGGCTTTTCCCGACCACACCAGCCATGGGTGACCCCCCTACGTACGTTAACAAACTATTAAAGGCCGAGGGTAAGCTCTCCATCAGACTAGAATGCTTTTCACAAACTGATAGGATATGGCTACGACAGGCAGGCAGTAGACTGGTATTAAAATTACAGGTTTGAATGCCCCTCCCCCTGCACAAATCTACCAACAAGGGGGACCCCTCTCTCCCTGGACACCCCATGGCATTTGTTTCTAGGTAGGGAACTAGGTTGTGGGCTTGAAGCCTTTGATAGACACCTTAGGTGCCCATTCCTGGCATAGTTTTTTTTTTCACCCCCCCTCCCCTCCCAATTGTGTGTGTGTGTGTGTGTGTGTGTGTGTGTGGGGGGGGGGGTCCTGGTAATGGACAAACCATTATAGTAAAAAGATTCCTTAGGGGAAAACAATCATAGGACAAATGCAGTAGCCTCATAGCTCCAGGCTGGCAGGTTCGATTCCCAGCCCTGCTGTGCGTAGATCTGGAATGTTCTCCCTTCCTCTCAGTGCTCCTGTTTCTTCTCACTGTCCAGAAACATGTAATCAGGTGACCTGGCTTCACTAAATCGCCACGGACAGCAAATGGTTCATAAAAACCAGTGTGATTCCAGGAGATGAAGCAGGCTTGTCTTTACATCCAGCAATGGCTGGAATTGCTATATTCAAAACTCTTGCTGGTGTAATGGTCAGGGATTTGTGCACAGAAAAGCTTCTGGTTCGAGTCTGGAGTTCATCATAGCAGAGCTCTTGGTTTATACTCCTCCAGATAAGTGTCTAACTGTAGAAAAGGGTTACGACCATAAATTTCTTGGATGAAAAGCCTCAATTCAGACAGCTAAATGTAATCAGGCTGAAAATCCGTGCACAAACTGTTCTGGTGGTTTTCGTTCTGTTTTGACAGCACCCCATATACCTCTGCAAGGTCAAAGGCCACTTCTCATTGATGATGGTGACATATTTAAGACATGTGGGCAAGGACTCCTCAGAAGAGGCTGAATCTGCCTGACACGGGCGGATTTCCGTAAAAAAAAAAAAGCCCCCCCGCTATCAATTTGGAAGCATTGATTAATTTACAGCATGTCATCGCACCCATTAATTTTTCTAATTAACACCGATGACTCCTTTCTCCCATGAAGTAATTTTGCATGTCTCCTCTCGGTCCCGGGAAATATCAATCGATGCAGCTGCCTTCGGACCTTATCTGCGATCTGGTGGGGGTGCTTTTGGTTTTTTTTCCCATAATTTACCTGATATTTTGAGCTTGTGATTGCACATGATTTCACAGTGATGGTTTCAGTCGTCGGAAGATGTGAGGAGTGATGGGGAAGCATGATTTGCTCTTTATTCGCCAGTGGTCTATCGTTGTTTGTCAGGTGACCTTTCGGACATTCCCCTTGCCTGAGACATCAGCTCGAAGTGAATATGAGGGCCCTTGGCTTGGCTCATTTCTGTAATGAAGCCTTTTCTCTGCAGATTGGAGCTTGAGGGAAGTGTCAATTGATGCCTACTGACAAATGTGCCGCCCAGCATGTTAGGGGGAAAAACTGAGGCAAAAATTCTACTGAATGGGTTCTCCCCCTTAATGGTGGTGCAGTGGTTAGCACTGTTGCCTCACACCGCTGGGACCTGGATTCGAGTCTCTGCCAGGGTTCCCTATGTGTGTAGTTTGCATGTTCTCCCTGTGTCATCGTTGGGTTTCCTTCCCCAGTCCAAAAACTTGCTTGGGTTAATTGGAGTTATCAAATAGCCCATAGGTGTGTAAGTGTTCCCTATGATGGGTTGGTGCTCCATCATGGGTTGTACCCTGCCTCACTTCTGTAACCTCCAGGATAGGCTCTGCATTGCCTATGAACCTAAACAGATAACTGCTTATGTTAGACGGATGGATGGATGGGTCCTATCCCTTCTCCAAACCAAAGCTGCCATTATCCACACTAATGGGCTCCCCCTAGTGTCAGGACCCCTTAAAGTCTACCCCTCCCCCCATAGGTGGCCCTGGACATGGGGCAGTAAAGGTACAGGATAACTGGGAAAATATGAACATCCTGTTTGGTCTGCCGCTGTTCTTCAATGTGAACAGGGATGGAAAAAAAAAAAAAAAAAAAACTACTTAGTCTTGTTTACGGGCCGAGAAAAATGAAGTTTTATGTTAAAAAATAAAAAAAATAAATAAATGTGATGGATAAAGGGCATCAGTTTCACTCCAGTAACTCGCCTAATAAGCAGCTGAAATTGGAAAAGTATGTTGTTATTTTGTTGTTTTGGTGACCCCCCCGAGGTCGCTCCACCCCCACCAGAGAGCTCCAGCTCCTTCCATCCACAGACCGTAAACTTTTCCGCAATTACATGCACTTAAAAAGCTCGATTTTAACATGCCCCCACCCCCTGTCTGCTCCATGCACTGTAATTTCTCCATTTTCCCTCTGAAAACAGTGACAGTGAAATTACAGTTTTCAAAGTCATAAAATTGTTTGTATCGGGACAGTCGCTTCTTACAAAGGATGGTTCTTAGTACCGTACTGTTGAAATACAAATATATCAATTAAGGCGAGAGGAAACTGTCAAAAAGAACTATCACAACCACGGTTAAAAAAAGAGATACACTGCAAATGCTAACAAGTAGCTTCGTTAGCATGACTGAAAGTGCTGTGATCATGGCAATTATCAAAGCAGTCATAATCCAAATGGCCTTTTAGAGGCCCGAATGACTCTCGACAGGCCTTTACTGTCACTCGTGTGTGGGAAGGACTATAAATACAAGGAGAATGTAGATTAACAAAATCCACGGGCGACGTGCATCAATCAGTGCTAACACTGCCTACCACAGCAGGCCTCCGTACGTTAACGGGCGCGCTACATCAATCACTCCGCCTCACAGCTGCCGCTCTCATTTTCTGACCACGTTGCTTCCTGTTATCCCACGAAAAACATTCGATCGCACATATATTAAGATGGTCCTTCACTTTGACAGGTGCCAAACCTGATCCCGTAGCAGGGAATGACATATTGCAGTCGGCCCACAGTGCCTCGTAAGGTGGCATGGAATGAGTTGTTGGCTGTCAGTGGGAGGGCTGCCTCTCCTGTTAGGATAGTTGGTCTGTGCAGTAGCGTGAGGCAGAGCTTGCCGCCCGTGCGCCAGCTTTAATTACTCCCCAAGAAACGCCAGAACCCGCACTTCATGGTTCCCATTGAGGCGACTGCGACTCAGTCTGGCTGTGATTGGCTCCCCTGAGGCACAGAAACAACCCACCGCCCCCAAATCTACAACCCCCCCTCCGGATAATTCTGCTCTTAGGGCACCCATTTCAGCATCAATATTACACACAATCTAAAAAAATATACAGTCATGCATTACGTTATGACCGGGGATACATTTTGAGAAATTTTTCGTTAGGTAATTTTGTCATTGTGGAAATATTGTACGGTATAGCCTACTATACACCAAAGCTATAGTAAACCTCTTTTGTGAGTAGAAATAGTACACTCTAAAATAACGATAAAAAGTACAGTATAGCGTATAACCTAGTAACATAGTTGTTTATTATCCTTATGAAACATTATATACTGCACATAATTGTATGTCCTACACATCTATACGACTGCCAGTGCAGTAGGTTTGTTAACACTAGCATCACCACAAACACGAGTAATATGTTGAGTTAAGATGTTACGACGGCTGGGTGGCGCATTCATCAACTAGCAGTGCTACGATACAGCTGCATTGTGGGACCACTGCGTATGTGCGAACGTTATGTGGCGAATGACTGTATATATTATTTTAAAAATTACAGAGTTAAAAAATCTTGTGATCTGAGATAATTTCACAATTTTTTCGTAACTCGCTAGCTATACTTAGGATAGCCAGCTAGGTACTTGCCACCTGTTCTGTTTTAATACCTGTCTTTCTGCGGCTTTGCAGAGGTGTGGCTTCACAACAGGGCTGCGGGTTCGATTCCCACTCTACTTCTGCCAGGGTGTCGCTTTCTTTTAGCTACTGCATTTTCCCCCCGCAGTCCAAAGGCAGATCCCATATGTAAATTGCCCTTTTTTCGTGTGAGCTGGCATCCCACCCAGGGTGTGCCTCAAGCCTCCTTGGATAGGTTGCCCAGCAATCCTGCAGGGCTTATTAGGTGTATTGTGTCTCATTATTGCTTGACTATGCTGCCTTGCTGATGTCCTGATGCTAACATAACCCCCCCCCCCACTCCAGTCCTCCTGCTCCCTAACTGGAATGCCATGTGCCACCGTGCAGTGAAGTGCTGCTTCACTGCCACGGCATCACAGTGCAGGGCACTGATGAAGGAGCTGGGGCCTGTTATAGGGCTTCCCTTTGTGTCAGGCGACTCAGAAAGACGCCCATCCTGAAGGACCCGCTTCTCTTTATGCTCGTACTCCCTCCACACTCATCCCCCCCCGTCTCTCTATCTTCTTTCTCTGTTCTGTCCCTCCTCTCCTCCTTTTGCTGCCTGAGATGTTAAAACTCCCGTTAAGGCCTGCATCGACCCTTCTCAGCAGGTGGAAAGCATTTTATTAATATTCCATGTAATAGTTTGGTTAAGTAGTAAACACGATCGTGCTGTTCAGTCACTGAAATTGTCTATTTCATTTACATCTGCATTTGTTAAAAAGAAAAACTAAAGAAAAACAAAGCGAACTGACCAGTTTCTCCCCCATCCCCCCATGTTGCAGAGCATTGTGGGAAATGGCAGCACTCTCACTGTTCAGCCCGGACTACAGACAGTGCTGCAAGAGTGAACGGACTCAAAATGACTATCACTGTCTCGTGAGGCTAACTTTGACTCCCGCACTTTGACCCCCGCTACCTTGACCACACCCACCCGGGACCGGCGCAGCAGTGTGTGAGTCAGCATGAGGATGGAAACGCCCACTGCATTGTACATAGCGAGTGACGGGACGGGACCCTTCTTCTGTGCTTGCGTGTGTGTGTGTGTGTGCGCGCGTGAGTGTGTGTGCGTGTGTATGAGTGTCGTTGTAAAATTCAGATTTGTTTATTGTGATGAGTATGTCAGTTTGTAATTGTAACTTTCTGAGAAACACTGTACTAAATTGCACTCAATAAAGATGATTGATCGGACTCCCTAAAGGCGTTGGTCTCATGGCGAAGCCTGTCAGGCAGCCTGGATCCCCATAAACTAGCAGCCCTCCCAGGAAGACCTTGCTCTTCACTGGAGTTTCATGGGCCCCAGTGATGTAGGCAGAGTTGGTCTCACCTCTTCAGACTAGTGCCTTCAGTATCGGGAAGGTATATCTATAGACTCATCCACTATTCAACTAAAACAGTCCTACTCATTAATCCTTGTGGACCTTATGTGCAGCTCTGGTCCCACTCAAAAGTACAACAGAGGTGTCCAAAGTGCGATTCCAATTTATGGACCTCCTCTGTGATTGTGTCAACGTGGACCCCCGTCAATTAATTAATTATTATTTATTAATGGAAAATGGATGGGTGGGTGGATGTATTAAGTGAATTGATCGAATGAGTTGCTTCATGAAAGACCATGATGCCCTACTTTACTAAAACGATTTTCTAAAAAGTATTAAAAGAAAGCTATCTTTACCTTTTGCAGAGCCAGACTTCTTCCCATAATTTATCACCGCAATCCAAACACCAGCCCCATAATTGAATCATGGCTCAAATGAAGATGAGGTATTAGAGGGGGTATTAGATGCATTAGATATTAGAGAGGTACTGCACACCAACAGGGGTAAATGATCTTTCATTTAATCACTTAGGGGAAGGTGTTTTGCTCTGTGTTTTCTGTGATAAGCTCCAGGCTTGCTGAAACCTTGTACTGGACAATGAAACGCAAAGAGATGACTAGATAATCACTCTACGACTCATCTCCAGAGAATATCTTCACCATCTTTACTTTATCGACCTCGAATCGAGGGCGTCGACCAGATCGCTATCCATCTTCCAGACACCGTGTGGTTCCATGGTTGATGGGAAAATGACTCTGCAGAAAAACAACCGAAATCAAAAACAGAGGTATTACTGGTAGAGGTACTGGTAGCTAGGGGTTGCCAGGTCTACTCGGGCCCCCAGAGCATTGTTTGGCCCTTACAACCTTCTGGATGTTATCTTTTGCTGGCAAGTTGCCCAGTGACATTTGGGAAGACCAGCTGATGTCATGTTCTTTCCAAACAGTGTCATCAATTAATCACATGAGTTTTGGGACATGAGTGAAACACAAAGAGCCCACAAACCTTAGGGGACATCATTAGACACCCCCCCCGTTTTCTGGCTGATGCAAATTGAAAAGCAGAAAGCTCCACCTCTGCTCTCCATGTTATCCTTCCACACCCTCCATTGAGGTATTTTACCGGAAATGTATCCCATAATGCCCAGCTGATGGAAAGCGGTGGATATTTAAGCACACTGGTGTGCCCTGTGTCGTCAGCCTACAGGGATCAAGGGGCCCCCAGTGGGGCATTTGATGATGACTGGGCTCAATAAGTCATTAGGAACCCCCACCCCCGAAGCCCCGAATGACACCAACTTAGCAACAGTCTTTACTGACGAACTATTCAATACTCTTGCAGCAGTTCCCTCAAAGGCTGAATGTGATGCCCTCGGAGGCTGCGGGGGCTGGGCTCTCGAGGGGCTGCCACAGCTGGAAAAACCCACTGGACACAAGATGGGAATAAATCTCTAAGCTAGTGCTGTAAAAATCCTGGTGGAGTTTAGCGATCACACCAAGATTGGCCAAACTCTGCTGTTACTCATGTCTAGTTCAGGTGATCCCATCACCAGGATACCATAATGAGAAACATTTTGCCTTCCTTCTATTAGGAGGAATTTGGGAGTGTGTCACTTGGACATGAAGACAGGGGCACCTTATTCATTCCCTCCTTCATTTTCCAATGTTCAGATGGGGCATCGGACAATAAATAGAAAAGGAGGAGATGGGGTCTAAATAATTAAGCAGGAATGGATCTTCTCGTGCTCTCTCTCTCTGTCCCCCGTGCTGCTGTCGGACAGGCTGGCTTTATTTCTCACATAAAAAATGTATAAATCATTGAAACACACAAGAGTTTTCCCATTGATGAGGATAGCCCTCTGCTCTCCCTTGACACGCAGGTGCATATTTTATTGCTCAAAGGCGGCCAGTGTTGATTCATTGGATTGAGAGCCGCCATGCAGACAGCAAAACCTCTTCCGGTTCTCAGGTACACTGTCATCTGCAACTCAACATGACTTGCAAATGCAGCTGAGTTATATTTTTAATGATTCGCTTTGTTTAAAAAACAACGACAAGCTAGTCAAATTGAAATAAAGAGAGCAAACAGAGATAATACAAGATATTTAACGATATAGATGAGGTTGAAGAGCCTTCAGTGAGACTGCAGGAATGTTCCGCAAATTGGCATTCAAGCCTGTGTTGTTGTTGTTGTTTTTCTTCTTCTTCCTAGCCCCCAGGCAGGCCCATGTATCTGAATCGTAATTAAGGCCGCACATACTGGGGTTTAGTTAAGAAACATTTAAAAGGACTTTGTCTGTTAATAGTGATTAAATATAGGCAGATCTGGTCTGCCCCCCCCCCCAACTAATGCAGTTTGATTGATGGGCAGAATCCTGCCAAACCTACCAACCCTCATTCACACGGTGCCCCCCCCCATTTGGATTCGCTCAGTGACGGCGGCTCCGGATGTGGCTCAGGATTTACTTCGATTTTTCCGTGGACCCTGAGGTGGATTTAACACGATGACATTTTAAAAAATTAATCCGGGTATGACAACGATGGTTGTAAACAAAAATGTAATATATCCGGAAAGCGCTTGGGGGGATTAGAGCATTGAGATATTTTTTTCTGCAATCTCGCAAACAATAACGTATCTCTTTGACATCTGTGACTCAGCTTGGTTTCCCAAGCTTCCCAAAATATTAAAAAGAATTTTATAAAAGCCTTAGATGCCATCTATAATTTGACAACAAACATACACAAAAATTAACTGAGTAGAATGTACCATGAGAAAAGGACATTTATATGACAACATAGATAAAAACTTTTAATAAAACAGGGATATGAACATGGATACAGTTTGATAAATGTGTAAACAGTAAAAAGGAATATTTTAAATATTGAGAGGCATCTTCGGTATTATAATGCTGAAGCTTATTTTAAAGACACACAGACCAGGCTACACACAGGAAGGGCTAAGTAGTGTTTCTGCGAAATCTCGCATTATGGGTACGAACGATACAGGTGAATGCGTCTGTCTGAAAGTTTTGTTATTGTCAATCAATTCACACCTCATAATTAAAGCTTTCCCGAAGGTCTTTGACTGCCATTGACAGGCCCCATCGATGGAGATACATTGGCAAGCAGTCAGCCATTCAAAAAACATGCTGGTTTGACACTGGTGCACCCCGGAAGCCAAACGGGAACATCTCGTACCCATAAAATACCCTTTCTTGAAACTTCAGGGGAAAGGTTTATGGAAAATTT
>JAODJW010000081.1:17404742-17416717 GCA_026777045.1 Hyperopisus bebe | reverse complement strand
CTCTTTAAGGCTCCTCCTCCTGGCAGTTCAAAGTCATTAAAAAAAATTAACAGGTCTGTTGACAGAGGTAAATCAAACATTTAGAGATTTAAGAGCCATCAGGGATATATATGAACGGGCATATCTATTGGTAACATCGTAGCATGAGTTCCACAGAAAAAGAAAAGGAAAAAACTGCTATATTTTCGTTATGTAAACACGCTGTTTTGTAGCGCACAAAATTAAGTTAAAATCATTTGCTTGTGTGAATTTCCCTTTTAACATCAATCCCCCGGTAGGATATTAATGGACAGCTATCCATCTGGGGATTCGAGAAGCGAGTCAGTCCTACAATTATGCAAAACAATTTAAAATTAAAATTTTATTGCATGCTACCAGTGAGTAAATCTGTTAAATGCTGTCCCACAGTCCGCACCCTTCAGATTCAATGGCTGTGGCCAGTAATTGTACGTCTCCTCGATTTGAGTTTTGGTGCTGTGGGATTTATTTTTTTTAGACGGGAAAAAATATTGTGGGACCAAAATATATAAAACGGGCTCAGGACCAGGTGCACAGAGGTGCTTCCACGGCTGCCTGATCCAACATCAACATTTGTACCATTGTGTCACTTTACTTTAATACTTGCCAGATTGTCTTAATGAGTCGTTGTCACGTTTAATATATTTTATGTCCTTTTCATTGTGGCTCAAACCTCCTCAGCTCTCCCTCCCCCAAACGCACAAGTGCGCACAAAGGATCTCTGCACTTACTGTTCCTGTGCTTATTTCCCGAACGCAGGGCTTTTTCTTGCCAGTAAAGCAGGCGGCGAGGTGCAGGGTGCTCTGCTGGAGCCTGAGGCCGCAGCGAAGACAGACCAGCGGGTGGCGTTGGGATCGAGGAACTGAGGGAAGATTTCGTGGCTGAAAGCCCAGCAAAGAAACACACTTTTATACCTTCTTGCGAGGTGCTTCACACAGACATTTGAGGAACAGCTGATCTTGTATAATTATCATGAAACCACAAAATGGGAAGAAGTCTTTTGAAAATCTTTAATTACTGCATACAGCCAGGCTTGTAAACTCCCAGTAGTGCAAAAGGGTTTCCTGGTACTTCGGTCAGTAGGATGTTATTTAGACTATGCTACGGTATTCATTTCACTCATCTGAACACCAGGATTGCAAGTTTTTTAGTGATGGTTATAACGTAAATAACAGCACAACTGTAATATAGTCACACACACAAGAATGATACAAACACACAAGCTAGTAACAGTCAGAGCTCGGTAATTCAGGTCCAGAGAGTCCAGACTGGGATCTGGTTGGTTGAAACAAAATCCTGGTCTGGCCTTTTACGCTCTGGACCTGAAGTACCCAGCTCTGGTAACAGTCACACACAGCAGTGAAGCAAGCACGGAGATACACACAATAGTAACACAGTCACACAAAAGCAGTGCAAGCACAGAGACTCACGCGATGGTTAAAGAGTCACACACACAGCAGTTATATGAGCACAGACACACAACAGTAACATGTACAGTCACACCTGGCAGTGATATGAGTACAGAGACACACATGATTGTAACACAGCTTCACACACAGCAGTGGTACGAGCACAGAGACACACAAAATAGTAACACAGTCACTCACACAGGCACAATGTAAGCATACAGTACACACGAAAGTGACACAGTCATATAGAGAATAATGTCAGGGACACTGCAGGTTCATGCAGTGAATCATGGTGTGAGGCTACAGTGCCACTCCCCCCCACCCCTAGAAGTCCCCATCAGCCTGTCTAATTTCCCTCCTCCCTGTAGTAGGGGCCATGACTGTACCCGTCTCTGTGTTATTTAATTCCATACTGAACGACGCTAGCGACTGCATGGCCAGCCTTTGCACGGCTACACCGATCCCGCGGCCCATCCCGGCGAATAACCGGAACACCGCGGAACCATCCCGCCGCCGGCCCGCTCATTAAGCCCGAGATCAAAGGCTCGTCGGCTAGACCGTTCCGGAAAACTCGGATTTCGAGAGTCGCCGTGGCTGACCCGCCACCGCCATGGCAGTGTTGTGTTTCGAATGGCGGCCGGCAGAAAAGAATAGAGAGATTAGCCCCAGCAAGCAAAAACATAAATGAAATGAATGTCTAATGTCTCTGATTGGAGGCGGGGAGTCCAGGCGGCTGCCCCCTTAACCAGGGATCAGAAAGCCGTGTGCCAGCAGCCCCCCCCTCCAGCCTTTCATCCTGTGCCGTTTGTTTGTTTGCGTCCGAGCCGACCGTTTGTTACCGCTCGGCAAAGGGCGGGAGGAGACGCGGTCATGGGGCGGCGTCTCCATGGAAACCAGCGTCTTCTTTGTTATCTCAAGAGAGGGATTAGAGCGTGGTGGCGTGGCAGAGGCGGTGTGGCGTACGCGTGGCAAATTAACCCTGCGGGGGGAAAACAAACAGAAAAAGGGGTTTAAATACGCCAGGCGGGGTGTGTCTCTGTCGACGGGGGCCTTCTAGAGCCCCCACCCCACCCCACTCATCACGCAAACGCCGTTTGCCGCAGAGGAATGTTCCAGAAAAATGAGAGCTTCCATTTCTCATCCTAGCTTAATCCCTCTTTCCGCACGCTTCCTGTTTGCGCCCGCTCTAATCCCTGTAATCTAATTGGCCGTGAGCCGTGGGGGTCACCCTGGCAACCACACTCAGCGACCGGACGGCCCTCCTTCGTACCTGTAAGGCGGGCGATAAGCCGGTTACCGTAGTGACAGAGTGCTTTAGGCACTAGCTGTGTAACCCCAGGGTCGCCGATTTAAACCACAGGAGGGGCTTAATCCAAAAGCCCATTAATCCATGAGCAGGACGGTGTGGTGAGGAGCACTGTGGCCTCCATGGTTGCTGGTTTGACTCCCTTCCTCTGTGCATGGAGTCCGCAGGTTCTCCCTCTCTTCTGCAAAGGTGTGCGAGATGTGCCCTCTGATGGATTGCTGCCTCCTCCGGGGTGTTTACTGCCTTGTGCTGACTGAGACCCAGTATCAGAATAGAGGTCACGGCCTTTTTCCCTTCTAAGGCCCCCCTCTGGGTAACCGGTTATGGTCCTTTCCTTTCCAGGACCTTGCAAATGATAAGTGGTTACCAGAAGTTGCACCTTAGGGGTATTGATTTCAGGGAGGCAGATGGGGGGCATCTGGGAGGGGGCGGGGGTGCTGGTCAAAGCTTGGCTGGTATTATGGTAATACCATGCGCGCGCGTGTGTGTGTGTGTGTGTGTGTATATATATATTTGGGGCAAGGTTGCAGCAGTACAACCTCTGGCCAGCTAATTTTGCCATGGACAGATTTCCAGGACATTACACATCCTTCACGAGTGTCAGGGAGCTGCTACAAGTTTGTGGGGGACTTCTGGAACTTCCAGGACACTTGGGATGTCTGGGCTCCAGTTCTTTTGCCTTCCAAGACCTTGCACTGGATAAGCGGTTACAGTCCTTATTCCATCCAGGACCCTGGGTTGGATAAGCGGTTATGGTACTTTTCCCTTGCAGGGCCTTGCACTGGATAAGCAGTCATGGTCACACAGTTTCTCACAGATAGAGAATATAAAGCAGGCTTCCCGGTGCAGAAGCCCCCCCTCTTCTCAGGGTCGGAGGGGACGTGCTTAGCGTGAGCAAAGCGAGATTAATGCCTCACAGCAATCACATGATTTCAGAGGTCACACAGAGGTTAAAAGGATCTGAGAGGGACTGAAGGAAAGTAGAAGCATTGCATTATGGGTAATATGTTACCACTTACCCCAATGAAAAAAGCATGCCCTTCACAGGTGTGTAGACAGACATGTAATAAATGTGTTATTTCACACTTTGCATATTACATTTGTCAAACTGGTTGTGTTTGTGCTACTTGGCGATGTCATTAGTTATGTCACTGGGGGCATCACGGGACATCGGATCCCGTCCCTTGGGCATCTTGCATGTTGAGTGTGTCTCTCCAGAAGCTGGCCTCAGCACTACCGGAAACACATGGGCTTCAAGGGGACCGAAATGAATGCCAGGACCCACAAATGACAAATCAAGCCTCATTTTCAGAATTTTGAAAAAGGCAAGGGTATGTTTTGTTCCCCACAAAGTTTCCGTGTTCAGTGACATGTTCTGACCTTTGACCTCTTGCAGTTGCAGCGGTCGTTCAAAGGCATTTGAGTGGATTAACCAATACAGGACTTGTGCGCAGGGTTGGGCATGTTCGCTGGTAGCTTTCAAACGCATCAGAAAACTCGTCAAGCTGGTTCCACAGCTCTAAGATTCACTAATTTCTCAGTCAATTCTCAGAATAAGCGGAACAATAAGAAACGAGTGGCTGCAAAGGGAATTTCATCCTTTATAATCCCAGCTGACCTTTCTCCATGACCCCAAGGACATTACTGGGCACTATAATTAGGCCACCTAGTGGAAAGAAAAGTCATGACGAGATGCCAGGGTACGTGTCACATGATTAAGCAAACCATAGTAGATGCAAGCCGTCTGTTTGGATGTCGTGACTGCGTCTCCTACCACACGCGGTTCTGGTGCCGAGCCAGAGTGACACGGACACTCCCAGTGACTGCAAGCCAGCAAAGAAAAAAGAATCAACAGCATTCCCCGCGTCACTCTGAGAGACAAGCCCGCTAAGTGAAATAAATACAACAAAGGCTGCTCAGTCTGGCACATTAAGATGTATGTGACATTTAGCTCACCCTCAAAATAACAGTGATTTGACTTCATCGACGTCTGGCTCCCTGATGCTGCCTAATATCTTTCATAATGCGTATGCATGAAGGGGGAGGCGGGACTGCCATTTCAGCACAGCCAATCAGGTGGCAGCCATTATTCCGATTGATCTGTTTGCATATATTAGCATTTACTGGTTTGTTCCACCCATACGCTACTTTGGAGAGGATCATGACTCAGAATAAGCAGCTAGAAGATGGATTGATGGATGGATGGATGGATGGATGGGTGGTTCTAACCAGTAACCCAGACCAGAGATGTAAACCTACAAAGTGGCTTGCTTGTTTGTGTAGCCAGTGGCATGTACAGTAGCACCGACACAGCCTCAGTGAACCCAGGACAGAAGGCTGGGATGCCATTTAATTACTTTAGATTATTAATTACTTATTTCTGAGTCCACACTGTGTCGTCCTCTGCTTTAGAACCACGGGAAGCTGCGTCGTTCCCCTGGTGTTCCCTAACGCTCGTGTTTCCCGTGAGATGGGAGCAACAGCAACGAGGAAAGCCGTCTGGCCGAGCGTCCAGCAGCAGTGCTTCCGTTCGGCCCAGCGTTCCTCCACCTCCGTCCGCAAGGGACACTTTCATTTCCAGACCGAGCAGGAGGCCTCAGAGCTGTGGGTTCGAGTCCCAGAGGCAGATCATCTGAATGCCAGGAGCATAAACCCACCCTTCAATCCGGAGCAAGGTATCTGCTGACCGGCCTTCTGGAGACTTAATACTGCGGCGACCTCGATGGCATCCATATGGGAGCGGGGGGGTTAAACCCAGTGTGCCTGTGTTGTGTATGTGGAGGGGGGGATCTCTTTCACTCTCAGTGGAAAACTATCATAAGGGCTAACATGGTGGGGGGTGACAGTGCACTGTTATGTCAATTGCCTACTTCCCGTAACACCCTACAAGCATGGGGGCATGAGGCTGAAGGGACCCCAGGACTACCTGCTCTCGCATTAAAAAAAAAAATCTGGGGGGGCAGGGAAATTTAAAAATAAACTTCAGGTGATTCGGGAATGTCTGTTTCTGTGAGCAGATTCAGTCACGATTCTCTGTATCCACAGTGTGTGATTATCTGCAGACTCTTCAAATCGGCCATAAACACCCAGACAGCAACGTTTATCTCATTTGTAAGAGCACTTATCCGGTGTGTCGTGGTCCTGCAGCCTCTCCCAGGATGGGGGGGTGGGGGGTACCCCGGATGCGATGCCCACTATAGGTCAACTCACCTAAGTAGACATTTTTCAGGAGGGATTTCACGTGAGCACAAAGAGCACGTGATTAGAAGGGAGGAACACTACTGGGTCCAGGGGGATGCCAATTCCTAAGATTTTCTCCTCTCGGCAAATTTACATGGTGACCCTATGTGAATTTCATCACCAAATCACAGAATAGAAAATAGCATCATATACCACAATATAATGTCTGATATAATGGCTGCACCTTAATTGGCTGTTTTAGTCCACGGTTGTCATTGTTTTGCCATGAATACCAAACAGACGTCGACTCCGGCCCCTCCCGACCATAAAAATCTATTTCCTCGACACAAATGCCAAGCAGTTGCTTCCTCGTGGTATAAAAGACTCCCCATTTGTCCTTCTGGAAAACAAATTGTTTGTTGTGTTTCCAGGCTGAGTCCAAGTCTGCCAAAGAGTGGCGTCTCCAAAACCCTGTATTTTCCCTCCTGTCTTCAGTTTGCCTTCCAATATTTTTTTTTTTCCAAGAGCCTCGTCAACACCTGCGAAATCCGTGACGGGCTTCCTGACGCCCTTCTGCAAACGTATAATTGATTAGCTGAACGCGCCGGAAAGTGTTTGCGTGCCGGTGTGGAGATTTTAATTAAAAACGCGCAAACAAACAAACCGCTGACGGCTTGCGTGCATGATGGAGGACAGCCCTTGTTTAGCGACGCTTACTCCCGGGACGGGGGCTGACTAATCTCCTCTCCGAGTGAGACGCCGGCGTGGTTTTGGATCACAATGCATGATCATGTTCTCTACAAATGCAATCTACCTATCCCGAGCAGCAGTTTCTGTGCAGCTTTTAATGAAAACTTAATATTACTTTTGCATTTTACATAGTACTGTTTCCCCCAGAGAGCGTGAATCACTATTGATTTGAGTGTTTGTGTGGGTTGGGGGTCCATTCTGATGGCAGGAAGACCTACTGCTGTTTTTTATACTATAAATAAAGATTTAAATACAAATGCATGGTGCTAAAGTGCCACGTTAATGGTAGAAACGGAAACAATTCCCTTGAACTTTGTAACATAACTTACACACTGACAGATAGAACCATGTTATATCCACAGCGTGATATTTCATCATTCCCCTTGTGGGAGAAACCCTGCCTTTGATGTCACTCTGTCAGATTTCATGTCTCAATTAAATGCTTTTTCTGTTTATTTATTTATTTATTGTGTGATTCCAAGCTTGGGGTAACTCACGGGGAATGTGAGGTCATACATTTCAGGGGACAGAAGTCGCAGAGAATAGGACGTGTCACCGGCAGACGGCCCAGACTGAGTCGAGCTTGAGGACTAAGATCTATCCTGGTTTGAATAAACAAATTATTGCACATAATCCTCTTTCTGGAAGAAAGGAACAGCACATCATTATGTGACAGTATTCATCTTCCCATTAAGCAGCATAAACTAATTAAAATTAACATTTTTTTTTTTAAATCATTTCAAGGCAAAACCATCGGAGTGATTAATTTTCGATTGTTTTCCCCAAATCTGTTTAAACTTCTAAACTCATTAGGATAAACATATTCCATACCGGGTAACTGACACATACAAAAGAGTGTCTCAAATAATTACATTATTGTTAAATGTACATATTAATCATACAATTTTAAACTTTTTGAATAAACAGACTTCTCTGTGGACCGACACATATGAAACAGGACTAGCTCAGACATGCAACAGTTTAGTTACAGATTCTGGTCTATAATCAGTTAGATAAGCTGAGCACATCACATGACCTGTCCATGGCCCAGTATCTCTGCCTACAGTACTCTGCAAATCTTATTCAAGGAAAATGGTTGAGACTGTTTATCTGGGGAGTAAGTGTCTGCTCAGGAGAAACACGATTGACCATAAGAATATACGCAAGTTAGGAGTAGCACGATAAAAGCTGGCAAGAATTTATTCTGTTCTCCAAAATGTTACTGATATCCTAGGTTGGATGCCTAGATGAACACTGCTTCAGTTCCCAAACCTCTCCTCAGGGGCACCTCAGCCATTACATGTATATGATAATGTTCACCACCAACTCACTTAATTAGCTTAACTAGTTAAATAACTCGGAAAACTAAATAAATTAAATAACTTCCTAACACCCTTCTGCCAAGTCATGATTGATCAGCGGAACATGCCAGAAAGTGTTTGTGTGCTGGCGTGGAGATTTAATTTACTCAGACAAGGTGGGGTAGTGGTTGAGTCGATAACACTTAGGCGTATTTGATGGTTGCTGTAAATCCTAGGGTGACTTTAGAAGAAGTTTTAAAATGAACCAGCTAACAGACTTTGACAGTCATAATATCAGTTACACACCAACATGAAGATCATTTCAACATCACTGTCATTGTCTCTAATACTTTTGCACAGTACTGTACATAACAGCTTTACAGCTGCACGCCCATTGAAACAATCCATCGATGGATTCTATCCTAGGATCTGAGCCAGCAACCAACTGGTCCAGTTCCTCAATGTGTGAGGAAACTCTTCTGGTCACCATCCCCAAGAAAGCAGGCAGAAAGGGCCGGCATCGACGGACTACCGCCCCGTAGTGACTCGGGATGCAGCCCGTTCGGATGATACCGCGAGAGAAAACGTAATGAGGCTGGATATTGTGGGCTGAGCAGGTGTGGGGCGCGTGCTTTTTTGCGATGATGGCGCATTAATGGCAGAGAGCGGGGGCGGCTCTGGTAGGCCAGGCAGCTGTAAGTCGGGGCCCCTCTTGTGGTTCCGTAGAGCCATTATTCAAATGGGCTGATAATGAGATCCTCATATTGGCGCGACTCCTCCTTGTCTCTTCACCATCGCCGAAGCGGCCCCTCCGGTCTCAGGTGACTAATTGTTGTCATGAAGCACTTAAGCGAACGAGCATTCATTAGCGGCCCACTTATCAGACCAATTGAGGGCTTTTTTTCTGAGGTTTAATCTTTCATCAAAACAAAAGCAGACGCAATATTGCCGGCGGGCACTGGAGGTGGAGGAGGCTCACTCCCACTCGCGGACGGCTCGCTCAGCGGATCCGTGCTCTCCTGTCCCCCCGGCCGCCGCTGCTCATCTGTGACTCCAGTGGCCCATGGGGAGTTCAGGGCTTCGGGCTGGAGAGGATTATTATTCAGCCAGGTAGTTGAGGTCTTAACGATGGCTGGGAAAAGCTTCGGTCCGGGAGCCAAGACGAGACATTTCACCATTTACACTAATTGCTGCGAATCTGTGGGCTACATATTATTCTTAATGTCATATTATTCAATAAGAACTGGCGCCACAAACAATATATTCCTTTAAATGGCTCAGATGTATAATTTTACATGCTCTTCAAAATTCCTGAAGCCCAGAACAGCTTAAGCTGATGGTTTAAGAATGATCTATTCACAGGAAATTTTCCAGCGAAAGGATCGCCCCCTACAGTCAATAAGAGAGACCCATTGGTGCACACTGTCAGGTGACTCAGATCTTGAAAGCACGTGTCACGATGATGTCATCGGGAAGTTCTGTAGACTCCATCAGATGGTCAGCTTCACAGATGTTGCTATAACCTGGATTCAGTCCAGGGCAGCTGGCACTGGGTGTTTAGAGTGAGAGTTTGTTCAATTGATTTCTGACACGAGTAACAAGCTCGGGGTCCAAAACGCGTTTGATTATATCCCAGCGGTGGTAGACATCGCAGCCAGGGCTGTGAAATGCTGAAATTTCAGGAGATGAAAATCCAGAGTCCCTCACCGCATGGTCGCTCCGCAGGGGGTGGTGTGGCCTCTAGGGTTGTGGGGGTGTTCATTCCATATCTGTGTAGGTCTCCTCTGAGAACACCCCCTCCCAATACTTTAGGGGATGTCTTGAGAATTGCCAACTGTGTGTGTGTGTGTGTGTGTGTGTGTGTGTGTGCATGTTCCACTTCGGACTGGATTTAAGTTTAAGGCATCTGGTCCCTTGTACCCTATGGAGCCCACAGCAGATCCACTGGATAAGCCATTAAGGAAAGCACATAGATAATCTAAAGGGCGTCTCCATAGAGACCATTTAGTCTGATATAGGGAGGGGAGACTTCAATCTCAAAGTGACACAAACAGTTAACGATCAAAACAGTTAATTCCCTCATTTTCCTCTAGGGGGCACTCTGGGACACACGTCTGGAGGGGCATATAAACACAACAGCTCACGTTTTCAACCCACTCAGGTCCAGCTTATTGAGATAAACAAGCTTATTTACACCAAAAGCAACCAAAGTAAAGCCAGACCATCAAGTCCCCCCACGTTTCCCTTGATTAACTAGCTGCGGCGTCTGAATCAATATGAAAATTCTAAGCAATCATGCTGGCAATTAAAAATAAATTGACAAAGTTAAGGGGAAGACAATGGCATAGGTGCGACTTACTCCCCCCCTTTTTGTGTGTGTGCGTGCGTGTGTGTGTGTGTGTGTGGGGGGGGGTTGGCTTAACAAGGCTGTTTAAACCCCCCTAAATGGGATGCCGATTACTGCCCCTGTAGTCTGTATGAGCCAAAACAAACCAGCTGCCAGTGAAGCTGTTTTTAATGATGCTAATGAAGAATTGTAGGCCAATATATAGAAATTGAAGTCTTGATGGAACCCAAAACCCAGGAGCACAGCCTCCAGTTAACACAGACAGCCAATGCATGGTAGAAATGGGATGCTGGAATTTAACTACACCACAGTCCTAGGCACTGCTGCCTTTTGCGTGGAGGATGGAGACGAATGGCAAGATATCAATCTGAGCATCCACTGAGCATTTTCACACTGGAGGAAGGATGAATAGTCTCACGGCTTCCGGAAGATCACGCCACACTTCCATCGACTTGTATAAAAGCAGGAGCGAAACAAGCTAGTTTTAAAATAAATTCATTCATTCAAATCACCATCCTTCTATCACCATCCTTTGGGTGAGTCTACAGCCTATTCTACAAAATGTAGGGGTACAAAATGCACCGTGTAATCATGCGGAATTAAGGGAACAAGTGGGGCCACATTTGCCTGGACATCTTCACAGTTTTATCATATTTGCTCAAAAACAAATGTGGTGTGATATGTTTTATTTAACATAACGAGCGTTCCTGGCATCCCCTCCAGGGCGTCCGCTGCCCTGTGCATTATGGGACAAGCCGCAGACTCACCGTAGCCCTGCGAGCGACGCCATTAGATGAAACACTCACGGCAAACTCTCATTAAATGTTCATCGCCGGCGTGTTGATGAAACCTTCAGATGAGATTTCTCTCGTCGGTAATTTGAAGGCACTCTGAAACGCTGCGGAGGACCATGTAATATTCGGCTGCTGGAAATTCACGCGCATGAATATTTAATCCTGTTCTGTTTGCCTCGTCAGCCTGGATGAGGTTTTAATGATCTGTCTAATGTGCTTATCGATATTCCTGGATAGATTAATTCGACGGGCTCGGAATGATGTGTTGCGATAACGTTTTTCGCCTCGTCTCCAGCCTGGGAAAGGTCAGCTGGTCACTTCTCATTAAAATGTGCAGAGAAGAGCCGTGTAATGAAGAGAAATATGCCAGATCCCAACCGTGCCCTTCTATATCCTATATCTATAGCTAGTCAATCAAATAAAGTAGATGAAAATAGTCTATCATGTGCAGCAATTGTGATCATTTAACCTGTAGGGCTTTTGCATTTATCCCAACTGGTCAACCTACACTACCTGTGATCATTGAGGAAGATGTGAAGAAGATGTGTCTTTGGGTTAATCTCTTGAATCAAAGGTATAATATCAGGACACTTGCTCCAATAAGGACTTGAAGAGGAAGTTCTCTTTTGTCGTGATTTTTACTTGAAAGTTTTCCAGCAGCGACTGATCCGCTTCTGCTGTGGTTCCTACCCATTCATCACGTCCTTACTACCAACCCCCCCGTAAGGACAGTCGCTCCACTCCACCGCCCCGACTCAGCACCCACATTTGTACCGTCAGACCAACCAGCGGCTAAGTCAAAGAATGTGACAGGTTTAGCGGGACAAGGTGGGGGTGTGGGGGGGCATAGCATCTTGCAGACAGCTTCCT
>JAODJW010000081.1:17364487-17387596 GCA_026777045.1 Hyperopisus bebe | reverse complement strand
TGGGAAACTCTCATTTCGCCTACCTCATCTTGCTCTCCATGACACACAAACACATATATGGGTAAGAGCAAGCTTGCTAGGGAAGGACACTCACTGGCAGCAGCGCCCATGAATCTTGGGGTTAAGAACCTTGCTCAAGGGCCCACAAACGTAACTATATCTGCTGCAATGTGACTATTCTGCTGAAGTTGGATTCTAACCTGAAACAATTCAGGTTGCAGACCTTTCTGACATCTGCGGTAACTTTCTGGTGGTTCCTGTGCAGAGCAACCTTACCACCCAGATACCGGGAGCAGATTTCTCTGCTTTCTTTCATATTTGAAGGCCCAGAAGAGCTTTGGCCACCTCGACAATGGCCTCTACAATCATACGGAGCCCAAGCGACAACAGCAGGCTCTCGATAAGGCAGCCCCCAACTCCCCAGCCAGAGTGGGCTACACGGTGCCTCTTATTGAGCGTTTGCTGGTCAGGGACCAGAGGCTCCCCAGAGCAGCACAGAGCTTGCAATTAAAGGGCCGGCTGCATTTCACACCAGGTTCACTTCAGTTTAATATCCTGTGGCCTGCCACTTTAAAAGTGATTTCTAGAAGCAGAGGTCATTTAAGAGAACAAAACAGCAGCATTATGAGTAGTGAGCTGAAAGGTATAAGACCAGAATAGGGGCGAAAATTCATTGTTGCCCCCACAAGGGAATGGCAGGGAATTCAGATTGGTACTGTTTGACCTCCCTGTGCACCCCAGTCGATTGAATTAAACCCCCAAATTCTACTGCCCCTCACCTGTATAACCAGTCAGAAACACTGAAGTGACCAATGAGAATTGGGACAAACCATTCTGTGCTTGACGGGGTACAATCATCCCACCCATATGGGATTTAAAGCACTTTTCCGTTGTGTACCTTTCTTAAGGACCTTGGGAGGATCACTGATTGGATCCTTACACTATCCATAGTGCCACCAAATTATAAAAATGTCCCTCCAGATGTCCCTCCTTCTAAAAAAATATCCTCCCAGAATCCCCTCCTCCTATAAAATGCATCCTCCCAGTAGCCCCACCACCTCAAATATACATCCTCCCAGTAGCCCCACCTCCTCAAAAATGCATCCTCCCAGTAACCCCACCTCCTAAAAAATGCATCCTCCCAGTAACCCCACCTCCTAAAAAATGCATCCTCCCAGTAGCCCCACCTGCTCAAAGATGCATTCTCCCAGAATACCCTCCTCCTAAAAAATGTACCATTGCTGAATTCCTCTGCCCTATCAGATTCTCATACCTCTGTAGTTTGTTATAGTGTGTTGTCCCTTTCTGATATTGGCCCGTCCAGCGGCATCTTGGCCTCTCAGAGTAACGAGTAAGGAGGGATTACGACTGACCGACAGCTCTGCCAGGTGGACGCTGAGAGCCAGCTGCCTTCCGGAAACACTCTGCGCCTTTCAGAAGCCACACAAGTTGTCCAACAATGCCAGTCTGGGTTGCTTACACGGTGCAGCACAACAGAGGCCTAATTTAGCCTATGTCTGTCACACCTGGGGTCATCCGGGATGACAGTGTGACAGGAGGTGGGATGCATTTTAATTAGCACCTGATGCGCACCTGAGATAGCAGCAAGACCATTTAGCGCCTGGCTAATTGCTGTAGTTAGCAGATAGCTGAGCTGAAGAATGTTGTCAAGCTAAGCATCTCAGAGCAGTGCCCGCACCCCTCGATGTTGTTTTTTTATGTAAACCGGCTCGCAAACTTCAAATTCTGCCCCGACTTATTCAGCCGGAGAGCAGTTTCCTGTTGAGTGTCCCATAAGGGTGCAATAGGACCTCAAAGGAACAACTGCAATTCCTCTCCTGAGACTATATATGGAGGCAGAAATGTCCCAGCCTTACACCCTAACTCACACACTGCTTGTCAGTTCCAGAACATTCCATCTGATGGGGGGGCGGGTGTTGACGTGAGATTGGGGAGGAGCACTGAGATATAGGAAAGGCTACAAAAAGACATTAGCGAGGGGTTTGTAATCATCCTTGTAATAGACTGATTTCATTGCCCCGCCATCGGGTTAAATCTCACACTGTTCCGATGCAGGTCACACTCATGCATCACCGACGCAAACTCATTTACTTGCACAGTTCCTTGCAGAGACCATAAACACACGCACCCCAAGGAATAAAGGTCTAGATTACAATGGTTTAAAAAGCAGATATCTTTCAGAAGCCTTGTTTAAGCTTAAAACTGCTAAATCCCTTCAGCAAAATAATAATAAAAAAAATGTTTTTTTTTTTTCCCTTATCCTATTGTCTTTCGTTTTTTGATTCTCAATTTATATGTAAATTGCAAAGATTTTGTTTTCAAGACAATGACGTGCCAGGGGTAGTTTATTCATAAGTTAAGGTGGCTCATTGTGGATTTTCATGGCGCCTAGGATGCTTTTCATCTGGGTTCCACCTGACTCTCTAAGGCTGAATCCAGAGTGCTCCCGTTTATAGTGAGGCCCCATCAAAGGTGAGACACTTGTCTGGGTTTCACGTTAGCTGTGTTTTACTCATTACTGTGTACACACTGTTACTCTATTTCTGTGTCTATAACTCCCTCTCTGTGTTTTGCATTATTGAATATTGTTGGTGAATATTGTAAGTGTTGTTTAAATCCAATCTATTATTATTACTATTGTTTGTAAAACTGGATACACAAGTTCTGCAGTTAAAATAATAATAATTGATACTTCTATTGATCCCTGTGTGGAAATTGTCTTTATCTGTCCCTCAGCTTGCTCCTTGCAGAGTAAGTTGTCCACAAAGGGCAGCCACCTGTTGGGGAACCCAAGAGTTAAGGGCCTTGCTCAAGGACTAGCAGATGTACCGAGGCGGGATTTGAGCCAGCGACCTCCGGATTACAGACACCCAGGCTTAACCCACTGAGCCACACGCTGCCCCATTAAAGCTATACCGTGTAGCAAGAATCTCCAGCCTAAGTTTGAACTGGAAACCTTGGAGGAACTGGCCAGATACTTTCTGTGCTAGGTTCTGTTCCTCACCACACAGAATTATGCTCACACAGAAAAAGAAAAACTGCTGCAAAGTTTTATGGGGAATTTTTGGTCCTTGGCTCGAATTGGTATGTCTGAAATCTCAGAACGTGGTGAAATGTAGTGCAGCGATTTCACCGTAAGGTTTTCTGTCCTGACATTTTTCAAGCATTTCAAACCATTGCTGTTTCTCAATATGCACACTTTACTGTGCTTGTGTTCTCATGCACCTGTTTTGCATCATCTTCCATTGCCGAAGACCAGTTCCAATACACAAAAACAAAAGTGCAAAGGACAGTAAAAATCCCGGGATGTTGTTCTTGCCCCAGCTGAAATATCAAGCATACACTGGTTGCATCCTCACCCAATGAGTCCAATCCCATGATTCATTGTGCCCCAAGTTTATTATTGAAAGGCAAGTTAGCAAGACCGGTGTTGCTAATCCCCCAAGTACGATCTTTGCATTCTTAGTATTGATAAACATAAACATCCTATAATCTCAAAATTAGTTCCCATATAATTGAGTATTATTTTACTTCCCGTTTGGCCATCCATCCATCCTTTCAACCATTCATTCTGTATACTCACTTGTCCTATTCAGGGTCACAGAAAGCTATGGGGGCAGGTCATGACCCACCCATTCATACTTATGGATAATTTGGTAACTCTACCAAACGTGAGTTTACGTGGAGCCAGAGTAGAGCCTCGAACCCGGGTCACAGAGGAGTTTATATATCTGACAGTGGATATATTAAAAAAACACAGTTAGTGCGTCATAATTTCAGACTTTGCAGCAATAAAAATGCAGCTTTGAGCATTAAATCAGTTTCCTGTGTGAATCTCTCAGGATGAAAGCTTCTGCCAAACTGAATAATTGACTTTTGTAGGAAATTAAATAGTCAAAGTTTCAGTAAATGTCACCTGTGTCACGGAGATAACAGCACAGCATTCGCATGCCTGTCCTTGCTGAGGACAGGCTAGGCTATGACTGAGTCAATACATCCTGTGTGAAAATGGGTGGGGGTGCATTCAGATCCCCGTTACTGGTGTCTGTTTTTTCTTTGTCTCGATCGCCAGCCAAACTCAGGAAGAAAATTTTTTACCTTTGTTTATTTGGTCACTTGGATTTTCCCATTTCAAGCATGGCTCTGAAACTGGAATCCCTTATAAACCCTTGGTAGTAATGACTCCCCCCCTCCCCCATCACATGGTATGCCCCAGTTTGCTCAGGTTTCACTGATGGACCAGTACTGATAGACTGACATTGGTCAGGGCCACGCCTCCTCTATGGACTTTAACGTCCAATTAGAAACCACGTTAGCCAGACAAGATAAAGTGCTGGCATGGATCTTGCGGCTCATTAAATATCCTCCCTCATTCACTTTAATTATTCTTCTGGGTCTTTTGTCTGTAGCTATGCCTGTAATTTACGTTCTCGCCCTTGGATTTATACATGCTGGTGTTTATTATTTAATAATGCGATTCAGGTTTATTACCCATCTGAAAGTTACAATGGTGATACAATGGAGAGACGTGCTTTAAAAAGGCTCCGCCCATTTGATACACTTAATCATAACTGCTGTGAAAAAAAGCGTATCTCTTGCACTGGGTTGCTTGAGACGATTTTATCAGGTGATTGACGTACCTCCTGTTTTGAGTCATGACCTTCTAGCTGCCCCCCACCCAAAATCTCAGGACCCCCCTCCAGTCCTGCAGGTCGATGGGAATCATTTGTACCAGGTAGCTAGCAGCCTAAACTGTTCAATTTTCTTATATTTATTCATGGTTTGTGCTTCAGATGCACCCTGGTGGGGGGGTTAGTTGTGGGGGGGGGGGGCAGCAAGGCTGTACTCCTCCTATAATTTTCTCAGCAAAGTTAATTGAAGTGAGATTATGTTTTCGAGTGTCAGCCTCTGTTTTCTTCTGTTCTAATTATTGCAGCAAAGCGCTTTTCCAGCTTGTCAGGCTGTCCCTGGACACAGTGTGGGGGGGGGGGGGTCGTCAGCATGCTGGAGACAGACTGTTGCTTACTGCTCTCCAGTCCCTTTCTGCGCTCTGTGTTGTTAGGTACCTGTGACATCACTCTTCCTAAATGTACGAATTTGAACATCTGATTTAAAAGAAATAATTAATTAAATTTGTCGCTTTTGCCCAAAACAGCTCGCATGGCTGGTAACTGTACAGTTTTATTGAATTATACATCTGGATCACTACCAGGAAAAGGTCGAGGTAAGGGTTTGGCTCGGTGATGAAACTGTGGAGTTCCTTACTGGACTCGAACCCACAACCTGTTGGTCCGGCTGCTGAGCTGTGAGAGCAGCTTAAGGCTGTATGGAGGAGCGTGTGTGAGCCCGGTAGCTGCGGCCTCTTCCCTGCCAGGATCTAGCCTGGTAACGCGTTAGCTTTAGCATTAATGCCCCCAACCCCCTCCCCACTGCCACCCCCCAGCGTGTTTCTGAGTTCTGTGGCTTTGATCCGTAACCCCTCTGAGCCGCTTGCTCCGCTTTCCCTGCCACAGCACTGGGTGGGGCAGAGAAGGCGGGGGGGGGGGGTACAGGTTGCCCAGAAGAGCACCGTTTCCAGGGTCTGAATCAAAGCGGCCTTTGAAGTTGGGGCCGCATCGGATTACAAGCTATGATGGGGTGGGGGGGGCGTGTTCATGATGGACATGCTGCTTTCCGTAACCCATCCCGGCAAACCAGACTGCTCCAGCACTACACCGGGTCACTGTAAACACCCTGCAGATCCGGACATTATGATTGGGCCTCTGGGTACTCTGGCTGGGCGGAGCTGGTTCTCACTGGGTCTCATTCGCTGCAGTATGTAAGAAAACGTGCCTCCCAGCGACCGCTAATCCCTGATTTCTTTTCTTTAAAAGCTTTGATTAAGACAGCGCAGGTTTAAAATTCTGCTGCTCTGAGAACAAACAGAACACATTGCATGCCTCTAAGACACTCTGCACCCTGTATGTGTGTGTCACCGTGTCCGTGTGTGTGTGTGCCTGCACACAATTTCTGACCCATGTGAGAACACTTCTGTGGAAAATAAGCACTTTAATACAGACCTTGCTGAATACCAAATTGTATCAAATTATTGCTGTTTTTTTACTAAAACCGCCAAATCAACCAGTAATGTTTTTCCTATCAGTTTTGATATATTTACTATTACGGAGTTAAAAGCCATAATACGCAATAAAGTGAAGTTCCTCCGATCATGAGCAGGCAGATGCCTGTTTGTGCGTGAATCTGCGTGTGTTTGTGCATGCATCTGTGTATATTTGTGCATGCATCTGCGTGTATTTGCACAGCAAATATGCGTGTATTTCTGTCACTCTTCTTCTCCCAGTGTGTTTGCCCATGTTTGCCTGGTTGCATGTGTACGTCTGTGCGTGTTTTTGAGTGTGTACACAGCAATGTCTTTATAGTTTTCATTTTTAATTACATTTTTACACTATTTTAAATTTTCATGGGAATTACAGTTTAGTTTTACTTTGTTGTCAAGTTATTTTATTAGTTTTTACTTTAAAAATATGTTTCTATTTAGTTTTATATAGCTGTATTTTAATTTAAGTTTGATTCAGATTTTTATTTTAGAAATTTAATGGAAGCTGTAGAACAGCATTATGGTACCTGAATGCACAGTGCTTATATCCTCAAAGTGGGCATAATGTGGTACAAGATGGGGGTGGCGCGGTGGTGCAGTGGTTACACTGTCACATCACCCCCCTGGGACCTGTGTTCAGCCATCAGCCCAGTTCCCCCCCACCATAGGACAAATGTGTGTGTGTGTGTGTGTGTGTGTGTGTGTACATATACACTGTAAAAAATACACAGCAACAAATATTACTTGGTTTTTGCATCTTATATTGCAGTTAGTTTCAAAAGCTATATTTATATTTTGCATTTACTTCTATTTTTAGTTGTGTACAAAACTGTTTTCTTTTAGTTTTAATTTTAATTTATTAACAAAAATAAATACAATAATAACCCTGGTGCACAGATACAAACTGTAGCCGCCACGTGATGAAACACTCGCGTCCCGTTTTCCCGGAACATTCCTAATGTATATTGTAATACACAGAGCACTGCTTTGCTCTTAATTCTCCTGTGTGTGCGCCTTTTCCTTCCCTAATTCCATGTATTATTATCCTCCCTTCGCAGGGCTTTGAGAGAGCGTGGCTTCCTGCCACGATTTGCAGAAGCATGCTCGTACCTGAGTGGGTGTTTATGCGTGTGTGTGTGTCTGTGTGTGCGTGCATGCGGGCATATGCAGCCGTCCCCCCGCGTGCGCCTTATCCCAGCTGCCTCCCATCCCCGGCTCCCTGTTTACAGATTCATTAGATAAATTTTCTCTTTAAGTGGCGTCTCTGAGCCAGAACCTTTTACTTCTAGATGCACTTTCCCTGCCTCACACCCAGAGCTCCCTTGGAAGGCTGCCAAAGCCTTTGGGGGAGGGGGGGGGTCAGGGCGCAGGTGCTATACTGGTTAAAAAGCTGAGCTTGTCACTGAAAGGATGCAGGTTCACACCTCTGAATGCATTGACCTTGACCTGCTCCACTGAATGTTATTAATAATGGATTAATGTATGCATCCAGGCCTTTACAGTGTTACACTTTTACATGAGGGATACACTCTCAAAAAAATGCAGCTGACACTCCATGCTCCAAGTGGCTTTTTACAGTTTCACACTTAATGCAGTATACTGTACGGGAAAACTTCACGCCGTATACAGCACACTGCACAGGAAAAAGTCATACAGTATACAGTACATTGTATGGGGAAATATCACACTGTATATAGTTCACTGCAAAGGATATTTTACATTACATATATAACACTGTATGGGCTAATGCCACACTGTGTCCAGTACACTGCACAGGTAAATGTCACACTGTATATAATACACTGTATGGGGAAACATTACACTCTATACAGTACACTGCACAGGGAAATGGCATTCTGTAAACTGCACAGACAAAAAGTTTCAATTATTGAAATTGATTGTAACCTCGATAAGCCAGAAAATGTCCTACTGTATATAAACTCTAGTAGGTCATAGGTCACAATCTGTCACACACTTGACAATAAAAGGGCTAGCAACCAACTTTCTAAAGTCACCAAGGACACTGTCCCCTCCCCTCCCGCCGTGTTCCATCTCCTCTTTAACATCCCGGCTGACTGGGAGATCAGTAAGCACCTGTGTGGCTCTCTGACCCCTGCCCCCCCCCCCCCCCCAGGTGTTCTGGCCTCACATGAGATGGGCCTCACTCTGTTGGGGTCGCCCCAGCAGGGGCTCCACTGACAGCCATCCGACTCGCTTCCCTGGGTTTCTCCTCCATTCTGCCCGGCGTCACAGAAACACATCCAGGCCGAAAGCTTACTGTGACACTGCCAATGTTGTCTCTTTCAGAGCAGTGGCCCAGTGCTCTGTCAATGTGTCATGACAGTCACTGCTACAACACTGTCGAGGTCAATTTTTTCACTCTTTTACCAAAGGCATTCTAAATGTTTATAGGAGACAGAACAAACTTGGCCCTCAGTTAAACATTTTAGTACAAGGATATGTTTGATCAAGGACTTCCAGGAGTCCTATTAAATATTTGTGTAATATTATTACAGTGTTATTAGTAATATTATTAAACAGTAGTCGGTATGTTTTTAATCCTCGAAGAATAGATAATGGGCTAATTTCTCCTCGGTTGCCGCTGTCTCTGTCTTATTCTTCTTCATTTCACCTCCAGAGTCATTAACGTTAAACGCAGAACCGGCCAGATGGGTGACGACGGATTAATTTTCATTTATGCATGAATAAAGGAGTCTTGTGTTTCACCTCTGTATGAGAGCTCATCGATGATGAAAGGGGGGAGAAACTGCATGTTTCTCCGTTTAACAGTTTGCCCATAAACGTTCCTTTGTCTTCTTTCATAATCCTTACCCATCTTTCGTAGTATTAAAGCATTTAGACCATATATTCATTCCCGAACTGCACTAAGCTCTTACATATTTGCTCTTTCCTCAGTGAAACGGCAGCCAAATAAAAAGTAGGACAGTATGAGTTGACTGGCACCAGATATTTTACACGCTTCGCAAATGTGTTTTCACCATTGAAACCACAATATTTCACTGCACCGACAATTTACAATTAATATCACTGGTAGAGCATCTGTATTTTGTAATTTAGTAGGAAGATATTTTTGTGCACATTATCCACCATTGAAATTTCACATTGGGACATTTCCTGAGGCAATTCAGCTTCATTAAGCTCCTCCGGGACAGAGCAGCACTGCATTCAGGGACTGATACCAGCAGCTTCTGGTCACCAGCCCAGTCCCATAAAAATGTGCTTTGAGCTCAGTAAAAGGAGGCGTCCATCTCAGCTTCAGGGAGGGGTGAGATTCACATCTCACTCTGATATACAGTCCATTGTCTCAGCCAGCAGAAGAACCAAGAGTCAGAGATGTTTGTCCGATGGAAAATGGTGACAATGTCTGTCGTGGACAGACTGCCGGTACAGAACAAAGCCTGTAGCCCATTGGATGAGGGCCACAGCTCACACTGTCACACCCACCCAATCACACGTGAGCTTCCAGAATGGCTGCATTTAGAGCAGCCCATACCACAGCCTGCCAGGTCGTTCTGGCTGCTGGATGGCGATTCTCACTCCATACTAGAGTCGTTATCTGTGTTTTGTCCTTTTATCGATGCTCTCGACAAACTTTTAAGTGTCTCTCAGCGTGTGGTGAAGCGAATGCTGGCTCCGTGCGGTTATGTACTAACATTTAAATGGAAAATGGTGGTTTTATGGCTTTTAGCATATGCTAAAGGACTGGCATGGCTACAGGGTGTGTGTGCAGCCTGCGGACAGAGAGAGAGAGAGAGAGAGAGAGAGAGAGAGAGGGCACGCACAGGGATGCACAGAGACACACAGAGAGAGAGTGCACGCACACGGATGCACAGAGACACACACAGACAGAAAAGCAGACACAGACACACACAGACTGAAAAGCAGACACAGACACACAAAGAGAGTGCACGCACAGGGATGCACAGAGACACACACAGATAGAAAAGCAGACACACACAGAGAGAGTGCACGCACACGGATGCACAGAGACACACACAGACAGAAAAGCAAATGCAAACAGAGAGAGTGCACACACACCGATGCACAGAGACACAGTCAGTCAGAAAAGCAGACACAGACAGATAGACACAGACACACACACGACACACACATGACACACAGACACACACACGACACACATAGACACGCAGACACACACATGACACACACAGACACACATGCACCTACACAGACACAGTGTGATGACCCCCCCCCCCCTCCCATCAGCAGACGTGTCCCCCCTCCCTCATTTGTGGCTTCATTAGCACGGTCTGAGCAAAGTACCTGCCAGCTCATACACAGCCCTAACATTAACCATAAGTAACTAACAAAGCAAAATATGAGACTCTGAGCATTTTTTTTTGATTACATTCACAGATCTTTGTGGGGACTTAAAATAATGGTCCTCACAATGTCAAAATAACAGATCTTTTATTTTTTTTGGTCCCTGCAATGTAATATAAACCTAACCCACACATACACACACTTCACTGTGCAAAAGGCAGTCAAGAAAAATGTTTAAAGTTATTTCTCTGGGTAGTAAGTACAAATTTGCTGAGAGAAAAACACAATAAAACTAATAAAAACTTATTCTGTTTTCCAGCAAGCCACTGAAATTGTTGCATGTCTCCATAAACACGGCTTCAGTTCCCAATCCTCTCCTCAGGGGCGCCCCAGTCATTCCATTTATTGGTTAAATATCACCACCAGCTCATTTCATTAATTAACTAAATTAGTTAAAAGAAAATCAATGAGGTATTGATTTGCCGTACGAGGTGTGCAAGTGGTCGAGTCAAACTTACTGCGGTATTGGACAGTAGCTGTAAATACAGGGGTGACTTTTGGAGAGCTTTTAAAAGGCTAAGCTCACACACTTCAGACACAATATCACAGTTTTACTGAAATATGAAGTTCGGTCAGATGTGATCTTCTTTGACTGCTGAAGAATTCTGCTCAGTGCTGCATATGTAACACGTATATATAGTTGTTTGTATATGAAAGGTCTGAGAATGTTGTTCCCCTGGATGCCCCAGGGGCAGCAGTGGTGGCGGCGTGGAGCAGAAACAGCGTTCCTCCGTGTACGCCAACATCACTGTGCCCCGGCAGACTCCAGCGCCCACGGCTGGCGGTCTTTAGAACGCTCAGCCCCGCCACCTGGATGCAAGGACCGTGAAGAGAGCCGGCCGCAACTTTAATTGCAACTTAAAGCGGCCTCCTTTAAAGCTTACTCCTTCAACCTGCCGAGTCGCTGTTTAATCTTTTTAGTTAATTAGGAGAGGATTTTATCTGTAATACAGCTTGTCACAGCTCAGCAGAAATGCCGCTTTCTGGGACTGAGACCGGCAGCCTCGACGTGGCGCAGACAGTCGGGAAAGCGAATCGAAACAGTGGAAAGTTCAGTGTGATCCATCCCTTCGTGACAACGTGTCTGACGCTGGGTCACAGCAAGCTGAAAGCGGGAAACACGGCCCTCGTGCGAGAGACCCAGTACGCTGCAGGGTGCACAGTCACAGCGCTCGTCTTTTAATGACATCGATTTGTCCAACTGCAGGTTTTTGGAAACCGAAACACCTGGCGGAAACCCCCCGGGCCGAAATGGAATCCGGAACCCTGGAGGTGGTGCTACCACAGTATCCCCTGGAGAACCGCCCCCCAATTCTAGAACAGGTGGGGGAAAAAAAAAAAGTTTTTAAATCAAAAATTTCAAAGTGCAGTAAGATGAGAATGTTCTAGAAACATAGAGATCATGGTGTGTCAACAGCCAGCGGTGAACACGAATCGCTACAGCAGCTCTCAGGAGAATTAGCGAGACGAGGAAGGGAGGTCGGCGCCTGCAACTTGAAATAAACACGGCCATCAAGTAGATAAACGCCTGTTGTGGAACAGGAGATAAATCACTGCAGAGGAGAGAGGGTACCCACTGCAAAACTAAAGCTGACACACACCTACCTGCCTAGCTGAACTGCACTGGATTAATTCATTCATTAATTAACTCCAATATTATTTGATAAATTTGATTAATCCATCATGACTTAATTCTCTCCTAACCTCAAACAATTAAGTAGCGAACAGCTGATTAATCTTAATTAAACCGAACGGGACTCGTGCTATTTGTTATCAAATCAGAGAAATCGAGGCACAGCAGCGATTTTTTTCTTTCGATCGTTTCCACGGACACAGGGCTGAATCGGCCAGGCCTGCACCCCTTACGAGGCTGTTTATGGATTTTCCCAGCATGCCTCAAGGTCCCTGGGGACCATGAGTGTCACGGTCAGGGCGGAAAACAAACAGATACTCAAAAGTCATCATGGGTTCCAGTCCCATAAGGGAGAAGTCTGCTGTCCCCTTAAACAAGGTCATAATGTATATAGTAAAAGAAAAGTGTAAGAGTTCAACATCTGCAAAATAAAGATTTTAAGATGGCACCCCACCCCCTATTGAAGCACCTATTGCCTACGTATTTATTGCAAAATACTGCTTTATTTTCGAAAAGGCATTTTGGGAAATCCATCTATATACAGCACCATGGGGAAGAGGCTGCTGATATTGGGCTCTGTGTTGCATTTAAGGGATCCAGATCTATATGGAAGGGAGCACTTAATGCCATATTGACTTGTGACCTTTTGGGAGCAAAAGCACAGACAAATGGGGGATAGGAATGTATATGTTCAGCACATGGAGCCTGAGACTGTGTAACATGCTGCTTTGGCCCGAAATTCACAGCCCAACCACCAAAACATGCTTCATGGGGGTTTCTGTCACTTTGCACACACATCCTATTCGACACCACTCTCCAGCCAACTTACACCATTAGTGCGTACTAGCAGTCAACACCTAGAGACTAAGGTGAAGGAAGGAAATATAGGGTAAATAATTATAGCCTCTCAGTCATGTGTTGCTCCTTAGCCACTATACCACCTGGTGGCCGAACATATCACAAAAATTCCTCTTTTTAGAATGATTGTGCCATTGTGAGTTCCTCCCCCAATTACATTTTTACATGAAAATTCACGGGCAAAGAAGTCTTTAAAATATATAATCAATCAATCAATCAATCAATCAATCTGTCCTGTCTTGCTAGGCCACTTAAAGATAAACGCTTTATGTTTAACCCTTCCTTATGTCTGCAGGATATACTGGGACATATAAATTGGTTAAATGACCTCAATCCAGCATTTCTCTCTTTTTCTCACCCCCTCTCATTACTCTTATCTTTTACCGCAGAGTGTCGTAGTCATGGCTCCACACTCCTCTGGGGCGACTCGTGGACCCCTGGCCACCTGCTGGCCGCCGACCGCGTTCACACCATCTGGGATCGTTATTTGATTCATTACTGCCGATGAGAGGCTGCTCGTCTCCCTGTAGACCAGTTTCATCCTCCCGGGTCAAAACCACAAAAATCCCCTCACCCGCTTTCCCGGGGGATGCGGGCAGCAGGTGTTCAGGTGGGTATAAACTCACCCTGAAGGCCAACAAAGTCCTGGTTACTCTAACAACCAGTCTGGACAGCTGGTGAGAGTCACCTCCCCAACTCCAGGGCCTCTTGCCTTGACTCTTGTCCTGACTCTCCAGAATGGATCCGGACCTTTGTCCCGAGCCACTGAGGTCACCTTCAGTGCTGGGTAAGGGGGGTGGGGGGGCAAAAAATGCTAGACTGGCCAAAAGATTCTCTCTTACACTTGCAGTTGAATCTGATTGGACTAATTAAAGCCATCATCTCTTGGCTGATTCAGTCTCATACTGTAATTAGATTTTTTAATTGGGATTTTTTAATTAGGCTCTGTGACATCACAATGGGCGCAGTGCCACATGACATTAGTTGGGCAGCGATCGCCAGAAGCCTTTTCCATCCATCCTCAGGTCACGATTGATGTGTCTCGATCCACCAGGACCACTGCCCAAGGGTGACTGGCCAGTTCGACTTTAAGGTGGCACGTCAGTGGTCTCACCAATTTTTATTCCGCAAACCTGAACCAGACAAACACAAGTTAAGAGTGAACATTAAAGCAAGAGGGATGGAATTAATTAGCCAGAAGAGGTCATCACCAGCTTGACTGGCTTTTATGACATACAGCATTTACGTTGTGCATTCCACATGACTTGTCCATTTAGAGTAGAAAGAGATGTTTCTGGATTTCTTCTGGTTTTGAAGCTGCAATGTCTGCCCACTGCGAGTTGTTAACTACTACGCCACCTAGTGTTCAGGTGAATGTTCCGGGGGACTGCTTCTTTGAATGATTTTTTTCAGGATAAATTCTATGTAATGGTTCAGAAGGAAACGGGGAACCTGCTGCTGATGGCCCCCATTTCTGGAGCAGAGTTCCCTCCCCCCCCCACCCCCCCAACCCGCAGGGCACCTTGTGAACCCCAAACAGTCATGACGACAACAGCCAACTTTTTCTGAGGATTAGGGGGAGGTTAATTATGCACCGAACTGCCGCAGGGATTGTGAAGGGGTATGAAAGCCAGGCTCCATGGGCGCCCCCTTCTGGCAGGACATGTTAGCGACGCATTAAATGGGCATTTCCTGAGGCAAACCTCGAGCCTTTCTCCCTGAGCTCTAATTCCATGGCCTTTTGCAAGCATAAATTATAGAAGCTGTTGGAAATGTAATTACAGAGTAGGGGTGGGGGGTTGGGTTGGGGTGGCTGCTGTTTAGTTCTCGCCCTGTGGCCTGGAAAACTGTGCTCATCTGTGTCCTTCTCCATTGCGGCGTCCTCCTCTGCTGGATGCGTTATTAAAAATTTCAAAAGAATCAAATTAAGGAGACGGTGGCATGGCCGGAGGGGGCCACCTCAGTTATGTCTTCAAGTTTGGGGGGAGTATACATCAATCACATACTCTAAACTGGGTGGGGGAGTGCATATAAATAAAGGAATGAAATCGACCCGCTGACCACGTAGTCACCAGCGTGCTTCGCTGATGGCGAGGAGACTGGGCCGGCTTTCTAAGCGTCTCGCGTGATACTGCACCCGGCCCACGGGCCGCCTGAGACCCAGTCCAGCGCCGCAAACCCAGCCCGTCTGAATGATTATCATGTCATGTGACTTACTTGGAAAATATGTCTCCATCAGCGTGTCTCTGCTACAGGAAATCCATACGGGAGAAATTACACTGTGTCTGCAGGGAGCACCGATGCCAAGGAGGTGTATGTGTATAACGGGGCACATCTGCGAGTCACGGTTGCACGAGGGGCCTGCGGGGTCTATGGCGGGCTGCTTCTGGGGCGACCCCATGGAGTTTTGCCCCACTCCAACCTTATTTGCCCCTCAAGACCAATGCCCACATTGCCAGGCCTCCCTCCCATCCCTTTGCTCAGTACCTTCTCTAAAGGTATATTGATTTTTTTTGCAGGGGGTGGGGGGGGGGGGCTTTGTTTTCCAAATGGTTTCTGGTGCAATTTATCTGACCATTCCAGGAATTGAAAATGAGCAAAGATCTCTCCCTTTGTCCTCGTTTGCTGGTGCGGAGTCTCCGAGAGGGATTGTGGGGCAGGGGGGAGAGTAACGAGTATTTATACTTTAAAGCAGTGTAAACATGCTGATGAGGAGAATAATAATCTGCAAGCAGCTCAGCAGACTTCAAAGGTGTGTCCCTCGGGTTCTCAGTGCCTTCCACCACCAACCACCCCTCCCCCTACCCCCTCTTGGTGCTTCGAAGGCTTCTCTTCAAGGGGGAGGATATCCCGGGAATGGTCCCTCTGATTCTCATGGATTTAAAACGCAAAGGGCAATGACACTACATCTACACCATAGTGAGTAAGTCTGGGATCATTACACCACTGGGGGTAGATCAGGGGGTGCTGAGGCACTAACTGAGCAATTTGAGACGCCAAATGACCAGGTATAGGTATTGATTAACCAAGCAGAGGCACTGACTGACCAGGAAGAAGACTGATAGACCAGGTAGAGCCACCGACAGACCATGTAGGGGCACAAACAGATCAGGCAGAGGCATGAACAGACCAGGCAGAGGCACGAACAGACCAGGTAAAGGCACTGACAGACCAGGCAGAGGCACGAACAGACCAGGCAGAGGCATGAACAGACCAGGTAAAGGCACTGACAGACCAGGTAGAGGCACTGACAGACCAGGTAGAGGCATCGACAGACCAGGTACTGTAGAGGCACTGACAGGCCAGGTAAAGGCACTGACAGACCAGGTAATGGCACTGACAGACCAGGTAGATGCACTGATAGACCAGGTAGAGGCACTGACAGACCAGGTAGAGGCACTGATAGACTAGGTAGAGGCACTGACAGACCAGGTAGAGGCACTGACAGACCAGGTAGAGGCACTGATAGACTAGGTAGAGGCACTGACAGACCAGGTAGAGGCACAAACAGATCAGGCAGAGGCAGGAACAGACCAGGTAAAGACACTGACAGACCATGTAGAGGCACTGACTGATGTGAGACTGCAGGGTGACAAGTGTGATAGACAAATAGAACAGGATTGATGGTAACAGCACTGGCTAGAATACGACAGGGGTTAAACATGATGGTGATACACCAGAAACAAGCAGGATGTCAAACCCTCAGGTCCGACAGTAGCTCCCTCTGCTGGCAGGAACATTGCTTGAGAAAAGACAGGCTGGTGTCCACCACTTGGCCCCTGTCCAGCACACAGACGACCTGAAGGCTGATACCTCAGAAGTGGACTGGGCAGACTCTGGGGCGGGTCACGGAAACCCTGGCTGACACTTACAGTACTGTGAAAAAGTGATATTATGAACTATGATATTGTGTCCTTCTAAGTGTGTCAGCTTAGCCATTCCAGAACTCCCCTAGAATCACCTCAGTATTTGCAGCAACCATCCAATACACAAACATGTTACTGATTCGACCACTAACACACATTATATGGCTAATCAATATATGCTTGAGTTATTTAACTAATTAAGTTCATTAATTGAACTGGTGGCAAACATTAATGTATACATGTAATGGCTGGGGTGGCCCTGAGGAGAGGTTTGGGAACTGAAGCAGTGTTCATCTAGCCATACAACTAGATATCAGTGACTTATTAGAGAACAGAAGAAAGCCTTGTCAGCTTTTTGTTAGTGCTACTATGAATTTGCATACATTCTAATGTTAAATAGTTAAAATACACACTTACTACATAGATAAATTGTTTTAAACATTTTCCTTGACTGCCAAAGACACCACGCCGTTTGTGCTGTACGATAGAGAATGATTATGCACAGTAGCCAAGACCCGGGACAGCAAAGCCTTTGATGTGGAAGCTCCCCGTCCACCTAAACGGCTGAAAAATATCATCTTTCAATAAGAAAAACACGGTTCTAAGTTGTTTGTAATGCAGTTTCCTGGTCAAAGGAGGGGCTCTGTTTAGTATTCAAAGGGCTGGCTGTGGTATTACTCCTGCGTGGCGGGCAGAGTGACGCTGTCTGATCCTAGGCGTCTTCCGTTTCCGAGATAACGCTCACATTTTTCATTTTTCTTTTTTTTCTTCTCCCTTTTTTCTCTCTGATTTCCATTCGGTCAGGATTATCTGACAAGTGTCCCTCCATTTTCATCTTGAGTCTGACAGATAGACACAAGCCCTGGATGGGTAAGAGAGTCATACTGAACACCAAAACACACACACACACACACAAACACATTACACACACACACACACACACACTACACACAGACACACACACACACAACACACACACACACACACATGTTGCCATACCTATCTAAAAGAGGACATTCCATTCATTTCTATGGGAAAAACCCTAATTCCAATCATGACACCCTTACTCCCCACCCACCCCTAACCTTAACCACAAGTAACCAAACAAAATTTGAGACTTTTGGCATTTTAACTTTTTTAATTGCATTCACAGATTTTTATAAAATTGAGGTTATCCAAATGGGGACCTGAAAAGTATGTCCCCAAAAGTAAGGATGTGTCAGGTTTTACCACATTTTGGGGACGTTTTGGTCCTCAAATGTGATCTGAGCAGAACTTACACACACACACACACACGTTTGTATTCATATATTTGATGGGACTCTCCATTCATTTCTATGGGAAAAACATTAATCCCAACAATAGCAACCTTAACCTTAATTCAGTTCCCCCTCGTGGGGACCAAAGAAAAGGTCTCCACAATGTGAAAATAACAGGTTTTCATCACATTGTGGGGACATTTAATTCCCACAACATAAAATATACATAACCCAGGCACACACACGCACACACACACACACGATTACCAAAACAAACAGTTTTCTGAACTGACAAGCTGCAGTGATTTTTTTTAAGCAGGAAAGAAATAACAGCAAAAACATGCACTTCTCTTCAAGGCACAGCAGGTAGCGCTGTGACCCGGGGGGTGGGGAGGGGAGGGGAGGGGTGATTCTGCCACAAAGCAACAACAAAAAAAAAAAAAACACCAAAAGACCTTCCAACATACTCTGAAGTGTAAATATTCACACAAATGTAGGCAGTGAGCTGGGAGATTGATAGATTAGCTGTGGGCGCGAGTCATTACTGAGGTATCGCAGCTCTGGGTGGGTGCGGCCAGGTAAGACATGTAACGGAATACGGACTGGAGGCAATGCGGCCGTGTGCGTGGAGTCAAAGTTATTCTGCTGCTCCATGAGTTTCTCTGTGACCCTATAGTGGTTGGCAGAAGGATGGATGGATGGATGGATGGACACTTCTGCAGTAAAATAATAATTGAAACTCCACCCTCCAATTCCAGAATGAAATCATTCCTCCCTTGAATGAAGATCCTTATTACAGTAAGTGGATCATCTTTTACGGAATGTTCCAGCAGACACAAACTTGACGGCACACCGAAAAAAGTGTGCTGCACTTCTCGTGCACTCCCCCCTATTAAAGCCCTATTTACCATTTTGCAGGAGTCAGTAAATGGCCAGTGGGGGGGGGGGGGGGGGTTGTAAATAAAGCAGCAGACGAAAGTCGGCTCTGACGACTGCACTGAGCTGCCATGTGCTAATTTTTTGCTAAGGAAGTGCATCCCTGAAAATATATTAAGGCCGCCCTCTGCTCCTTCTGCCCTCATTTCCCATATGCATACCCAGTGTCTCTCAATCAGGTTCATGGGGAGCCACAGACAGTCCAAGTTTTTGCTCCCTCCCAGCTCCTGGCCAATGAAGAACACCGAATACCTGGTACAGGAGTGCTGGGACTCAGAAGGGAGGCCCTGGAATATATCCCAGGAAGCACATGGAATGAGCCAGAATTCCAGCCCACTCTAGTGTACGGACTCACTCAATTTAGAAAATTCCACACATAGACCCAGAAGGCAGGAATCGAATCCTCAGCCCGGAGGGTGTGATCCCACAATCTACCAGACAGAAAGTACAGATGAACATTCAGCTGACCAGCGACAAAGACTTAACTGGCTAATTCCCCCGAGGTCAGGGAAGCGCCAGAAGATGCGATGGCAGTGTTAAGCGATACAGTGATGCGGTTGCCGTGGCTAGTTGCCAGGCAGTGGACACTTTGCTATCAGACAGATCACAACATGGGATGGAAAGACTTCAAGGTTCAGATCTCTCAATGAGAACCATTTGTTGTAACTCTGAGTGGTAAACTTGAACCAGATTGCTTAACTATTAATCCTAGTCCTAGTAGATGCTGTATGCCTGTATTTAAGAAAGGGACAGATATGATTAGGCACTTCAATTATAATGAATTATTTGGTCATATCACACCAAGCAGCATTAATAGGCTTTACTGGCTAAGTACCAATTGTAATGTTCATCTTAAACCCTGCGGCAATGGACTCCCGCCTTCAAAAACGCTGTTGATGCCTTGTATTTAGGACACACAGCAGGTTATGCTCTCAGAGGCAACAGTAAGACTGGCTTTGATGAGGTAAAAGTTAGTAAAATAAATATTTACTGCACGTATAATATAACAGCAATGGTTCGCATGATTTAAAGTAAGAGCATTAGCAAAACAAATAAATCACATAAGAGCAATCCAATGCAATAGATGTGTAGAGGATACGTGGGCGGATGATGGATGGATGGTTGGATGGTTTGGAGGGTCTTACGCTGAACAACATAAATGCAAACTAATAGTTTGTGCCATTTTAACTCTGAATTCAAGAGAAACATTTTAAGAGGATTCAAAAGTACAATCGAAAGCATGAAATAGCAAGCCCCTTGCCAGAATTAAAGGAGAACAAACAAACTGTAAAAGCTGAAAGCTGTCCCGTTCACACCGCTCCAGCGTGCTGTAGAAAAGCTCTCCATGCATGTGTGAACCTGTGTAATGGGTTAACCCCCCCCCCACACTCGCCTGTGCCCTGCTGCGGGATTATTAAGCTACAGAAGCCGTCTACTGCAGATAAAAAACGCCCGTCAGCAGTTAGCACTGGTTGTCTCACAATAACCTCTGATGAGGGAAACTATTCTGTTTAATGTGCATTTAATGGACACCCGGGTAAATAGGCTGCCTTTGTACATCATTGTGGTTCACACACTTCCCAGTTTTACAAGACCATACGCCTATGAGGGAGGTAATGAGTCCTTTGATTTTGTCAGCTGTAAATCTGTACCTGATGAAAAATTCATATTTTTTGCTTTAAGAAAGCCTTTCTCTCGCACTATTTGGGGAAGCAAATCCACTCCGGCTAAGAACACTTCTTCAAACAACACTGGCGTCCGGCTCTCGGTATTTTCAGAAAAGCGATTAATACAATCGAAAACCCTAAGTCTTCTCTCAACCAACGGGGTATTGTTCCCACAGCCTGTAATCATGTCTTCCTGCGCAAAAGAAAACAATCGCGATGTTTGTGTACAAGTAAACAAAGGGTCTTAGAGGAGATTACTTCCATCTACTAGCACCGCAAACATGCCGTTTTCACAGGAGAATAATTATGGCATTAGCTGTCACGCTACGTTTGAGAAGCAGGGGGCGGGACTCTTGCAGATACTGGGGCTTTCCTGGATCTAAGCCGGCTTTACGCTGTTTGTGTCGCTCTCAGCTTGTACACCACCGCCGCCATTTTTGGGTTGGTCGTCCGCCTTTGTCACAGGCCTCGTTTGGTCCTGCTGGCCTAGAGCTCGCTTGTCATATTGTCGGTCAGCTACATGGAATTCTGGCCTATGTCTGACTTAGTTATTGGCCCCGGTTATAGGCCCTTAGCGACCCGCTTCTCAATAATAGTTCGCCTTACTTGATAGTTCTACGGCTGACAGTTTCCCTCCACTACAGTGAGATTTAACCACCACTCCTGTAGAAGGTGCCCTCTTGCCAACTTCCATTATCGCAGGGACACCGTGAATTGTGATATGGCTACAGGGTGGAGATTTGAATCCCTACTCTGTGTGTTTTGGTTTTGTATATTGTCCCCATGACAGTTTCCTCACACAGTCCAAGGGCATGAAATTAGGCAAGTTGGTGGCTTTGAATTGCCTCTAGTGTGAGGGTATCTTGAAATTGACAGTCATCCCATTCGGCCTGAGACAAGCTCCAGGTCCCCCCTGTGCTGGATAAGTGGCAGGAGGACAAATGGAAGGAGGGTCCTTTCTTCAAGCCCCTAACCCATTAGTCTGTCCCTCTCATGTCGGCCTGCTATTCCACTGCAGATTTACCTGCTCTGGGTTTCATTCAGTCATTTTTTGTTCACTAAAAAGTGAAATAAAAATTTGTACAATAAAATCGGTTATTTGTACAATAAAATCGGTTAAAACAGGCTCTTCTCGAATGTGCTGTTTATCCGTGCAGGTGCTTGCACAGCTGACCACACCACCCAGCCAAAATAAAGGGTTGAAATGTTGTGTGCGGGACATATGGGACATGTACACTCATGGGACAGCAGGTGGCGAGGTAATTAAGGAACCGCTCTTACAACAGGGTTCAGGTCCCCGCCAGGGGAAATCCCCCCTATGTCATCATTCGCTGGGCATCTGTTAAATATAAAAGTGAGAGGAATGGCTTTGGAGAGGGGGCAGGAGGGGGGGTACATTTCAGGAGGGAGAGTCAGGTGATTGTAATTGTTTGTATTGATTCGTCTCACCTGCCCCTCGTTCCCCAGAAATCCAGCAAAGGGCATCTATCATACTCCTTCACGGCTGAACTGAAGTCGGGAGCTGTAAATTGCAGTGTTTTTTTTCAGTGCTCCCAACCATAACAGCAATTATACCTTTGTCTATGTTCCCTATGAAGCGAAAAACGCCACAAAAAATGAGACTCTGTGTCCCCTCTGACTGACAGCACAGCCAGGCTGTCTGATTGGTCAGTTGTGTGTAATCGGCTTTATTCATTGGCTGGAAATGATATGTTTGAGTGACAGAATCCCAACATGGTAAACATACCTTCCCCAGTATTTATTTGTAGATGCCCATTTACAAACACTGGAAAACTTTTGTCAAAATTGTGTCAGAAAAACGTGCCACATGGTGGCACTACATATTTTACATTTTTTTGTCTCCGACCTTTCTGTGTGATGCCATTAATCTCGATGAATAGTTACAGCTGCGAGATGGCAAATGATTAAATATGACGGATCTGTTTCTTCCTAACGGGCATCTCGGGTCGTCTTTCCGTTCCGGGTTCAGGCTGTGCCCTCATGTGCAGATGGACCAAAGGGACTCTCAGTTGGGGAATGTGACGCTGGGCATCTTGTCACAGGGCAGGGGAGGGGAGCATTTATTTCACAGTTTTTCTTGATTGCTTTGGCACATTTCATGAAACATGTTTAACACTATCAAGACTATCAGAGCATTTCTCAAAACAATGCATGCATATAACACAGCACTGTGGTTCAGCTGCAAAAGCTTGTAACTTTTAACCCAAAACAATTAATTCTTGTCAAACGTAAATAATTCCACCAATGAATTAGTCAGTGCCACCGAAGTACAATCTGCATTGTTTTAACCATGAGAGTCACAATGTTTAGATATACACTCACCTAAAGGATTATTAGGAACACCTGTTCAATTTCTCATTAATGCAATTATCTAATCAACCAATCA
>JAODJW010000081.1:17294618-17309460 GCA_026777045.1 Hyperopisus bebe | reverse complement strand
CGACATTAACCTCTACCCAGCCCTAACCTCAATAATCAGTAACCAAACAAAATACGAAACTTCTGGAATTTTTACTTTTTTGATTGCATTCACAAAGGGGAACCTGAAAAATGGTCCCTACAATGTAAAACAAACAGGGACATTTGGTCCCCACAATGTATTATAAACCTAATCCACACAAACCCACGCACGCACACACACACACACACACACACACACACATTACATGAACAAAGGTATTGCGACACACCTGGGTTTCATTCAGACTCATTGCCACAGGTGTATAAAATCAAGCACCTATCCATGCAGTCAGGTTTACGAACATTTGTGAAAGAATGGGTCATTCTTAAGAGCTCAGTGAACTCAAGCGTGGTACTGTCACAGGATGCCAAATGTCTTCCCTGCTAGATATTCCACAGTCAGCTGTAAGTGATATTTTTGCAGAGTGGAAGCATTTGGGAACAGCAGATTCTCATCCACAAAATGGCAGACGAGGTAAAGTTACAGAGCAGGGCTGCTGAGTGCAGACACATAGTACATAAAAGTCACCAAAGCTCTGTTGACTCAATAACTACAGAGTTCCAAACTTCCTCTGGCATTATCAGACTGTATAACCCCTCACACTGATCTCACACCCAGCCTCAGACACTAAACACAAACTCCATCCCACCACACACCCATACTTTAGCCTGTGTAATAAACCTGCTGCTATTCAGATGTGCAATATCCATCTGGTAATTTACCTACACTACTACACTTAACAGTATTTATTCTATTTATATATATTGTATTCTGTTTCTCATGTATATATCATGGTTTATATAGCGCAGAGTCTCTCTTTTATAATTTTTTTCTGTTTCTATACTTATATTGGATATTCTTTTTATGTTCTTGTCTTGTGTCTCTGTGTGACCGTTTAGTAGTAACATGAGCAATTTCCTCCGGGATCAATAAAGTTTTCTGATTTCTGATTAACCCCAGAATAAAAACCGTGCACCAGGAGCTTCATGGAATGGGCTTCCATGGCCGAGGAGCTGCGTGCAAGCCTCACATCACCAAGCGCAATGCCAAGCATAGCATGGAGTGTGTAAAGCACGTCACCGCTGACCTCTGGAGCAGTGGAAACGTTCTGTGGAGTGACAAATCATGCTTCTCTGTCTGGCAGTCTGATGGACGAGTCTGGGTTTGGCGGATGCCAGCAGAACATTACCTGTCTAACTGTAAAGTTTCATGGATAATGGTATGGGGTTGTTTATCAGGGTTTGGGCTAGGCCGCTTAGTTCAAGTGAATGTTTCAGCATACCAAGACATTTTGGATAATTCTATGCTTCCAGCTGTATCCTTTCTGTTCCAGCATGACTGTGTCCCAGTACACAAAACAAGGTCCATAAAGATGATTGGTTTAGTTTGGTGTGGAAGAACTTGACTGACCCACAGATAGTCCTGACTTCAACCCTATCGAACACCCTTGGGAAGAACAAGAATAGAGATTGCAAGCCAGGCCTTCACATCCAACATCAGAGCCTGACCTTACAAATGCTCTCCTGGATAAACTCTCCATAACACTGCCTAAATTTATCTTTTTATACACATAAATTCAAAGTAGTACACAAGATTTCTCGTGAAACAGGATGTATTTCAGACAAAAATATTTGACTAGTAGCACAAACAAAGTGCTGTGTGTTTCTATGTGTGTGTGTGTGTGTGTGTGTGTGTGTGTAGTATACTTTAGTAGATAATGCAGAGTGAACTGTCCATCCAATGCCTGCATCTTAGTTTCATAGCCAATGCAACAGGATAATAATGTATCAAATTACTGATTAAGCCAAGTAATTATATGAATTAAATAAATTAAATGAAGATATCATGTTGGCCTTTTAAACAGTTAATGTCCATAAACCTCACTGACGAGAACAGTGCTGCATTTCATTTACGTTTGTCAGTGCTGGCGTGTTGAACAAGATCTGCATGATTTATTTCACACTTACAGACTCCGCACACTGCCTTTGTATCGTCCCTCTCGAGGTGAAATCCAGTGTTATATTCCAATCATTTTCTCCTACTCTTTGTTGTATTTTTTCCCATATTTCAACCACTTAGTCCCTGACATTGTTTGTGAACTAGCTAAAGAAACTCCATCGATCCCATGATTTTGATTTGCTTTGAGTTGTATAGGGATGGGGTGGAGTGGAGGGTACTGTATGGGATCCTGAGACAGGACAAACTTTGCAGTTTTGCTTTATTAGACAGGTATTGTGGAGAGAGACAGGGAGCCCAAATATGTAACTACATTTTAGAAACAAGCCCGCAACTACCAGTATTTGTAACTGACTTTACAGAATAACAAGCCTCAAGTTACTTAGAACAAGCGGACTGTGGGTCACAAAAAAAACTCTAATTTCACAAATCTTTACACTGAATGGGTGTTGGCTGCTGTCTGCGTGAACAGTGATTCGTAGATAGGTATAGAGTCCGAGAATATTTTATTTTCATATAAGCTTATGTACACAAGAAAGAAACATTTTCTATAATAATAATAACAATAACAATAATAATAATAATAATAATAATAATAAACAAACAAACAAATAAAAACTATATATCCTTAGTATTAACATTTTTTCTTTCTTTCTCTCCCTCGTGGGTGGGGGAGCCAGCCTTGTGACTGGGTGGTCCAGGCCCACCCTCCGCCCCCAATGGACCCAGTTTCCACCGTAGCAAGAAAAAAAGGAGAATTTTTTAGAATTATTTGCCAGACAGGGGTTGCTGTAAAGTGAGGGGGGTGGGATTAGGACAATTCCATGGGCCCTAAAAAATTTGTAGCGTAATGAGATCAGTCCGGGTTGGCAATAGGCTTACAAGTACGTTGGGCCCAAAATCTTCAGCGGCACCCTTGGAGGTATAAACGACGCAGGCCATTAAATTAAAAAGCCATTAAATATCCAAGGCATGAGGCAACAGAACCGTGCCTCTGCAGAGACTGTGACCCATTCGGATCAGAAAGGCAGCAGGTGAATTAATAAGCACACAAACAGATGATAGCTGGAAATCTCTCCTGGCTTTAGTTTGCTTCGACTTAACCATCTTTCAACTTTACAACAGTGCGATAGCAATGTCAAACTTTGAATTTTGATCAGTCCCTTGAGTTATCGATATACTGTACAAGATTTTCTAGTGATGCTGGCAATGGCGGCATCCACAAAGCTACACTTCCATCACAGCTGATTCAAATTGCCCGTATGCGGGCGGGGGGGGTTGTGACATTTGACTTACGATGTTTTCTACGCATGATAGTTACATCAGAATGTAATCCCATCCTCAGCCAAGGAGCACCTCTATTTTCTTAATCAGAGAAAGATATCAAGTTGGAGTGATGGTTAATTTTGTTTTCTTTAATGTACAGGGTAGAAAATATAAATGAACAGTTTTATGGGGTCACTACGGTGGGGAAAATCAAAAGCAGTTTCCGCTCCTTGACAGTTTACAGGGCCCGAGCGGATCCTTTTACGCAGCTCTGCCTCTGTGCATTGAGAGCCTCTGCCTGGGACATTATTGTACTTTGGCCAGAAGTTAAAAGGGTTTCACATATGGAGGCTGAGGCCAGCAGTAATCATCCTTACTATACGCTGGCTCACGCAGGTCGAATCATGCTTTATGTCTGGGTCATGCCATTACTTTGCTCAATGTGTGACTTCTGTAGTATTGGTAGCCAATTGGGATTATTTATTTAAGGGGACGGGCGGGGGGAATTTAGCCAGTTTGAATTTATCAGTTTGCCCTCCTACTAAACCCATCTAGGGTACAGAGACCTCCTGCTCCTTAGACTGATAAGCACATGTCTGGTAACCCCCACATATGAAATTCTAGTGTCTTAACGGCAGCATGACTTTCATAATTAGGCAAGGCAGAGCCCAGCAGCCTCACAGGGTTCTTGGGAGTCTCTCTCTCTTGGTAGGTCATGGCGCTTGTTGACTCCAGGAACATGACCTCTGACCTTCACCACTGAAAAAACTGAGTATGAGCTAAGACTACAAATAATATAATATTCAAACGCTATTAGACATAAATGAACAAATCTTTTACCATTTTATTTGGACTTTCATGTAACAAGACATCTTTGTCCCTGGTTATGCTCCTCTCTTGAATATCTGCCCTCCTCCGTCCTCCATGTGAGCTCTAGCTCTGCTCCATCCTCCTCGACCCTGCCCTCCTCCATTCCTCCACCTAAGTACTTGTCCTCCTCTATCCTCCTCCACCCGACCACCTGCTCTCCTCCCTCACGTGAATACCAGTCCTCCTCCGTCCTCCTCCACGAGTACCTACCGTGCTCCATCCCCCCCAACCTGACTACCTGCCCTTCTCCATCTTCATCCACAAGAGTCCCTACCCTCCACAATCCTCCCACACCCAAATGCCTGGCCTCCTACATCCTCGCCCACACAAGCACCTGCCCTCCTCCGTGGCAGACTTGTGCTCCTGGCCTCCATGCAGGAAGCAGCAAATACCCTCATTGTGATGTCTGCTTAACAGATTGTCCTCCCTGGGGATATTAAGACATATTAAGATGTTCATGTCACACCCAGTTTTCAGGACTGCAGAGGAATATTAATCATGACAAGCCAAAAATATAACATGCATATTTACAGAGCACACAGTCAGAATATGGCATGCAAAGTGGAGCAAATAATTCATAAATGAGAACCAACACAAAACATGGAGAAGTTTTGGCCTTTCCTGGAGTTTCCTCTTCCCCTTTGAGTCTGGTTCCTCCTAAGGTTTCTTCCTACTAAGGAGTTTTTCTTTACCACCTGCTCTCTGGGGGCACTGGTCAGGAAAAATGTAAAGCTTTGAGACTGTGTGATGTTGTGAAAATTGTGAAAATGCACTATACAAAAAATATTGAATTGAATTTCTGTGTCGTCCAGGCTTGGCATCAACCTGAGGGTCTTAATACTTCATTAACATCTTCGCAGTTGACTGAACTCCTTCACATGTCATATTGGGAGTTTTTGATTCAGCGTTCTCAGGCTAGACCAGCCTTGCAGCTCCCAGGGGAAAGCAGTGCACAGTCTCTACCTTCAGCTGTGGTCATTTAAAACTCCTGTCCAACAAATACGTAACCAGTAGGCATTATGCAACCAGCTTCTGCTTTGAGACTTTCTTATGGTTTGCATTTTGCCTCACTAGCATGCAAAATGTTGATATTTAACATAACATGCAAATGAATAATAGAATATGGTTACGTAAACATGCTAATTTCTCATTCCGAATGGAGTTTTAAGGAACAGCATTGGACTACATGATCAAAGAAACACAGAGCACTCTATTGTACCCTAATTCCCTACAGCTTGGGATTTCAGTCCATCCAAGAGATGAGGGAGTTCAAACTAAGGTCACCAAGTTGCTCTATCCTTCTTACGTGAAGTTAGTCCACCAAGGTTAATTTTCCTCAAACTAGAGCACTATGCTGATGGTCTGAAATAACACACTGTGACGTTCCAGATCAAGGTGTCTTTGGAGGAAAAAGAATGCCCTAAGAAGTTGATGGTTTCTCCCCTCGGCAATGAGGCCTGAAAGTCCACATGGAGACTGTTCAAACATCACGTCACTCTTACTCAGCTGATTGTCTACACCAGGCTTCTGCTCCTGGTAGTAATCATTAGCTTTTAATCCTCCTTGGCCCACATATTGGTCCTTTCATCTTTATTTTATTAACGAATCAGATACTCCCCATTCAGGGTTTACACCCAAGATTCTGCCATGTTTAATCACACCACCTCCTACAACCAAGAAGTCAAGAAAGTCTTCTGCTCTTAGAGATGCTGCATTCTATTTCCATCTTCTGCCCAAACAACAACTGACGTGTGGTGATTCAGGCAGGCTTGCGAATCACATGATGACATCACTGAGGACTCCCCGACTCACAATTGTGATATTACAGATATGGATGGATATTGGATATTTTTGATGTGTATAAAAGTGCTTAAAAGTGTATAAAAGTGTGTTTCTGTTCCATGACTGTGCCCAGTGCACAAAGCAAGGTCCATAAAGACATGGTTGGGTGAGTTTGGTGTGGAAGAATCTGACTGGCCCACCTAGAGCCCTGACCTCAAGTACATCAAACAAGAATAGAGATTGTGAGCCAAGCCATTATGTCCAACATCAGTGCCTGACCTCACAGATGCTCATCTGGATAAATGGGCAAAAATTCCCAGACACAAAAAGGCCTTCCCAGAAGAGTAGCAGCTGTTATAGCTGCAAAGGGACAAACTCCATATTGATGCCTATGGATAAAGAATGGGATGATATAAAAGTTCCTGTGGGTATAATGGCCCAATACTTTTGCCCCGTAGCTGACCAGTCTGTCTATGACTGGATCCGGCCATGAGCACTGGTAACTTTACTGTGCTTATTGAGCTGTAATACTCAAACTAACAGCCATGACCGTAACAAATTAATTAGAGGTATAAAATTCCCACTAGCGAAGATCTGATTAAACGCTTCTGGAAAATTATCCGCTTTTGGAGAAAAACACAACTAAAAAAAGTTTTTAACCACCACCACCGCCCCCTCGATAAAAAATGATTGCACAGTCTCTGTGCCACAAGGGCGTCACCATCAGCCACTCTCGTGTTAAATCCCCTAGACACACAAGCACATTCATACCCGCTAAACACTTTCCATGCACCTGCTTCTGAGCAGCAGATCGAATCCCAGTTGGTGATTATACAACCATTAATAACCTCTTCACAGATCAGGGGTAACAACTGATGCTGACATTTGCAGCCAGTAATAGCATTACCTGCACAGGGGGACAGACAGCAGCATCACCCCCCTGCAGGCACGCTTACCTTCCATGCTCCACGCTACCCCAGCTTTAGCATGGTTCCCCTGAGCTCTTAATCTCAGTCCTCCCCCTAAGTCACTTTCAGTGGCTCGCCGTGTGTGCACAGCTAATGCTAAACCTGTTATGGGTGACAGGAAGTCATGCCTGTTTGCTTTGCCGCCATAAAGAAGCACCAGATGCATCTCTTATACTCTGCAGTGCCCGACACTCGCGCCTCCCTTAAATTTCCCCCCTGCCATCAGTCTGCCTCCTCACTCCATTGCACCCTTATCATTTATTTATTCCATGAATCGATGAGAATGGGGGGGGGGGTGTTAAAGACAGAAAACGATTCTGGCATCACCCCTCTCGAGGTAATTCAATAAAAGCCAGATGTGATACTCCTCAGAATGTGTGTGTTGGGGGGGGATTCATCTACCTTTCTCAAACAAGTGATTCCTTTCCCCAATAATGCCCAAATCCAATTTTTCACCCTTCTACTTACTTCCCCCTCTTTCAACTCATTACCATCACTCCAACTCAAGCAGGCACCTTGTTTAGACTATCATTTGGCCAAATAATCCTTTATTTGCCATTTGCACAATAACACTAGAATGATTCCTTTCATACTGTATCTTGCTCCACCTTTCGATAGACACACACACATAGCTGAGAGCATAACTTGGGGTCCGAGCTCAGGATCGGATATTTATCCAGCACTGGAGGAGATGCGACGATTCAGCCGAGGCTTGAACCAGCAACCTTCCGCTCACAAGCGTAGAGGCCAAATCTACAAACCCCCACACTGCGCTTTCATTTATCCACAGGCGAGTCCTGGTATCCAAATGGGACAGATAGAGCAGATAGATTTCTCCAGGTAGCAAAGCAGGCAGCCTGCCGTTAAACCACCCCTTCTCCCTGTGGTTCAGAACCACCCAGCCGTTAACTGGAGGCTCTTTAACGCTCCCGCTTTCACTAACTCTGAGGATGTTTTCGTCCCCAGCACCTTACAGGTTAAAGGACCATGGTGGGTTAGGACACTGTGTCTGTCATCAGAAGGTTACCAATTCAAATCTCGTTGTCCGCAGAGTGATGTCACCGCTGAGCCCTGAAGGAAAGTCCTTAACCCCAGTTGCTCTAGGGACTGGCTGATTCTCCTGCTTTTTCAACTGCATGTCGCTTTGGATAAAAGCACATGTTAAAAATGAGTACATTTTAGGTACGGAAAGTCCAGTTCAATACCATCCCAAAAAAACACTGATAGAAACAGTAGTGCCAATCACTGGTTAATGTCATTAACATATATCAAAGGGTTTTACACACTAAGCCTCAGTATTACATTGAATAGCACTCAGGATTGTATCATTCTTACTGCCACCTTTCATCTGGAATACTCCTCGGCGCAGACTTTAATTCCAAGCATTTTATCTCGAATATCCCTTAATGCTCAACTTCTGCCATCCCTCTAATCATGGGCCGCGGTTCTGTCTTTACCAAACCCTTTTCTTGGCGTACAAAGGCCCATGGTAATCTTGAGTCGGTCCCAGGACATGTGTGGAGACACCCAGGGCATAAGTGAAATCACGAAGGCATATAAAACACACACACGCTCTTAATCTCAAATACACAGACACACACACACACTTAGAAAATTTCAGTTTTCATCTGCAAACATGCAGAGCAATGTATGGTATTTTCTCATCTGTGTCACATCTGACACATTTTATTCTTCTCTGGCTGTATACGAGTGATCAAACATCATATTTCCTCGTTCCTGGAGTTATTCTTTCTGCTCTGTTATGGGTCAGTTATTTTTTTGGGTTGAAATCTGCCCTCTGTGTCAAAGCCATTATTAAATATCTGGCTGTTAGTGAAGAGCAGGACTGAGATGGGGGCTGAACGGACAGCAACCGAGACTACAGTCAGAACCACGGACAGCAGCCTTGACAGCCTCCCTCCATAAACAGCACTATGGACAGCAGCCTTGACAACCCCCCCACCCGCCGACAGCACCATGGACACATCCTGTCTTGCTTAAATTAGTCAGACAGGCATTTAGAGGGCAGCTGGACATATCGACAATACAGCCCGGGGGTGCTTTGTTGAAGGTTTTCTGTCTATTTCAGAAGAGGATCCCTACTCCCCAGATGAGAGGAGAGGAACAAAGAGCCATCCACTTGTGACCAGAACTAATCCTGTGCCCAAACTCAATTCTCCACTTCCGTACGACTTGTCCGACATTGGGACATTCCTGTCACAGCATTCCTCACCCAACTCCGGATCTCTGTGTTCCTGCAGCCAGGTTAAGGGCACCATTCCGGAGACACCTGGGCTGGGTAGCAACTCCACACATTGCCCAAGATCTCCAGCCTGCGGAAAAAGCAAAAAGCGTCTGTATTTGCACATATTAAAACAGGTCAGCCCTGTACCAAATTATCGCCTTTGCAACCCCAAGCGCTCCCCTGCCCCCGCCTCCCTCAGTCCGCACTGGGGTGCTAAGGAACTTAAAGAGCCTCCCTCTGGAGTTCACACATCAGCTGCCACCGCGTTAATCAACACAGCCCAGAACCTCTGTTTGTTTGATGGCCTCCAAAATGGGAGTTAGAGGTGTTGATGACCACAGAGTAGATAGAGATGAGAAAAAAAACACACTTAATGGGGGGGTGGATAGGCAAGGGAAGCTCAGAATCTCTTACAGGAAGCACAGGGTATTAGGCAGGGGGGTGGAGTCCCAGAAAGGAAGGCAAAGTTATGGAAGGTTCCAAGTGATAGGAGCCCTAAAAAATTAGGAACATAATTGAAATTGTGTGGAGTGGGGGCCCAATGTGATATGTTTTAATGGGGCCCAAAATCTCTAGTGGCGTCCCATGCAGAGGGCAGGATGCCAGTCCATCACAGGCCACACATGGGCAATTTACTGATACCCCCACAATCATTTGGAAACCCACACTTACAGATACAATATTTAAGCACACACACAGAGCAGGAGGCCGGACTCAAACCCACAAACCTGGATGTGTGGGGTTACCTTGCAATTCACGAAACCTCCTCCCTAATTTGTTATTGTTTCTGACATTCCATTTCATCAAACAAAGAAAAGAACACGCAAGCCTTCAGTTTTCATTAAACTTAAGCTCTACATCAGTTTAACGCATTAGTCGGTCCTTTCTCACTCGTGGGTAACCACACTCTCAGAACATTTAACCCCTTCCACCTCCTATTCAACACAGAGCCCGACCGTGAGCCAGTAAATTTCCTGGAAAAAAAAAGGCTGACCTCTAATCCCCACCCACAACCGCCATGGAAAGGTCACCCTACAATCTTCCTCTATTTGTCTATGTCGATTGTTGACAGCAGGCTGGAAGAAAAAAAAAATTGTTAAACGATGCATAAACGATGCACGGTCGATAAAAACACTTTGTGCTTTTGTCTGTGGTTGTAAGTTAAAGGTCCTTTGTCGCTGAGGCATTTATTCCAGGAGTGTCCGGGGAAGCAAAAGGCAGGGCCATCGACAGGGGAAAAATTAACCGTGGTGAAAATATTAAAACTCCATTTATTCTACCTTTCATTGTTCCTCCCCCCCCCCCCCCAACAATATCCCATAGAAAATGAAAGGCACACTTCCTGCCCATAGCTGGTTAACAGGCTGAAGCAACCTCACATCAGCTGGGGTTCCCAGATGGGCCACAGTGGTAAGAGCAGACTGACCGGGGAGACAACAGCAGGGGCTTCGTGGACCAGGGTATACCTAATCTGGCGGATTCGGTTCAAGCACCAGCTAACCTTTGGAAGCAGTAGGTATCCACCCGTATTAAAACTGAGGCCTGTATAAGCCTCTCCTATACTCAGATAACTCCATCCATCTTAGCACACATCCACCAATACTCACACTGGAGGCTGTACAAGTCTCCTGCTTCACCATACCCTAAGCAGCACACTGTGCTCAATATGTCCACACCAGTTCCAGTATTTTAATCTATAATTTAATATTTTCAGATTGCCCAACGGTTTGGAGAACATCTACAGTACAGCAATAATCTTCAAATTCTTTTTTTTTGACAAAGCCCCACAGTGTGAATACCTCTTACCTACAGGGGTCCCTTCGACCCCTGTTAGCCATCACTGTTCCGTTTCCATTGTGCCGCATTGTGGGGAGGCATTTATACCTATATAAATAGATATTCAAACTTATATAAAGAGAGACACACACACGGGCACAGGCAGCCTCACAGACACACAAACACACTGTTAACGTGACTATAGATAAGCGCATGAGCCAAGCAAATGCGGAGGGGGGGATGTAAAATGAATTACCGGCATGGTTCCAGGCGGGCGAAGCGGCAGCTTTAATTGGCCAGTCTGGGTACACCTGAGCCCCCCAAGCTAGGCACGCTGGAGCAGCAGTCTGAACAAAACACAGACACATTTGGTCCCCAGCAGGACAGCTGTGTGAGAAATGCTACGGAACAAACAGCACAGATTCACTTGGGCTGCACAGCGAATACCTCTGAATTATTACTCTTCCATTTGTCGGGTCTCGTTTTATTTATTTTTTCGCTCGGTTAATGATCGCAGTCAGCGCCCTAGGAAAGACGTGTTTTAGAGATGAATCTGTCTCACTAAAAAAAAACAGACAATCAATCTTAAGAGCCTCTTCTGATCTTATACTCGAAGATGCACTGCGCAGCTAAGGGCTTCTAGAAAGTCCCCGTAACTGCATCTCGAGACCGCGCGAGCCGCGCCAATGAGACATCTCGAGACTGCAGTTATCGCTCAAAATCGATGTCGCGGCAACTGGAATTTCCACTAAAGTTCGTAATTGCGCTGGAGTTAAACCCCTTTTCCTGGCACACCCCGGTGTTGGGGTGTTGGGGAAGCTACGAAAGTAATCAATCACAGACGGAGGTGGAAAGTTCAGGTCCAGAGAGTACAAATCCACATCAACGTTTGGTTTCAACCAACCAGTTGATCACAGAGTCATTGAGTCACAGAATACTCAACTGGTTGGTTGAAACAAAACCTGGATTTGTATTTTCTGAACCATTTAACACTAGTATGTTTCTTAGCTAATAAGGTAATAGTGCAATAATTAGATTGTCTTAAAATTTATAACGTAGCGCCTAGGCATCGCAAGAGCAAGTATGAGAAGACTTGTGAGCACTGGCAGGACAGATATCCCCAGCCGCCGACCCTTCTTCTTGCACGACTTAAGTGGATCCTGTACCCCTTCCAAAGGGTCCTCCTGGCCAGGGAACACCACTCCCAATGACTCACACAGTCAGGTCCCCTTCTTCGGGGACGGCCAGCACATGGAGCAGCGGGAGACCACCGGCGGTGAGGCCTCCTCCTGGCCCCAGCCTTTATTTCTACCCTGCTTAGTGGGGCTAGATGTTGTGCAGCAGCCTGGTCCTGCTGTGGAGCCTCCTGCTTACAGGGTCCGGCAGCCCCGCACTGCCATTCCTGCTCTGCGACTCGTATAGCTTCTCGTAGGCGTGCCAAGTGGGCCTCTTCCTCCCACCACCTGTACAGTAGAAGTCCTTCAGAGTGCAGCACGAATCCTTGCGGTCTCGCACCACAGCCTCCGCCTTCTGCAGCTCACGGCGCTCCTGGGCCAGCTGGGCTTCCAAGCTATGACACGCCTCCTCGTAGCCAAACAGCGCCATCTCGGGGCCCGGTACCGCCGCCTCTGCTGCCTCAGCCAGACATGTCTGGCGGCAGTTTTACTGCTCCCAGCTGGCCAAATTGCCGCACTGCTGCTTCAGCTCCTGTCGCTCCTGCTCCGTGGACTCCCGCAGCTGCTTCCGGTCCTGCTGATCCTGTTCCTGATGCTCGTCAAACTCGCGGCGTTCTCAGGTTAACCAGGCCTCCCAGCCACAGCACACCCCCTTTCACTCCAACAGAGCAGAATCTGCCTGCTGCCTCTACTGGTCATGCTCTCAGCTGGGGTCACACCGTGGCTCCTCACAATTGATGAGTGGGGAGCCCTTGTTGAATGGCGAGCGGTCGGAGTCCAACGTCATCTCCAGCGTGAGTCCAGCAAGCTAGCAGTAGTGGCTTCAGGGCACACTGTACAGGTCTAGTGCCCTTCCGCAGAACAGGATGGCACCTCCTTTGGCGCCCTCAGATTGTCTGCCGGTGGGTTTGCCGTGGGTTTCTAGGCGAAAGCATAGCCGGTGTCCTCTATTGCCTCACCCCCAGCAGACGAGTTTCTCGGTCCCAGCCATCTTCTCCCCCGGAACAGCCGCCTCTTCTGCTTCGCCGCTTCACAGACGCCTCAAGGCCTGCCAGGCCGGAACAGGCTTGCCAGATGATGTTGCAGAACGCCCGCTCCAGCAGCACCATTGGGATCGCTTCCGGCGTCCTACTTCTGACAACAATGTAGTGCTGGGCAGACCGGGGCATCACGAGAGCAGTGAAGGACAAGAAGACTTGCTTGCTGGGAAGAACATACTCTTTTATTACTGGACTATAACAGCCCCCCAACAAGCACTGAACCAACACACTAGCGAAAAACAGGGAGGTTAGATGTCGAACTGTATGATACACACACAGTGGAAGATTTATACAAGCTAAAGGCATGCAACAATCAGACAGGGTGCACATAAGACTCAGGCAAACATAAATGCCACAATCAAGAAATACAACTATTAGCAACAACAGTACAGCAAGGACTATTTACATTGCCCAGAGAGGGGCTATTTACATTTGCCCACGAGCATGCTGGGATACACAAATCCCGCCTCCGCTACTATATGCTGCATTTTGTTTCTATTTATCTTTGTTACTTCTTTTTGATATCTATGAATGTTTTTTTGTATATAGGGGTGGCAGTGGGTAGCACTGCCGCCACACATCTTTGGGACCAGGTTTTCATATGTGTGTAGTTTGCATGTTCTCCCTGTGTCATCATGGGGATTCCTCTAGGTACTCCAATTTCCCCCCTTCTCGCCCCCCCCTCCCCCACAGTCCAAAAACAAACCCATATTAATTGGAGTTATCAAATTGTCCATAGGTGTGTGTTTGTGAGTGAATGGTGTGTGAGCATGCCCTGCGATGGGTTGGCACCCCATCCTGGGTTGTGCCGTGTCTTGCACCCATAGCCTCCGGGGTAGGCTCCAGACCCCCCATGACTCTGAATGGGGCAAGCAGATTCAGGAAAATGAATGGATTTTGTATATATTTTTATCTTTATATAGTTTTCAATTTATCATAATTTATTTGTATTATTTGGCCCGTATCAAGCTTTTTCATAAAAATTATATTGGCAAATAGTGTTTTTTTTTTGATGGGGGTAGGGGCAGGGAGTGAGAATTGGACACACAATTCTGGTTCATGGAGGGGTGGGGGGGGATGAAGGGTTCACCCAGGGTGCCATGCAAGCTTTGGAACCCCCCCTACCTGGATATAAGCCTTTTGGCTTTTGCTCTCAGCCCCGTTCCTTCACCACTATATCACTGGGTAACTTTGCAAACAAACCCGTTTTATTTTTATCTCCATGATAAGAATAGCTTTAATAGATTTTTGTATCTGACATCTTTCTGGCTGCCTGTCACGCGCTACGTCAGGTATTGGTAAGTTTATATTTTTTTTATTAGGAAAAATTGTCAGGTTCATGAGAATGACACTGTTAAGTTCAATATCAGTCTGTGGTTCCATGCTAATTACTCAGTGCCTTAACCATGGTGTGGTAACTGACAGTGCAGTTCATAGACCAACAAGTGAAAACATGGAGCGCAATACTTTGCAGCCGAACCCAACTCAACCCCCACCATCAAGAAACCAAGGTACCCATGACGCACCTCTTGTCTAATTCCAGATACTGATGTGAAGGGAATGCAGTGAGGGCAAGATGGTGCCCGTCAGATGCAAAACACTTAAATGGCAATTTGCCGGGCAATGGCAATTATAAATGGATTGCTGAGAGAATGGGAGAGACGGCGGAGTCTGATTTAATAGAAGAGCAGGGGAGCTCCAGACCATGTTGGAGAGCTATGTGGATCGGCCACTTGAACTCGG
>JAODJW010000081.1:17159451-17174426 GCA_026777045.1 Hyperopisus bebe | reverse complement strand
TCATTATTTAATTATATATCAAATTATGATTTATTTGATTTTGACTAGACATTTTTTATTATATTAACAATATTACAGTTTCTATTAATAATAATTGGCGGCCACCCTGCAATACCGGCCCACAGGTTGAAAACCACTGATCTAGATAAAGTCAAATTGTATTAAGCGCATATAACTTATGATATAGCCTATTGCTCAGCATTTGTTATATCAATTTATTGAGCTTTCTTTAACTTTACAATGGACGACAATTCTTTTCCCTTTGAAGCGCATACATCTTGTATCAAATTGGGCTATAATGTAAGATATCTTTACTCATGTGTGGTATGTAAAGTTTTAACTACCCACATACGATAGTTTTAACTACCCACATACGATACCATCTGGATTATATTTATTTTGGCATATGAATTGTCCTTTTCCCTTTGAAGCACATACATTTGGTATCAAATTGGGCTATAATGTAAGATATCTTTACGCATGTGTGGTATGTAAAGTTTTAACTACCCACGTACGACTTTTTCAGTCACTGGGTCGCTGCAGGGAATCCCAGCAATTTTTAATCACCGCCTGCGGTTTCCGGTTTAAGACGTAGGGTGGCGCACTTGAGCCGCGTTATGACCCCTTGCTCGGGGCCGACCCGTTAAGCTTCGTGTAGGGAATGGAGAGGGGCTGAGCCGGTGACCTGTAGGAAGGAGTGGGAGTGTCGCTGGGGAGGCGCGCCGTCCCTGATGGGTGTGACAGGGAGACATGAAGGCGGACAGGTGTCGGGGAGCGAAGGATCGCGCCTCTAATAGACTCCTATGCGTATGACAGCGAAGCGCACAGAATCTACATGGATTATTAATAACTCCCTGCACCTCGTAGGGCACAATCGCCGGTGGTATCCGGGAGATTTGCGTGCATAGATCACCGCGACGAGACTGTGCTGTCATTCCAGGGTATTAGATGGATGCGTTCCGGACAAACAATCGTGGAAATGCTTCCGCAAGTTAATTCGCAACTTTTTTTTACAAAGTCAGATGAAATTAACGATATGTTTTAGGTGTGTTATACTCGAGATCATCCGCGCTAAGTAATTTTAGCACGTCCAGAGGGGAAGGTGGAAGAGTGCGGCGCCTCTTCTCATATTCTTGACGGCAGCTTTTGTGAAACTTTGGAAATGACCAGCGGGGTGGATGATAAGGTCCGAGGAGCAACACCGGGATCCCCGAATCCGAATGAGAAAGAGCGCAAAGTTGAGCCGGCACCGGAGCCGCAGTCCGTCATAAGCGACGCGGGGAAGACATGGATGCAGTTTGCGAAAAGCTTCGTGCTCATCCTCCCTGTCTATGTGATGGGCTTTTTGGGCTTCAGTTTCAGCTGGATTTTGATCGGGGTGCTGGCGCTCTTGTGGTGGCGGAAGAACAAGGGGGATAAAAGCACGCGGTTTCACCGGGCTTTGGCTTTCCTGGACGAGGAGGAAGAGGTGGTCGCCGTAAAATCGAGCCTGTCAGCTACCGAGCTGCCGTCCTGGGTGAGTGGGGAGATAACCAACCTGCCCGGATAGCCTGGACCAGCCTGTCTGTGTTAATCACACGTTGTCATTTAGCACCCCGTGGCTGGGGCGTTACAGTCGTCGTACACTTTAAATTCTTATTCTAAACCCAGCAGCACAACACGCCTATGATACCATCTGGATTGTATTTATTTTGGCATATGAATCCTTCTATCTTGCATTTAGTATTTACCTGACTTTATTTTGTTTCGAGTATGGCTGGAAGTCAGAGCGTACGAGGAGTCAAACACGCTTCGTTTTTGCCAAATGACAAAAATGTCACGTCTAACTAAGGGGAGCAGTAGGAGCGTTTTCGGCAATCCATGGAAGGCAGTGAAACGAAATCCTGAGGTGTTGCTGCATCTCAGGTTAATTATTAGGTAATCCATCTGCTTACACCAGCGTGCACTCCCAGTATAGAAAGTGATTCATTCCCTGAGCGCGGGGCAGGTGCGCAATATAAAAACGATATCTAAATGATCGAGTCAGCTAATATGCCTAAATAAATTAGGGTCTCTATTCCAAAAAATTAAGCATCCCCAGTCTTGTTTTTGGAAACATGTGTGCGACACGTGATGTTCATAACATTACTGAGAAATATGTTTGTCCAAATCTAAAGATCAAGAGTAGGGGATGTCGTGGTTTTCAAGGCACTTTCCAACTGATCACTTGTAACGGAGAACCGCCGGTTCACCAGCTAAGTCTCTCTGTACAGTGTTTGGTGTCCGTGGTTTAGATGGAGCAGGACCCGTCTGCGCTGCTTATTTCCAGCCTCTGTAATTACAGAGTAACTTCCTACACTAAGGTCGTACTTGTAATTGTGCGAAGAGTTAGACTATACTGCGCGTACTCGTTTTGTCCATGCAAGACAGGTCCAGCGGGAAATCTGAGTTGTAACATGACTCTTTAGTTTGCACCGCAGAGAAACTGCAGCGAGCCCGATCCCTTCAATCGGCACAACCACTGGAAAAAGTACAATCCCGGGATAACACGTGGGTTACCCAGTCAAGCATATTAATTTGTTTTAGACTCTACATTCGGCCCTGGGGTTATAAGCAAAGACTAATATGCTCAAATGATAAATGATCGTAAAATTACATTGTTAACAAAAGTAATAGGCCTATTTAAAAATCGTTGCTTCTCCTTGAACTGTTTTGTCTCTGACTAGTGAATTTGTCAAACTTTTACTGTCATTTGGTCCCAAGTTGGGTGTGGAGGAGGGCTGGACTGGCCGTTTTCCCTGATGTGGAGCATTGCAATCGAAGGCTTTTCGTAAGCAGTCTGTATGTCTGGGGGTCTCCTGGCATCTGAGCTCACCATTTGTCCCTGTACTGTTATGCTTACTTGAAGTGCCCATGGTCTTCATACATCATTATTTTGTTTAAAGAGCAGAGGAGCGAAACCCCATTAAATTATTACTGGCTCAGCACTGGCTGCTTTAATTCGGTTATCAGCTCGCCATGTCTGGTTTCCATTACGAAGGTGAACAAAAGCCTTTTAACATTTTTATATTTTGCCACACCAAGAGGGAGGTGCCCTTTGTGAAAGTGAACTCATGGAGTCTCATGGGTCACCAGTTTTGCAATCCAGGTGCCTTAATTAAGCTCGGTAGTCCGCTGTAGCGTTGTACTGCGTAGACATGCCTAGCTAGGGCCTGCCGAGGGGCGTGTAAGGAAGCAGTGCAGTGCAGTGCAGAGATGCTCTGACCCTATTGGCTTTTGAATGCAGTGTCAGCCAGGGTCCAGAGAGTCAAGGGCGCTATGACCCTTAGTCTTCAGAACTTGATCTTATTGCTGCTGGGCCTGGCGTGGGTCCAGGCCAGTGTCCTTGGTGCAGTGAGCCTGTCTCCAGTAGTTATTTTTATTTTGATACAGTGTTGTGCATTTAGGACTCTCTCTTTTTATATAGCATGCTCAATTATATTCTCCTTTTCTCCCTATATTCTTTCTCGACAGAAAGCACTTAGTCGTCCTGCATCAGTTGGCTGGCAATGGGAAATGACAGCTGTTTACTTACATTACCTTAAAGTTCTCTGTACTGTCTGAAGGGCACACTTCATTTCAAACATCCTCATATTAACCTGAGCTCAAATTACAAACCCCAAATCATATTTTTAGCCACAATAAATCTTCTAAAATATCGGTTTATATTTATAAGCTGCTGTTGTACGTCATTTTTAAGAGGTTTGCTTCGACGTGGTTTAAGCACTGTGTGATTCTGTGATGGCTTTGATCCGTTCAAAATTCTCTTCACTTATTCCTATTTTGAGAAAAGTGAAATATTTTCAGGGGTGAGGAATTTGCTGGCTTCCATAAGGGATTTTGTTAGGTAACAGCAGGCAGGATGACAATGGAGAGCTCTTTCCGGCGTTCTCTAGCTCACATCCTAAGGACCTGTTTTGTAAAGAACGCCTTTGTCGGCGTGATGTTTGTAGTGGAGTCTCGTTTTCTGCCCTTCCCTGGCATAAACACCAGCAGCCGTACTGTAGGTGTCTCTGGCTGTGGCAGTCAGGAGCCTTTGGCCATATTTAGACTGTCCCGTGTGTGGAATGTGTAAACCCTCTCATCATATGCAGGAACTGCTACGGGTCGTAACCGTCCCTCTGAATTGTGTCTTGAACCTGACCCAAAAGTGAGACGCTTGTGTTTGTGAGAATTTCGGTACCATAACAGACAAGAATGCTGCTCTATTTTATAATAAAAGTAAAAGCTGGCTCTGTCCTGGTTTACTGTGGCCTTAGAACACGATGCACAGTTCCTGAATGGTCAGTTATTTTTAGGTATGCCTCCTATCTCTTTAGGGTGAAATGTGCACAGAATTCCAGTTATTGTTTTGGATGACGCCGTCTTGTTGTTCTGTGACGGCAGGCTGGGATATCAGTCGTATCTGTGTTTCACGGTCTCAGTGATATCTGCAGCTGCAAACCCTCAGAACTCAAGCTTGTTTCTCCTAACACTAATCCTGCCGGAAATATTAACACAGGGGGGTTGGGAGGTCGGATGATTCCCAGGGTCCATGAATGACAGGGCCATAAAAAATTTGGAAGACAATTGGATTGGTCTGGGTTAAAGGCCCAGTGTGATATGCTTTGATGGGGCCCAGAACCTCCAGTACTGCTCCTGTTAACATATACAATACAACTTGATTAATTCCAAGCCCTTAATTAGCAACACAATATCAAAGGACATAAATATTTGAGGATTTTCAGGCTTGACTATAAATTAAGCAGCATGAGTGCTACATGGTCCTTTTAGCTTAAGAAAGCAGCGATTTCCTTTGCCATTTCTGCAGTCAATCTTCCGGGGAAATATCCACATTCTTCTCCTGGGGTGGTTTACTTATGGAACTGTTCTGTTCTTGCAGTGTTTTTTTTTTTTCTGATGAAGTCCGAGTGCGGAATAGGTGATGATGTGCAGACTCACGTGGGTATTTCAGAACTTCAGAAGGCTTGAAGTTTTTAAAGTCCTCCTTATCTCCTTACACTTGTATATTTCTGCTCAACCATCTCCCTGGACTTAAGCTGTTTTGGAAATATCACTCATTGTTTACCACATATGTCTGTGGGGGGGGGGGGGGCGTTTCCTGTGGTCACAAAAGGTGAAGAGGATTTCCCTCCTGTTACTGGGGTGGGGGAAAGATTACACAAGATAAAATGAAAATAGTTATTATTCTCAAATCAGGTTTCATCAGTGGTGAGTTTGTACTTGAGTTATGGAGTATATGTTTGGATGGGGGTGAATCAAAGGTTCATGCTTCCCCATTCTATCACTTTGCACGGTTGCTTCCTGAGATAGTTTTGGCAGAGCAGTCCAACAGGGTAGAACATAGAGCTGAACTGGAGTCTGGTTGGGTCAGAGTTCACACAAGGGTGTGAATGGTATGACAGCTATGACGAGATGAACAGCAGACTGGGCATCTTACTGACTGACACTTTTATCCAAAGCGACTTACAGTAGAGGGAAGGGTTTACAGGCATTCCTTGGGATTTGAACCCACAACCTTTCCATTGTTAGTACAATGCTTTACATGTTGAGTTACAGGAGCAATTGGTAAAACATACAGCAGTCATCCTCATAGCAGACATATGTCTCCAGACCTACTGCTGTTCTCTAGAGAATAAAGTAAAGATTGAAAGAATCAAGGCCTGCTTAGTCCTTTGTTGGGTAGCGGGTATCTGCCAAGCCAATGGCTGTCTCCTCTAGAGGGTCATGTGATTTGCTGGTGCTGTGAGCCACATAGCAGCCCAATTTCACACCGCTGATCCAAAGCAGTGGTGTTTTCTCCTGATTCCAAACCTCACCTGTATCTCAGTGTATTTATACAGGTGGATATTTGCGCTTAAGCTTAATTCTGCTGTTTTCTAATTCCTCACCCACCACGTCCTCTGCTAGCTGCGATAATGGTTGATGGATACTGAGGTTTTGATGTCCCACCCAGTTCCCTGCAAACTCCCCATTTCTCTCCGGCGAGCCTGGCCCCTGGGGGCCCTGGGGAGAGCAGAAGCTCCACTGGCGGGGCCCCCCAGAGAGAAATCTGCATCGCCTGAGACTCGGCCCATCCTCAGCATATGTGGCATGAGTCTTTGGGCTCTCGCTGTCTCCTGGCAGCACCCGACGTGTCCCAGCGCCTGCCTGAGCATCACCACCCCGATCGGACACGTTCTACCACTCAGACTGGTTCTTTAGTCAGGGAGTGGTTCCGGTTTTTGCTCTGAGTGGCAGCTGTCGCGCTCCGAAACATCGTCACCGTGGCGTCGCACAGAAAGGGAAACCGTTTCCGGCCCTGTGAGCTTTTGTCCTGCGGAATGCCGCTGAAACTCGGATGGAATTCCCACATGAGAAACCGACATGTCTGACTGCAGCAAACTATGTGGGTGGGAGATGTAATTGTTCTGCTGTTTGCCTGACACCCGGCGTTGCTGGTTCCCCCAGGACAGTGACCCCCCCCCCCAGCAGTGCCATGCAGGCGCTCAAAGCCTTTGACAGGGATTAAAGGGGCACTCATTGTCTTTTAATGAGAGGCACATTACATAGTGTTAGCTAATGGAGCAGGTGCTTATGGGCCCCAAGCTGCCCCCCCCCCCCCAGCACGTGTCTGCTGCTTGGGGTCATGAGATCACTGTTACCTGAGCTGCCCAGAGCCTTGTTACCTGGCCTTCTAGGTGCCAAGGCCATGATGATACTGACTGGCCTCACAGTCGGAGCACGTTTCTGTTTATGCCTGACTCATCTCTCTGCACGCCGGGGCTTCGAGGCTATGGGCTGGGGGCTGGGGATTCGGAGGGCTGGGGGTCAGTTGGGAAGTGCGCTACTAAGAGAAATACGTTGATATAGTCATACAGAATCAGTAGTAAAGCGTAATGGTGCTGGAACAAAAATTGGAACATAATTGGATTGGCCTGCGTTGGGGGCCCAATACGATTTCTTTTGATGCCCCTGGTCCAGTAAATGCAGGTTATTAGTGCATTAATAGAGCAGAAATAGCAGCATGAGACAATAAGGATCAACTATCAAGTCAGGTGGTCATACCATCCATATACATGTATACAGTCGCATGAAGTGAAGTTTCCCCCCAGGACCAAGCAAGTGACAAGGGGGGGTTTCCACAGTGATTATCGTACAAAAACGTAGGACAGTGTGAAACAGAGGGACTGGACCCAGTGTCTGTGTAAACAGTAAGTGAAATAGGGGGACTGGACCCAGTGTCTGTGTAAACAGTAAGTGAAACAGAGGGACTGGACCCAGTGTCTGTTTAAACATTAAGTGAAACAGGGGGACTGGACCCAGTGTCTATGTAAACTGTAATAGAGCAGCAGCATAACTGGGTGGAATAAATAAGCTGAGGCATAAAGTCTGAAGTGCTGAAGGTGAAAACATCCACTCGCCAGTCGGTGGCGCTGCTCCTTGTCTGGCTGGTGTTTCGTCGTCAAGGTGAAGCACACTATGTCTGGGCGACTATTGTTCACTGTAACCCGAGGAATTGGGCCCCGTCCCCCTCCATCCCGCAATGTTATTCTTTATCACCTTGATCACTGTATTTCTCTGTTGTTTCTTGCTGAACCATGTTAACCCGCTGTTCTCTGTTTCAGGTTCAATTTCCCGACGTGGAGAGGGTGGAATGGTTAAACAAGGTAAAGATTATTCATCTCCTGTGTGTGTGTGGGTCAGATATACGTTACGTTGTGGGGTCTGAATGTCCCCACAGTGTGATAAACATCTATCATTTTGACATTGTGAATTTTACGAAATTCAATTTCATAAAAGTCTGTGATTGCAATAAAAAAAACTAATAAATGCCAAAAGGCTTGTATTTTGTTTGGTTACTTATGGTTAAGGTTAGGGCTGGGTAGGGGTTAAGGTTGTCATTGTTAGATTAAGGGTTTTGCCCATAGAAATGAATGTACGATATGAGAACAGGTCTTTGTGTGTTTTCTCCCAGAGCTACAATGTCTCTGCGTATCCTGGTGTCTCCTTTGCCGGGGGGGCGGAGCCTCTGAGGTCTGGGTTATTAATAGCCAGCCCACGTGTGGACGTCTGCTTGCCAGGCTCTGTGGGCCTCTCTGGGGAACTGGGAAGTTGACTTGTTCATGGTCCCACTGCAGCGTGAGCCAGATTTACACTGGCCATATGCCTCGCCTTATGGTGCAGTGTGTTCCCACTTCCCTGTGTCTCCTGTATAGCTGCAGTGTAATTCCAGTTCAGACACCATACCACCTGTATAGCTGCAGTGCGATCTCAGTCCAGACACCGTATCTCTTGCTTAGCTGCAGTGTGGTCCCAATCCAGACACCAGATATCCTGCAGAGCTGCAGTGCAGTACCAGTCCAGACACCAAATCTCCTGTATAGCTGCAGTGCAGTCCCAGTCCAGACACCATATCTCCTGCATAGCTGCAGTGCGGTCCCAGTCCAGACACCATATCTCCCGCATAGCTGCAGTGTCTGTCCCGATAAGATATTGTATCTCCTGTATAGGCGTAGCGAAAGTGAAGCAGCATGATCCCAGTCTCCTGTGTAACAATCCAGGGAGGTGACTTACTCTACAGTGACCTCCTTCTGGTTGTCAGCATGCCCCTTTACTTCTCTGCCGTAGCTGGTGTCAGTAACACTAATGCAGTGTAGATTTAGAGTATGTTATATGAATGACATAGCAGGCCGCTTCTCTGCTGACATGAGGGTTCATGTGAAGCGGCCCTCACACTGACCCGCCTCTCTCTCCTGCTATGCCTCTCAGACGGTCAAACAGATGTGGCCCTACATCTGTCAGTATGTGGAGAAGCTGTTTCGCGACACCATCGAGCCGACAGTGAAGGAGGCCAACGCGCACCTCAGTACCTTCTGTTTCACTAAGATTGACTTGGGAGACAAAGTGAGTGACCCCCCCCCCCCCCAGGTCTTCACACCGCCCCCTAGATACATATACCGGGTTCTTTTTTTCCAGAGCTCCTTATTTGTGTACCTCCTGATCATTACCATCTCCCTGTCCATCTTATCTCCCAGACATTTAGCTCATCCTCTTTCCTGTACTTCCTGTTCATGCACTCTAACCACCTAGCCCCTCCCTCTTTCCGGTGTGTGCCTGTGATAGGAATGTCGCTGGTTCGAGCCTGGCCTCAGGTCCTTGAGCAAGGCCCTTAACCCCCAGCTCCCTGGGCACTGCTATGGGTGGCTGCCCTTTACAGCCAGCTTGCTCTCGCCTACAGACGTAAAGAGAATTTCCCCATGAGGACCAATAAAGTAACAGTTATTACGCTACTTCCTGTTTATGCATACTAAGCACATAGCCCCTCCCCTTTTCCCATATTTTTTTCCTGCTTGGTTTAAACCTTCTAGACATCAGTGTATAATTTTGCATGTTTATTCTCATTCACGTAGCTCTGTGTTTAGGGGGTTTGTTCCCTGTTTCAAGCCAGTGATTGGTTCAGTCCTCCTGAGCATTGCTGCCACCTACACTTACAGCAATATTCACTGCCTCTGTGCGGCACCTACTGTACATGTGACCCATAACACAGAGACTCAGTACGGCCTCTCCTCTGTTTAGCCACTCAGGATCAACGGTGTGAAGGTGTACACCGAGAACGTGGACAAGCGGCAGGTGATCATGGACCTGCAGATCAGGTGACCCAAGAGTCTCCATTCGTTCCCACGCTGTGATTGGCTGGCTGCCGAGCGAGGCCACTTCAGTGCTGTGTCTCCTCCCTCTTCTGCTGTAGCTTTGCGGGAAAGACAGAAATCAACGTGGACATCAAGCGATATTACTGCAGAGCAGGGATCAGGAGCATACAGGTATGTGGGGGGCGGGGCGGAGCTCAGTCCTCTGTAAACGGACAGTGTTCAGGTTTAATCCTGTGCATGAGTGGTTCTCAAACAGTGGGTCGTGACCTTTCCTGGGGGGTTGGCAAATAATTGAGAGGGGTCGCAAAATATTTTCTCAGTATGCTAAATAAAGATTTGAATCTTTTTCCTTTGCTCCACATCCCGTTTGGCGAAACTTATTGAAAGAGGATGTGAGAATTGTCCAATATTTTTGGGGGGGTCCTGGGACAAAAAGTTTGAGAACCACTGCTCAACACCCCTGATGTTCTGAGTCCTTTCTGGGCAGGGGATAGATGGATGGATGGATGGATGGATGGATGGATGAGACTGATTTAGCAGCCATGATGGATCTTCAGCTGTTAGTGCTGTCTGGTACCTGAGCATTTGGGTTCCTGATACCGGCCTTTGTGACCTCATAGCATCAGTGATTATAGGGTTGATTGCGTACCGTTTGTTACATCACAGGCTGCGTACGTTCATTTCTCTGAATTCAGCTGTCATTCATTATTACTCTGATCTGTAGAAACTCCAGGCTTGTATGTATAATCATCAATCAATGATTCTAACCAGCTACGGTTACAGGATTTCTTGCTGAGCCAGATAACTAGTCGGATTTAAGGTAGTCTGGGATAAATGTAAGTGGACAAAGATAAATTAATTTATACTGGGGGACCTTAAATCCGACAAGTTATCTTGCTAAACTAAAAGTCCAGCTTTGTGACGCAGGCCCCTGCTGAAGGTCCAGGTGGCGGTCGGTTAGGGCGTCCAGAACCATGACCCACACCGACCCCCTGGGCCTGGGCTCTGAGCCCAGCCCTCCTGCGTCCAACATGCCGCCAGCGTGAGCGACAGCAAGCCCCGAATCCACCTTGGACGCTGTATCGATCCGCTGGCTATGATGAGCTCCCGGGCAAAGGAAGGATTTCATTACTGCATACACGATTCAGAGATCAGGGGTTTCTCTTTTTTTTAGTGCTCTGATGGGACTGCTTAGAGAGGAGTGCAGAGTGCCTATGTCAGCACTTCAGGTCATAAAGCCGAACAAGCTCAAGGCTCAGATGATGAAGGTTTGATTATAGCGTGTAGATGCTTTTTATTCAACACTTTACCCAGCTGTCCCCAGGAGGCTGTGGGGTGTGGCTGTTTACTCATTAAGTCATTATTGTTCCAGTGCTTCTTTCCCTCTAAGATGTGGCCTTTGTTCATTATTTCATCTTTTTTTTGTTTTAGTTTTGTCACTCTCCAGGAGTATTTCCAGGGGACTTAAATGAATGACGATAGCATCGATCTAGGTTGAAGGAGCAGACTCCTCCTGGAGAAGATTGAGATAACTACACTGCATTCCTCTGGCATGTCCGGAGTACATTAAGGAAGCATAACGCTGCATTAGATTATTTCCAAATTAGGGCAGGTGAACGTGTGTCAAGCACTATGAGACAAGAGTGGCATGTTTCCGTGTAATTCGACCATGATTCAGTGACATTTCTGTGTCAGTTGCTTGATCTTAGCTGTAATGTGAGGCTTTAGGTGCCCCCCCCCCCGCATGCCAGGGATGCCCCCACATGTGTGCAGGGGTGTAATGCAGCATGGTCACTAGGCTCTGGCTACGTGAAAACAGGCTTCCTGACATCAGAGCTCCCTCGAGGGAGAGTCCCGATGGGCAGCGGCGTTCCATCATTATCAGGAAGACTGGACCATGGGGCGGGAAGCGAGTTGTTCTAATCCTGGGCGTGTGTGTGTGTGTGTGTGTGTGTGTGTGTGTGTGTGTGTGTGTGTGTGTGTGTGTGTGTGTGTGTTTGTGTAAGTTTGCATAGATCACATTTGGGGGCCAGAATGTCCCCAAATTGTGGTAAAACCTGACACTTCCTTATTTTTGGGGACCTTACTCAGGTCCCGGTCTGGGACTGTGCTGGCTTTTCTAGATCTTCAGTCTAGTCTTTTTCTCCTTGAGGCTTATGGGTGGTTTGCACTTTATGGTGAACCCTCTGTATCAAACTCAATCTTATAAAAATCTGTGAATGCGAGAAAGATACCGTAGATACTTTAGATACCGTAGGTACACCAGCGTGTGTGCGCGTGCGGGTCATGTAAATATTACATTGTAAGGACCTAATGTCCCCACAATGTGATAAAAACCTGTTATTCTGGTGTTGTGGGGACCATTTTTTTGGTCTCCACAAAAGGAAACTCAGTTTTCTAATAATCTCTGAATGGAATCAAAAAACTAAAAATGTCATGTCTTGTGTTTTGTTTGGTTACTTATGGTTAAGGTTAGGGCCGGGTAGGGGTTAGGGTCCGCATTGTTTGGATTAGGGTTATGCCCATAGAAATGAATGGAGAGTCCCCACAAACATGTACAAGCCTAGTCAATGTGTGTGTGTTTGTGTGTTTCAGCTCAGTGGCATCATGAGGGTCGTCATGGAGCCGTTGCTAGGCGACATGCCGCTGGTCGGCGCGCTGTCCCTTTTCTTCTTGAATAAGCCGGTGAGTCCATCCTCCCCCCCTCCCACATGTTCCTCATAACCTACACCCGGCTGCCCAGCAATGCAGCTGGGTGCATTTACAGGGGACACTGACCTCAAAGATGCGACAGCAGCCCTCCTGACAGACTCTCTCTTCCTGCAATCCGCCCCAGTGCCGCAGACGGGCAGCAGGTGGCACTGGGTGATGAGGGGTCAGGACCCCTTGCCACCTGCCTCAGCCATTGAGGTGCTGTTGCCATTGGGCACACATGCCTGCTGTTCCGTACACGGCCCCTAGGGGAGCTCTGTGTCCCGGGTGACTGGGAAAGGCTCCAAGCTGCTACTGTTCCAGGTGACTTAATGATGTCATTCTCCTGGACCAAGTTGTCAGATATTATTACAGAGACATACTGCACGTGCAAGCAGTATCAGGTGAGCTGAGACCTTGTGAGGACTGATGCGAGATGCCCCCCCCCTCCATTTTCATGCCTCTTAGAATCCAAGCACGCCTCAAAGATCTCGAGGTCTGCTGCCCTAATTGGGAAAATCACTGACTTGATCTGGTGTTTGTCCTCAGTAGAGACGCTGTTTGACATGTAAAAACTGTGGTCTGTTAAGTAACTCTGTGTCGTCGTCCATCTTTTTTTATGCCAGCACGCCGAAGGTAAATGTTGTGCTGCGGCAAATGTCCCAACCATTTGTTTGTAGGGAAATGCAGAGAAGGACCCAGCCAGGGCTGTGTCTCTGTGAGCGCGCTCTGCCCCACCAGCATGCCCTAATCCGGCCCATGTCTGTGAGGGTGTTCTGCCCACCACCATGCCCTACTCTGTCTCGTGCCCGTGAGAGCGTTCTGCCCACCACCCTGCTCTGCTTCAACCCATCTCTTAGCACGTTCTGACCTGCCACCCTGCGCTCCTCTGGCCCATTTCTGTGCATCACAGTCATTTGGTCCATTTTACGACTCTTCAGTCTGGTGGTTCAGACTGTCTCTGTAGCTTGCATTGGTTCGGTCCATGTATTTTTGTCATAGTTGTTCCGCCATCTCTGATCCCAGTGGTGCTTCAGTCCCTCTCTGTGCCCTGCGGTGGTCCAGTCCATCCCTGTTCCCTGCAGTGGTTCGGTCCATCCCTGTTCTCTGCAGTGGTTCGGCCCGTCCCTATGCCCTGCGGTGGCTTTATCCATCTCTTTTTGCTGCAGTTTTCACTGCAGTGGCTCGGTCCATCTCTTTTTGCCGCAGTGGTCCATCTCATCTCTTTACCCCAACGTTAACAGCCAAGGGTGCTGAAAGGCACAAAGAAATCGATGTCCTTCGCAGAGCGGAGAAGAAACAAGAAACCCCCCCCCCCCTCCCCCACCAAGCACTGCAAAGTGATATCAAGAAGTCAGATTGCAGATGCCCTGTCTTTCCGCCGGCATGTTTCGAGGTTCGGAGGAAGCAAATGGAGCAGCATTGTTTCAGTGCTGCCCACGAGAGGAATGTGACCGAAGCAGCTGTGGAATGGGCCTAAAAAGAATATGTGGGCTTCACCAGCATGCAAGGAATGCCAGCACCTTCACACAGCTCCTGTGTAAATGAGGCAGCTGCCCCCTGTCTTTAACCTCTGACACTGCAGCTATATTGTTTTCCCCCTTCTTTCATTCATTGAAAATTTTCTTTTACTAAATTGCCCATATGACCTGCTCACTTCTACACGATTACACACCCTGGAAGCTTTGCTTCTCCCAGCCAGGGCACCTCCATCTCTCAGGCCTTTCTGTTGACACATGGTTCACTAATTTAATTTGCACGGCTACCTGTTTATCCCTGGGCCCAGCATACCTGCATGACCGCTCAGAAGAACCCTTTCCATTATGCCATCCTGCCATTTGATCCCAGCTTTATTTGTCCATTGCAGTCAGGTGTGAAGGTATGAGGTAAATTTAAAAATCACTAGTTAAATAGGTGCGGGGGAGGTGGATTACCCAGATTCTTATATTCAGGAGTTGGAGAATGAAACTGAAACACTGACTAAAATACTGTAGGATTACTGTAGTATTTCAAGTTTCACGCTTATGTGCATGTGGCCTGGTGGCCGATCTTCACTGATTGCACATTAATCAGTAAGAGCAGAATGTGAAGGTTGAATTAGCAGAGGAATAGCACAAATATACATTAAATATACAACATAATGGGAGACATATCAGAGTTCAAAAGAGGACACATTGTTGGTGCACATCTCGCTGGTGCATCTATGACCAGGATAGCAAGTCTGGGTGGTGTTTCAAGAGCCACGGTATCCAGGGTAATGTCAGCATACCACCACAAAGGACGGACAACATCCAACAGGAATATCTGGACGCAAGAGGAAGCTGTCTGAAAGGGCCATTCGGGAACTAACCTGGACTGGACCATAAAGATATAAAACCACAGCTGCCCAACTCACCATGCAAACTCCACACACATGCAACCTAGACGGCAACTCAAACCTGGGTCCCAGAGGTGTGAGGCAACAGTGCTAACCACTGCACCACCATGCCGCCCCAGGTCCTGCCCCGTACTAATAAATTATTGTGGTCTAAAACCAGGTGTTTCAGTTTCATTGTCCATCCCCTATTTATATGGCGATGTATTAGCTTACTGTTTTCATCTGGGTTCTCCGGTGCCCTCCCCCCCCCCCTCCCC
>JAODJW010000081.1:17115513-17131758 GCA_026777045.1 Hyperopisus bebe | reverse complement strand
GCCCACATGTACACTGCACCAACCAACATCGGTGAGGCCTGTCGACTGGACGTCTCCCCCTGGGATCAAAAGCAGCCATTATATGTCCTCGCAGGGCATTCGCTTACTTTTAGCGCTTTAAGTCACATGACACTGGTCTCTCTTAACCTCTTATGGTGGCTGGGACTTGCCTGACTGAACTAATTGCTTATAAGTTATTTTAAGTTTGGGTCATATTGTACTGATCACTGCTTATTTTGAGCCTTGCAACCTGAATCGTGGCATGTGCCTGCACTCAAGTCATGAGGAAATTGCACACACAGTTTTGCATGTAGACGTGGTGGGGGGGGGGACTAAGATCTTTAATCTTCACTGTTCTGAAATTTGGGTGCCAGACGTCTCCAATGTCCTAAATTATCTTGTCTCCACCCGGTTGCCACCCCCCCCACACCCCTCCCGCTCTGGTTCACCACAGCCAAGCTGATGCTAATGATTCGTCGGTGCCTGAACGCCTGCATCCAGAGGGGTGAAGGCGATGACATGAACGAGACAGCTGCAAGCAATAAGGAGAACTGTACCGTAAGTGCGCCCCACCTCTTACCTCACTTCCTGTTAGCATGGCTGCCAGCTACTACCAGCATTGTTACTTATGCTCTGTATTAATACGTTATACTTTTTTCCCCTTTTGCAATTTTTCTGAATTGCTAAAACGCTAAAGCTCGTTCTTGGAACCTTTGATACAGTATAGAAAACTCAGGCTGCAAAAGTTAAGCACAGCCAGCACACAGAGGTCAGCATTTGAACACAATGACTCAAAACTGTTCACACATGTTTCTAAGCGTGAGAAGAAGCCAAAGAGTGACTAGAACACGGAATATGTGCTGGATGAGAGGGCAGGTACCGTAGCTGAGTTGAATTTTGACGTTGAGGTACAAATGGGTCACACGGAATTCTTCCCCCATCACCCTGCAAGGGAGAGCACTTCCTGTGATGCAGAAAAAGTTCTCTGTCCTGACCCAGCCCTGAAACATGGTGATGAGGCAGAATGAATATTCTTCCTTGGCTCTGACTTGGCAGTTACACAACATTATACTGTAATGTGCCTCTCATTCGCACTTTTTACTTTGTCCTTTACATAAACTTCTTTGAAGTACTGAATACTGCAAACATTGCATATTGGTTTAGTATAATTATATACAAACATTTTTGGTAGACAGCAATTTTATTTAATTTTTTTCCACTATAGTCTTGTGATTTCCAGTTTTGCTGCCCAACATGCAAAAGATCACATCCACAGTAAATATCTTTCTACATGCCAGCAGCAGTTTTGACTCGTGTCTTCAGTTTTTTGTTACAGTGTGTAATGACTGTTCAGTAGTGTTTATTTAACTGACTGACTTGTTGCGTGATCTGAAAGCAGTGTTTGCTTTTGAGCAAAGATAATATAGTTTTGAGGCTCCTCAACTCAAATAATGTCCTAAATTATCTTGTCTCCACCCGGTTGCCACCCCCCCTCTCGCTCTGAAGATTGTTTGATTTTTCAAGACGAGTCAAAGGTTTTGTGTAGCTTGAATTTTAGGGTTTATGCTAAGTGTTTTGAGAAAAGGAGAGGAGATTTTAGGAAATGCATTTTAGCAATTCAGAAAAACTAATGACATCTCATCTTGTAAACAGATTAGGGATGCAGCACTTGAACAGTTAGATTCCTTAACGCTTTGGCGGGTGTTACATTTCAAATGGCAGCTTTTGAATAGGTCTGTGGGTGGGCTGCAAGCCTGGAGGTGGGGGCCTGGTCTGACTCAGCCCTCTCCCCAGGTGCTGGAGGATGTGCTCTCCTCCCAGGACACAGCCACCATGGCCAGCCTGCTGGAGGTGGTGGTGATCCTGTGGAGGAGCATCCGCAAGTCGCTGGAGCTGAACAAGGAGGCGGCGCAGTACACCACCTGCAAGTTTGCCCAGGTTCTGCCAGAGTACTTCCGCGTCTTTCAGGTACGATGGTCCTCCTGCTCCTTGTTCAGTATTTCAGGCGGCAGGACGCTGTAGAGATGGGCTCTTTCGGAGGGTTTACACGACCACACAAAGCTTTTTTCCTCGTCTGGGACAGGTTGCGCGCCATTACATGTGATTGAGAGTCTGTGCGCAAATCTGTAGTATGAATAGAAGTCTGAGCTATTCAGTTTAATTCCATTTGCTTACATTGTGCCTTTCACAACACAGTTGTAATTAACACGATGGTGTGATAGTATATTTTTAATACATAAATGGTTCATGATTGCGTAATTATCAGGGGTGCCGTGTGGCTGAGTTGGGTATGACAATGTGCCTGTGATCAGACGTTCGCTGGGTCAAGTGATTTTCTCTATTGGGCTCTGAGCAAAGCCCTTAACCTCCAGTCGCTCCAGGGCCTGGCCGACTCTGCTTTGAGTTGTGCGTGTTTTTAGATAGAAGCGTCTGCTAGATAAATGGAAAAAATGCTAGAAATGTAATTTTAAATGATAAAATATATGCAGATACAAAAATACCGTCCCTGGTAGACTTTTTGGTATTTTGATACTGGAAAAGGCGCTTCGTTTTGATGCACGTGTGCTCCCCCTGCAGGACGAACGCTGTACGGCTCCCCTGATCCTCATCAGTTCCTTCATGCCGGCTGCGGCTGTGCCCACCTTCAGGTGAGTGCGATCAGCGGTTTGATGCTTTCAGACCCCTATACAGCAAGAAAGATGGCCTCCTTACCCGTGTCCTGTCGTGGTTAAAACAGCAGTGCCTCTTAAACTTGGACAGGTAAACAAAAAAAAAAAAAAACCACAAAACTGGGTAGATGGTGGGAAGGATGGGGGACTTGGCGGTTGCCGTGGTGACAGGGCGGGTGACGTGGGGTTTGTCTCCCACAGCTGTGGTGTGCTTTCCAAGCTTCGGCGCCTGGAGCTGGGGGCCCAGGAATCCCAGTACGGCGCCCTCATCGACTGCCTCTGCAGCTGGGGACAGGCTGGGCACGTTACGGAGCTCATCGCCGATTGGTTGACGGAGGCCCTGCCCCGAAAGACGGTAATTTGGGTCCCATTCAGCTCTCCTCCTTGCCGGGTATGAAAGCGTGCCAGAACCAAAACTCCACATAGAGAAAGTGCGTGAAGCGAAGCGTGAGACCAGCAGGTGTAAGAATGCATGCTGTTTCGGGGGGGGGGGGGGGGTGTGGCCCAACAGCCCCCAGCAGCTACCTTTAGATGTCAGTCTTATTTAACAAGTTCGTTTAACAATCAGCTTGATTGCTTCGCGTCCTTGGGGGGCGATCTGTCTTCTAGCATGTGGTAATTGAGGGTGACTTAATGCTGGAGACCCAAAGGACGGCCCTGTTCAGAACATTAATCAGTGGAAGTGTCTTCGTAGGTTAAATAATAGCCAAGTGGTCATTTGTGGATACTTCTTAGATGAAAACCCAGCTTGTGCGTACCTCTTAAATTTAAGTGTTTTTCTAAAGCAGAGTTCTTGCTGGGGCTTGTGTTTTGTTTCCTCGATATACCATCTACCTCCCCCTACTGGTCATAACAAGCAGGGCTCCGAGCGGCGGGTCCGCATCCAGGAGGCGGTGGACACCAAGCCAGACCTGGGCCTGGACTTTCTGGTGTACTTGATGTCCAGCAGATCCAGACAGGCCCACTTGCTGGGAATCCAGCAGAACCACCTGAGACAGCTGCTAAAATCTCTCTGGGCCTGGAAGGTAATTTTGTTATCATGCTATCCAGCCATCCATCATTTTGCCTATTTACAGGCCTTTGGGGGTACTGTGGGGGTAAATTGTCCCTTAACATGGCCTGATAGCTGTAATTATTAAGAGATTCAGTCTCGTCTTGCTGTGAAACGACATGCCATATTTTATGTTGTCCAATAGCCTCGGCCTTGCCAGCGGCCAGTGTGCCTCTTCACACGCTTGCGCACCCTGCAGCTCGTCAGGTGGAGGGGCGGGAGAGCTCCCCCTCCAGGCAGAGCTTGCCTGTGCCTCTGTGGACTGAAGTGTTCAGGCTGTACAGACCTACTGATCTCGAGGCTCCCTGCTGTCTGTCTCTGCAGTCTGAGCTGTACGCCAGCCTGGGATTGACGGAGGCGGAGCCTGGCATGTCCCGGGTGGAGACCGCCCTCAGGGCATTCAGCGTACATGGCCGGCTGAGCGCCCTCCTTCAGAACAAAGTGAGTCTCCCCCACCCCCACTCGTGTTGTCCACCCATCGTCAGGACTGTCAGGTTAACGTCAGACGTGTCTGTGCAGCCTAAACAACCTTCTGTCTCTGCTGCAGTTCCCAGAGGGGCGGCCCTACCTCGAGGGCCTGGAGCATTCAATAGCCTGGGTAGCTGAGCGGGTCCTTCCCTTCCTGGCGGCCCCCAGCCCCCAGCAGCGGGCCCTGGCTAAGCAGGTCGTTGAGGTGGGTCGTGGGTTCGGCTCGGCGGTGGCTACCTCACAATGATTAGGTCCGCGGGACATTAAGGGTGTTGTGCCTTTAAGGGAGGGCTTGGGATTTTTTTCTTCCTTAGAAACATCAGGGCTGTTTGAGGTTCTGCTTTCACCTCTGACACACTACACTGGTGTACTCGTATTGACAGGAAAAAATGTTTTCTGTTCTGTTAGCTGGGCCCATTCATTACTGCATTGCAGGTAGAAAATGGTACCATTCCGCTTTATTAGGGCTTATAAAACATTCCTGTAGTGCATCGCTCAAGGCCTAGTACCAGCTCAGCAGAGGTGAATTCGTTTATGGTGTTTTAATTAAGGTCTTATTAATTTATTGCTGAGTGAGTAGGATTGTTGTATAAATGTCTTTATCCATAATGGAGAATCCAAGGTTGAGTCAGTGCCAAAATCAGTCCAGTCTGAAATAATCCAGAGCCAGAAAACAAACCAGACCTGGTCCCAGCTGTATGTTAGGATACATGGTTTCTGGAGACTTCAGAATTCAGCTTAAAGGTGGCTTTAAAGGCCAGTTCCTCTGCAAAATGTTCCGCTGTTTGTGAAGATGCTGGCCATCCAATGGTGATGGAAGTTTGTGTGAGCGCAAATAACCCCCCCTGCCTTAGTCTTTGGCACCACCTGCTGGTCTTGATGTGCATTGGCCTGCTTGTGTACGAGTGATGGGAGAGGTCTCTGGTTTTCTGTGGGCAGGCCTGTCTGACAGTGTGCCGGGACGTGACCATGGTGGGCCTCGCGGACGAGGACTTCAGAAGGCATCTGCTAGACCTGTGCTCTGTCCTCCTCATGTCGGGTGAGTGGCCAAAGCTGGCGGCGAATGTCTAGCCCATGGGTGGTCCTCGCTTGTTGTCATGGCAACGTGCTGGGCTGTTCCCATTGTACAGAGGGAGGCCAACAGTGCATCGTGCCGCTCCTGTCTCTGCTGAGGGAGGTGGCTCTGGAGTGCCTGGCCCAGAGCTCCCGCGCCCGTAGCCACCAGCTGGACCAGCTACTCGGTGTTGCGGCCAACATCTTCCAGAAGGTTCTGGAGGTCATGGCACGCAAGCTGCGTAAGCAGCCAGACGAGGGCCTGCAGGTGAGCGTGCGTGGGGTCGGTGGAGGCTGGTCACGCCGGAACGGGTGTCCCGCCGTGATCCTCAAGGCCTGTGGTCCTGTACGTTTTTAGAGAGCACGTCTTAATTGGTGCCTGGCGATCACCTGTAGGCAGATGTGGTGGGTGGGAGGGGATGTGAGCCAACGTCCTTGTGAAACATGGTATCGGCAGCCAAACTTGAAAGAGAAACTGCATTTATAAGCAATGGTGATCCGCGAGAAAAACACATTACAAGATCAAATCGTCCTCTGTGGCCCCGGAGTTTAGAATAATGTGACGAAAACATAAGGTTCTCCCTAAAGGGGAGGAGGTGCCTGCAGTGTGGCTGTCTCTCAGCGCCTGTCCTCCCACAGCTGTGTCAGGAGACCGCGGCTGACCTTGGCGAGTTCCTCGGCACCGTCCAGGACTGGAAGGACGTGAACCTAGAGGCCGCCGGCGGTGTGTTCTCCACCGTCTTCGCCGCCGTGATCGTGGAGGTCCGCCACTTGCTTCTCAAGGTGAGCTCTGTCCTCCCTGCTTCAAATAAAATCAGCGGTATAAATATAAGGCCCTGGGTCCATTTCTGATGGTTTTATTTTGGTCTGCCTCCTGGATTTAGGTTAAATAGTGCAATCTGGTGGGGCGTCTATCCGTTGTGCCTTTGAGAATCATTCTGGGCGTCCCGTTCTCAGGCCTCCTGCCCGGAGGAGTTGGTGGCCCCCGAGTCCATCCAGGACCTGCCGCCGCTCTCTGCCTGCTTGCTTGAGACCATCCTCAAGGCCCCCAAGGTCACCAGGTAACCAAGACAGTAAACTGACATCGTACAGATCTAGCCTGATGTTGAGTCTAATGGGCAGGCAGGCTGTGCACTTTGTCCCATATGTTTTAATTATTTTACTATGTCCTCCAGAACTTTGCTGAGTGAAACGGCCACGTCCATCGAATCGGGGGCCATCGAGGACGTCACTGGGCTGGCTGCTGTCCTACATATCTTGGCAGTAGTGGGCCATTGTGAGTAAATATCATTGTGTATGAAAGCACTATTAGTTCGGGCAACGGCTGTATGTTAATGGATTAATTAATGGATTTGAAATTATGCATTGATGCCTTTTTTGAATAACTTATTTGTGGGTTCTGGTTTTAAAGGTATGATGTGACTGTCACACCATGTTATTGCATTTTTTTTTTATTTTTTATATTTTCATTTGAAATCGTTTAGTTTTTGTTTTTAGTGTGGTTTTCGTTTTTGTAGACTCGGGATAGACAGTCGTTTTATGTTTGATCTCGATTTTCATACTTTATTTGTTTACAAAAATGTATTCTTAGTTCTGGTTGTCATGGACGATGGTAACCCTGGTCACACTATGATTTTAGCGTGTCTTCTCTCCCTGCAGCCGGCCGATTCAAGGCGGAGCTCAAAGGCATCGCTGTCACCATCCAGCATCGGCTCCATAGACACCACGCTGTCACAGCCGAGGACAGCGGGAGCACAGCTAGGTAACGGCATGTCTTACCCTCATGGTGGCTATCAGCATCCTCTTTGGGTAGCTGGGCCCTCGGGGGACTGGCAGAAGCGTGTCTGTAGTCAGGGCTGAAGAAATTCCCCTCAAGTGGAGGGGAATCTGCTAGCCAAGTTAAGTCTGGAGTCGGTGGATTTAATTCACCGGCCCCAAACATAACTAATCCTAATTAGTCAGATGGCTCATGTCAGTCAAAGTATTTACCATAAAAGCAGGTGTGGATTGTACCAGTTTGTTTCCCCCAGGCCCTGCTGGTAAAGGCGGTCTTTTCTCACCACCTTTCTCGACGGCCCATAAGAGTGCCCCCCCTCCCTTCCAGTGGGGCTTCATCTTACCCTGCTAAATCGCATTTTCTGTGGATGTTACTGGGTGCTAGTGGCCAGAAGGAATGCCGGCTCTCCACTGATGGCCCTCTAAAGTGTTGGTTCCAGCCAGGCGTGTCCTCGTAATGGGCAGAGCACCATCGAAAGGCCATTTGCTTCCATTTTTACGCTTCCCTGGCGTTTATTTCTGCGCCGTTTGTTTTGATTGGCTGTCCCTTTGAACTGGGCCGTTCTCATGCTCTTGATTGCCGTCTCCGTATATAAAAGGCACTCAAAGAAACAGTCAGGCTTGTCTGTCTATCAGTTTATCATCCTGTCTTCCCTTACAGAATCATTTATGAGTCTGCCGTGAAGAATTTGAACGCAGTGTTGATGGTGTGACAGCGTAAGTGTGATAAGGTCACATTCTTGCCTCCTTTACCCCAACTGTCTGCTAATTTATATCATTTTTTAAATGTACATCAATTATTCTATTGTAATTACACCCCATTTGTCAGTTAACATAAAGCATGCAGTATATGTGTGTATGTGCCATATTTTTGGGTTTAGAATAACGGCTCAGTGCTCTTTAACTATCAGTCACGGGTCTGGTCTGAGCTGGAGTGTTGATCTGACTTTAAAAATCTGATCTGGCTCGATGTTCCCTTCACAGATGGCATTTTTCAGACCAGCTGGGGCTCCTGTCTTCGCAACACTGGAGTCCACATGTAACGCAGAAGCATGTGTGTGTGTCACAGTGACACACGTCTCTCTCAGTCCCACTTTTTCACCCCTCCCAGCAAGTGTCACATGTAAATTTCATTGTATATAGCTACATCTGCTTTTTTCCAGTGTTGTACACGCAAATGCATGCATGAACTAAAAAATATATATTTTGATTGCCAGTGTATCTTTGTATAACTGCATTGCCAACTGTATCCTGATGTTGAAGCTGGTGTCCCCCCCCCCACCCTGTCCATGACTGAGGGCACAGCGGCAGGGCAGGCAATAGCCTGGGGCCCTGAGCTGGCAGGGGGCTCCTGTGGGCGGCCGATTACATAGCACAATGCAGTGACACATCTGCTTGTGTTTTTTCCCAGTGGAAATAAAGTTCTTGTGTTAAATTCTTTGTTGATATTATAAATTTACACTTCACAGTAAAATTAAGGTAATAAATGTTACCATGCTGGGGGTGGGGGAGTTGAGAGGCCCCATGGAGTTTTTTGCCTAAGCCCCCCCAGAGTCCCTATAATCGGCTCTGTCTATGACTAACATCACATCCGTACGTTGAAGCTAGCACTTAATTAGAATAGAATAGAAGGCCTTTAATTTCGTTGTAAAATTTATCTCGAAATTATTAACACTACTTTAACTGGGTGCATTTCTTCAAAAAAAAAAAAAACAAGCGTGGTATTAGGTTATGATTGGCTACGCCCCTTTGACACGCCCCTGAGCACAAACGCCACCTTACGATCCGTTAATCTTGCGCATGAATGTGCGCCGCTGGATTATCCCGTTCGTTTCCCCAGGTAATCGCGGTTCTCTAGTTAATATATAACGGGAGACTGATGGGGGTGTGGTCACGATGATGCGATAGAGGGGGTGGAGCCTGGGCGGCGGTTGCTGTTTTCAGTGCTGATAGCTGTCAGCCAGAGAGCTGGCGCCGTTCGGATCCGCTGCGGTCTGCTCAGCCCGTTATCCACTCTTCGCTGCACTGACCGGCCGTAGAATGACTCCCACTTTCATCGCCCCTTTCTGTCTTCCCGTGTCGGTGTGGCCGGCTGCCTTGCACTACACCGAGTAAGTCTTCCTTGCCGTCACTTCACTCTAAAATTGTCTGACAGAAAACGAGTGTTTCACCAACTATTTGTAATGTAGAATAGCCGGTAAAAAAAAAAAAAACGTATAAACTACCATATTTGCTTGTTGTAAATTATTTTCTTTTCTTAATCTTTCCATTACATTTAAGTGCACAATTATGAAGTAAAGTCGTTAGAAGAACTTCAGCGTCTAAATATACGTACACGGATGGGGTCGCGCGGGATTCGCGAGGCGCGCTTCAGCACGCGGAGTATCGTGCATCGTTGAGTCGCGCAGATATTGCTTCTGGTATCCGTACCCCCGTCGCAAGCTCAGTGGTTGTTGTTATTTATTTGTGTCCGGTTCTGTTTCATGGGCTTTGGCTCCGGTCGCAGGCATGGAATGCGAGCCGTGCGCAGCGTTGTGTCTGCCAGTCCACTCTCAGGTTCCCCAAGTCATTTACCTTTCAGGCCCTCATTGTGCCGGGATCTGGAGCCCACGCTTGCGTTACTAATCCCTGCAATTTGCCGCTTTTTGTTATGCGTAATTCATTTTTTTTGCATATTCTTGTGTGCATATGTATGCGTATGGGTATCATTCTAGTTTGTTGTAAAAAATCATATGTGTCAATAGAGGTTTGTCTCTAACGTAAAGTATACATACACTCATTTAGATGAAGTTTGATAAGCATGGTTTGCTCCCACTTAAAAAGCATTGAACAGTAACGGCAAAGTAACACTGTCTGCATATTTGGGTGCCACGCGTCAGCCCATCGATCGGTTGGCCAGAATTATGGGCTGCCTTTGTTGCATCCCGCACACGCTGCTTTCGGTGATAAGTGTCCAACTGTCCCAGGGAGGGTGCGTTTCCCAGGCTGGAGTCGGGGCGGAGACCATCCGATCCCGATGCGTCGCTCGACAGCAGGCTGTCTGGGGCCGCTGCACAGCTGGCAGCCGAGGGTGTGTAACCACTGTCAAGTGTTTACCGGTTGCCTCAGTTCAGGCAGCGTTAGGTAACTGGCAGACTTAGTAGGTCTGACCAGAAATGCCAACCACCGCAGTGCACGTAAGCACACCACGGAAATCTATGGAATTTTTATCAGCCTCCCCCCAACCTCTTTATTTTGTCTTCTTATTTGTCATCTGTCTATCTGTCATTAACCCCCCATAGCAGAAGAGGCAGGGGACTGGTGGGGCGATTGCCCTAAGCCCTATCATGGCAGCCCCAGCCAATTCTAACGCTAACTCGTTGACAGTGAATCACATACTTCTTATAGTCACCCTTAAAAAAATCTTAAGCAGCCCATAAAAATACTTTATAATGGATGTTGGTGAGCTAATTTGACTCCCTGCAATTGCTTTGTTAAAGGTTCCGGAGGGCTATCTTAGAGGTGGCATCCATTAGTAAGGAAATACATGTTGTTTTGTTTCAGTGGGTCGTTTATGGGATTTCACCTCCAAATGGATTAGAGGAGCACCTTATTAGAGTCACAGCGTCTGCTCCACTTACCCTAGCCTGCTGCCTTCGTGTTTTTCTGCTCTTATTTGCCTAATAAGAGGAGGATGGGCCGGTGTTGTAGCCACCAGCACTATAAATAAATATCCAGGGGCAGAGGGCAGAATGCAGCGTCTGACTTGCTGTGACTTACAGTGTGTCCTGTTCCTGCATGGCGAGCCCCTGTTTTAATCTTGACATTTATTGCCTTCTTCAAAGGCCCCCACGCTTGCTACCCTTGTTTATACCTGGCCCAAAATGACTGGGAACATTTACTCTCTTTTTTTTTTTTTTTTTTTTTTTTTTTGGCTCCTGCTTGCGAATGTGCTTGGAGTTCCCTATCTTGTACGTTTACAGAACAGCAAGATGAGACTGACCCCACCAGCGCCCAGAGAACATTGTTACGGGCTGCAGAATTAAGGTGGTAGTCAGTGGGATGGTTAATGTTATGCTTCTGGCTTCAGCGGGTCGCCAGTGAACCGGCTGGATTTCACACTTACATTTTTACGATTGGCTTGGCACCTGCTGTGTACGGTTCAGGCACTGGGCTCCCAAGGTCCCACCGGCTGTGATAAAGCATTTGTGCTTCATCATTTGACTTTCTGTCTCCCTGCAGTGTTTAGAGTTACTGCCCATTTTATCTCTGGTTGTTTCTGTTAGGACTTTTTTTCCCTACAGAAGTGACGGTTTTAGGAAACGTTGGGAAGGCAAAGACCCCGCCGAGAGTAGTGGTTTAAAAAAAATAAAATAAAAAAATAACTTGCACATGCCATGACAGATAGTGAAGTTGGCTGGAGTGTGTTGCATTAATTGTGGATGTTGCATTTTACTTTTAAAATATTTTTTTCCATTCATGAATCTTTATGTGTACCGAAGCGGGGCTGTCCGTAAAATATGAAGCAAGACTATCCGGAGGGCCTGTGCTTACGGAGTGGGTGGAGTTCAAATGAGGATGGAGTATGGGGAGGCTTGATGTCAGCAGCGTGTGCTTTACTGGAAGCGAGATATTGTCGAGCACATCCTGTCTCTGCTAGTGAGGACAAGCTGCTTCCCAAGTATCAGAATCACAACCCCCCCCCCCCGCCATTAGCACGAGTGGATGGGGATCGACACACTGATGTCAACAAGCTTTCGAGCATGCACGTCTGGTCCAAATGCGAGATTTTAAGGATCCAAGCATTTCAGACAGGCATGCCTAGTACTAGTGTTCTGACAGAAGTCCTTCAGGGGGAAGTTTGTAGACATTTGTAAATTGCAACCCAAGAAAGCATTTACATCAATTTATCAGACACTATTGTCCAAAGAACCGTACAAGTGAGGTGAATAGCATGTTATAAATATCCATGTCATGGAGTAAACTGGGCATAAGTGCAGTAGGCTGAGCTTCCAATAAATGTCTAGATACAAGTGTAAGCAATATTGGGGCCGGAGTTAGACAAGTACAAGTATCCATCACCATTTGTCCTGTCGAGTAACATTCGATTTCATTTACAGCCAAGGCCCATAGAAAATAATATACACTGATTGAGAGACACCTAAAAGCAGATGTAGTAGGGTGTTATAGCAATATATTACCTAGTGTGACAGGTGCAGGAAAATAGGCAGTGCTGCCAGCCATATAATGACCCATCGTCATAATGCAGTATGCATACAGTAATGTATATGTGATGGACAGCTGCAATAAGCAAATATGATAAAGATAGAGTACCTGTGCTGTGTTATATTGTTATAAAATGATCAAAACTTACTGTAATATTTTGCCGAAGTTTCAGGCTCCATCTTTCTCAGCTGCCATTGTTTGATCTTTTGATTTTGTTGTGCAATTCCTGCCTTTTTTCTGAAATGTATGTGCAGTATCTTTTTATAAAATGCTGTGATTTTATATTTACATTATTATTTGCTGTAGAGTACTGTGCAGAGGTGGAAAATAAAGTACAAATACTCCGTTACTGTACTTAAGTATATTTTTCAGTTATCTGTACTTTACTTGACCATTTATTTTTGTGTAAACTTTTAACTTTTACTACGTACATACAGTATTAGCACGAATATCTGTACTTTCTACTCCTTATATTTTCAAATCAGGCTCATTACTCTTGTTTTGTTTAATTTATATTACGTTTTTTAGGGCATTTTGCCAAGCATTTTACCTATTCCGACTCAATAGTGTGCGCGATCCAGACAACTTGACTGATTGGTCGAGGCTTAAAACATTTGTAAATAAGTCCAGAAAAGTCAATCCCATTAGTGTATTCGTCTTTGCACATGATGCACAACATGATATACATGATAAAGCGAGAGAGCAAGAGAATAAAACCAGGCGGCAACTGGGTGTGAAAAGATATTGTGATTGCAGTCAATGCAGTGGGTGAAAAAAGCTTGAAAAGAAAGTAGCTTGACAAAATGTCTAATAAAACTGGTGGGAGTGTTAGCGGAGTTTTTCCCGACAGTATTCAACCTGTCTCGCTGCGTGCAAGAGACTGTTCAGCACAGCCGGACTGATATTCACACCGAAAAGGGCATGCGTTGCTTCCAAGAACTTTGAAAGTCAGCTTCTTTTGAAGCTAAACAGAGGGTCTGGTGGTCCTATGGTGTGTGCCTCAGTTCTTCTGGCTTACACAAACACATAATATATTTACATACATATAAAGTTTTTTGAACTCATTGCACATTGAGTTTGTAATCCCTCAGTCTTTTACAGTACTATAATATTTTTTCATGATGTATTTAGGGAAAAGGCAACCATCATGTATAATGATGGAAATGGCCAATGGAACTTTAAGTATTTATGTGGCTTTATTTTTCTCTGCTTGCATTCTACATAACACTTGAACATGGAGTCCAGTCAGCTTTGCCCTAAAATGGTGGTTTTGTCCTTTGCAAGGGTTCTTATACTTTTATACTTTACGTATGTTTTAGAGCCTGTACTTTCCACTTTAACTTGAGTAAAAAAGTGAATTCAATACTTCAACTTTTACTAGACTATTTTTAAAAACATGTATGTATACTTCTGCTTGAGTGAAGAATGTGTGTATTTTTTACACCTCTGGTACTGTGTGTATATTGCAGTACTGTACTTAATGTTTTTCCTGTCCCCTATAATTATCTAGTTACTCCCAAATTGACTTGCGCCAGTGGTCCCGGTCCCAAATGCAAGCACAAGTTGACAGATACCGGTACAACCAGGCCAACTCATTGGGTTTCCTATAAGTGAAGGGTAATTGTTGGAGTACAGTCGACAGACAATGTTTCTCAAGGAAATGGTGACTAGGATGACACTGACATCTGAAAAGACATCATTACCAACCCTTTTCCATAAATGACTGTGGGATGTTCCTCTAGGAATCAAAGTTTGTATTTCTTATTGTGGAGGCTGCAGGCCGATTGATTGCTAAAGTACTGAAACAGCTGATGTTAATTATATCTTTATATGGTTTGAGGTAGCTGGTAGAGCAGGATGGGCACTGTAATTGTTTTCAAAATGAATTGTCTTCTATACTGCCTTGTGAAAATCCATAGCTGCGGTTAGTGTTATAGCACATCAAATGCACAGAGTTGAACTAATGCCTAATATGGCTTCTAATAAAATTCTACTAATGCCTGTCTCACTGAGCTGCTGATTAAGTGTCAATGGTAATGAAACACTGCCAACTGATCACTCTAACCTTCCATATGTATAGCAGGCAAATGACTTCCTGCTGTGAAATACATCTCTCACCATGGTGATATGGTGCTATTGTATGTGTGGGTGTGCATGTCCCAGCAAGAACACCCAAAAGCTTTGGCCTTGCTAGACTTCTTTCTGCCACAGTGTAGGGAAAATAGACACTTTAAACGATCAGTTTACGAGCTCCTTGGTGGTGTCTGTTCCCATTGCAATAGGTATTAACATCTTTAATTCATTCTGACACTTTTGTGGCCTCACACCGTGAACCATAGCGGGCAGAGCGTAACCTTGACTGTGCTGAGCTAGCAGGACCCTAATCTATGAAGGCGAGTGCATAAACAAATACTCTGAGCTCATTTTGTTTGCTGTAGTACTTTGAATGACCAAAATCGTCTCATTTCACTAGTATTTTTTCCATATCAAAAACATCCACAGAGTTTACATAATGTCCTCATACATAAACCTTATCCACGCAATCCTGACCAGGATGGATGGATGGATGGGTGATTGATCATCAAATATTTTTACTGAAGTAGTTTAATGTAAATACTGTGGTTAAATGTAGCATAGAAAGGGATTTGGAAGATGAAATTTGAAATTAGCCTGAACTACACAGTTTTGTTATCAAGGCATGAGAAGCAGCCTCTCTTCATGATGATGGTGTCAGCTCCATGTCTGAAAGGCTGGAAGTTAAAATCCTGTCCATTTGCTTTTTTGGAAATTCCCTCTCTGGACTCCTGCACACACCTGAGTCCTTTAATGTTTCACTGCTTCCCTGCTCAGCTGATTGGCTATGCATTGTGAGGAGGACCTTTTTGGTGCATTTACTGCCTGCTCTGTGCTTCTCAGTATTCGCCCAATATAAACGTGTCACACAGACATGACTGAAATGAAGTACACCTTGGAGAAATCAAAGCGCCATGAGCCGTATTGACTGGGTACAGTTATTTTCCCGCTTTGGACACTAAATCTTGCTGAGGTGTGGAGACATGATGCCTCTGATTTCTGAAGGTCTGTTATATAATAAGCTGTCTCACTGACCAACACTGTCATGCACAAATTCGTGTGAACGTAATTAACATTGTGCCAAACACTGTGGTCAGGGCAGAACGAATCTGACTACATTGAAGATCAGGATATAGAATCGATGGCTTTCTGCTCTTGATTCAGATATATTTCAGTCCTTTTCCTGGCCCGTAACATTTCAGTTTCTGAAAGGAAGCGTGAGTGGTCATACTCAGTGGTTCATCTTAGACAGAGTTGTAAGGTTTAATCGAATGTGACCACTGTGTTGCTTTTTTTCAATGTCAAATAGTGTAGAATGCCAGAAGTAGTAACATCAAAATGTGAAAGGGAACAGCTATTGTGCAGATAAATTAATAAGTACACTAGTTCGAAATTTATGATTTTTGAATCTTTCAAGCTGGGAGCAGATGACAGTGGGGGTATGAAAGGGAATATATTTGTTGCAGCAGGGACAGTTTCAGCTGAAAACGCGAATGGTTTGCTGTTTACTAAAGAAGATTTCAAGAAGATTGTTTACACGTACGTGTTGTTTTGACCTTGTGAGCGGGAAGGACAGATACAAGAGTTTCTCATGAAGTAAACGTCTGAGTCCCCCTGACCCACGATGCACAGCGTTTCAAGAGCCTAACAAGATAAAGCAGTGTGATTGCGATCCGACTCCCAGCCTCTGATAAAGCAGTGTGATTGAGATTCGACTCCCAGCCTCTGATAAAGCAGTGTGGTTGAGATCCGACTCCCAGCCTCTGATAAAGCAGTGTGATAGAGATCCGACTCCCAGCCTCTGATAAAGCAGTGTGATTGAGATCCGACTCCCAGCCTCTGATAAAGCAGTGTGATTGAGATCCTCCTCCCAGCCTCTGATAAAGGAGTGTGATTGAGATCCTCCTCCCAGCCTCTGATAAAGCAGTGTGATTGAGATCCTCCTCCCAG
>JAODJW010000081.1:17092643-17104932 GCA_026777045.1 Hyperopisus bebe | reverse complement strand
TCCTGTACGTTGGGCTTCTATCAGGCAGACGCTTCCTGTATGTTGGGCTTCTATCAGGCAGACGCTTCCTGTACGTTCGGCTTCTATCAGGCAGACGCTTCCTGTACGTTCGGCTTCTATCAAGCAGACGCTTCCTATACGTTCGGCTTCTATCAGGCAGATGCTTCCTGTACGATCGCTTCTATCAGGCAGACGCTTCCTGCACATTCAGCTTCTATCAGGCAGACGCTTCCTGTACGTTCGCTTCTATCAGGCAGACGCTTCCTGCACATTCAGCTTCTATCAGGCAGACGCTTCCTGTACGTTCGGCTTCTATCAGGCTGACACTTCCTGTACGTTTGGCTTCTATCAGGCAGACGTTTCCTGTAGATTCTGCTTTCCCTAAACAGATACTTCCTGTACGTTCGGTTTCCCTCAGACAGGCACTGATGTTCAGGATCCCCTAGACCCCCAGACAGGTGCTTTCTGCATGTTCAGCTTCCCCCAGATAAGCACTTCCTGCGTATTCAGCTTCCTCCAGACAGATGATTCCTGCACTTTCGGCTTCCCCCAGACAGGCACTTTCTGCACGTTCTGCTTCCATCCAGACTGATACTTCCTGCGCATTCAGTTTCCCCCAGACAGCTGACTGAACTCCTATTCTACCTGTTAATTATGTCCCGGAGTGTCTCTCTGAAGGATGCTTCAGGAGTAATATGGTCCAGAATAGAATACAGAAAAAGCTGCCAGCTTTTATAGTCCTAATCTTAGGTCGTGAGCCTCTGTGGTTCTTTCTGGCTCAGAAAGAGTATGGTGCGGCAGTTCACATGTATCTCTTATCTGGCCGTTTTTGGCCGACAAATGCCTTGTCCCCCCGGGCTTCCTGGCACCGCTGAGGGCACTCCACAAATGAGATTTTAATACCACTGGAGCATCTGTCAGAGCCCGACTGACAGCGTGGAGCTGCACCCTGACACAGCGTCTGGGAGATTGATGTGCCCTCCCACCCATCACCAGTGGCGACTTGCCCGCCTTTAGAGCCTTGCTCCATTATTCGGCCCTTTGGTGAGAGATATCACACCCTTAGTTTCCTATCAGACAGAGATGAATACCAAGACAGTTCTCCGGTGCTGAAAGCGAAGATGATTCCGGCAAGTGGGAGAGAGGGCTGTGCTGTTGTACTCTTTGGTAGGGAGCTTAAACTGATTCGTGCCAGGATGCCAGGTCATGTCGGGCAACAGATGTGATATGGCAATATGCTTTGGCCTAGGCAGCGGCACTGTGGCCCAGTGGCCAACACTTTTGCTGGAGTACGACGTGTGGAGTTTGCTGCCCTCCCCATGTCATACTGGAGTTTCCTCCATGCTTTCCAGTTTCCCTTCCTCAGTCCAAAAGCATGCTAAGGTAAAATGGGGTTACAAAACTGTCCAAATGTGTGAATGGTGAATGTGTGTGTGAATGGTGTGTGTGAGTGTGCCCTGCCTTGTGCCTGTAGATTCCAGGATAGGCTCTGGGCTCCCGTGACCAAGAATAGGACAAGCAGGTCTAGAAAATGAATGGACCCATATTTGACCCATTTCTGAAAATCCTGCAAAGCGCAGGAACTCTTGCGTGTACTTCAGAAGCCGCCTGTCTCCCTCTTGTGGCGAGGTATGTTTATGGCAGAATCAAACCGTGTTCTGGCAAAATAATAATGAATAATAAACACAAACTGACATTATATGTCCAAAAACAGAACTAGGTTAACTGTATTCTGGACATTAAGTACATCCAGTGAAGCACAACATAAAAAGCTTTATTCTGTGACTTTGAGGTTGGACTCTTGCCGAGAATCAGGCAAGTTTCTCTTCTAACCTTTGTCACCCTGTGCCAAATTTTTTATACATTTTTTTTCTCCATGACTGACATTTAAAAAAACGACCCCTGACCTGAACGCCAAGTATCTAATAAGCCCCATGCCACTCTTCTGTCCCATCGGCCTCCTCCAGAAATATGTGCAGGGCATTCAAGAGTGAAATTAAAGTGCCATTTTAGTTAAAAAGTACATGAAAACCAATCTGCCATGTGTATTCCCGGCAAAAAGATGGATGCCACTTTGCTTCTCTCTGCAAGAAGTTTTCTGCTGGATGTCGTGGCAGTGTCTGTCAAAGATGGATTCGGGCAGATGGATATTGCTTTAATTTATTTTTTTAACAATGTTGACAAAATTTGCATTAATGAACTTCTATTGGATATTCGTGCAAAGGTTTGCCTGGAAGAGTCCACGCTATCTATGCTGTGTTCCAGCCTGTTAGTGTAGCACCCCCTGCAGCAGAAGGATGGACAGTTGCCAGCAGGGGCGTTGGTGGGACATGGATACCCTGGCAGATTCAGGGGACCAAGCACTGCATTGGGGCCCCAGGATCTATCATCGGGGGCCCCCCTGCTTGGCGAAATCTACCGAGGGGGGCCCAAGGTAAAATTTTGACACCATGATGGTGCTTTTATCCAAATAGGTACTAACTGTCTGCATGCGAGCAGCTGGTGGCAAGTGGGGCAACCTTAGGTTAAATACAACAGCCAGCAACTTGCCACAAACAACTAGCTTGGCACTGGGATTAGACTGGAGAGATGCTGACTCATTCAATGTAATTTACTTAAATGGCTAATTACTTTCCTGCTCTGTTGACCGCCCTCACTGTGCTTCCTTGTGCAGTAAATCCTGGAAAATGAAGTGCCTGGGAAGGGTTGAAAATCATGGTTACTGTGGGAGGTTCTGGCGTCATGGTTGCAGTTAGTGTGATATTAACGGCACTGTCGTTAAGCACTACCACTCCTAGTCATTACGAGGACCTGCCACCATAATGGGCAGGTGAGCCTTTCGTGGAGACAGGCAAATGAATAGCATTTGTTCAATTCTGTATATGGAGCGGCACTTCTGAGTTTTCACTTTACATGTGTTCCTCAACTCATAGTGGAAAAAACCACAAGTTAAACAAAAAAACACAATGAGAGATGTTTACGCTTGTGATTGCCTCAGAGATTGAATGTGTGGATGTTGCCTCGCCCAGTATCTGTAGAAAGAATTGTACGGTACATCACTAGCCTGGGAATTGATCACAATTCAAAATTTGATGACTACTGAATGTGTATCGCTATCAAACTATATAAAGTTGAAAATCGTAAGCCGAATCATCGTAAAATGGGGAGCACCACAAACATAATTAATTTAAAATGTTGCATTTATCTAATTTTTAAGAGATAGTATATCCTAGATTAATTCACAGGTTAGGGGGAACAGTAATTTATCTTTTTTTGCTGTGACCCATAGTGGAGGCTCCCTGTTAAATGGTGAATGCATAACCTTCCGATCAGGTCTACGTTTAAGCCACTAAGGCCAAAGAAGAGCAGAAACATAAGCACTGCAGAGATAATCACCAGTGAATGAGGGCTGACCACGTCAAATGGGAGGGGTGCATCACACACAAAGATGTTACTCTGGGAACCCCAGGGAGGGCAAGACGCCGGCCGAGCCTTGGGGGCAGGGGGATTTTCGCCCGTCCATGAAGCCATGAGGATGAGTCAGTGTCCTGCCATGGGTGCGGATGGCCTTCAGCCAAGGGGAAGCGTGGCCTGTAAGACGCACAGCTGTGCGGACTGGGTGGCCATGTGGGGGTGTGAATATAGCTGGCTGCACTGTGTTCATTAGCCAAATGCTACTGCTACCAGCCATCATCATCAGAGAACCAAAGAATGAGAACAGACGCACACATACGTGCTTCTGTGGGGATTTCACATCCATACTCACTTTATTGCGATATAAGTGTATATGTTGGGGAGTAGGAAGGCGGGGACAACATGTACCCCCCAATATTTGATTTGACTTCAGTTGCCCCCCCCCCCCCGCATAAAGTAGACTTTTACATTTAAAATATTAAATATTAAATATTAAAAATCTGTCGTACACCCTGGCACATATCTCATTGAAAAAGGACGTGTGTAGCTTTTGAATTAGTAAAGCTGATTAAGAAGGAGGCTTTTTCCCTTGTGGAGACTTTCCCGCACGGTCTAGTTTTCTGGCTTTATGATCCTCGTGGAGATGTTTTTTGGGGAAGTTTAGGAAGTCGTGTACAGAGAGAGAGCGTCTAATTGCTTCTCGCACAGAGAGTTTTGTCACACTCGCTGTTGCTGATGGCTGATTAACTTCCTCGCAGTGCGCTGGCTCTCCGCCACGCTGCCTGAATCTCCCTGTGAACCTGCTGTTGTGTCAACTCCGCGGGGCTTAACAAGCGCTGGCAGTTAGCAGGGGAAAGATTTGTCATGGTGGAAGGACAACATAACCCCCCCACACACACAGACACACACACACACACACATATACACACATTTTATCCGCTCACTGTCAATCTGATAGAACTGTTAAGGATTTTAGAAATTAGTCTGAAATGCATGAGCATGGAGGAGAAGCTGAACCTTCCTTCGACGGGATTTTGACTCTTACTATTCTTTCAACCAGCTTCCAGATGTAGCCACCCGGAATGTTTTTCCAACAGTTCTGAAGAAGTTTCCACAAGTTCTGGGCACAAGTTGGCCACCTTACATTTACTCTTCAATCCAGCTCATCCCAAAGAGCTCTATAGGGTTTAGGTTGGGGGATTGTGGCGGGCAGGTCGTCTGTCACATCACTCCGTCTCTTTCCTGGTTCACAAAATAATACAGCACTTACATAACCTCCAGGTGTGCTTAGGGTCGTTATCGTCTTGAAAAACAAACGATTTTCCAGACTTTTCTCTGTTATTGTGTGTGTGTGAGCGGGTATACCTTACCTTATGGGGACACAATGTCCTCACGTAAGGGAAAACTCAATTTAATAAAAATCACCACTGTGACTGCAATGAAAAAACTATAAATGCAAAAACTCTTGTATTTTGCTTGGTTACTTATGGTTATGGTTAGGGCTGGGTATGGGTTAAGGTTGTCATAGTTAGCATTAGCATTTTTCCCATAGAAATGAATGAGCGGTCCCTATAAAGATATGATTACAAAACTCTGTGTGTGTGTGTGTGTGTGTGTGTGTGTGTGTGTGTATGTGTATGTTATGCATGACAATGAGCGATTGTTACATTGTTAGAGAACTGAAGACTTCATCAGAAAGACTGTGTGCGGTTTCTGGTTTGTTCCCAGTATCAACTGATGAGAGCGTGACACCAAGAAAAGGTAAAAGAAAAGTTTTTAGATTTTTAAAATGAACGTTTTTGACCTGAAGGCTAGGTGGAAGGATTTCCAATTCTAGACTGGAATGTTACAAGTGAACATTCCAGAACCTCAGTGCTTGAAGTGGGCCAGTACATGGCACCTCTTTGTTTGTGTCTTCAGAGTACCAGGAAGGTTACTTGTGTACTGGCTCCTGTCATAATCTGCAGGTACTGAATATCAAGGGCACTACTGGCACCTGCTTTTTCCCATTTCAAGCACTATAGACCCTTGACTAGACTGAAAAATAGAACATTCTTGAGTCTTATTTGGAGGGCTCCTGAAGGGTTACATGATGCATTACAGGTCCTGATTCTGTCAAATGTGGCTTGTCCCTCAGTTTGTGTATATAATTTGTTTCTGCCATGCAAAAAGCTTCTTGTTACATGCACAGCAATCTGAGCTACACTAAAAATGTTATTTAAACTGACTGTTTCAATGGAAAATTGCCTACCTTGGCTGTCATGCTTCTAAATCACTGAATGGTTGGCCTGGTTTCCAGTCTGTCACTTTCTAATTTTTAAACTCAGATTATGTAATTTTCTGTAATTCTCTGTAACCACTGGTGAACAGCAAAGACCATTGTAGCTTTCGCTGTCTGTGAATGCCATCTCCTGACCTGAAGTGTCACTTGAATACAGATTCCCTGCAGGGATGTCTGTCCTGCTGTTTAAGTCCAGCGCATTTTATTTTCAGTGTGTGGCATCAAAAAAGATTCTTAAACAGCAAGAGCTGACTTGGGACAATTTTTGTCTGGTCAGGGCTGCTAACAGTATCCTCCGTAACCTTGATGGCGGCGGCCCTGTTTGCTCTGCTGTCGAGACAGCCTCGCAATAATGAGGCGGACGGTAGCCTCGGCCAGGTTGCCTAGCAACGGGGATTGCACAGGGGCCCGGCTTGCCTCACGTAGCAGACCTACAGCCGCAACCACATGTTCACATGAAGGCTGATTGACAGCGGCTGCTGCCGTACAGGGACATCGTGAGTGGCTGCTGGTGAATACGACTGTTTGGTGAAAAGATCTGGGGGAAACAAAGACTTTTTATGGCAGTGGGTGCCCTGCTTGTCTTTGCATTGTAAATGTGTTTAAAAGGGTTATTTAAAATGTAATCGTGACTGAACTCCACCAGGGGCAGCCTGTGGCCGCTCTTAATGACAATTCTACCCTGTGTCACCCATAGATCAAAGTGTTGAAAGGCTGTTGAATGGGTGGATGATGAACAGATGGGTGGATGGATTGATGGATGGACATGCAGATGGAGGGAGAGATGTTAATACAGGTGAATGCATGCATTACCAATGCTGTGAGTTAGACTGGTGATTCATGCTTTCACACATGTTCAATATATCCATTTGTCCATCTTCCTTGGGGGGGCGGTGTGACATCCCATTGGGTGCCTCAGTCCAGCCCCATCACTGAAAGCGCATCTGCTGTGCTCATTAGCCAGCTGAAAGAGGCCCAGGGCCATTTCGCCAGGCACCCATCAAATATTCTCGGATCGCAGGAATTCTCCAGAGAGAATTTGTTTGTAACAAATGTTTTTTTTTTTCCTAGCGTACCTTCAAGGTACAGTACTGTAACTGTCTGAGACACTACATGTGAGGAGTGCATCCCATTCTGCTGTGGCTGGGTTGCCCCCATTCTATAGCTTTTTAATTGCACGAGTCCAGCCTTGTATCAGCAGTGCAGAGTGTGCATCTTCGATAACAGCATGCATATGACTGAGTATGGAAAGTCTCTAAATTTGGAACAAAAATAAAAAAAATCACACTGAGTTCATCTGTCCATTTAGCATAGTGCTTCTGCGGGGTTAATGCGTCCTAGGATGCATAGGGCATGAGGTGCACTGGATGTTAAGCCATCACAGGGCACATGCTCACACACGCACACACACACACACACACACACACACACACACACACACATTATGGCCAACTTAGAAATGTCAGTGTACCACCTGGATGCCATTGAACACATATGCACATAAAAACGGGGATAACGTGCTTTCATGACTTCACACACACGTAGAATCAAATCCATAATCCTGTTGATGTGAGGCTATGGTGCCACCCACTGCACCAGGGACGTGGCCATGCAGTAAGATAATGGGTTTGGATCCCCACCCCCATCCGACACCACTGAGCAGCCAAATACCCGGGTAGTAATATCTACCAAAGGGGACCTATTGATTTTTTTTTTCTGGCTACGGGCCTGCACTGTACACACTGCCATCATACCACCAGTACAGGATTAGGGTTCAGTAAACAGAGATTAGAGTGACCGCTGTTGACCAAATAACAAGCAATGAAAATCCAGCGAAAGTCACGGCAGAAGGAAAAAAAAATTCATGCATAGGCCAAATGCCGCACTAACACTGGCTGTGCCGGTGTCACACTGCGGCAAGCTCTACGTCAAATCAACCCACGAGCCAGCTGAGGAGCAGAAAGGAAGCTGTTTGTTATATAAAGGTTCTGCTTTGAGCACAGCTGGGTCCCATTCTGCTCAAACTGAAGCATAGACATTTCCCTGAATCATTCGTACACCTGAATTATGTATCACATTTATATTAAGACACTGTTTCATTTAGGATGCAGCATGTCTTCTGTCACACTACGTACTTTCGTGTATTGATTTGAATTATTACAGGTTTTCTTGTTATTAGTATGTGTAAAATTGATGCCTTCTGATCAATAAATTACATTTCATTCACTGTAGTTCCTATGAATGGCTGCTAGGGGGCAGCAAATACCTTCCACTGCTTTCATCAACCCTTTTCCCTCCTAATAATCAGCTACAAAGTAGATTGATCTTATACAAGAAGTGCAATTTCTGGTTGAAAAAAAATGGAATGATCAACAGCCGATGGTCAGGAAACAGTCGGCACTGTAATTTTTTTTTTACTGTGATTTTATTTTAATTATGTCCTGTAAGAAAATACAGTTTGTAGAAGCAAGACAAAATTTCAATTTTCTTCCCTTCCATTTCAGTTTTTTTTTCAGAAGATTTAAGGAGACTTAAGGTGCTTGCCACCCCTCACGTTAAGCTGAATGATAGACATTTAGCAGGTCCACTATCGTCATCGTATTTTATCACCCAGAATCCGTGGTGACAGGAAGTGATAAACCGATAGTTGACTTATCTGTGTTCTCTTTTTTTCACGTTTTTTTCCCCCCTCCTCCAGCTGGCGAATAACCATTTGCTTTCAAAACGTCGTCTCTGTGATATCAGGGTCCTCTCCGTAGACAGGAAGATGGGATGGAGAACGGGGGGGGGGGGGCTCTGTGGCATAGTGACAGGCAGGCGGGCAGACAGACGTCGATGCTCATTGATCCGTTTCTCTCTCTATCTTGTGTCCGAGGAGACGGAGAAATTGTGCAATTTGTACCCAGCGCACCTTCAGTGTTAGTGGATCAATAACGCCAATCCTACAGAGCGTTTTCTTGCCCCCCTTCCTCTGGCATGTAGCTGTAGGAGCAGCATGTGATCTCAGGTGACTTCATTATTGGCCTGGGCTGGAACATATATTTGCTGTTAGTGTTCATAAACATAGCATTACTGACTGCAAGCGTAGATTGATTCTGTGCTCTGTAGCAACTGGACATGGTTTTAGTGATTGCTGAAATAGTATTTGTACTATTACTATTCTGTCTTTTGTCCATTTAATTGGTTGGACATCTTTTGGTAATTATCTTGAGCAAATATTACTAGACACCTTTTTTACCTATTAGATGCCCCCCCCCCATTATGGTTGTAGCTGGCTATGTACTGTAAGGATGCATGAAATCGATGCAATGCCAGAATAACTGAGCGCCAGACAGAGAAGTGGAACTCATCAACATCAATGGTCTGGGCAGGCCTTTCCCGCTGTGAACGTTTGGGCATCAGTGAGATACTCTCGAGCTGCATCTGACCCCAAATGATCGTGGCCCTGGGTCGATAACTTCAGCTGATGTCCCGCATCAGATGAACATTTGTTTGTGAGGAGTCTTTCTGTTTTATTCAACGGTGTCCAGACGTTTTCTTTTCTGGGAATGCAGAGAATCAGATGCATGAGCAAATAAGCACAAAGATTTTGTCTGCATGTCCAGAATTAGATTATGTTTGATTTGTTTGCATTTTGTTGCAAGTTTGTTATTATGAGAACAAGAGAAAGACAAGAAAAAAACAAACAGACTGGGGCCTTGCTCTTTGGGCCTTGTTTAGGTTTAAATATTTAGCTTAAACTCTGTTTGCCGTGAAATTACGTCAGTTGGTTCAAAATGAACGAGTCTTTGACCTCAGAAGGTTTAGTAACGTGTCTGTTATTGAAGTCAGGGGTGAGGAAGCCGGATTGGCTGGAGGTGTTTTGTGTTGAGCCGTCAGTGTGTTTCATTAGCAGGTCGTTATCGCACTGGCGCTCTGTCTGGTTAATGTCGTTCCCTCCCCTCGGGTTGCCTGCCACCATGCCCCTGATCAGAATGCCTGCCGGGCATATAAATGCCAGCATGGGATGTGACGTGAAGGAGAAACCCCCACCCCCCGACTCCTGCGGACCTGCCCGAAGCACATACCCCTCCATGCCCCCATGGCTCCTGCGGGGTACAATAATGCACTGTGACAGATTCATTAACGTGGCACGTGCGGCCGGCAGTGCGGGTAGGCTGGCTCGGCGGCCGCAAACAAACCGAACGTGGCCTCGGTGGCGATCAATTCCACGACTCAGCAGGGTGCCGCATTAGAGTGAGTACAAGGTCCAGCGATTCTGGATCAAGGCTGTGTGCACCTCTAATGAGGCCAGGGTCTCTCACGCACACCCACAGGCACTCAAGGCACAGAAACCATGAGAAGTGTTCTGCTCTTCCACAATCAATAATCGCCAGGCGTAAAACCTGGGAAGGTTCACACCTTGTCAGAGTGACATTCATGCCGCCCAACCTGGCTGCAACCTCCCTACCCCATCCCACTGCTTACTGAACTGTCGGAATTAACACATAATCACTGTTGAAGTGTTAAACATTTTACACTGCAGTTAAACACTAGACATTTTGCTCATGAGTGAAATTGCGAGGGCCAGTCGGTGATACCAGTCTGTAATGATTCCCAGCAGTGAATGTGTGGTAGGTTAGGGTGTTGAACATCTGTCCTCCTGGTCAGTGTTCAGCAGGCCCATTAATACACCTACTAACACACCATCACGTCTTACCCTTACATTTTGTCCAAAGCAACATAGAGGTGAGGCAAATAGCACTTTAAAAACATACATGCCATGTCAAGGAATCATCTTGTCATAAGTGCAGCTAAGCTGGGCTTCCAGTGAATTCCCAGGTACAAGTTAAGCAGTATTGGAGCAGGAGCTACACAATAACCTCTAACAAGAATCTAATAAGACTATTCAAGGGTCAGAAGTGCTATAGGAAAATCCAGTAACACGAGGCATTTCATGAAGGTGGCTAGATGACTGGACGTGGTTTGGCAGTTCATTCCATCATCAGGGAACCACAGGAGAACTGTCATCGCTTTTTGATCAGTAATGAAAGTTTGTGATGGGTGACCAACACAAACTGTTATTTCTCCAGACCAGTGGAAGCTGCTCCATGGATCTGATGTGGTGCAGGATCAGAGCACGGTCTGGTGCTTTTCAAAAGTGGCTACGATCCTCCTCCATCTTGCATACAAGGCTCAATAACCACTGACTCCAAAGAAGAGTTTTTTCAGGCACTGCCAGGCATATCCCCACACCAGAACCGGAACCGGAATTGGACGGGTGTCTTTAAATGGCAACGGGTTCCTCTTGATCTCACAGCTGTGCCCAGCATGCAGAAAGAGGAAAACTGTGATTTCAGCAAAAGTTCGTCATTAACTCAGTTCTACAGTACATACCCACGGTACGAGACACCTCCGTAATCCTTTACATTTAACTTCTAGCATTTTTCTTGATTTGTTTCATAATTACAGACTGAGTTTGATGTATGTTCTTTTGGCAGGTGTGTATGAGCTCATGCCCTGTAGAATCCATATGTGTGAAGCTAACTTTACATAGTTGCCGGTATATGGTACCATTAAGGTTAAGAGGATCACAAGTCATCTCGAGTGCCCTGTCAGTGAGGCTCAGCTTTCGGCAGAGCCGGCACCCGCAGTGACAGTGTGACACAAAGGAACAAAAGAACGTGGCTTATTTCAAACAGCGACACCAGCAGCCGTGGCACAATGACAGTGACTAATATGTCACGCCTGGTAATCCGAATTGGGCTGGAAACACGGCGGCTGCTTTGTCTCAGCAGATTGTGGTGACATTTAAACAAACCCCCGCTGTTCGTCACATCTAAGGAGGTCTAACCTCCATCGTCGTTTATCATAACGCACGCTCTGAGCTGGCTTGACACAGGGGCCGTGCGGAAAGACAAGAGGATCCAACGGGAGCGTAAGACCAACCCTTCACCCCTCCCCACCAAAAAAGTATAGAAATGAAACTTTGTTGGTAGAAGTTGTGTAGCTCTTGCCCCAATACTGCTTACACCTGTACCCAGTGGTGTAGAAGAGAGGTTGATATTGTGTGAGTGTGTGGGGGGGGGTGTATAGCTTAGTAATTAAAATGTAAAAGTCTATTTTTCGGGTGGGACAAAAGAAACCAAATTACATATTCCAGGGTACACATCCCCTCACACCCCCTGGTTCTTATGCCCTTGCTTGTACCTCTGCATTCATTGGAAGCTGTAATTGTAAGTCAATTCAGTGTCTGAGATTTCTACAGCTAAACAGCTGTGAGCAAGTGTTCCTTACCACTGAGGGCGGCGCTGCACTTTACACCGTAACAGATGCCCTGACTGCTACCCTTTTATCTAAGCGTTAAACCGCCCCCCTCTCTTCATTTGTCTTTATTATGCACAGACCACTGAAGTGACACTTACCAGTTCTATTAATTGGATAGAAATTCATTGTTCACCCCACCTCCAGCTCCCTCTAACATCAACAGGAAGACAAACCAAAAAGTGTGAGTGTGTGTGTGTGTGTGTGTGTGGGGGGGGGGGGGGGTTGGGGGTCTGCATTTCAAAAGGGTGGGAGGAAACAAAGTGGAGACCCAATGGGATCCGAATATTT
>JAODJW010000081.1:17067007-17092543 GCA_026777045.1 Hyperopisus bebe | reverse complement strand
GGGGGGGGGGGGGGGGGGGGGGGGATTGGGGGTCTGCATTTCAAAAGGATGGGAGGAAACAAAGTGGAGACCTAATGGGATCCGAATATTTGGGCGAGGAGACCAGACGGGCAGAAACATCTCCCCGACTCTGCAGTCTCTAATTAACAGGAGAGCTTCAGCAGAGAAAGGGCCCGCAGTCTTAACAAGCCGGGCCCCCTGTGTGCCGAGGCGGATGCTGCCCTTTCGCTGAGGAGATCTTCCTTTAAAAAGCCTTTTTCTTGATATTAAACCTCCGTTGGTGGTGGACCAATCTACTTCCGCCCCCCACACACAGCCCCATGTCACTAGGCAAGGTCCTTCCTGGTGCCGGGCCAGCGCTGTAATCAGATTCCCTTTGAAGGGAGTTTATGGTGGACCAAAGAGAAATGCTCTTCACTTCAATGACATTCCAAAAAATAGCAATGTAATGTTATGTGAGGCCCTACTCCCTAACAGAGATCCCATAGCTGGAGTGTTAACAGAGAGCTCAGCGTCATGATTGGCTTGCTGAGAAGTGGGGATGCTAATTCATCCACTCACCTGAGTCTTTCACCCTCACCGACAATCAGAAGGCATCATTCCTGTTCACCACTCCATAGTGACGCAGGCAGCCCACTTTGTGGCCTGGACTGTATGCCTTGGTCCCACAGGATGCTGGCAGGTGGAGCTGGGAGTCCTCTGATGGTAGAAGGATTGGCCTCTAGGGGACCCCTCTCCTTGGCTGCACCCAGAAAGGTAAGCTCTCATCTCGTTGCTAATTTTAGCCAGCTTAACATCTGGCTAAAATGCTCAAATAGAACTTGATAACCTGATACCCTGATAAAGGGAGGCATATCCACCTATCATCACCCAGAATCACACTGTTTAGGGGATGGTGGAGGGGGGGTTTAGTAGCAGGGGTTTTATCTCCAGTCTAATAAACCTGAGCAACATAAGGATTTGGAGAGCATTTGTAGTGCATTCTGGGAAGGCTGCTTGCAAATGGTATTATTTTATTTTAAATTCCACCCTGTGGACTGTGATTTTGAAAATGAGACGAAATATTCTTCTTCTGTTGTGAAGCATAGATATCTCTTGACCTGTATATTTTAATACAATCTTTTATAATAATAACATTGTTTATATACTTCACTTTGTCATAAATTATGTACACATGGTACACGATGACCCACTCCTGAATATGTTCAGCTCATAGTTATTTTTTCTGTTTCATAATATGGAATTAGAATTAGAATGAACTTTACTGACCCCAGAGGGAAATAGTAGTGCATACAGCAGCGTGTTGGTTGAGCACAGACAAACATACGTTCAGTGCAAAAGATGCAAGATAGTACACATAATGCAAACTAAAAAAGTAACAAAAAAGTGCAAACAAATTTAAAGGTACACAGTACACAAATAAAATATCTTCAAAAACTGGATAATATAAAATATTAATTAAATAAATGTTAAGAGGGCAAAAAGCAATAAATACATATATTAGTGGAGGTAATGTGCTATTAAAGAAATCATTAATAAATGTATAATTTTTGTAAATACTAAGATATTTAGTAAACAAATGGCTGACTCTGTGAAGCAATGAATGTTAAAATGGGGGTACAGACCACGAGAGAAGGCCTTTACCTGAGGCTTGGTGGTGGTGGTGGGGGGGGGGTCCTAGAAACCATGTCCATGTGCATCCTTTGCTTTTTGCTTTTGATCATTTCCTGCACCGAGTGGTGGGACAGCTCATGGACACCCAGTGCAGTATTGTCAATGAGATAATGGGGGCCTGTACTCAGCATTGGGTAAAAAGGCCACCGGGAAATCTACCTCCCCCGGGCAAAGAAGAGTTACAGGTCAGTTAGGCAGCTGGGGTGACTTTTTTGTGTTAAACTTTATTGCCAAGATTTGTTGTTGACAGTCACGATTGTTTACATAAACAGCAGTGTGTTGCTGCATTAGTATGAGGCTCGGTGCCTTCTTCACCACTGAACAGTGAGGTAAACCTGTCTCTTATATTCTCTGCTAAAGGGTTAAATGGCAAAGTCAGAGAGAAACATGACCAGAGGTTCCAGGTCTATTATAAATTAGAGTTGTCAGAAACCCCCTATTATTTTCTTCGATGGAGTAGCTGTCGACCAGGAGGGGCCTTTTTGAGGTCGCTTTTCTTTGCGGGGGACCCTGGGCTTCAATGCAGTAAAGCCCGTACATTAAAGTACTCCTGGTGCTGTGATAAATTAAATATCCTTGGCCTTGATGCTTAACCGTCATTGCGTGATCGAAATCCCAAAAAAATATTATGGTGACTGCAATTATGTGCGTATCAGTCAGGCCGGAGCAGAACGATGACCATGGCAGGAGAAGGTGAAGGGACCTGCTCCTCCCCCGGGTCTAGGCGGGAAGGCGGATGAGAACCATAGCTCCACTCTCGCTTCAGTAAGCAAGCCGCTCCTGGTGTTTGCAGTCATGTGACCCCTGACCGAAAGACTTAAAAAAAAAAAAAAAAAAAAAAAAAACTTCTACAATCTCAGACTTGCTGAATTTCTCCAAACATGGAGGTTTTTTCTTGCCTCCATATAAGACCAGCTGCTTAGGTTTTGGGTTTATTTGTGATGAAATGAATAAAAGAAGAGGAAAACTGAGACTTTAGTCGATTTGGATGCTGCCCAGGCTCTCTATCACGGGCACCTCCTGTGGGATGGCACTGGTATATTTGTTTGCTTTGAAATACTCAAACATCCCAACAGACTTGAAGCTCTCAAGCTGAAGGAGGAGAGCGATCTTCTCTGCGCTGTGGGGTGTCAGCATTTGTATCGGGTGTGGGAGGGGGGGGTCATGTGACAGCTTCCACCTGTATGCAAGAAACTCCCCAGGGTGAAGGGCCCCTGAAAACCTGCAAAATGCTGTCGTCACGTCTCTCAGAAATCCCATTTGCGCCTCTAGCTTCCCCTCATGGGCGGAACACGTGTCGAGCAATTCTTTGGCCCCAGAAGTGCCCCCACATCCCCCCAGCCTGTGATGGCCCTGCAAAAACTCGGCATCCGTTGATTGTTGCGGCTTCTTTTCCCAAAATGGCATCCATCCTGAGGTCGGGGTTCAAAGCTCTCCAGCTGCCACTCTTCCAGCCTCTAGAACGTCAAACTTCAGCAGCGGTGGGGGGGGGGGACGTTTGTGCTGCCGAAAGCTGCCTCAGGGCATGAGCAAAGGCCTGGCTGTTGCCCAGCGGCCGAGAGAAGATACTCGCAAGCAAATATCACCTTCAGAGAAGTTCAGGATACATTTCATACTCCCATCCACCTGACCACCACTTGTCTTGGCCAGGAAAAGTGTGCTGAAGTTGACAGAAATCTCAGCCGGTTCTGCTCCAGAATCGGCCGAATGTTCAGGGATGTGCGCTTTCTGAGTAACTCGAGCAGAGCATCGAGAGTGATGGTGACCGTCATTTGACACCTTGGCGTCTCATGCAAGTGGACTTCAAGGGGCCCAGTTCCGCCATGGCCCTACCTCATCTTGTAGTTCTGGGCCTGATCCCTTGGTTGCATTTCAGCTTGGCCCATAGTGAACACCCCCCCACTAGTTCTTCTGAGGAGGGGTTATAGAGTCAGTAGGTTATAATTACCTAATGAGGGTGGGTTTTTAAGCTCCCTTCTAGGTATTAGAAGATGTGGGAGTCAGTAGCCCTAGAACCCTGAATGCACTTGGGCTTCCTCAGCACTCCTGCCGAAACCCAAACAATTGAGCGGCGTTGGAGTCGATAATTATTCTGCGATTCGCTGAGCGGCGCTGATTACATGTTAATCTGCAGCGTCATTCTGCCACTCAGGCCCAATGCGGGTGTCAGTACCCTCCACACCGAGGCGAGCCCCCTGACAGACGGGTCCTGCAAAGACAGATTTGCTTGTTTAGGTCTCCATAGTGTTTCTTAAATCCCTCCATCCATCCTTCTTCCAGCCACTTATCTGGTGCATGGTCGCAGAGGGGGCCTTGCCCACTCAGACAGCACCGGGCACAGGTGGCACCCTGGACGAGGCTCCTGTCTGCAAGACTTTATTATATGTTGTTAGCAGAGGTTATTTTTTTATTTCACAGTTACTGGGTTATTGTCAGTGTCACGTTATTACGCTGATAATGTGCATCAGTTCAATTTCCCTCTGTAATTATCACTGTCTGCCTGTATCGATACAGTTTATCAGGTTTAGCATTGCTGTATAATTAAAATGCAAATGCATCATATACTCACAAATGGAATTACCTATACTGTGCATTTTTTTCTATATACCAAGGGGCAAAGGGAAGAGGGAAATGCATATGTGTGTATTTTTTTTAACAGACATGCCCCTCAAACTGAGATTTGTTTTGTTTTGCTTTGGTTTTTATAAACAGAATTTATCTCAGCATGATCCCCAAAAAACAAAACATCAGACAAGTACTGACCTGCTGCCCTGCATGGGTCTGGCACTGGTACAGCAAATTTCTTATCTAGGGCTGGTGGTTGGGGAGGATTGCTGTGGATTGGGAAGCCATACCCAGGCTAGAAAAACCGCTTCGGTGCTCTGGAGAGTCAGGGCTTAATGTCATGTTCGTTGGTGTTGAAACAAGCCATCAGCTCAGTCAGACTGTGGTGGGGCCCCAAAGATGTCACCATCGGGGAGTGATGTCTGAATTTGGCCCATCAATGTCTGAATCAAGTGCCTAGAAAGCACAGCATCTGGGAAGGAAATGAAATGCTCTGGTAATTGTATTCTGTCCATTCTTTGCAGATTAAAAACCACACCATTTGCATTTCTGCGCAATTTGTTGTGACATTAGTGTTTTCACATTCCCTCAGCCTGCCAATAGGGGGCACAGTGCACCCACACTCAAGGTGTGTGAGCATCAGATGTGACTTACCCAGCCTCCTTTGCTTCAGAGGGGATTAAAGCATCAGGTGGCATGCTCTCTCCTATTAGTTGCCACAGAACACTGACCCCCCCCCCCATTGCAGTCCACGCATGGACACACTAATGACATGACATGGTCCATTCAGAACATGTTAGAATGACTGAAATGCATCGGAATTCCGGACCTTCAATTGCAGCCTAAATAAGCGACCATTTGAGTTATACATATAATCTATTGCTATTACTTATGTAGACATAGTATAAAAGACAGATAAAGAAACATGATACTATAACGAACTATAACGACTCCATATAATAATTATAACCAGATTACTGGACTTGAATTTGACTTCAGATGGATTGATGTCACTCATATAAGTGAGTAAAAACCTATTAAGGGATATAGGATAGTAATGCTACTGTGTATCTGGGATATATTTTATCCACAATGCGTTTGCGTGTCCTCCCAGTTCCCACATGCAGAGGTCCACAGCAAAGACGCTCTGGGAGCTGCGGCTCGGAAGCAGCGTCACCACGGCTCAACCCGGCCCCCTAACTGACACCATCGAGCTATGCATGCGGCGGGGCGGGGGGGGGTGTTGAACCTTGTGAAAGGGTAATGGCTGAGCGGCTCTCAGGCCAGGAGCTCGGTGAATAGCATCCACGCCCCCCCCCAGATTCGTACTGGGTTAGCCTCTGAAGGCTCCCAGGGGAGAGTGGGGAGTGCAGTGCTCATGAGCCTCGCCTGCCCTCCCCCTTTCTTTCTTTCTCACTCACTCTCTCTGTCTGTCTATCTGTCTCTTCCTCTCTATCCCTCCCCTCCTCTGTCCCTTACCCCATCTCCTCCTGTCTACCTCTGTCAGTCCTAGGCGTTCGCGTTAAATGTAAAAACAATGCAAAAACGTCGGAGCAAAACACTGCACGTCTGCGAGTAGCCGTCGAGTTGTTTTTGGCACGGATATCGGCTGCTGCTTCTTCCCAGGGACGGTCTGGGGCCAGAGGGATCGCCGTTAACCTTTGACCCTACTTTGAAGTAGATGCTCGCCTCTGAACGCCGCATTTCATGATCAGCCGACTCGGGCTCAGTGATCGGCCGTCAGTAAGTGCTGCAATAATGAAATACGAGTCCCAAGACCCTGTCATTAGTTTGTTTCCACAGTGATTGGTCTAGTGGGACATTCAAGCTGTCAGCGCAACATGAAAAGCGTTTTGTGTATAAAGCTAGCTGCGGGATTAAATTTGTAAATTAAAAGTACTGTGCATTTTGTCAGAGTTGTGCATGGGGAATAGGCTGGTCAGGCTATTTTCAATCTGTAAACTTCCACTGATCGTAAACTGCTGTTTCCAATTGGATGCCAAGCTGGGCATTAAGTGGGCTGCTCTTGTGGCTGCTGCTTTGTACAGAGCATGTGCAGGTCAGGTCCTGTCACTGATTCTAAAGGTATAAATGCAGAATCCAGCCTGGGTCAGTCCGGCTTCATTGCTTTCAGATACAGGTGGTAAGATTCACTGATCAGTGCACCAACATAAAAGTTCACAATGCGATTGTCCCGTTTAAAAAAGTGTGCACCAGATACTATTTGGGATGAACTCCGGATGCACCATAATATCTTTGCACTGGTAAAATTTAATTTATTAATATATTTATTCATACCTATTATTTAGAAATATGACCAATAATTTTGACCTATTTTATATTCAGATGGATTCTCCCACTCTATATTGGTATATTGTGCTGAATTGCATGGCATCGCTATAGGGGAGAATCATATAGTATCACATTAGTAGTTGCTTCATATCTATCTTTAATGTATCAGATTGTTGGCAATTCATTGAGATGTACATCGGCCACAGCGATGGAGATGTACATCGGCCACAGCGATGGAGATGTACATCGGCCACAGCGATGGAGATGTACATCCCTACTCTTGGAGGTACCCGTTCGTCCTTGATGGAGAACGGTCATTTACAGCTGACCTTGCTGTCACGCTCTCCGAGTCGTAAGAAAGTGTGAATCTCATCACCTCTGAGGAATCCGAGAAGCTTTTGAGCTTGGGCCTGATTCTCACCCCTGCCCTCAACTCGCTCACCCACTCCCAGCTACCACCTCCCACATGTGATCAGGTCTCAGATAGATGGAGGAGAATGTCTGTGTATGTCTGTGTCTTAATCTATCCAAGGGGCCCTGTGCAGGCCATGAATATATGTTGATCTGGTAACAGCTATAATTGGTGAAGGGATACTAGCAAGAAGTAGGGATCACCAGCAAGGGGAGAGATTGACACGTATTGTATGCTGGGCCTGTTACCTATGCTTCTGTGGAAGTCTCTGCATATGGAATGTGAAAACTGGGCCAATAGGTGGCGCAGGGTCAATAAAGCACGCAATGTCATTTTCCCAGCATCATTGCCTTTAGTTAACCAGGAGGGATCTGGTGAGAGCTAGTTAGCTTTCGCACTGGCCGTCAGGCTATACCCAACAAGTTGTGGGTAGATGTCAGATTGCCTGGAGGTCCACACCAACATGAGGTAAATGTGTCTGGGTGGAACACATCCCGATGGCGAGCCCCAGTACCACACTGGGGGGTGATGTTACCCATGATGCTCACCCAGACATACACATCTAGCTGTGACCCCTGACTCGTCAGCCTCTCTGGGGAGAGGATGACCTCGGTCGGGGCACGAGCCTGTGGTTCACCGTATATCTGAGAACAAGCATCTTAATGACATGTGAACTGCCCTGGAGGGGGGCAAAGAGGATTCTTAAGGTGCAGTGCAGCAGCTCTTTCATGTTGTCTCGTCTTGGAGCAAATAGTACGAAGTAAAGAAACAGAAGATACAGAAATCAAAGAGAGGCCATTAAGCAGCTGAGGTCCATCTTGTGTATGTCTGGACTCACCCTTCCTTCCTGTTTGGGGCTTTCAGAGTGTCCATGCCCCAGCCTTCAAAGCATCTCCCCACCTGAGGGCGATCAGTGTGACCACCAGGGCAGCACTAAGTCCCGCCTTTCTGCAGCCTGCAGTAGGGGGATATGCACACCTGGGAGCTGCGTGCGCACGACTGAACCGGAGGAAGCCATGTTCTCTGGAACGAAGTTTTAATGCAGTTTCATAAACATGTATTGTGTACTGACAAATAATCACTTTTCTGTATTTTACGTTCATGCTTATATATTACATGGCAGGGGAGATACCATGATCAGGAAGGTGGTTCGCCGAGGGTGAGGCTCTTCCATTGCAGTGAGGCTGTACAGACCCCTGCAAATCTCAACTGCATAATTTCTGGCAGTGGGGGACTGTGTTCATGCTCTACCCTGACTTTATTTTTTTGGAGGCAGCGTGTGGCTCAGCAGGCTAAGCCTCTGTGCCTGTGATTAGATGGTTCCCTGTTCGAGCCCGGTTTCAGCAGAATATCACGTCTGTGGGCTTTTGGGCAAGGTCCTTAACCCCCTGCTCCATGGGAGCCTCTGCAGGTGGCTGCCCTTCACTGCCAAGTTTGCTCTCACCTATTTATGTATCTGTGTCTCATTATTATTATTGTTTTATATACAGCATAGAAGGGACACTTCGGGATTCAAAGGTTTATTGTTATTGCTACACATTGACACACTGTACAATGTAATGGAACAAAATGTGTCCTGGTGTGCAGTACAAATAATAGTTGATATTTAACTTAAAAGAATGGAATTAAAAATAATGAAGATATTTAAATAGTACAGTAAGTATAACATATATTGTAAATAGAAAGTACCTGGAAAGTGACAGTGGACTCAGTGCAATGAAGTGCTCAGTGTGGAAGGTGTGCATAGTACCCAGTAGGTATGTTGTGTGACAGGTTTATCTGCACATAGTGGCGATGTTCGTGTTCATGTTGGGGGGGGGGGTGTCAGTCTGACACCATCAGGGAAGAAGCTGTTCCTCAGCCTAGAGGTTCTAGCCTTGATGCTGCGTAGCCTCCCGCCAGATGGTAGGGGGGCAAGCAGAGCATGGGTGGGTGAGTGGGGGGGAGGCTCATCATGCAGGAGGCCTAATCCTCCCGCCGGATGGTGGGGGGACAAGCAGAGCGTGGGGGGGGGCTCATCATGCAGGAGGCCTAACCCTATCCAGAGCGCTCCTACCGGATGGTAGGCCTTTTTCCTGCATCTGCTGACACTATAATGGAAAAGCAGGGCATAAGTTGTGGAATTGGAGATCGTATAGAAATGTACTTCAGATACATACTAGAAAACCAGAGTAGAATTATGAGGTTATCACTCTGTACCCAGCCTGATACCCTCTGCCTTCCCAGTGACCCTGTACTGGATAAGTGGTTGGAAGATGAAGCGATGAATATCATAACTCCAAACCGCCCAGAGAGCAGCAAATCACGGCACAGTCGCATGTTGATTCTGTCCAATCATGTGAGCATCTCTAGTTTCCTCCATGAAATCTCTTGAATTGTTCGGATTTGATTCCAAAGGAAAGGGACTGAAAGAGCTGCACTACCTGATTGCACCTATCCATCTAAGCCCTTCCGATCTCAGCTACTCCAGGGAGGAGGACACAAGTGGCCAATGGGTCCTCTCACATGTGCACAAAAGTGTACAGCAAAACCAGTACGGCTCAGCTGATGGGAGGCCCTGCCACCACCCCCGCCAAATGCCACTCAGGCGCATAATTAATGGAGCTTTGATCAAGCTCATACATCCGCCCCTAAGTTTAATTTTGTCCCCCTGCAAACAGGAAAATGAGGAGCTGTCAGGACGGAACCTGTGTGGATATATGCAAATTCAGCGGCAGTGCTAAATTGAAATGTATTGTTGGAGGGGAACATTTGACACCTGGGGAAGGCCAGCCTAGTGCCTCAGAAGCTGCAAGGCATGCTGGGAGACGCCACCTCTCCTTCTTTGCTGGGGAATGTGGTGACAGGGAGCCACTCCTCTTAATCCTGCCAAAAGACAGGCTGCCGGGAATTCAAACCACAGGGAAGAGGAGCGGGAGAGTTCTCTGGAAAAAAAAAAGCTAAACAATCGGCGTAAAATAGCCCAGTGAGGCGGTGATGGCTCAGGCAGGGGTGTTTCATGCTAATATGGCCGCAGCTTTGTGAGTCGTATTGCTGGACGGCAAAGAGATACCTGGGTTCTGGTTGGGCTCAATGGCTGGGAACTGTTCAGTCGCCCTTCTTGTTATGCATTGATGTATTCAGACTTAAACTAAAGCATCAAAACTCATGCAAAAACATTGCATGGTCTACGGGGAATTGGCAGCACACTGACATCTCTTATTTCGGAGATTTTTTTTTTTTGATAGGTTTTAATCCCACAGGTGTCAGCTATCGTTTGGGTAGTGGGATGGTTTTTCCTACATGCAAAGGATCTCCCAGGGTAAGAGGCGGCCTGCAGATTCCCGCTCTTCAGCCAGCATGAAAGTGCCGGGATTTTATTTAGTTGCAGTGTGCTCCTTCCAGGCGCTGCAGGAGAGACCAGTGTCGACACGCCTTTGACAGATACATCTGAGAAAAAGTAGGTGTCCAGAAATGCCCTCCTTCTTACTTACTCTTCCGCCATCACAGAACTGCCTGTCTTGGGGTCGATCCTTAGCAGGTTTTTCTCCATACTAAAACGTGTAGAACCGTTACGCTGATATAACGACTGGGTTCCTCTTTCAGAAGGACACTCTTGAAAGGGTGCGGGGTTGTCTGGTTGTTGGGCTCCCTGCTAAGAGTGCTGTATTAGGATCCCAGCAAACATGAGCTTGGAGACCCTAGATGTGAAGGAACATTGACAAATGACATGATATGGGGTTCTGGGAAACTAAGAAACCTGCTCTCATTGGTCACTTTAAAGACGTGTGTGCCCCATCATATTTATGGAAAAATAGTTTGTGGGATTGCTTTATTACCTAATGTATGAGACAGCCTGTTGGCATGTCATGGCCAGATGAAAACTTACTCTTTCTAGCCCAGTGTGAAATAAGCATTTTGCTGGAATATTCTAAATTGAAACCATATAGAGGGATATCTGGAAATCACCCCCCCCCCCATCCCAGTAGAAGTAGCACGGTCCGCTTGCATCCCACTTGTTCAATATTTTGATGGTTATAGTTTCCTTTGCATGTCTGAAGCTTGTCACAAGGAAGAAGATTATCATAAACATTCTGAAGTAGCACAGTGACATTCAGTAAACAAGCGTTGTCAAAAAGATATTTAAAAAATAATGAGCTCTTTTTTCAGCTAGGCTCTACCACTGCAAATGAGCAAGCCCATCGGCTGAGCTGCAATCCTAAATTGAGTAAAAATGGCCTGTGTCCATCAGCCCCATCCTCTGTGATACCAGCACAGGACTAAAATCTATCTATTAAAGATAGATCTGTGATGGCCTCCTGAAGAGCTGTTCTTCTGGTTGATGCTTCTCCAGGATTCCTCTTAACTGAATGGGGAAGGGGGATCCGTTAACGATGGACTAGCATTGGATCAACAGTGATATCGATTAACCCCAGTTTTATGGACTCTAAGTGGTAGTGGGAAGGCACATTTGGGCGTATTTACACCTTTTTCAGGGCCTTGTGGCACCGTTTTTCCTACTGTGTGACACACATTTCCACCAGTACAGTTCAGTGGGAGGAATTTTTAAACGTGCATTAAGTCAGGCTTGTGGAAACTTATGCGCGGTTTGGTACATTTCTGCAGCACAGTCCCCAGAGAGGACGTGTCAGTCATCGTCAGGATGAGGAAGCCCCCCCCCCTCCACAAAGGAGGCAATGGGGCAACTTGAAGAAAGCTGTGTACAGTTAACATTGGATCTGTGAGCCACGTGTGTTCCTTTCGAGCTTTGATTTGGGGTGGGGCAAGTGAAATAGTTGGATGGATGGATGGATGGATGGATGATGGTATTCTGAATTCATTTTCTTAGCTTGACTGCAGTCTAGCTGTTTCCCGTTCCCTAAGGCTGCTACCCCTTGGGGAGAGGGGGTGGGGGGCAGGTTATATTAGGTGGAGGAGAGCTGGAGTGGTTGGGGGCCGAAGGGCAGTTCATGACTCCAATGAACACACAGCCCTCTGAACCTTTTGGCTGTGCGATTCATGCACCTGCAGAGTTGATGCTACCCACAGTAGATTATTTTCAAAGTGCCCCCTATAAGACAGGAGTAAGGAAAGTACTTTTTTCTTTTATGAGTTTTGCTTATAGCTCCCATAAAAAACTAAATGTTTTACTGCCCAACTTGTTAGACTGGGTGTTCCTAAGTGCGAGACGCATAGTACATAAAAAGGACTAAGCGTTCTCCCTGTGCTAAGAATGCTTTTATAAATGGGAATAGTAATGAGGACATTGTCATAAGAACATTGTTCATGTTGAGCAGGAATCGATCAACCCCCGTCCATTCCTCTGCCTTCTCTCTCATGTTTATTCGAATCACTTGTATTTATCTAATATCATTTCAGAGCATTCTTCTGAAGGAAACAAGACTCTGTGACACTCATATATATTTCATGAGTGTTCATGTATAAGCAGACAGTGTTTCTTGCACTGGGTTGGCAGCACGCATCGTTACATCATGTCGTGTGAGTTTGCCTGGTTTCACTGAAATAGTTCATATCGCTATGATAGCAGAAGACACAGAGGGCCTCACGCAACCCCTTGAATCTTCACAGAATCAGCGCAGCCTGCCTGTAAAAATTACTTAAAGACTTATCACAAAGTGAATTCAGGCTTCTCTGCTTCATCGAGAATATGGAACTTCCATCCCCCTACAGTGGGAGGGGGGGTATGTTACTGTCTGGAGATGAGTGATAGGAGGGAGGGTGTGGTGCAGGTGTGGAGTGTCCCAAGGGAGTCTGAATGCAGAGTGGTTCTCTCACACACCCCAGGCTGTTGTCTGATGTGCCTGCTGATATTGCTCTGAAAAAAATGAAAATATAGGAATAGCAGTCTTTTATATATTTCCCTAATAGGCATGTGGTAGATTATGATGTGTGCTGATATCTCACATTATCATTATGACATCAATCCCACAGCAGTAATTAAGATGTGTGCTGATATCTCTCATTATGATATCCTTCCCACAGCAGTAATTAAGACGTGTACTGATATCTTTCATTATGATATCCCTCCCACAGCAGTAATTAAGACGTGTACTGATAACTTTCATTATGATATCCCTCCCACAGCAGTAATTAGGCGCATTCACACTGGAGGAACTTCTTTCAAGAACCAGAACCTTTTCCTGAACCAGAGACTTTTGTTACGTTTACACTGCAGGAACTCTGCCTGACTGTAGTCCCTTGAAGGAAGTTCTGAACTCTTTCTTAGTACCTATTCTTGATGAGGTACTTTCGTCCTCACACAAACTACTGCGGAGGAGCTTATAGTGATAGCTTCCTGATTGGTTGTCCACAAGCACCGCCACTAACTTGGAAGTTATGCAGAAGTATGGTGAAAAGAGATATAATTAGCTGAGTAAAAATTGAGTAGATGGAATTGTTCTTGTACTTGAGTTGCATTTAAAGAATAGATTTTTTTACTTACATTTCTGCATCTGAAAATTAGATCGATAACCAGTATACTTTTGTCTAGTATTGCCAGTGCCGGCGGTGAAGCTTGCCAGCACTTATTAGCGATTGCATTATTTTTTATTATATGAAACCAAAAGATTGATTTGCCGGCCAGATTTAATAATGAAATATAAATCAGTCGTGGGTTATATGAATAAAATAGATATAATAGGCTGTGTCCTGTTTCGATCACAATCACTCCCCCTCCCCGCAGTAACTAAAGAATAATGTAACAAAATGACTTGTTCAGCCTCAGTCGTTTTGTGTTAGCGATGTAGTTGTGATTTATTCGTGAAGTTTAACCTACAAGCTTTTTGTGTCTCCCATGCTTATTTAGCATAAAGTGAATGAAGTGATCCCACCAGCCCAGCTGCTTAAACTGAGATGGCAGCAGCTGCTTCTAGGGGCTCAGCTATATAACAGCACGACCTGTAGCAGCAGCACGTGGGTGAATCTCCACTGACCGTCATGGCTGAGCATGTTGACCACAGTCAGATAAGCTGTCGGAGATGAGGCTGTTTGCTTGCGGCATCTTACAGGACTGATTTTGTCCTGCAGGTATTCAGCGGGGAGGGGGCGGATCCCATTCGAACTGTGGGCAGTTTCAGAATTTGACAGGAGGTGGGGTTGGACTCCACTAAGGTAGAATTACTTTACCCATCAAATGAAAGTCCGATTAGGCTTGATGGTAATCAGTTAGCTTTCATTCTTGGATGTGGGGCTCTGTTTCTCTGTCTTCTGTATTCTGCCTTCTGATTCGCTTTCGTCGGCTGTCAGACATGTCAGCCGATCTAGCCTAAGGGTGAAGGACAGCATTATCCGCTCCACTGTTCCACTGTCACGGTCCAGAGAGGAGTGCGTCGCCTCGACTACATTCAGGGACCCTTAAACGAAGGTGGTGGATTCTACACGCCGGCTTATTGACACGTCTCCATCTCACGCTCTCCGCCCAGTGCGTTTATCGGCCTCCTGCCCGGCTGGCTTCCTCACGTCTGACGCCTTATTTTCCACGCCACAGCAAGCCGTCTTTCTGCACCAGTGAGCACGCCAATCGACCAACAGCCTCTCTTTCTCTCACCCCCCAATCCCATACATTGTGGGGACCACATGGTGAAAAACCTGTTACTTTTTAAGCTTGTGGGGACAAGTCCCCACAATGTAATCCTAAAATGTATAAAAATCTGTGAATACAATCAAAAAATTTAAATTGTCAAACGTCTTTTATTTTGTTTGGTTACTTATTGTTAGGGTTAGGTTGAGGTAAGGGTTAGGGTTATCATAGTTAGAATTAGGGTTATGCCTATAGAAATGAATGAAGAGTCCCCACAATGATATGATATATGAACTGCGTGTATGTGCGTTGGTCTGTGTGCCTGTGGCAAACTGGCCAATCAATACCAGTGAAACTGAGACGCTTTAAATCACAACAACAGATACATTAGCAGAGATTTGAAAGCAGGTCAACAGATGTAACCGAAAACCAGTAAATCGACCAGCAAATAAACAGAGAAATTAAGCAACAATGCTGCTGTCTATGAGCTAATTGCCTCTTAACATTACATTAGTAAGTATTAATACTCCGCAGACATAAATATTACCCACTGACTGCACAAACTCTTTGCAGGGGAGATACCCGAACAGGGAGGCATGGCAACCTGGCCACCGGTACTTTGTACTCTTTGCCAGCTGGGGGGGAGTCCCTCTTGGGAGGTTTTGTGTGGTCGTCGGACATCGAAAAAGGTCACTTGGGACATCTACTGATCTATAGAATGTGCAAGGGTATGATTACCACGCTGTAGATGAAACTCAAAGGGACAGAGAGTGCAACAGTGCACGTTATATTTATATAAGGTGAAAGGAAATGTCTTAAAGGCACAATGTTCTTTTTTCTTTGCTCATTGCAACACATAACTGCTACATTAGTCATTAAATCTTTTGTCACGCCATGTTATCCCACTGAATAAAACCAATCACAATGCAACCAACCGATGGATGGACCACGGTTGATTTTATCAGTAATTACGCTAGTAAATCTCAAACGCCCCCACACACGGTTCCCTGTACCTGCTCTGTTTGATCCTGAAGTCTGTTGACCTCCCACCCCTTGCCATTCGGAAACTCAGGTCCTGAAGACGATACCTTCTTACCATTTCTGGTTGTCTGGATTAATTTAGCAGTTTCCTACAACATTCTACATTTGCATTTGGGAATACAGGGTGTAGGCAGGAATGTATGACATATAACTTCCACTTCATCTCCTCTTGGGCACTAGGGAGGTCTTTGGGTAACGTGGGCCCTTCACCCATGGCCTCCCCACCAAGAATCCCCACCAATTTCACTGTCTAATTTCACGGGTGTAAGTGGCCAGGAACTACTAAAGTTCCACGTCGAGACGGCCCAGGAACTAGGTTCCTAAATTTCAATGGGAAAGTGAGTTTAAGGAGTTTTAAGGAGTTTATCTACAAACACAGACCTTTGGATGCAAGATTCTTAATGTGTAACTATGTTCTACTGCGCAGAATTTCCAGAGTGCATTGGACAAGCGTGGGATTCTGATGCCCTTTTGCTGTAGCTGATTCCTTCTTTGAGGCTTGAACATCAGATTCCCTGTGAATATTTCAGTGCAATATTAGGGTGGACAAAGCTAGCCAGCCAGCATCTTTAATGAGGGTGATATTTAGGTCAACAGAAAACATCACCTGCATGAGACTGGCGGCAGAACTGCTGAAATTTAACCCTTCGCGGCATTCAAAACCAATCTGGGAAAAGATGATGAAGGACGAGGACGTCGTGATGTTCATGAAATGTCAGAATAGGTCCCTGAATGAAAACCAATGCCTGTAATATCACAGTTGATCAACAGGTGGCATAATGGCTAAAATGTTTTGCTGTAACTGTCTGTAGATGGAGTCATCTTATGCAAGTCAGCTGACTCAGTGGAGAGTAGCAAACTAAGCATTTGCCTGAAATATCAGACAGGTTTCTTGAATAAAAACCAATGTCTGTGATGTCAGAATCGAACAACAGGTGGCATAATGGCTAAGGATCATTTTACTGCAACTGTGTCTACATGAAAACTGTCATCCTATATGAATCAGCTGAACAAATCTGTGCAATGGATACATCTCAATAAGCTGTGCTTATTAATGCTTCTGAGATAGCAAGCAACATGCACAGTCGAGCCTGTGCACCCAACTCAACACTTCACCAAATCTTTTACTGAAATTCTACATGCTGCCTGCCAATTACACTCTTCATCCATCCATCCATTCATTTTCCATAGTTACTTATCCAATGTGGGGTTGTGGTAAATCTGGAATCTATCCCAGGATGCACAGGCCACAAAGGACACTCTCTTTATGGTCACATGCTCACACATGCAAAGGACAAGTTGGAGACATCAGTCCACCTGCAGGAAAGCCAGAGTACCATAGAGGGAACCATCACAAACATAGGGAGAACATGCAAGCTCCATACCGGCCTGCTGTGATTTTTTACTCTGTTGTACCTTTAAGTGCTGTTGACATGACATGAGAAGTTTCACTTGTTTACTTGGATCTCACAAAGAAGCAGCTGCTTTGAGACTGTACCAGCAATGTTCGTCCAATGATCTGAACCCAAAACCCCCCTCCAAACACCACCTAGGTCCCTGATCACAGCAGCTCAGCTTGCCTGGGAGAAACGGAGGTGAGAGAAGACATCATGAAGACGAGGTGCAGTGCGGCAGTGCGAGGGCACTTCGAGCGACCTCCTCCTGCAGCTAGCTGCTCCATCGGTGCCGCACTCAAAACCCGAAATGGTGACTTCGAGCATAGAAGCGAACGGTGAGGGAAAAACAAGAATACCGACAACAAAAGCAGTTCTTGATGTGTCTGGGTGTTTGTGGGGGGGGGGGGTGTTTTCGACTTAAGAGAGAAAATCACGGCTCTACTCATATCGCCTGAGGCCCAGGTGCATATTGGGAACACTGCTGTTCACCTCCTTCCTGGGCTGATAGCGTTAACTTCGGCATCTAATTAACAATGGTCTCTAAAATGAAATATGAGACAAGCATGTTTTTTTAGGTTCTTCTTAACACCTGTGCCATTGACACACTGGTACGGATCACCTTTTTCTTGTATTTTGTTTTGCTTTGTTTTGACATAAATTCTAAAGTATATTAGCATTCAGTGAACTAGCGGCACCGGCAGAAGGTACAACTACGGATCAGTCATAGATTCATCTGTAACTCACATATTTCTACCTTATGTAAGTTTAGCATGCCTGGGGGGTTGGGGGGCAGCTTGGCCATCCAACTGGCCTTGAAACCCCAGAAGTTTTCTTTCATCTCTTATAACAGCCACAGGAGTTTTTCTCTCCGCTCCTACGCCTGGCTTATTCCCACTCCGATCTGTACCATTGTATAACATTAGCTGCTGTAACCTTCGTCTGCAATGCCCCCTCTTGAGTGCTTCGGGGGTGTCTGCGCAAGGAAGGGCGCTATATAAAAATAAATCGACTTGATAAAAATGCCGCAGAGGTACCGTAGAGCCCGGAAACCATTCACCGTGAGATTTGTCCACCGCATTCCGCCTTGGGACTTTTGAGCCAGCGTGGAAATTTTTCTCTTGACCCGACCTCAGTCCAACAACTACAGGCCAAATGGAAAATGAATCCCAGGCTGGTCCATCAGAATCTCTGGTGGCTGATTGAGAACGTCACCTTTCCAGCATCACTTGAAGAAAGCCATGATCTCTCAGTGATGACCTTGTGTATTGTAAAGAAAAAAAAATATAGAAAAAGTCATTTTTGTGCTATTTATCTGTTAAAATGAAAACATGCGCCACAGTGGTTAGATTGAGCCAAGCTTTCAGTCCTGTGTGTCTAGACACTTTTATTTACAGGTACAGCTTAACAGCTGCCCCTTGACCCATTTCTACAGCTCTGTACAACAGTCCCACCGTAGATAAACAGGTGACACGTTCCAAGACCTACCAGATAACAGCAAACTATTTGCAGACCCCATATGTAAAGTGCATGCTTATGGAACAGTTTAAATGATAATTTATGCACAGTCAGACATTACCAATATCAAATACAGTAATAATGTATTTTGTACATTATTATACAGTACTTTATTCTCTCTCCCTTGAATAAAAGCAATTCTGACATTTTAGCCTTATTCTCAATAGACAATAGAGCGATGAAAAAAATATGTTTCAAGGGATAACAGAGCAATCATGCTTTATATACATTTTTTTAACATGGACACTGCAATGACGTGGCAATGAATGTGATCAGTGAGAATGATAGAGGCAGACTGGATGAGGGTTCTGTGGGGAAACGTGGAGAAGTGGAGAAGAGTCATGAAATGGGCACTAATGGGCCGGCGGATTTCACCATGTTATGCCCTGTACTTGCTTGGTGCGCGGTTTGAAACTTACTGTATGAACCATTTATTTCTGCAGTTTTCTCCGTTTTTTTTTTTTTTTTTGGAAACGGTAGATATGGGAATTCTACTGTATTTTTATTACCCAAACCTCAGCTCATCTCGCTCCAAGACGCCCTTCAGGAGGCGAACCAGGTTACACGCCTGTGTTGTTAAACAGTAAGCTTCCTGTCTTCCTTCCTGAAAGCAGGAGTCAGAGATGTACGTCTGCTGTGAGTAATTACATGCTTTCCTTTTTTTCCAGTCATTTCGGATTTGTAACATCATTTATTATTTTCCCCTTGACTCATTCCACGGTAATAACAAAGTATGTGGAGGTGATGGACTCCAGGTTTCTTTTCAGACTGGTGTGGGGGTGCTCATTGGTACTGCAGGGAAGAGGCATCCCAAACACTGGTTGCCATAGCAATGGGGGGGGGGGGGTGTCAGATGGTGAACAGAAGCCACACCTGAAGATGTGTAGCGCTTTGATACCCATTTGAAGCTGAGACTGGCCAGGTCAGAAGCTTCACACCAGACAGATTCATTCTGAATGGATGTCAGTGAGATGTCCAACCTAGCGATGCCGCATCCATGACAACACTCAAGTAATCCAAGGCACATTATTTGGGCTAGACCGTGACGGGGGGGTTCTCCCAGAATGCCCACAGCTTCGGGGAGTGCCCCCCAGTGGGCTCTGCGTCATCTCTTTGAATGCCGGCCCCTCGCAATGAAGGCTTTTTCTCGCATAGCTGCCCATTTGTAAACGTCGCATCCGTGCATCAAATCTCACCATGGCATGTTATAATGTCTCACCCACCCCACCCCATCCCCCACACACGTCTGAACAGGAAGTGTGTCTCTTCCCCCTAAAATCACCACCCCCTGCAGTCCGAGGGGGCAGTACGTGATCGGCCCGTGCAGCCAATCGCGGGTCCCGGTTACTCTGGTCCTAGAGTCGGATCCCCGTGGGGGTGGTGGGGGGGGGGGGAGTGCTCGATGTGGCCTGGCATTGTACCCCCTGAAAGCGGCAGCTGGCCCTGCCACTGCGCTCACGCATTATGAGTGCGGGACAAAGGCGGGCAGGCAGGCAGGGCGGGCAGCTTCAAAGCAGGCGTCTGACATTCAGGGCACTCTATCTTCAAAGCGGCGCTCGCGTCTCTGTTCCTCTTCGGCTATAATTAATTTTTTTATACAGAGGATTATAGCTGGATTAAAACACGGCTTCGCAGCTCCTCGCAGTTTCATTAGACAATAAAAAAGATGCACATTTCGCTTCTTTTAACTCTTTATTCCGACGCTCCATCGACACGCTTCAGATGTCCCATCTGAGGCCGAGACAAAAGGGTCCATGCGACGGTGCAGCCCGGCTGAATATTTATAGGCGCCGTGCCGTGTAAATAAAACCCACGGCCCAGTCGGGCCGCTCCGCTCTGATTGAGTTTCAAGCGATTTGACCTCATAAATATGGAGGAGTCACTCTGGGCACCACTTACAGAATGTCACTCGTGGCGTGACGGCCGGGCCCATTTCAGTAGTGGGTCCTCCGCACATCGCACCAGAAGCAGATTTCGCCCGCACAGGCAGAGTGCTGCCAGTCTGGGGCTGTGTCCTGATTGACCTCCTTATTTTTGTCTTGTCCATTCAGGACAGTTCACAGTCTTTAAATTTCACCCTGATCCACCCATATGAAGTTCACTATTTTTAAAAATAATTATTTTCTATTGGGTGGCACAGTGGTCAGCATCTCTGGAGACCTGGCTTCGAGTCTCTGCTTATGTGGGTTTCCTTTGGGTATTCCAGTTTCCCCCCATAGTTTAAAAACACGTTGAGGTGATCAGAGTTGCCGAATTGTCAGTCGGTGTGATTTTGTGTGTGAATGGTGTGTGAGCCCTGCGATTGGTTGGCGCCCCATCCTGCGTTATTCCCTGCCTTGTACCCATAGCTTCCAGAATAGGCTTTGGGCCCCCTGCACAGCCCTGAATAGGACAAACTGGTATGAAAAATGGATGGCTGGATATTTTCTATAGCTAAAGGCTTTGTTTCACTCCCCGAACTCCAACATGTCACCGTTTGGTTTCAGAATCAAAGTCTTTAGCTGTGGCGCCCCCTACTGACTGTGTTCCTCCCCACTTTCACGTGTCTCATTGCAGCGTCGGCCTTACGGGTGCCAGTCGTGTCGCTGGCATATTCCGCCCCGTCCTCGTTGCTGTTAAAAAATCACACTCACTGGGCTGGCCTCATTCACATGCGAGGGGGGAGCCTCTCATTGCGGGGATGATGGCTGCTTGTTTTATTATTCATCAGTCTGCTGGCGATGTCATTGCATTGCGCCAGTCGGACTCAGGGGCGGACAGAGCGAGGAGTCCTCACTGTGGGCCGTGACTGGTGGTGGTGTTGCTTAGCAAAAGATTGCATTCGAAGTGATTTTCTCGGACATCGCTGTGTGTCCACATAGCAGGATGGCTTTAAGGGCAATTATCTGCCTGGAGATAAAGAAAGTACCTCCTGGTTGAGAGACGAGTTTCCTAACCACTGCAACACCTACTGTCTAACTCGCAGAAATGCAGGGACCTTCTTACTGATGTAGTCTGTATCTAAAAAGTCTGGTTTTAAGAGGGGAGGGTGTCACAGAGACAGGTAACTGATTTGTAAACAGACAGCACAGCTCTGGCTTCAACTGGGGGGGGGGGGTTCTAGGGACAAAGCTGGTTAACCCTTAGCATCACAGACAAGGAGGAGGGAGAGGCATGGAGTGCAGGGACGGGGGTCGTCAACACGATAAACAGCCATGACTTGATTCAGTGCGTCATGACAGTCGGAAGTATCTCGTTTGTAGGAGAAAAACACATCCCACGAGCATGAGTCCGGCGTTTCTGCCAGTCACGTCATGACATCACTCTCTGTTTGATCTGCAGGGCCATATCCAGATATAGGCAAATTAGGCAGCTGCTGAGGGCAATAAGTCAGTCCATGAAATTTCTTCCCTGCTAGATATTACATGGTCAACTGTATGTGGCATTGTTACGAAGTGGAAGCATTTTGGAACAACAGAATCTCAGCCATGAAGAGGAAGACCATGTAAAGTAACAGAGCGGGGAAGCAAATATCTGATGAGCCAATCAAATGTCAGCAGGGCAATGTGTAAAATCAGGTAGATACAGATCTGGAGCTTCAGCTAATGTTCATATCAAACATCATAAAGGGGAAGAAAGGTGACTGAAGTGACTTTGATGGTGGCATTGTTGATGATACCACATGGGCTGGTATGAGTATCAGATCCGAATCTGCTGATCTGCTGGGATTTTCACTCACAACCATCTCTAGGGTTTACAGAGAATGGGCCTAAAAAGAAAGAATATCCAGTGAGTGGCAGCAGTCTGGGTGAAATGCTGTGTTTATGGCAGAGGACAGAGAAGAATGACCAGATTGGCTGAAGCTGACAGGAAGGCAACAGTTTCTCCAATAACCACTTATTATAAGGTGGTACGAGAAGATCATCTCTGAACGCACATTGAGCCTTGAAGCAGATGGGCTACAGCAGCAGAAGACCACATCACATGCCACTCCTGAAAGCTAAGAACAGGAAAGTAAGGCTGCAGTGAGCAAGGGCTCACTAAATTTGGACAATGGATTAACGTTGCCTGGTTGGAAGAGTCTTGATTTCTGCTGTGATATTCAGACGGTAGGGTCAGAATTTGCTGTAAACAAAATGAACGCACAGCTCCATCCTATGTTGTATCATCAGTTCAGGCTTGGTGGTGGTGTAATGGTGTGGGGGATATTTCCTTGGCACACTTTAGTCCCCATAGTACCAACTGAGCATCGTTTAAATGCCGCAGTCTTCCTGAGTTTTGTTGCTGACCATGTCCATCCCTTTGTCACCACAGTGTACCCAGCTTGTAATGGCTACTTCCAAGAGGATAACACAACATGTTACAAAGCTCATATCATCTCAGACTGATTCCTGACCATGACAATGACTTCACTGTCCTCAAATGGCCTCCACAGTTACCAGATTTCGATACAATAGAGCAGCTATGGGATGTGGTGGAACAGGAGATTCACATCATGGAGGTGTAGCCAACAGATCTCAGTAACTGCATGATACAATCATGTCAACATGGACCAAAGTCTCTGAGGAATGTTTCAAGCACCTTGTCGTCTGTGCCACAACAAATTAAAGAAGAAAGAATCACAAAGAATCATCGCCTGACTGCTTCACACCACAGTTTCCCTGTCTGCACATATGAGACAAATGCCCCACCGCAGGTGGCATCCAGCTGCAGGTGCCCCATTTGCACCCTGAGGCGTCGAAGCACTGATGCAACACCCCCCCACCCCACCGGGAGATGTTCCCACAGATACCTCTCTGTTTTTCTGTCATGCCAAAAGAAAAAAAAACAAACCACAACAAACAGATTTTTTTGTTGTCGACAGACCTTCTGTTGTCCATAGAGGGGCTGTGAGCTCCGTCCCTTTCTTGTCTAACAATATCTTATTCTCTCCTGGGCTTCCTGCTTCTTCTTCTGCTTCTATGTGTGGGTTCGATCCCCCCTCAGACGTGCTTGTTGTACAGTGGTACATTTACAAAGCCCCCAAAACGCTGCCCATGCATCACAGGAAATGCCAGTGTTCGATTTCGCAGGTTATCCATCAGAAATCGACTCCCTCCCGACATTCATCGGAAACGCGCCGTTCCCTATGAAAGCTTAAGCTTCTGTGGTGCTATTAGTGGCCCACCTCCGACAATCCGGGGCCCCGCTGCCTCGCGGCCCCGCTGCTTTCACGGGCTCCGGGTCGGGGGGGGCGTCACACGGCTGCTGACATTTCCTCCACCGCACGGCTCCAACCCACCCAGCATGATTTATTCATCCCATTATCGATTGTTTTTTTGTTCCTGTCTTTTTTTTCTTGATGCTGTTGGAGAAGTTTCCCTGCTCCCATGTCTGACCCACAGGCCTCCAATCTGTTTGCTTAACGGTTCTGCCCTTGAACGATGGTGGGTTGGATCTCTGCAGCTCCAGGTTACAGTAGATGCCAGTTCGACTTGTGCTGTCACCATGTCCACAATCCGGGTGTTAAAAACTACTGAGGTGTGTTAATGGGTCACACGGATATTGAGAGGTGCTTAAGTGCCATTAGACAAAGATATGCAATCCATATCATGATTTATAATCAATGGTTATGGGGCGAAAAGCAAAGGCTTTGGAGGTGTTTCTGATTCCTCACAATGAAATGGCTGATTGGTGGGTTGCCCGGTGGTGGACCAATATAATAAAAGGTAAAGATGTAATATAAGGGATGGGCTATAGGGCAGGACATGATTATTAGCAGGATAGGCTATGAAGCAAGGTGTGAATATTAGTGGGATAGACTATAGGGCATGATGCAATTATTAGGAGAATGAGCTATGGGGCAGGAAATGAATATGAAGGGGATAGACTATGAAGCAGGGTGTAAATGTTAGTGGGATGTGCTATCGGGCAGAATGTGATTATTGGCGGGATAGACTATGAGGCAGGATGTGAAAATCAGTGGGATGTGCTATGGGACAAGATGTGATTATTAGCGGGATAGGCTACGAGACAGGATGTGGTTATTAGCAGGATAAGCTATGGGGCAGGGTGTGACTATTAACAGGACAGACCGTAAACAGGAATGACTGTGAATTAGGACAGGTATAGCACAAATCAGCATATAATACTGGATAACATATAACTAGTCAGTCTATAATAACTGGTAGCTTTTATGGCAAAAAATATCACATGACACTATATTACAGGACCATCTGTAGCATATATTAGTCTGTATTACAGGACAGTCTATGAAGGTGTATTAGAAGACCTATATACAGTACAGCCTATGACACAAGACAGTCTAAATGCAACACTGTAATATAATAAGGTCTGTGTCACATGACGTCTGCATCACAGGACAGTTGGTAGTTCTTAACATATGAAAGTCTTTCTTTACTGTCAATAACAAAGAAAAATGCATTCACAGACATGCCTTCCACTGCCCCCCACTGTTTGCTGCACATATAAATCGACTCCTGTTTTTGTTCAGTCCCTTAAGATCGTGTGGGGGGGGTGGCTGCCTTGAGTCCAGTGGGCTTTGCAGCAATTTCCCGTCGCACCCACACCCCTCCCGTCTCGCTTCCACACTGCGGGAGCCCCGAATCCAGTGACACCAGGCCATCGCAGAAAAATAGGGGACAACAACAGCAGCAGAATGGAGCCGCACTGTAGGCTGTGTCTGCGCAGGCTGTCCACTCGCATCCTGCTATGCTTATTACACCTGCAAAGAGGGCATAAATGAAATCTCATATATCCTAATCTGACACCCACATCTTTACGGTGCTGGCATGCAGAGCCCAGCTTCCTGCTGCCTTATATATGGTGCTGGCCTCCCCTGTTCACCAAGGGACAGATAAGAGCGAGTGTGAAGAGTTTCATAACGGGAGCTGCTGGGCAGAGGGATGGCGCCTGGCCCTGACAGGAAGAGAGACACTCCGTGGATGTGTGTAGATTAGTCTAGGGCTGGGAATCGCTCAAGGGTGCAGGCTGTGTAAAAAAAAGAAAATATATATATATACACACACACATACACTCACCTAAAGGATTATTAGGAACACCATGCTAATACGGTGTTTGACCCCCTTTCGCCTTCAGAACTGCCTTAATTCTACGTGGCATTGATTCAACAAGGTGCTGAA
>JAODJW010000081.1:17053233-17066907 GCA_026777045.1 Hyperopisus bebe | reverse complement strand
TGATTGGTTGATTAGATAATTGCATTAATGAGAAATTGAACAGGTGTTCCTAATAATCCATTAGGTGAGTGTATATACACACACACACACATTATTATTATTTAATCACTTAGATGAGATGCTATTGTGAGCATCGTAGCCTACGGTTTTTGTAGCTTAAACATCTGAAGTTTTACAAAAGCGATTTTAGGTTGAGGTTCGAGCCAGAAACTACTGCCGGGGCTTCTCCTGAGCCCCTAGGTCTGTGCAGTGGGCAGGATTCAAGGTCCCCTTTGTGTGAGACTCATTCCGTTTGCCGCAGCCAATGAAATCACTCAGCATTGGGATGGGGGACATTGGGAAGGAACAGGAATGTTATGGTTTCAGCACAAGTGGTTATGGTTTCAGCACATGGGACATGCACAAGCACGGGTCTGATCTAGGAAACTGCAACAACTGGCATCAGTCAGTGAGGTCTTGGTGTGTGGTCTAGGGGCTGAGAGACAGAAGTCTGTCCATTACTGCTTTTTCACTATAGGTTTACTATCAGTGATCCCAGGAAGCCCAGGGCACTGGTATGGCAATCGAAGTTAACTTTATATTAATTATAATGATAGTAAGACACAGGTACTGGTCATGTGACTTTGCCCCATGTTGTGGTGTCCATACCTCTCTTGGTCTCTTGTGACCCAGTAGAGGGTCTCCCTTCTCGCCCTGACTGTCATTAAAAACAGCAACACATTTTGCAGATGCCCCAGTGTCTCCCCACTGTGGCTCCCCATCCGCGTGACTCTGCTCCGTCGTGGACGTCTGCCAGATGCCTCAGCAAGGCACCTGGTCCCCCAGGGAACCATAGCATTCAGGAGCCAGTGACGAGGCCGGATATGTGTCTTCCAGGGGTGTCGACCAATGGCCTTGTGAGCAGAACTTTGGTTCTGTAAACCCCAAAGAATGTGGGTTTTAAAATACCATACAATGCACACAAAAGCTGGGTAATCAGGTACACAGCGTAATGTGATCCCATTCGCAGCCACATAACCCCCACAGTGGTGTAATTTGCAGGTGTGATGAGTGCTAGACATGATGCTTAAATGGGCCACAGTCGCCCAAGCTAGGCTGTGTCCTTGTAATTCCTATCATCTGCTCAGGCCTCAGCTTCACCTACTGACGCCCCCTCCTGGCTGACAAGGCATCAACACCCAGGATTGCCTGCCAGTTTTGATTTTTTGCTATAATGCTTGCCAGTGTTTTTGTAAAGCTTTCTGTGGCTTCTTCAGGAGGATTTAAAGCATGAATGTGCTTTTATTTAGCAGATGCTTTAATCCAAAATAATGTTCGTACAAGCAGGGTCAGCCAGTCCTTGGAGTAATCAGGGGTTAAGGGCCTTGCTCAAGGGCCCGAATGGGATTTGACTCGGCCGAGTTTGGGATTTGAACTGGCAACCTTCCGATCACAGGTCGTAACCCTCTGAGCTACATGCTGCCTGGCGATTTGGAAAAAAGTGTGGCTTTCTGTAACCCGAGTCAAGACACTTTACACTGAGATTTGCTTCGGGGACGTAGGAAGGGACAGGGAAAACAGAGGTGATGGGATGCTGGATGAAGGGGAGCTGGGCACGGGGCCAGGCTTTAGGGTCCGGGCACTTAGGCTGAAAGCAAGCTCAGTCTTACAGAGCAAAGATAAATGGACGATATATAGGGGTTATGTAGAGTGAATGGGTGATTCTTACCTGCCCCATATCCACACCCCCCCCCCATCTTACAGAAACTGGTGGGGGGAGGGTTGACAGCCCCTCAACACTGCTACCAGGACTACAAATAGATGGCACCACGTGATTCAGGTAGCAAATGCCCATACTATCCTATAGGCTATATAAATATGTTCTGATCCCACGGGTTGTTGAATCAGTCACCTGAGTTTGCCTCTTCTTTGGGCCCAATCTGTCTCATATCTTACAGACTGCTGTTCCTTGGCCCAGTCCACTCTGGTACAGGCCTCTGACCTGTATTATTATAATTAAGCATCACATTAATAATAATAATAACAATAATAACTATCCTCCTAGATTAAATTCAGCTTCCAAATGTTACAGACGGGCATGGTGATGGATGGAAAATACAATGGGACATTATTAAATTCAAAAAACACACATGAAATCGAAAGTATCACGAGGGGTAAAAATCAAAGCAAGTAAACGACAAAAACAAAGGTGGGAAGCAACACAGGAATAACCATAGCAGACTAGCAGTACACATGGGGCACCAACAGCTGCAAACACACAATGGCCAGTTAAGGAGCAGAAAGAGGGCAGGCACTTAAATACACAGATAACGAGGACTACATGAAGGGCAAGTGCAAACCAATACCATTAACCAAACTCAAGACACAGATGAGAGTTATAACCAATACTTAGGGGTTCAAACATTAGGAAAAAACAGGTTAACAAGATTTACAAGACTGGGGCACAAGCGGGAATAAAACAAAGGTACAAGACAAGGAACCACACCATAATACATCAGTACACAACAGGAATAATATAAGAACCAAAATAAGAAAAACAGACAAACATGGTGACAAAAGGGGAGTCTGGACAACAGCTTAGCCCATTAAACCCCACAGCGGCCTGGGGAACCGGGAAGCACTAGGAGCCAAGACACAGGATGGCCAACGACAACTACTGGCCAAAGAGGGAACAGACACACCTAAGGGGCAGGACAGGGATCGATGCTGACACGAAGCCTTTGCTGTGATCATATTCGATGCCATCCTTCAACCTTCGGAGAGCCAAGCCTCATATCTTTAGTGTAGGGCTGTTATCTTGCCATGAGGTATTAAACAGTAATGCCCCCCGCCCCCAGAATCACAAGTGAAACAAACATGGTGTTAACATTTCTTCTGTCAGCCAGTTAAGAGCAGATTCAGCTGATTCAAAAGCCAATGAGCTTGCTACTTTTATTCTGTATGAGAATTCTGGGAAATTGACATTGCATATTTTTTATTTTTAAGTAATAGGCATATATTATGCATAAAATGTATATAATAGATATGTATTTCCTCCACAGAGAAAAAATTACTGTTATAATTTTGAAACATAATAAATATTCATGGATACTAACTATTATATGCCAGTATACGATAATCAGTAACGTTGTTACACAAGCTGAATTGCTAAAATATATGATCTGTTCTCCTGGGGCCGACATGGGAGAACCATCCCAGAACCACCAAGTCACCTGCTGGCCAGGCCAATCGGGCCAAATGCCGATGGCTTCGTAATATCCAGGCTTTCTCCACTAGCTATAAACAAAAGGTTGGCTGTGGGCTTCTCTTATTGGACAATGGCCTGTCTGGTGACATGAGGCCATGCATTTCTTATTAGCTAGTGTCTATGTGAAATGGCATCGACTGAGCGATGCAAATCAAGGCGACTTAATCGCAGGCTTTGCTCTACCTGATGGATGTCAGCATGCTTGCATGATGCATTTGAAGATGCACCATTGGCTTGGTTAACACCGTTCCAGGAGAGCCATGGCGACAGTCACCTGGTATCCAGCGACGGCAGCAGGGTCCTGGCTGCCCACCTTCCCAGCTCTTTGACGTCCCTCCTGCATCTGTCCACCAGTGGCTCTGAGTGACAGCGCGTAACATTCTGACTGGCAGCTGGAACAAATCCCTGTAATGAGGTCACCTTGGGCTTGCATCCCAGTTGGGTGGCCGCCCCCCCCCCCCCAAAGCCACCCCACCACAGAGAGTTAAAACGCTTTTCCAGACAGGAGGTCATGGGTGAAATTGCCATGTCACATGTGATATCTTCTGTACCTAAAGCCTCCCCTCTCATCTTGGGAATCAAAAGATATTTCCAATGATTTTCTTCATCAAACACAGGCATTTAGTTGATATTTGCATAGAACCCATCTGTTGGTTATGAGGCCTTACATGTTCTTATCCAGACAAGAAAAAAAAGCCTTAGTACCTTTCCTGTTATACACCTCAATTTCAGACCGCATTTCTGTGATTATACCTTGATTCAGAGCAGGGAATCACTGAGCCGGAGTCAAACAAGTCCTTCAGCAGAACCACACCCTACTCTTGACTGAGCCCCTTAACCCAAAAATAATTTCTGTAGGAATTTAATGTGAGAGCATTGTCATACGTTGAGAGTAACACTAGAATAGCCCTACAGAGGAATATTTTATACATCTTTTAAAGAGTGCTATTCATGTCCGTGCTCTGTGTGTAAGGCTTACTTTGAATCTCAATTCAGTTCATTTCAGTTTAATTTTATATAGCAGTTTTCACAACAGAGTCGCCCCAAAGCTCCTTACATGGGTGTGTTGTGATACATTCTTGCATCATTTATACAGTATAATTCAAAAACAGGGAAAGGGGAAGACAAAGAAAGTAAAGAAGGAAAGCCAGAAGGTAACAAAAGAGAGGAGCCAAAAACTCCCAAGTAGGGTGGAGAAAAAAAAAACCTCTTTGGGTCCAGGGTTAACTGGCTACTTGTTAAAGGCACGATGTAAACCAGGGCTATTCAATTCAGGCCCTTGATTCCAAATCCAGGCCTTGTTTTCAGTTCTCCCAGGTAGTTAGTTTAATAATTACTGATTCTGATTGGTCAGAGGCTTCACACCTGGCTCGCAGGTGAAGGGAGGCTGGAAAATCAGCAGGGCTCAGCCCTCGAGGACCATGAGTTGAATTGCCCTGGTGTAAACTGTGGTCAGGGTCAATGCAAAGTGCATCAATGAGTCTGTTCTCCATGCTGGTGTATGTAGGGAGGCAGTTTACAGTAAGTGATCTTCAAGGTTTGACTGTGTCACAAACTCATGTGGCATTTTATTTTCAAATACTAGTGATGGTAATTACAGCAACAAAAAGACAGTGATATAACTTAAACCATTTCACATACATCTCATTGTAGTTAGCATTTCTTTCAGATAGCTGGTGAACTTTTGAACTTTTATTTTAAATAAGAAATTTTCCCCCACAGCTCACTGACAACCAGCAGAAAGTGCACAAAATGTATAAGGTACTGCTGGAGGACCCCCCCCACCCCATCTCTATCACTCATCTGTCCACAGAGAGGGACATGGAAAAAACAGCATTTATAGGTGCAGTGTCAGCATGCAGGGAGCTGTAGGGGGAAAATATACACAGGTTGTCTAGTGAGGGCCTAGGGGGTGGGGGGGGGAGTGACAGAGTGATATTTATTTATGTGTGTTATATATGTGTATAAAAGAAGGGGGCATTTCAGCTAGAGCCTGGGTGAGGAGACACGTGAGTCCAGAGTCAGGCTAGCACAGGTTAGCCTGCCCAGTTTCACTGCAGAAACACTGCAGGAATTAATGTTAGCAAAGCTAGTAAAGGCAGGAATTCATAATTCATAGTGGATCCATAGCAGCCCCTTTACCTCTAACCCTAAAACAAAAGGTCGGGTGTTTTTAGATCCGGGATCAAACCTTCAAATCGTGCCTCTGCTCTCTGTTTGTGGAGATTTTATATTCTAACCATATTATGGAAGGTTAGTTCTGATCATTTAGTTTTGAGCCTGCCTTTAGAAAGACAAAAGCACAGTCATCACATAAAAAGCATCTTTTGGTTTAGCCTAAAAAAAATAATCTGGCTCTTTGTCATAAAATTGCCAAAATAGTGAAAAATGCTGCCTTTTAATGCACTTCGGTTAATTGGGACATCAGTAGAATGCGCATACAGTCTGGAGTAAATAATGACTTTGGATCATAGATATATAGTTCACCTGCACATGAAAGGGCCATCCCGGTCTGGTGCCAAGACTTGGCACCACTTAATTGCAATGCAGTTTTCAACATTACTGTGGTCTTTAGAATTCTCTGCCACACAGGCAATTACAAAAAAGGAACCCAAACAATTCAAGTAGATCAGTGTTTGCTGAGCACCCAAGGGTCATGAGTTTGTGTTTTCCCCTCTATGTGATCAAAGGATTTTTGGTGACTTCTCATTTCTGTTCCTGCCAGAGCCTTTGACTTTCATAAGCGACCCCTGGATGACTTAACTTACATGTACCATATGTATGTGATGTTGAATCACTTGTTTATCCACTTAAGTCATAAGCGCTTTGAGAGTGGAGGCAGCATTTGATTATGTGTAAAAATGTGCTGCGCTGTCACAGTGCTTATCTCAAACATCCATAAAAGGAGTCAATTTCATCAATTCTAGGCATGAACTTTACTAAAGGCTTACCATTTTGTCAAGTCAATTATTTACCTTCTCAGACAGTTATGTGACTCGCAAGTGAAAAGTCCCCCTGCAGTCGCCCTACCTTCCTCCTGCCTTGAAGAGCTCATCGCTCATTTCCAGAGCAGAACGGTCTTCGACATGCCTGAGTAAATGTTTGTTGTGTCCCCACATCTTACTGGGGAGGCTCCACCGCAGACCTACTGTACAGCTCAAGCATCCCGTGTTTGGGCTGTGTGTAGATGCTTTGCTTTGATCCAGATCAATTTGCATCGCTCAAGGTCTATACAACAGAGCAACACTTGTGAAAATAAAAAACTATATGAAGGTGCCAGGATTTTGGCCAGAAAGGGAATTTCAGGACAAGCAAAGGTTTCGTGAAAAGCATAGGGGATAATTTTAATCTCAGCGTTTTGGTAGAGAAATGATGAAAGAATTTCTTTATCCCCTCCCTTTGCCTGCCTCCCCCATGTAATGACGCAACCACTTTGATGAACTGGCGCCAAAAGATGCAGCTCTGCTTCCTTGCCCTTTGGAGAGTTTGCTGGGTTTGGACGACGTAAGACGCATCCTTGGCTGGAAGACAAGAAAATGTGTTTGAATGGTGCTGAGAAATATTATTCATGTTTATATCTGTTTTGTTCCAGAACTTATTAGAGATGAGATGAGAGAGGTCAGTGATACAAATGCTCTGGGAATCTGTATACCAGTTAAATCTACTTTTCTTTCAGTTGAAAATGTACAGCCCACAATTCAGTCCAAACAGCATTTGAAGTAGTTGTTAGCAGTGCATTCAGGAAGTAGGATTTTGGCAACTTATTTGTTGAATTCATTTTGTGAGTATTCAAAAAATAAAAATCCCAGTATGAAAACAAGGAAGTCATACATCCACAAGGACAGATACCATAACTTGTGCCAGGGTTGATGTATGGGTCAGCTAACAGAAAGCCAAATTTCATTCATAGAAATGCAACAGGTGAGTGTTATTATTAATGGAGTACCACATGGTTCAGTTTTGAGGCCAACTCTCTGTATAAACAACACAGGATCCTTTATGTATTTATTAATCTGGTTAATGATGCTTATGATAAGACACTGGATTGTTTTCCATGCACTGGACATGTATAAAAAGACTCAAATTCAATAAGAATCTCTCAGGAAGCAGGAATTCACCATATGGGCCTTATAAAGGTCTCCATTGTGGCTCCTGGCCATGTAACAAGGCAGCAGAGAAGTTTAGATAAATCCAAAAGCGTGTAAAATTTCCAGTCCAACGATGTTGTGCTGAACCTGAAGATTGCAGTAGCAGGACCTGACCTGCAGAGCTGTAAGCAGCTCAGGGTGCCTTTGGAAAAAGGATTTTTGCCATATTAGTTTGAGTTCAGTGAAGAGTGACAATAAGAATCTGTTTTGAAGGTCTGATGTACAAGGACAGGTATGAAGCACCAAACCACTTCAGTGCCAAGCGACAAAATTGAGGACAGCTAAGATCTGGGTGTATGAATCCATATGTTCACAAGCAGGGTTTGCCAAGAGGGCTAGTTTAATGTTGGTGCTGATTTAAGAACATAAAAGGAAACCATGGACGCTTGGGTAATGAGATTTTCTTATATTTGAGGGAGTGAAATTGGGAGTTTTAGGTGTCAGTTTAGTTAGATGACATCAACTTGATGCACAATAATGATAATAATAATAATTGGGTGTAATTAAAATTTAAAAATAATCATTTGGAATTGCTGTAACTCCCTTGCTAAGCAATGCAGGTTTTAGGACTCCTGTTTGTTGCATCGCATTTCCATGTTGCCACTTGAGCCCATTCATCGCATTGATATTCTGCATTATCATCATGGCAATGCGCTGGCTGCCTTATCTGAATTCCCGTGGCTTTCTTGACTGATTTATGGCACAGTGGCCATCTCAAAGTTGTCGTTTGGGTGAGCGATGTCCTCGTTCCACTCTCACCAGCACCGCATCTCATGAGAGCCATGGGTTCGGGTCACGCTCAGGGCCGCTGATGCTTCCATGCGATCTGGACCTGCCGAGCTCTGTGAATAATTGGCACCGATGCCTATCGGACAAGAGTGCCAATTGTACACAGAGTGTCACAAGAACCATAATCTATCTATCAGGCGAAAGAGCTTAGGCTGTTCGGTATTCAGGGTGGCACTCTCCAGACATGACCGCGCTTGATAGTTTGCTATCTGGAAAAGGGCTTTATAAATGTGCCATTCCGCATTTGGTTGGGGAAGTGGAGCAGTCGTGGCTGGTCACATGATACGGACTGCAGGCAGGGAAGGTACCTCAGCTTGTGAAGGGAGGAGATTGTGTAAACAGCCCAAATGATTGCCCCACCCATTGGATCAGATTGCCACGCTCATAATTTCAGTCTGCAGAGCTCATGAGGTATGGAATGACAGGTCATCACAAGGCCCGAAACAGAAATTTTCCCAGAGAGGGACAGGTCTCCAGGATGCCCACCACATGTGACAGTCAGTCAGTCGCAGGGTAACTAATCAAAGCATGTCAGTCAGTCCGGGGTAACCAATCAAACCATGTCAGTCAGTCCGGAGGGTGAGTTCCGTGGCTCCTGCCCTGTACATCCTGGAATAAACTCCAGGGCACTGCAACCTTGTACTGGATCAGTAGCTAGAAGAATCAATCAATGGATGGATGGTACAGTGTAAATTAATTTGCCAGTTTACTATGTGTGCCAAGTTCACATGTGCTGTGTAAAAAATATCACCACACTAAAATTAACAGGGTAATTTAGCTGCCAATTTAGAGGTCATTGGAGCCCCAGAACATTAACCATGGTATTCTTGGTTTCCAAGGTAGTGATAAAAAATGAGTGAAATACAGCTATATTCTGCAGGAAATTACATGGAATTTGATTGTTACTGTTATTGTACTTCTTTCTCCATGTTCCCTGAACAAAACACAAAAACTGTTTTCCTATTTCCCTCTTTCCAAAGCAAAAAATGAATGATTACTCTGATTTTGCTGTGTGGTTTCAGACCATTGTGCTACTGGTTAAACGCTCCATGTCTGACCGACCCGGCCGACGAATAATGAGTTGGGTCCACAGACCAGACCTGATTTGGTGTATAATGTTCACATGCTTGTTAAAAATGTATATCTGGTTAGAAGACTATCATGTTAAAGTCTATAGTTATCTAGACTGATTAAAAAGGTACAACTACAGTCTTGGATGGTGGGATCTTTTTTTATAATCTTAGATTATATTTTTTGCAAAAAGGAGATTTTAACAGGCTTTTGGAGGCTGACTTCGTTTATATTTAAAACGCTAAAGCCTACTTACGTGATTGTTTATCATTTTAATTTGACTGCAAGTGATATACATTCACAAGACCAATGTTTTAATAAAATCAGATTTTAATAAACGTGCGGTTTCAATAAAAGTAATTGAACAAAGTATAGCAGCGCGTCGTGCCCCCCTCCCCAACCAATTCTTTGAATAGAACATTCGATTCATTTAAACGCACAGTTTGGTAGAATCGGTGCTGTAAGTTGAAATGAACTTCCTATCATTAATGTTAACTCATAGAGTGGCTTACACAGACATATTTCCCCAGCCAGGCGTTTTACTCTTTCTGTGTTGAAAAAATGAAGACCGTTTAACTAATGTAATATCTGTTATAGTTATTTAGAAACAGAATTATCCCATACATCTCTCCATTTGGGGGAGCGTGTGGCTCAGCTGGCTAAGCCTCTGTGCCTATGATCAGAAGGTTGTCCAATCAAGTCTGCCTTCCATACAATAGTCACATGTCATGGGTCCTTGAGCAATTCCCTTTCAACCCTCAGCCCCTTGGGTGCTGCTCTAGGTGGCTGTCCTTCACTGCCAAGCCTGCGCTCACCTACATATGTGTGTGTCATGGAGAGCAAGATAAGGTAAGTGAAAAGAGAATTTCCCTGTGGAGATCAATAAAGAGTCACTTTCTTTATATTATTGTCTCTATCCGCCTAATATCTAATATCATCCTATTTAGGGTTGTGGGGGTCTGCAGCCTATCCCCGCAACTATGGGCACTATACTATATTATCTAACATATCATCCAGGTAAATATTTTAATGACTCAAGTATATGATGAGTACAGTCTTTGAATTATCCATTGTTACACACTGAAAGTGTCCATTATGATTCTCCGGGAAAATGTACATTGTGACGGTGGCCTTGTTTACTCACTCAGTGTGGGAGTGCGAGTGACCAGCTGCTAGTCCAGACTCTCTTGTCACTGGAGACAGCTGAAGGGGGACTGATTAAAAGAGAGAGACAGGTTTCACGGGTCCATACTGGATGGGGTGAACAGCGGCTTGGGGAGGAGGAGGGTTGGGGGGTATGCATGTTTGATTGTCTCTGCAAGACGTGGACATTTTTTCTTCCCAGAATCAGAATCATCCAGTTCTGGATCTGCTCCGTTTTTATTGACCAAGTGTCGACCCTGAGATAGAAGGCTCAGGAATATCCAAGCCTGTTTATTTTTCACTGTAGCCACAATATTTACATTACAGTCATGCATAACATTTCAGTTATGGACCACATATGTGATGGTGGTCTTTAAATAATGTAATGGAGCTGACATTGCCTATTGATGTTATAGCACAACGCATTACTCACGTGTTTGTGGTGATGCTGGTGTAAACAACTCAATTTCAGTTCAATTCAGTTTATTTGTATAGCGTATTTTCACAACATTATATTGTCTCAAGGCGCTTCACATTATCCCAGCCCAAAATCCCCCAGTGAGCAAGCCAGAGGCAACACTGGCAAGGAAAATCTCCCAAGAAGAAAGAAACCTTGGGAGGAACCAAACTCAAAGGGGGAGCCCATCCTCCAGGGGCCGGCAGGGGAAATCAAAAACAAACCTAATGTACTGGCAGCTGTGTAAATGTATAGCATGTACAATTATATACATTACATAATAGTTAATGATAATAAACAACTGTTACTGGTTTATATATTTATTAATCTGTACTTTTTATTGTTATTTAGGCTATACCATAAGAATGGTGGCGTAGTAGGCTATACCGTATGAATGGTGGCGTAGTAGGCTATACCGTATGAATGGTGGCGTAGTCGGCTATACCGTATGAATGGTGGCGTAGTAGGCTATACCGTATGAATGGTGGCGTAGTAGGCTATACCCTTTAGGTTTGTGTAAGTACATTCTATGATGTTCGCACAACAACAAAATCATCTAACGACATTTCTCAGAATGTATCCTTGTTGTTAAATGATGCATGACTGTATTATCACTTCATTTCTCAGAGGTCAAGTGGTGGCCATTTCCTGTTTGTGAGTATTTCACATTTGTTTCTTTAAGAATGACACATTGATTGAAATGGTAAAATGATGTCTGTATTTAATACCATGTTTTTCCGCATGGAGGTTTGTTCATCTTAAACTAGCATGGTTTTGCTGTTCGTCATTGGTTCCTGGTTACCAGTGGTGGTTTGATTACGTGTGTCAAGCATCTCCAGTACAGTGTATAATGAAAAGAATATAATGGAAGCCAAAAAAAAAAATGACCATTTGTGTAGCTGGGGGCCTCTTTTGCTACCTTTTATCTAGTGCTTTATCCCTGAACACAGACCGACACATTTCACATTCAACTGAAGGATCTTAGTAATTGGTGATGGACGGCAGAGTTTTGGCTGGGGAGTGCATATTGAAGCTTTCAAGCAGAGCTCCACTTTGCTTTGGTGGACTTGGTTAGTTCTTAGCATTCAAATATGTTGCAAGGAGATATCAGATGTTTTTCATATTTAACCCCAGCTGGTAAGTCATATGGCAGCGGTCATAGATTTAAGCCTCAGGTATGATAAGGTGCTGTTCTCGCATTTCCCAGATGTGGTCTGCAGCCACTTACAGTCGCAGCTCCTGTCTAGCTAGTGCCAGAAACTCCCAGCCTGGGGTCTGGGTTACTTTGGCCTGGGGGGGGGGGCAGCTTGAATAAAACTGTGTAATCCAGGGGGATTGGAGGGCGAAACGTTGATATCAGCAATTAAATTAATGCGAGGGGAGACCGAAACAGTATCTAATTAAAATTGTTTGGGGGGGAAAATAACCTGAAAATAGGTTGTGACTGCTCTGCTTACACAGGCTGTCAGAAATATTACTGCGTGTCGGAATTCCCAGAAAGGGGGACAAATAAGGGAAAAATGAATGATACTCCCATCAAAAATACCACCCCCTTGATAATTTCAGTGTTGTCAACGGCATTGTGTTGTTGGAATTTATAGTGGAAACGCTGCTCTGCGCACGGTTAAATTTGGTGTATTGTCATATTGTTTCATTTTCATGGGAAAGGGTGATATTAAGACACGGTGATCTGATTATGTCAGCATATTGTGTCATTAGAAACCTGTGCACGTTTCCAGCTCTGCGTCTTGATGCATTTCGTTTTTGGTCTAGTGTTTCTCCGTCACCACTACACGGCCTGTATGGGTGAGGTCCGTAACACAGAAGCCCTTACCTGCCTCCTCATCAGCCCGGAGCAAGACCAGCCACTGCTTACAGAGCAGACGAACAGGGTCTTTTTCGAGATGCGGCAAGCTGGTCCACCCTCAGGGTCTCCGTGACAACGCAGTTAAAATACAAATGCAGGCAAGAGGGCAGATGGAATCCCGTGTTCTTTGAGACTATGCTTTGTGGCCTGGAGGTCGTCTATGAGAAATGTCACCCCCCCCACCCCCCCTCGCTGTGAGCAACCAGGCAAGAGAAAATGAACCCAGAAACCCTATACAGTCATTTTTTAATGTTTGTTTTTCACCACTCATTGAATTGTGGTAGAGCTTGAGAAATCACACTTTCACTTTGAACCCAGGAGTGGTTGATGAAAGTGAGAGCCCTGGTCGGGCCTGCTCTGTGTGGGCATGATGAATCGCATGAGGCCCAGGCTCAGCTGAGGCCTTCAGGGCTGATCCAGTGCCAGCATTGTTGACAGAAGCTAAATTACATTTTGAGTTTGCAGCTTCTGCAATCAAATAATGAAAAACATTTAAAGCTCAGGCATTGTAAAGGTTGTAAGTTCAATATTCTAATTATGTTTTGTAATCAATAATAATGAGGTAATAGTACTTACTGCTGTCTGCCATTTATTTATGTGTATACAAAGTTTGGTTCTCGTAATATCTATTTTTAGTAGGGCTGGGGAAAAAAATAAATATACTGAATTAATTGCACAGTCTTCTGTGTTCAATTGCGATTAATTGTACCTAACATTCAAACTTAACCATAAACATTTATTCATTGGATCCCCAAATTAATGTATAGTTAACAAGAAGGGTACTTCATGGGTCATTGTCACAAACTCATTACTATAGCAAATTCTCATTACTAGAACAAATTCTCATTTTTAAAAATGATTTGAAGACTCAAATCATACAACTTCATTGTCTGAAGTGTTAGTTTTGCCTTGTTGGTAATCAATTTTGTTATGTTATTACACTGTCAGAAAA
>JAODJW010000081.1:17017463-17029130 GCA_026777045.1 Hyperopisus bebe | reverse complement strand
AGCTTAATATTTCAGTTTTAATTACCCACCATGTTAGCATAAACTGAATCCCGCCCATACCCTCCACCACGCGATCACGAATATTTACGGCAGCAAAAAGTATCTGTCGGCCATGCCCCTCTGTTCGAGCACCTGCCTGAAAAGTCTGTGCATGTCACAAATATATGCACCTGGAAAAGGACTTAGAGGGCTGACATAAACAAAATGCATATTGTTAGAACAGGCTAAAACAATTACACAATTATTATCTTACAATCATACAAATATGAAGTCCACTCACTAGTACATATCTAAGGTCAATATATATTATACATCTACCATGTTGGAAGTCCAATCAAACTTGCTATTATATATCTTTTGAATTGGGAAGGAGAATCACCCTTCACAACCAGCAACGTCAGAAAACTGTGCAAGTCAACAGAAGACAGTGTTTGAGACAGCGCCACCCAGAAAACCAAGCTGATTTTGGGTTGATCATGAACCCCTTGGACCATCTCAGTAATGAATAATTCATAGAGAAATATGGGATGGCCTGGGATGAAATAACAAGCCCCTTTGGTCTGGTGTAGGATAAATTGAAAAGAGGAAAACCCCAGAATTTTGCCCTCAGTGCACCATATAGCTTCTGACAGCTCTGTTTCTATGCCACAGGTGGATTCTTGCACACCATAGGTGATGCACATGGCCTCAGCAAGACTACTGTGTCCTGCCATTTCTGTTGTACCGTGTGCACAACTACATACAATGTCCAGCAGGAGGGGATGCCTTGCATGAGACTAAAATTGGTTTTCATGCCTTTGCAGGCATACCTTCAGCTGTATTATACCACCAGTTTTATACCACCGGAGCTTCAAGTCATTGTCCGCCCCGGCAGCCACAGCCACCGCCACTTGAAGAACTGCATTGTAGTATGACTCATTTCCTGGCGCGTACAATTTATATTAGGTCAGCGTTCACGGTTCGACTTCTGATATTCAGATCGAGTTCTAGGTCAAACTAGTTGGTTCGACTTTCAAGAAATTTGAGTTCTAGTGAGTTCGAGAACCGAGGTACCATTATATATTGTACCTCAGCATATTGTGTGGACAGCAAAGAAAGAATTTCATTGCACAGAGTAATACACTTTTCTACTGTACATATGACAATAAACGCTTTGAATTGAATTAGACCTGGCATTGTAGGTGCAGATGAATGTACCCTAACCCTGTTCATATTTGCAACCCCTTGTATCTCACTTGGACCTCTTGAAAAGTGTTGTCACTAAGCCTAAATGTCCATCAGTGACATTTTACAGACACGTGATGCTTCTATTTGGTCCAGCTTTTAAGTGTGTCAGTTGGCAAAGGATGGTGTGTTTGCTGGTGGCTGGTTATTGGGAGCCAGCTGGTATCCTCTTAGCAGATACCTGCTGACTCTAATGTTGGATCCCCTAACCATAGCTGTTGGTAATTGTACCTTTTAAGGTACAGAAATGTAGTAATTATTTTATTAAAATATTTGATTTTTATATCCACCCATCCATCCATTTTCTGAAACTGCTTATAATTTTCAGGGTTGTGGGGGGTCCAGAGCCTAGAAGCTACGGGCGCAAGGGGGGGGGAACAACCCAGGATGGGGATGATTTTTAAATGATACATGGTTTTGACCACCTACTCGATAAGCTGTTTTAAGGCTTCTTTTGAGAAGTATTACTTCTCCTTTTCTTATTGCTTTCCACCATCTCGGTCCTTTTCTTATTGCTGTCCACCATCTCGGTCCTTTTCTTATTGCTGTCCACCATCTCGGTCCTTTTCTTATTGCTGTCCACCATCTCGGTCCTTTTCTTACTGCTGTCCACCATCTCGGTCCTTTTCTTATTGCTGTCCACCATCTCGGTCCTTTTCTTATTGCTGTCCACCATTGCGGTTTGTGTACAAGGAAGCAACATCACGTTTTTAGCCTATTTTTATATTTTCCATAAATCGATTGTTTTATTGCGGTCTTAATTATGGTTGCTTTGGTATGTTTTTATTGATTTTCTAATTAGTTTATGCTTTTGCAGTATTTTGCAACATAGTACTTTCATATGCCTAGTGTGACAATATGGCATGACGTATTTGAAATATGTGGAATCAATGTTCCTGTTATTGACAGTCTGTGGTTTTCTCAGGCTGGGGAGGAGCCAACAAAATACTACTTAAAGTCAGTTTGTTAATTCTCAAATAACAAAAGGTTTTGGGAAACGCACGTAGACCTCACTTGTTCTTTACCGACGTCGTTCTTCATCTTGTCCGTTATTTGCTAAGATCGATCGCTTTCGGGAAAGCTACCCCAGATAAATAGCTTGAAACATTTTCTTTGACTCCCTTAGATTTCACAGAGTGCTATACGTCGATACACACTCCATACCCGCCATTTTTGAATTGGTCTGAATCCACTGTCCGGACGTCATCGATTCACCAGGATGGGGAGGGAGATTTCCTGATTTGCCTCCTTTCCCATTTGAGGCCTAAACCTTTTTATACCCCCTTTTAAAAATCGTTATAACGGTCAGCGTCATCGGCTTTTCATTTGCTACCCAAAAAGATAAATCTTACAAAAGGGTGTGGCGGATTACCGTGGGGTGGAGGGGGGTGACAGGCATGCTTTAAACCTCTGTCAGGAGCACACTCCAAAGAGGTTTCTATAGAAACAGCAGTGCGGGGGGGCTTTTATTTAAAAAATAAAGCATTAGTATTACTACAGTGAGCACATCCCCAGTAAACGATCAGACCCGTTTGGCAGGATCCCTCAGAGCAGGACACCCACACCCCCCCATCCTGCTTCTCCCTCGTCTCTGGAATTCACCGGATGCATATTCTTCTCTAGACGGTTATGTAAATCAGCTGGCTTGTGGGGTCACTGACCTCCCTCCCTAGCACTGCCCAGGGCCCTATTTCTGTAGGCTACGGATTCCCTCGGACCTTTTCTGAGACGATTACATCTCTCGTGCCCAGCCCAGGTCCCCCCGTGGGCATTGAACCCACGACCTTCCAGTGACATCAGCAGACCTCCACAGAAGTGGCACAGTATTATACGGCATCTCATCACTTTTTGGGAATTCCGGACACATCGAGGGCACGCATCATTCCGATGTCCTTCACATGGATGTTTTACCTTTTTGTGGCCATTTCTGTAGCAGGTATGTGTGCTTCCAGTTTGCGTACAGGTCACCGTCCTAAGCGCTGCATCTTACCCAGTATTTGTTTCCTCCACCAGTCGGTAGCATTGCAGTATCTCCGCCTGGCAGCCCCAGGCCTCCCGTGGTATGGGGTTATGAGCGAGGCTATCGCAGGAGCTCGTCGGCCCTAGTTCAACACAGCTGACCACTGGTTCATTATTCTGCCTTGCAGCTTTAGTTGATCGTTTAGTTTTTTTCTTTCAAATTAAAAGTCACCCCATATAATATGCTGAGTGAATATTCTTCCTGCTACCCCCAAAACCGAACAGTTCTGGTGAATGAGATCTGAGCGATGCTAGCTGTATTTATATTTTATTCAGTTTCTTTTACGTTCTGTTTTATTCATTCCCTGTATGAGGCAAACACGTGACCTTGTCTGCTGTCTATGGCCTCTACCGTGTCACTGTTCTGCTTTAGGCACTTTCAGCCTTTCCTCTCTAACTGCTGTGATCCACAGGATGCAGAACCATAGCAACACTTATAGTGCCTGCATATGCATTTATATAGGTTGATTACAGTGTCCAAAAAATATGCCTTCTGGGATTTAGTCCTGCAACCTGTACGTTTGAAGTTTATCTTCTTACTCAGTGGGACTGTGCACTTAATCCTGATACGCACACAGCATTTACCTTCATATTTACATTAATATTTACACTTTTCCTCATCCGAAGCAACTTGGCAAGTTATATTCTCCGGTGTGTTGAGATGTATTACTTGCCAGTATGAATATATACCATGTTTAGGCTTTAAATATATGAAAACATGACTGAATAAACCACACAGGTAGGAAACGGGTGTTTTGCTGTTCTGGGGGGGTGGGGGCGTTATGGGCTTGTGTCCTATCTCCATCCCCGCAATGGTGATCTGTGGCCCGCCTGTAACGTCATCACTCTTCCGTTTCTCATTATTTACCCATGATTCATCTGTGGGTACCACCCAGCCAGTTGGACATGTGTCTCTGGGAGCACCTGATCACTCCTGCTGTCCAGCATTGATTTTAGAAGCTCATTGTCTTCATTTGGAACACGTTGGCAGTGCTGATGCATTCCTGCGGTTCTATGGCTCAAACGTCGTGGATGCAGCCCCCAGTCTGCCAACTCACACAGGCCAGTACGGCGAGCCAACCCATCGATGGACTTCGGCTTTGACCCTGACCAAAGTTTACACCTTGCTTTTAGCAAACATTCCTTCTTTTTCTATAATGGTAGCGTGCCCAGGGGGGTTGGGCAGCCAGTTGACCTTAAACCCCCCAGAGGTTTTCTTTTTTTCTCCCTTTTTGGGAGCTTTTGGTTCCTCTCCTTCATTGACTTCTGGCTTTCTTTCTGTCATTCTTTCTTTCTGTGTTCCCTATTTTGTGTATTCTGTATAAATGATGTAATGATGTATTACAGCACACCCATGTGAAGGCCTTGGGGTGACTGTTGTGAAAGGCACTATATAAAAATTAATTCCGTTCAATTCAATTCTGCTGCTTATAATCTTGTATAGAAAGTCAAGAGTGTTCCACAAAATCCAAACCTGGCCTTTGTGCGCATTACCGCTTGTTGTGTATGAATTCGTTCACATGGGTCCTGACGTCACACAGAGACACGCAGCTCCATAACTTATACCTAGCGCTGTAGGTCACCTCCAGCTTGGCATCTGGACCCAGGGTTCTGCTATGTGGGTTTCCGGAACAAGCCAAGCATTGACTCAGCAAAGGTAAACCTCTAGCAGTATTTAGCGGTACTCATCCTGGATTTAAGAGTATTCAGGTTTTTCCAGGTTCAGACATACAAAATGTACTGTTTACTAACAGCTACAGCTTGAGTGATACTCCAGCAAGTGAGGCTCCGTTCAAAACATGGTAGAGCTTAGAATAAATCCTGCCTTCCTTCACTCCTGTTGTGAGGACTAGTCTGGTTTCCTGGAACAGTTGTTCCTCAGCAAACAGCTCGTGTAAGACAGTATGAGTGCCGTGTGATCTTCATGCCCACCAGGTCACGCTTCTGGTCGGGTTCCTGACAAGGCTGCTCTCTGTCAGCTGGAGCTGACTGCAGCTTGTCTGCATCTAATCCAGGTGATGGCTGAGAGAAAGATCCGGAAAAGCAGTCCGATCCTTATTGGAAATCGAGCCCTGGTGGAGACCAGGTGCAGCATGTGTTAGAGTGATGGATGAACGGGGAAAGACTGGATTATCACCTTAATAAAAGGGTGGATAGCCTCGATTCACGCCTTTACTGAAGTCATAAGGCTTTCTCCATAAGGCCTTTGAGGTGGTTCTTGTGGTTGGTGTCTGGGTTCTCCAAGGTGAATCTAATACTTAGTCCTGTTTTGGACCACAGAAGTGCCAGGTTGTATAATAAGTACCACAGAAAATGATTTCATTAGACTCCTTGCTTCTTTCTTGAAGTGTTTGCTTGTTATAGACCAGCACTGGGAACGATGGCCTAGGCAAGGTCAGAATCCTGTTTCCTTCACATGAATTCCTTTACAAATCTTACATTTGCGTTGGAAGGGATGGTACAGAGCGCCGAGCATGAATCTTAATTTCCTTAGCATTTGGAAGATCCTTTTGGCAAGAAGAATGTGTCATCCGCGCCTTTTATAGCTCGCGTTTTCAGCGCCTTTAAAAAGGAGATGGCTCTCACACGCTCAGAGATTTGACTTCTCTTCTCAATTGTGGCTGCCTTTCGTGTCGGTCTGAGGACCCGAAGTGTGCTATTTTTAAATGATTCAGTGTTTTTTTATTACTATTATTTTATGAGGCTGACTTGCGTGCTCGTTTACAATGTTTGCATGGTGCGGAATTAAAAATCAGTGTATTAATATTCCTGTTTGTTTCATAGTTTCCCCTTGCGTGAAATGCTCTGACAGAGGATTTTGCTGTGACGGACCATCAGTAATCAGCCATCTTGTATTTGGGAAAGTGTCTTAAAGTACTTTTGCAAATATATATCTATAAATGCATGATGTTCTTGAGGCTCACATTTGGTTCCCGGACCCTCCTGTCTGCCAAATGCAGTACATTTAAATAGACTCTCTGGGGCTGTGTTTCTTTGCTGATAATGACAAAATAATGACGAAAAACAACTAATGGTGAACTATTTCGCTTGATAGATTAATTGTATGCGTACATTCATACACACTGGGATATGTCTCGCCTCCATTCCCTAAGGAAGATCGGCACCTTTGCAGTACTCTAAAGAAGTTCCCCAGTCTTTATGAGGAGGTGCAGATTACTGTGCTTTTACTCTTTTAAAAAATCTCTGGAGTCCATTGACACCTTGGGCACCTCTTAGCGCCATTGTGAAGGTTGCAGCAACCAATGGAAGTCACATAATTGAAAGGTGACATTGCTTAGCCCTTGTTAGCCGCAGGTATGTCTGGCAGCATAGGAAGCACGTGGATGTGATGTGATCAAGTCAATAAATATTGGATCCTTTATTGGTAGCCATGTATAGATACTAAATATTACGTATGTTACTGAGTGTGTGCCCAATATCCTGGTTAAGTGGTCGTTAACGAAATCTGCTGCTTGAATTTTTTTTGGAGACAAAATTGTACAGCATCGATTGATGAATCAAATCCTATTAGTGGTGATCAGTGATAAAGGCACAGGATTTTCAAAAGATTAGGCACGTGTGACTTGCACACTGAATGGTGAGTCACGTGTGATGTTAAGGAGACCCATTTGGATCCAAATGAAGAACATTATTATGGTCATCAAACCGGAACTGGGCCAAATGCATATCGTTTTAAAGGACATGAATGTACCTCTATTTCCTGAACGTGCGCATAAATATTTACGTTAAACAATCATTTAAAGTGATTCTCAGCTGAACACAAATGACCTCATTTATACGTATTTCCAGAAGTATAGACCTAGGTTTTTATTATCCATGAAACTTTAATACGACTAGCCTAATTACAACACAAAAGTAAATGTCCTTGTTTTCATGGTTTAATAACCCAATATAGGCCACAGTATATACATTGGTATAAAAACTGGACCGACAGGATATGCTTATCATTTACACTTATTTGTCTGTACATAATGCCATGCGCAAGGCGAACGCCGGTTGAAGGTTGCTGCACTTGCGCGCCGAAAAGGCCGCCCTGCCTCCGCCAGGCCCGTTGCTTTCCAGTCAAAGGGGCCCGGGATTTTTCTTTCTTTTTTTCCTCCGATCGGGCCCGCCAACTACAGCTGCCGTGCGAGGGAACAATCGCCGGGCTCCGAGAGGAGTGCTTTTCAATAGACAGATAAATTAAAGAGGCCTCCCGGGATTCGTCATCTGCATCTGACAGGGTCTCTTGATTACATCCCTCCGCCACCCCCCCCCCCCCCCCCCCCCAAAAAAAACTCTCTCTCTTTTCCCGTTTTTCTTTAATCCCAATCTCTGTCTGTTGCAGCTGTTACTCCCAGTGTTACGCAAACTGTTACCGTGAGTGGTAATGTTAATCGATTTGTTTCTGTCTTCACTCGAAAAAAATATTAATAACCAACTTCGACGTTGTTATTTTTATCGACGCGTGTTTTAAAAACGCGGTTCCTCTGGTTTGGAAAAAATAGAGCCGTGTAGGTTTCCTTTGCACAACAGTTTATAGCCGGTGCTGGCGGGTCGCGGGGAAGTGGTGGATGTTCAGATGAGGCTCTGCCGCCGCGGTTGGAGTGATGCGCGCATATGAAATCATGATAGGGTGCATTTGATGTAGTATTTTTATTCTATCCATATTTTTCATTCTTTTGCCAAAACTAAACGGTGTGAAACAGTATTTAAAAATAATAAATCCATCAAAAAGGGGGGATGGAGCCGCCTCACAAAAAAGTGATAGACCCAATGTACTCCCCCCACCCCTTAAAACCCACTAACTAAAACCTATTAGAGTCCAGGCCTCTTTAAGCGATCGATGTCGGCGGCATGTGGGGGCATTGCTATAGCAACCGGTGGATGTGACATGTGGATGCGACAGGGACTCCGGAGCTGGCCGAATATAAGGAGGAGCGCGAACCTCATCCCGGCCGCCGGCGGAGGTGCGGAAAGGAGATTCACTCCGCGCGATTTCTGTAAGACTTGTGTCACAAGGCGGGTTTCTTCTCCCCCCCCCTTACCCAAACCCAGCACCCCCCGCCCCATTCACACCACCGCCCCCGATTCTTCTCCCTTTACTTTCCCCCCGCTGAAATCATGGCAAAGTCGGCTTCTGCGTGCGGTGCAGCCGAGACGGATGCAACGCTGGTAACTTTCAGCCGGAGGATTGAAAGAAGGTTTTTGGGGGGCGACATGAGCAGGTGCACCGGCGCAGGCGTCTGGAATTGGTACCCCACTCCCCAGCACGGAAAGCAGGCGGAAAGCATGCTGCAGTATTCGTCTGGATGGATGGAGGTAAACAAATGACCGGGCATGTGTGCAGTGATTTTTTTCTTTTTATTTCTCCCTTATTCCAAGTGTGACTGCTGCCTTCAGCCATGGTGTGATGTGAAAATATGGGCACGGCACGTTCCAGGAGCTGTAAATTTTGTAATGGGAATGGGATCTATAGGGTCTGGGTATCGTTTCTAGTTTTATATAAATGTAACGACTTTTTCAATCGATAAAGGGCGATGCTGTTTGTTCACATGTGACAAACATTATGTGACATATTTGCGGTCATTAAATGCTGTTTGACGCTGTAAAATACGGCTTCGTGGAGCGATTACTGCTTTGTAAGATTTATGCTGGGTTTTTCTGACATTAGTGCAGCGTGGTCATGTCTAAGATCATCGCCCATGTCTAAGCAAAAGTGGTGTTTTCGGATTACTACGCCATTCATTAGGAGCAATTTGCACATGTGCTAAGTTTGTGTGCTGTGGCCGGTTAATATACACGAACTACAAAAGTTTAGTGGATTACCGGGCCGATGTAAAATATGTAGAAATTCATATTTGTGACGGGCATTATAATGTTGCTGTATTTTTTGAAGATTATTTTTAAAGCGGAAAATAGGCGTAGGTGCTCATTGTAATGACTATAAATCGATCATTTATAACAGAAGTGGCTTGGAGCGGCGCATGAGTTTCAGCGCAAATTAAGTTGCAAGATATTTTTATTTACAGCATTTATGCATGTGTATATATGAATGTCTGTGTATTGGAAAATAATTAGCCCTAAATGATGATTTACAATGTGAAATTAGTATGGAAAAATACATTTAAAAATTGTCTACTGGTGTCCGGAATGACACTATAGGCTAATGGAACTAGCGATAAATGTGAAGAGAGCAGTCAGATTTAAAATTGCTCTTAAAAGCATACAGTAGAATTTTAGTGATGTTGCTTGTAAAATAAAACTTTGTTATCCTAACAACGCACATCCTAGTTATCCTGAATATTTAACGTTTTATCCTTGCTGTCATGTTCAAATGCAGGTTCCTGTCACAAGGCGAAACTTGATGGAATTAAAACCACGCTTGTACGCGCTGTTGCAATTTCTGTTTTCACGCAGTATGCAACCTGTGCAAGCGCCAAGAACAGAATCATTTTATATTGGCACGATAAATCGTGTTTGGCATGCGTATCCCTGTCAATAGGAATCAGATGACAGGAGTAATATTTGTGGGAAAGGCAAAGTCCCGGGGTGTCAGCGTTCGCGATGATTGGTGAAATGGCAATAATAATAATAATAATAATAATAATAATAATAATAATAATAATAATAATAATAATAATTCTTTTCTGAGAACATTTGTAGGTCGTATAGTAACCGATTTGTCCTCCAAAATAGGCCTATGTTTTTTTTTTTTTGAACATTTAAAAATATATTTAATAAAGAAATGACACGACGTACAGCGTGTTCTTTAAAAGGGGTGTCGGACGGTACGTGGAGCGGTCAGTCGGCCGAACGGGCGCCTTGGTGCCGCGCCTTCGTGCCTGGAGTGAGCGCGAGCACCTCCCGCCCTTACTTGCTCCCGGCTCGCGCTTCATCCCTTGCATTACGTATATCCGACCATGCAGACGGCTATGTGTCAAACCTCTACAGATAAATATTTAAAGTAATAATAATAATAAAAATAATTACCTAGGGGAAAAAAAAAAAAATCCAAGCGGTAGGTCGCTGCCTTGTTTAAGAAGTTGTTGGAAGAAAGTAGTTATCATGCCTTAAATATAATTACATTTTTAAAAAGAATTGGCATTATGGAATTATTGTGGTTCATATATTTTTCCAGCTTCCTAATTATATGTACATTTTATGGTAATTCTGTACCTACCTTTTTTGCATTTCGGAATAAAGGAATTAAATTACAAGTGCTTGTAAAAAAAAGAGATAAATGTTTTGTTTGAGGTGTTTGGGCGTGTGTGATTACTTAATGTATTTATAGAATTTTTGCTTGCTGAAAGAGAAACAAATTGACACAAAGTAATGTTTTTGTTAACATTGTTATACCATGAGTTATTTTTTCTTGCAAAATGTAGCTACTGTAGTTAAAACAGCTACATGAAAAGCTGTGTGTGTGTGTGTCAGTGTACGTTTGACTGTGAATTGGAAAATCGCAAGTACAATTGTATCTGGACAGATGAACAAAAGTCTCACTTGGCATTAGAAAGGGGCTTTTTCACTCCCCCCACACTGAAGACAATGGGCAACTGCTTTTTCGGGCTTTTTCTTGAAGACATCTGAAAAGGACTCATTATGTGAGGAATCTATAAATGATTATATTTGTGATGAGCAGTTTCTTAGTATGCAGCAGCAAAAACCCTATCCGCCATTCTTTATCCCGTTCAATTCTCTGTTGTGTTTTAAATGTGCGTTTATAGCCGGGTAATAAAACGTGAAACATATGTTTGAGTAAAATTATTTGATGGTTTTATGGCATGTGAGGATTTTTAACAATTACCCAGTAGAGACTAAAAGGAATCATAAAGTCAGAGTTTCAGTTTTCAGTCTCACCTGCATTTGTGCTGAAATATCTAGCTTAAATAATACTGTTTCAGTTGTGCCTTAAGCACTGAATTTTTGGAATATAACTGTAGGCAATAATTTCCATTAATGCTCCGAAATGTCTGTAATCTGCCTTCTTCCTCTCCTCCCGGAGTGTGTCTTTGGTGACGCGGTCGATGCCTGTAAAATGTGCAGCACAGCGTATTTCATGCTGATAAATTTTATCGATACGCTAATATACAACGGCCTCTTAGGTCACAACAGGCCATCCCAGTCTCCCACCCAACCCCCACCCCCATTTTCATTATCCTTCTTCGCTCCTCAAGGATCCGATGGCAGAATTTCTGCATATATTTGGTGGCTTAGTTGTGGGGTTTTTTTTTTAGTTTTCTTGAAAACCCCTGTAAGGACCCTGAAAGCGCTCATTGTGCTTGGCCCGTAATTGATTGCGGACGTTATTTCGCACTAACCTCGATCTCCTATTCATCGAGATCTTTTCATGTAATTCGTTTGAAAATGCTAAGCCTCCTCAGCTGGATGGGGGGGGAGCATGGAGGGGGGGGGGGGCCG
>JAODJW010000081.1:16992845-17015974 GCA_026777045.1 Hyperopisus bebe | reverse complement strand
ATCTTTGGGGCGGGGGATCGTTTTATGGGCTTCGTGAAGTTGGATAAAGTAACCTTCCTACCTTAATGTGTTGACGTACGAGGAGTCTGATTGTTTATTTACTGGCTTATTTGAGGCAATGGATATCACCAGTACGGTAAATATGCCAATGTTCCTGGGTTCTTCTCTTAGAAGAGTCTATATGAGGATAAAACCATTCTCAGTACAATAAAATACTGCCCTGACATGGAAGTCATGGAACCTTGTAGTCCGGAGAAGAGGTGATATTATGGTCTGTCTTCTGGGAAGGGGGATATTTCAGTATTAATATAGACAAACTGTAGCATGTGCCAAACAAGCAACAATCCCATAATGCTTCTGGCAACTCCTAGACCATGCCTCTCTGGAGCACCTGTCAATCCCCTGTCAGCTTGACATCCCGTCCCCTGCCCCTCCCTTCCACAGACTCTTTGGCCGTCAGGATGGGGGCCGGATGGCTCTCGGATCTGACCGCGGCGGGAGGGGGCCCTCGCCGGATGCTGTGGCCGATTTCGACTCTGTGTATCAGGTGAGACGATGCCCTCGACATGCTTCTCTTCCCTACCTGAGTTTGTTTACTTATTGATTAGCTGGAGTCTTTCAGCGGCACAGGAGTATCACCAAAGAACGTGTTTTAGCTACTGTGGTGCAGATTTGAGAATAAATACTGGAGCTGAAGCGGTTTTGGACGCACTGACAACGATGAAATCTGCTACTAAATATGATATTTGCCTTGCAGGTTCAGTCCAGTCAATTCTGGGATTTTTAAAAAGTGTTTTATTGCAATGTTTTTGATTTTCAGTGGAAATAGGGATTGGCATTGGCAATTATTGCACTTTTTGGATTCAAAGTTGAAATCAGAAGCTTGTTATTACTCATAATTTTATATTATACATATTACATTATGCTTTGCTTATTGTATTTTTAGGAATGGTTAAATTGTTTAGTAATTGTTGCATAATTGCATAATTGTTGAAGTTTGTTGGGGGGGTTTGTTCAATTTTTAATGCAGTTTTAAATAACCTAGCTTTATGTTTTCTTGTTGTGAAATTCGCTGCATTACATTGCCAAAGCTGATTTGTCTTTCAGTGCTACATAACAATCCAATCTATAGTTGTCTTTATCATCGCTGTTATATTGATGTATTATTTTTGCATAAATCACCTTAATTGCTCTGTTTCTGTAATCTAATCATAACATAGAAGAGTTTATTCAATTTAAAAAGATCCATTTTAAATTTTAACATATTAAGAGAAGTTTTTTTACATTTTACCCACAGCCGTAATTCACATCTGCAGTACCTATGAAACTTGTAATACATTCTGCCCCCATGCAGAATAAGCCCCTGATTGTGCAGAATATGCCCCTCCTTGTGCACATCACGCCCCTCCTCGTGCAAAATACACCCCTCCTCATGCAGAATACACCCCTCCTCGTGCACATCACCCCCCTCCTCGTGCAGAATACGGCCCTCCTTGTGCACATCACGCCCCTCCTCGTGCAAAATACACCCCTCCTCGTGCAGAATACGGCCCTCCTTGTGCACATCACGCCCCTCCTCGTGCAAAATACACCCCTCCTCGTGCAGAATACGCCCCTCCTTGTGCACATCACGCCCCTCCTCATGACTGTGTGCGCCTGTATAACGATGACTCCCTGCATCCAGTGCCCATGCTTGTCTTCTTCCCGTTTCCGTTTTGTATTTGGTCTTCTCTGGGGGGGTAGGGGGCGCGTTCTTACTGATCTCCAGCTTGACCCTGAGCTGCCTCCATGCTGCATGCAACACCCCCCCTGCAAGTGTGACATTGCCATCCAAATCCCGGTGACTTAGCTGCGCAGTGAATTTGTTTATTGTGCAATAAAACACCAGCCAAAACATGGATATAATATCAGTATAATGTTTAGTTTCTTATTGCTATAGATTTATTAAGTGAAAGCCTGTGTAAGTGAAGGGCCCCGTTGCATTCTGGGAAGGAGGCTCTACGTTTATCTCTGACAACTGTTCAGTCAGCAGTGTCGCCTGGCTGTGAGTTGCTCTAAACGATGAGGTTCTGCTGCCCCCCCCCCGTGTGTATGGTCATGTGATCATGGGATGTTTATGTGTGTCATTCGGATCCTGAGTTTGTGTAAATCGCCCTGAGCCTAGTGCCACATGTAAATGCTCGTGTGCGTCCCGCGTTCTTACTCGGAGACCCCTGTCTGTCTTTGGCACATGGACAGTCCAGCCTTGGAGAACCCCCCCCCAATTCTTTTCATAAGCACGCAATTTGTCGATGTTTTGTGGGGGGTGGGGGGGTCTGTGTCACTGTCTCATTGGGTTCTAATTATTATTCCTCTGTTTTGTTCTGTGACTCCGTTTTATCCCCCCCCCTCGGTTATGGTGTGCTGTGTGCTCCGTCATCCTGGGATGTCCATGGGGGGGGTCTCGCCATTTCATTGGCCGCTTGTTTATTGCCGTTCCATTTTAATTCCATTACATCTCCGTCGCATGTGCTGAGATGGGGCCTCTACTCCTTGTCTGACAACTGCAAAGGGATCAGACGCAGCTCTCTGATGTTTTCGGGTTCTCCCCTGGCCCCCCCCGGTTCGCTTCAGTGAGGCGCGGGTTTCCTTGGTGACAGTTCCATTCCGAGGCTGGTGTTCTCCGAACCCGACGTCAGGGTCGACATGCAGCCCAGTCGCGGTGGCGACCGTCGCTCTCCTTTCATCCCTCGTCCCTTGGCCTTCCCACCCCCGACGGTCTTTTTTAGAGGGGCGCTGCAGTGATGGTAGAGATCTCTCACAGTGTAAAGGCACTGGGGTCACCCAGGGAATGCAGTGCCACTCGCTGCACGCAACATCAACAGCGGCTCATTTTTTTTGTTTTCAGTGTTTTTACTTAAGAGTAAAATAGCAGAAATATCACACTTGCTCCCCCCCCCCAGAGCATGACACTGGTGTGAGCAGGGGGGAGAAGATGAGTAGTCATGATACTGGCTGCTTTTGGGGGAGGGGGGGTCCCAAGCCTCAGGCTCCAGCTCCTAAACCCGAATGTCGCCCTGGTGGAGATGCAGCAACATCGTCGTTGTCTTATGGGGCTTCTAATGGGCTAAGTGTGTGCGTATGAAGTTCTGCGGAGGGGGAGATTGTAAATTTCCATGGCGTAACTTTGAGGGAGTGCAGCCGCACTCCTAAAAGCTTTAATTAAAGCGGGTGCTGGGTATTAACATCTCCATGGCGATAAATTGTTCTTCTGGGCCTAATGTGGAGTCTCTTTATTACAGGGGCTTGAGTAACTGCGACGGCAGCGTCCTCCGCTTTACAGAAACCTGGAGGTTTTAGCTTCGGGGAGCGGATTTAATTATCGACAGAGGAAACCGAGACAAGATTCTGTATTTTCTGTCGAACCTCCTCCCCTCCACCCTAAAAAAAAAAAAAAAAAACCCAGAGGAACAAAATTGATGTCCGGACAGAAGATCTCAGGATGGCTTTGGAGCTTGAAAGTCACCAGAAACTGGTGTTTTTTATTAAACTGGAGGGGGTGGGGGGGTAGTTTTCGATGGCAATTGAATTTCTGTGGGTCTTTACGGTTCCCAGGGTCTACAAAGTCCCCCCAAAGTGACAACACAATATTTATTACAGTTATAAACTCCCGAGTCTCCCTGTTGAGCTGGCTGGTTGCTTTACTCTGTGTCTCTGTATTCTTTAAATGTTTTATCATGTTTTTTTTTTTTATTCCAGGCTTGAAATCATCACCACAGTACTGTAGCCCAGTGCCAGCGTGAGTGTAATCGACTAATTAAAGCATGTGAATAAATCGATATTCCAGGAACGTGATTTAATACAGCGGCCGGCAAGTCGGCTGGGTGTATGCGGCGCGGGTGCGAGTGTGAGCGTGAGTGTGAGCGGGAGCGTGCAGCCGGCGCTCCTCAGCCGCGGCTGATGTAATGTTTGCGACGTCCGCTGCAATGTGGATGCGTTTATGCAGAGTGCAGGCTGCGAGGGCGCGCCTGTTCTTAAAGGGCGTCGTTTCATATCGCGGCACTGCGTTAGCCCTCCCCTCCCTCGCTTGTGCCCATCTCCTCCTGTTCAGGTATTACAGACCCTGCAAATGTACGCAAAAATAAACAATGGGGAGTTTTCTCAATGATCGCTCAGAGCAAAGGTCATCCCACTCTTTAGCATAACAAAGAGCCAACTGTCTCTTTCCAAGCTAATGTTTCAAGAGTGTTTCGAGCACCCTCGATCAATTTTGAAACAACGTTTTTTTTTTGTAATCCCCTTCCGTCCATTAAGTTCGCTAGGCCATGCGTGTTTCTGGTAAAATCCAGAATGCAAATGCAGAACGATTCTAGTTTCAGGATCAAACGCAAACAGCTATAACATGTGATGCCAGTTCCGAGCACCTTTCACCATCCCCGCATTTTACCAGAAAGGTGGAACAGAACTAAACGCCGCCGTAGCCTTGGCTGCCGCTTGTAGACCTTGCCGCTCTTAATGAAAATGCACATTTTCTATGCGGGCGCAGTGTGAAGGTTATGCGGCCCCATTTACCTATTTAAATGCGCCATGGGAGGATCTGCTGCTAAACAGCTTGTTTGTTCTCTACTTTTCTTTGTATTTTATCGCATTGTTTCCCTTTTTCCCCATGAAGAGCAGCATAATCTTGCTGAGCCCTTCATCTGCGTTAATATGTGAATGTTTGTGGCATGATGCAGACCCTGTACTGAAGTTTACAAGAGAAAGAACAGCAAGAGCACCCCAGATGTCTTACAGAAACCTTGTACTGATTTATCACATACGCCCGGAGATCAATAGACCACCACATGAAGATTAATCTTCTTGCTTCTCCCGTGTTTGGTAAACTGAAGTCCAAAAATATTCATGATGCGACTTTGACCCCTGATGAGGCAAGGGCTTCTCTGGATTCCCATTCCCCATCACCTCCCCAGGAATCCTGGCCTTGACAGAAGTGACGTTCACGTGTCTTCGCTTAAAGTTTCGTATTTTTGTTGTCACGTGTCCAGAGGATCACGGTGAGATCCTTATGGTATGGTTTGTAGGGCAGGGTACTGCTGAAGCCTGATCTCACATCTCCCATATGAGGGAAGCAATGGTGCTCTTCCCTCTGTGATTCTTTTTTTTTTTTTTTTCTTTTGGGGGGGGGGGTTAATTTAGTCAGGACCTTTGTGGTGCTTCTTGTCTCATGAATATGCATGAGCTGGCAGACGCGGAGCTTATCCTGGACTAGAATGGCTGACGGCTGCTTTGATCCTGAGCACTCTGCGGTTAGTTAGACCGGGAACCAAATAATTTGCGGCATTTGCAGCACAGGGAGGTAATTAGCGTTCCACGCAGACTTCGGAGCCGCCCGGCGCATTGTCGCAGCTGCCGAGGCATATTGGCCTCCACGCCCCTGTGGATTACGGCACGTGTTTGACATTAGCCCTAGATGGTGTGATCGTCACCCCCTGAAGGGGGCGCTGGCTTTCTCCCCCATGTTACCCTGGAACTGCCCCTTTTCACAGCTCATTACCCCTTAACTTACCCTACTGTGTGTCCCCTCTTAGACAAATGTTGCATTTGTCGTGTAACACACAGAATATGACAACGTGAGAAGTATTGAAGTCTGTACTATACCTAGAATTAAACCACAAAAATTCTTCCAAGACATATTTAAAATTTTTTGTCCGTGATATTTATCTTTTTGTAATTGAAGAACTTTCCTGGAGGTAATACACACACACGTATACAGAGTGTCAGCAATGAGATGTCACACACAAGAATCACTTGTGATGTGACGGTACTGGTTTTATGCGGATGCTGTTGATGCAATATGACAGGGAACAGGCTTCTTGAATTCGGTACTGAGGTGTTTGACTGCGTTCCTCTACAGCAGGCGGATTTCCGTCTGTTTGTGTGCTGTTATTTTTCCTCTGAGCCGTCTTAAACGATGGCACATTAATGTTAGCACATTCGCACAATAGCTGGGCACCCACATTGCCTTGAACCCCTGCAGGTTTCTCTGTGCCGGGATGCATGCACTGTGAAGGTACAGTGAATTTAACTGAAGTGTGGGTTTATTTTTTTGTGAATGAATTTGTTCGGAGACACTCACCGTCTGGGTACAACTTTCCAGGGAAAACACCTGTTATGGTTAATCTGTCGCTAATTCATCTTAGCGTGAATTTCACCGATGGTGTCAGCATTGGCTTTTGACCCATAGTTAGCTTTTCTCTGAGCCGGCAGAACACACAAGTTCCCAGACACCTGCGTTTGCAAACTACAGCCCTCAATATATTTCTGCTTTTGGCAGTTTTTAAGTAAATTAACACATTTTATTTTGATCTGTTGTAGTATTACGAAGTTGGCAGTAAATAGAGTAACAGAGTTGGTCTGTAAAGCACACTTAAACCTTCTGTAGATCCCGCTCTCCAGAACATTAAGCATTTTAATACTCGTGGAATCGTTCTTCCAAAGAAAATTAACGTAACATCAGATATCATCAGATGTTTTAAATCCTTGGATTCCACATTGGCTTTTAGTTATAAAAATAACATTTCTGCCCTGGCCAATAATTCAGCCACCTATCATATTTTCATTAAAGAAACTTATTTTATTTTTAAATAAACTTCTTTTTTTAACGATGGACCTTGATGTGTTCTTTTCATTGTATTTGAGACTTCGCAAAAAGCGAGGAACAGCAGAGGTTGACTTGTCCTAACCCCATAAAAGTAAATACTATAATAAAACATCCATTATCAGTTTAAATAAAGCTACCGCTGTCGTTGCTCACCCTTCTTCACGGAAAGCTCCTTTCTTGCTTCTAATCTCTCCTTTCTGGCCCAAATATTCCTTTATCTGTAGCCATTACCCACAATAACAGATGTTTGCGAACTGCCAGCGCCACCGTCCTCAATCGGCCACTATAAAAGTGCTTCAAAATGACTCAAAATGACATTATTTGCTAACGCTATAGTTTACGATCTGCTGCTTAACTATTAATAAGCTATTTCTAATCATTTGATAATACAGTATATTAATAAATAAAAAGATTCACTTAGTCACATTTAGAGATGTATTGCAATCATAATCATATCTTGCTCCTGAAACTTACAATACCGCCAGTAAATCGCTTGCAAATATGAAACAGAAATGGAAGAAATGAGTTATAATTGAACATTTACAAGCTCTTCAGTACATACTTTGTGAGACAGTAGTAAGATATCTTTGTACTACATTTATAAATTCGATTGCATGTGAGTCTTTTTATTTACTAATATATTATCAAATGATTAGTAAGTATAAGTAACTTTCTAATGCATTTTTGAGTTGGAAGGGATTTACAGGCTCTTCAGTAAAAGTGTTCTTTGTCTTTTTATGAAATCTCCGGTCCTCTGTCTCTCAAACAAGCCTCTGCTTTATACCCTTCATACACTTTAAGGAAACTGGCAAAGGTCTCTGGCATAATAATAAAACGTTAGAGTTTAATGGTTATGCTTTGCACAACCAGATTGCAGATTATAAATCATACTATGTTTCTGTTGTTGGAATCTGGCTTTATAGGTAATTTAATTGAAATAAACATGAAAAATAATTTTGATATGATGAGATGAGAGCCAAGTGAGGCATAAATAACCAGTCCAGTCCAGTACAGTTGTTACTGGTTTGTTTCTCCCATGAAACAGAGGCATGGTGCATTAACACAAATCCATTTCCAGCCTGTGATGATTATTAGGGTTCCCAGCACCAGCGACGGCGGATGCCTCATGTTTTTGTGTTTGTTTTTTTCTTTTTACCCTAGTAAAACACCTTGTTTGCCCAGCTGAAGCACTGCAGATCCCTCTTAAAAGCCAGGGCCCACAATGTTTAGATGAGTGGGCGGCCCGTAATTGCGACAGCAGTGTGTGCTCCTAATTTCCGAGAGGGAGGATTTGGACAGGCGCGCACAGTCGCACAATACGTCAGTGCTGGAGGAAAGTGCGTATTGAGCATGGAGGAGATAGGGATGGCATTAAAAAATAGCAATATTTCTGATGAAGCTCTCTACTGGTGATTGGAGCTGTAGTTTGGTGAGGTTTGAAACAATTTCAACACCTGGCAGGAACTGTCTGAAGATTTTCACCCAAACATCCTGTAACCTTTTTACAACATAAATAAAAGCAGGTGATAAATTGACATTAGATGGAACACAACTCAGCTGTTCTGTCTTTCTGTTTCAAATTAGCATATTTTTCTCTTTGCTCTGCAAAACGCCCAATGCGTGCTGATCACGATGTCCGCAGTCCTTCAGCTCCCATGCACAGATACTGTTTGGAAATCGGACTTACATTCATTCCATTCCGGCTGCTGCAATATATTTGCATTTTAAGCTATTTTTCCTCAGCTTTTAAAATATCTCTCCATATGTAAAACGCACGGTGACCCTTGTGGTTTCATTAGCTGTGTTTTATTTTAAGGTTGTTATTGTAAGTGCCTCAGCTTCAGTCAGCTTGCTTGTTGGGGTCTCAGAGTTCACTGTCATTTCCCCGGCTGACGGGACGAGGTTATGGGTTTGCAGACCTTGCCATATGGACTCCGGTTACAAACAGCAGTGTATGGTGATGCAGGACACGACTGGGAGCCCTGTACTGCTGGACAGAGGGCTGGACAGGTTCATTGTCATGGACGACAGTAATGTTTACCCCCCAGAATCATAGGGCTTTCCTCCACACTTTGTAGCTCAGATGAAAGATGTCAGCAGGTCCCATTAAGTTTGTGGTGTTGTTTTTTTTTGGTATAATATCATGTACCTGAAGCTGTCTGAGCCTGCACCTGATATTTGATTAGATGATGATGATGATGATGATGATGATGATGATGATGATGATGACGATGATGTGCTTCTCACACCCCCCAACCGGTAGCCTCCCCCTCCACTTAGAAACCTCCCCGGATCTCTGGCTTTCGTGGTGAAATGAAAAGACGACGGATGGGAACATACCCGCCGTCGCTGCCGCCGCTGTCCGGACCGGCGAGCAATTACGGATCTGCGGTAATAACCCAATTAGGGGAGGTGATCACTCTCTGCCAGTCCGTGGCGTGTCTGTCAGCCCGTGGCCAGTTTGTATAGTCTGTGTATCGATTGTTACACAAAATGAATCCAGACAAATATATTCATCTGGCTTGTTCTGATTGCTTTATGTCAGTTTATTTGCTTTGGTCTATAGTGGCATTTTCGCTCTAATGTAACAAATTATCATATAAATAACACAAGAAGTCTGTTGATTAATTATTGCTCAGTTAATGGACGTATCTGTCCTGACCTTTTTGCCTGAGGAACTTGTAAACAATCTACCTCCCACAGTCAGAAGTGTGAACAGTGAGTGTTGAGTGTTCGTGCATGTGCATGTGCGCGCACTGAGCACAGTACTGAGTTGGGTAAATAGAGAGGTTGATGGGATAGGTGTAATGTGGGTGGATGGTAAGAGTGTTCAGCATACATTTACCCTTTCTAAATGACTCCTCTCTGGTCTCTGCCAGTTGTTACGTGTCTCTCAGTACTGTCCAGGGTCACTTCCTACCTGCCTGTCTCTCTCTCTGTCTCTCTGTTTAAAGGTCCGACCCCCCGTGTCATGTCCTGTCTGCCTCTTTATGTCTGTCTCCATTTCAAGGGCAGAACCGCCCGCCCCATCACATCTTGTCTGCTTCTCTCTCTGTCTCTCCATTTAGGGGCAGAACCCCCGTGTCACATCCTGTCTGCCTCTCTGTCTTGGTCTCTCTAAAGGAAAGAACCCCCCCTGTGTTACCACTTGTCTCTCTGTCTCTCCATTTAAAGGGCAGATCTCCACATATCGCATCCTGTCTGTCTCTTTCTGTCTCCCTGTTTAAAGGGCAGAACCCCCCCTGTGTTGCCTTCTGTCTGCCTCTGTCTCTCCATTTAAAGGGCAGATCTCCACATATCGCATCCTGTCTGTCTCTTTCTGTCTCCCTGTTTAAAGGGCAGAACCCCCCCTGTGTTGCCTTCTGTCTGCCTCTGTTTCTCCATTTAAAGGGCAGAACTCGACATATCACATCCTGTCTGTCTCTCTCTGTCTCTCTATATAAAGGGCAGAACCCCCCATGTCACTTTCTCTCTGCCAGTCTGTATTTCCATTTCACGCAGATTTAAAGCGGGCACCGTTTGAAGGGCAAAAGGCAGCCGCAGTGTTTCCAAAGACCAGCACAAAAATTAATAAATAAATGAGGCCCTGACACAGGCTGAAATACAGTCTCTTTCCTTTATTTGGTCCTGCTTATCTGCTGATCTCTCTCACTGTTTGCCTGCGTCATGCCATTCTCTAGCATCTGTGCCTGAAATTTTGACAGCGTGTGACATCGCCTGCGTTGTTTTCGTCGCTCACTTTCGTTGAAATTCATATAAAAGAAAATAATCAAAGTTCCTTTGACCGAGTGCCTGGCACTGGCATGTGTGAGGCAATTAGCATATTAATCATAACCGGCAATTAGTAAACACGCAATTTAAGCAACAGAGAGGAGATTCTTTGAGGGTAAGACATGGCCCAGACAAAGCACTGTCAGAGGGATCCACCCCTTTTTTTCCGTCTTTCTGTCTGTCAGTCGATCTCTCTCTCATTTTGTTTATCTTTGTTTTTCATTTCCATTCCTCTCTGCCTCCCTCGCTCCCTCAATCCTTATCACCATCATTCTCTCCTCCCCCCTTATCTGTCTTTAACCCCCCCCGACACTAAATGAAGACTGATGCTGCTTTCCGTGATGAGATCCATCCAGAATGAAATATCAGTCCCTAGCCAACCAGTGTCATGCAGAGCTCCCACTGTTTCCTTTTCCTTTTTTGGGGGGAGTTTATTCTTTTTTATTAAGCCGGCAGCGTCAGATACAATGGACTGCTTTAATTTGGCAGTGCTCCGGCTTTATTCGTTAGAGACGAACTTAAGGACGAGGTTACCTCGTACCTTCCAGTGTGCGTTTTATTACAGCAGAGTAATTTATTTCACTCCCGACTGTGCAAACGGTGCAGTATGTCGTATTTGATTTCAATTTCATTCATTCCAGCGTTGGCGATCACTTTGCAGTTGCTGACTGTGACTGCATATCTCGCTCATCCTCAGAGCCCTGCTGCCCTCTTCCTGTCGCTCTCACTCCCATCCGTCTCCATTTCCTTCTGCGGCTAAACGCTCACACGGGTTTATTTATAATGGCGTGCCTGGATAGCGCTGTCCAGCAGGAGGCGGTGTGTCCTGACCGTAAGGAATCGGGGTCAGCCGTCGGGAGACCGCTTCGTCTGGTCAGCAGGGAGAACAGAACCTTTTGATCCGTCTGGGCTCTCTGTCCGGGCTTTGTCAGCGTCCGAGGAAGACAGCTGCTATTTGTTGTTCTATGCCAGCCAGAAAACCACAGACGCAGACTGGGAGCGTTACTGAGGCTCAGAACCGTCAGTCACACCCATGTGCTCACAGAGGCTGACGTTAAGCCAGTCTCAGGTGCTCACAGAGGCTGACGTTAAGGCAGTCTCAGGTGCTCACAGGCACATTCCGTATGTCTGAAAAAAGCCCTGCCTGAAACTCACTTTTACACTCAGAAATGATGCACTTTTGCATATTGGTACAATGCAATACAAGTGCATGTTTTTCTCAAGTCATTTACTTCTGGTGCCTTACTCAAGGGTACAAGATCAGGCCCCAGTCAGATCCTTGGCCCTCGGCCCGCCTCCTTGGCAGTTCTGCCGACTCCTGTCTTGCTGAGTGTCTAATATGTAATATTATATCTGTCTTTGCACTCGCCACGTTTTTCTGTGATGCTTTCTGCCTCTCCGCCGGTGTGATCAGGCTTCAGCACCATGGACAGCTACAGTCAGAAAAGTCAGACAAGTCAGATTGTGAGAGCAGGTGTAAATGGGAGACCGGGTTGTACGAGTTCATCAGCGAGCCGTGCTGATGAGGCCCCATGCCTTCGGAAATGACCTCAGGGCTGGAGCAGTGCTCTCCAGGGGCACAGTAGCTAAACACCAAACAATACGTTCGTTATTGGAACCTTTGCCACAATATTTGGCAATAGAGAGGTTGCCCTGACAACAGCAGCAGGTCACAGTCTCGTCTTCATATGCCGTTCAAATCTCCGTCAGCTTACCGCCGATCCCATCTGATGGACTAGCAAGCGCCCTTTTCTTCGTGATTGGCTGGCGGTAATCCTTCTACACGAAGGGTTCTCCAGTGGTGGCATCGATCGAAAGCCTTCTAGACCACCCGGGGGGGGCAGAATTTAGGCAGGGGTGGCTTACTAGTTTCAGAGAAAAATAAAAAAATAAAAAGATGTAATCTATGATCTGCTGGAGGTTTAAAATCCGTTGAGAGCCAATTTGAGAGGCAAAACCAAAATTGGTCAAGCAGCGTCATTACACTGTCATTTTCAGCCCACGATTGGCTCCGTGGGGAGGAGGGCCTGCGGAATGTCAAGCCCCACAGCAACGTAGCGCTTAGGGAGGAAATGTGAGTTCTGCTAAGGCGCCTGTTCCTCAGAATGCAGGGCTCCATTATGACATCACAGAGCACTGAGCTTCAAAGGGGCCTTCGCCTCCCTCACTTCAGGAATGCCAATGAGGGAAATGGGAACCGTCAAGTACTTGAAAATGATGGCGCAGTGATGGTGCACTCGGATCTCTCTGGCTCTCCTTGGCTTCGACAGTCCTGACGGCAAACTCCAGCCCTGGCCATCCGCATAACCTTAACCTCTGCTCAAAGGATTAAATTGCCATGGTTACCAGGCAGTTGGGTCGTGCCCTTTGTGCAAATCCCTCCAAACTTTCCGGTCCCATGTTGTTAATCTGCTTGCTCGAGGTTTGCCGTTGTGTGCCAGCTGTGTGTGGGAACCCCCCCCCCCTCGGTGTGTGAGCCCCACACAGCTCTCCCTTTGTCCGGGGCCTGGTAGATCGCTGTTCTGGGGTTCTGGGTCACCCTGGAACATGTGTCGTGTCAGGGATTCCCCCAGCAGCACGCAGAGCTCCCTTATCTATACTTTATGTCTCGCTTTGTTCCCGAAAACCCCACCCGAGCAGCCTGATGCCACTGCCATGATTCCGGGTCCTCCTAGAACGCTTTCCCGGCACTCTCCAGCCGGGATGGCGGGTGTGCGTGCGGCCGGCTGTCTGCCGAGCGCTTCCTTCATTAATTGGATGTTTTATGGGCGGCTAGGAGGAGTTTGGCCCCTCCTTTGCAGACAGTCCCCATGCCATTACCCTAATCTTGTTAAAGCAGATTTTCTCACCATGGCTGGGCTACCACTCGGCCCCTCACGCTGAGCCGGGTCCCTGGAGCTGCACCCCACCCGCAAGCCCCCACCCCAGGCTCAGTCTAGCGAGCGCAGCAGACAGACTTGGCTGCGATCCGGGTCCCTGATCATGGCTGTTGTCCTGGGGAGGGCGGGGGAGGGGGGGGGGTCCACATTATTGGCGTTTCATGTAATTGGGGTTGTGGCTTCATGGTTACGCCGTGATGCAGAGTCACTCTGAGTAATTTCTGGTGGGTGGGGGTTGAAGTGACTTTTATAATCAAATCTGCTTCGGGCAGGATGTTACGACTTCTGGTACATTCTGTGGCTTTTAATTGCCGTGGCACTAGACGGCGTCGGTCTGTTTAAGTACCTTAAAAGGTGGTTACTGCTTACAAAATAAGCTTTTCAGTTCTGTCCCTCAGAAAGACACTTCAAATGACCTTAAACCGCTTCACTCCTCTTGTGACGCGCTATCACTGCTGTGTTAATACTTAAGTCAGCAAAACTACATTAAATGCATTTGTTAAATAAAAAGGTAATACAAATGTAATAACTAGGTTTTAGTAAGTGTGGTGGACTTCACTGTACATACACTGGCAGTTGTGTGTTAGATGTGTACAGTGCTACTAAGGCAGTGCACTGCAGGTCATGACTCCCTCACATTCCCACCACCCCCTCCTGTCTCCTTCCTTCGGCTTTCCAAGTGCTATCTGCCTTATGGCTTTCCTTTCAAGATCAGTTGATTTCCGTAACAAGGACATTTAACGTTCTCTCTACGTGATTTTTCTTTCTTCTTTTTGAAGTCTTGAAGGGGAAACTGCACCCTAAAAAAGGTCATTTCTTTTCTCCATCTCCTGACTGTCGTAAGCGCCTGGCACAAAGAGAATCAGCCTCCGTCTTGGGTTTTGAGGTTTTATTCTCTACCTGAGGAGCACATTGGTGGCAGTGAGAGCAGGCTTAGACTGTCTGGACCTTGTCCCCAGCCCCCACCCTGCTCTTTCTCCTCCACTTTGCTTTGTCTCTGGTTAATTAAGTTCCAGCACCTCAGAAAGGATTCGGGGAGGGTTCTTGCGCGATCAACGTGATCCACGGCTTTGCCCAAGGCCAGACACTGGAAGCTGACTCACTCCTCAGCCTTTCGAAACTCGGAGCCGCCTTCCTGCTCAGAGGTGAGGGAACTGATCGATGCTACTGCTGATCCCCTGTGGCAGGAACCCCCACCCCACCTCACTTAAGGGGGCGGGGCCTTTTATGAATTGCCGATGCAGGAGCGCGCCCATGTTGCTGACATGCATCCAGAGGTGCGTGTGTGTGTGTATACACTGTTTCTCCATTCTGTGTCCCCTCTGGGATTGCAGCAATGCAGCAAAACATGCGATTAAGGGGAAGAACAAGATCTTCGTGACCCCCAAGCTGCCTATTCTTTGTATGTGTAAAAAACCATCATGGGTGGATCTGTCCTATTGTTGTTTTTTTATTTTATTTTATTTTATTAAAATAATTTAATTATAGATATCTCATTATTTTTTTAATGTGCAGCTCTGGACTGAGCTGTCATGAGTCACTGTGTAAATTTTGTCTTTGGGGTCCAGGTACAGTAGTGGAGGCTATGCTGGACTAGGGGGCGCCGTAAGCTTAAGTTGCACGTTAACTATGGCACGTACCTTATGTTTTTGAAGCTGACTGCCAGTGCTCTTTCAGCATTGGCTGTCTTACTTTGGTTTGATTAGGTTTGGTTGGAATGTTCTTCATTTTTTATCATTATTGAGGTTATCTGTGAATATACTTTGGGAACAGCGTACCGACTGGCTGAAACAGAGCAGTCCATGAGAGAAAGGTCTTTGTGAGAATGAGATTTAGCTGAACAGATTAGCATTATAAGCCCCTAAAAATAGGCACCATTGGGAAGAAGAACTCATCTGCTTATCATCCAAGTATGGCTGGAGTTGAGTCTCCATGACGTTCAGGCTCAGTGCCTTCTCCTTTGCCATCCCCGCGGACCTGTTTGAGATGGGAGTAGGAGCCGTACAGTGGCCTGGTCCAGCAGATGCATTGTGCCCCCCCCCCCAACAGTAAGCCACAGGCTTTCTACCATACTTGCCTTTAGCTACCAGTTGACAATGCGGCCACAGCCGGGATGAGCCCTGAGCGGCGAGAAGAGAGAGAATTCTTTACCGAAATCTGAAGTCTCAAATCGCACTTTGCAAATGGACCTCGAGCTATCGAAAACCTAAAACTGATGGCCAGTGTAGCGGGTGTCCATTACAGCGCCCCGCTCACCTTGAAGGCCAGTGTAGCGGGTGTCCATTACAGCGCCCCGTTCAGCTTGACGGCCGGTGTAGCGGGTGTCCATTACAGCGCCCCACTCTGCTTGGCGGCCGGTGTAGCTGGTATCCATTACAGCGCCCCGCTCAGCTTGGCGGCCAGTGTAGCGGGGGTCCATTACAGCGCCCCGCTCAGCTTGGCGGCCAGTGTAGCGGGTGTCCATTACAGTGCCCCGCTCAGCTTGGAGGCCAGTGTAGCGGGTGTCCATTACAGTGCCCCGCTCAGCTTGGCGGCCGGTGTAGCGGGGGTGCATTACAGCGCCTGAAAATGTAGCCTGTTAAATTTCCCATCAAATGACTTGGGGGCTGATAAATATAAACTTTAAATGTGCACCATTACTCCATTTCATGTCCATTAATTAGCTAAATACCTGCTTGTCCCTCAGTCTAACTCTAACTGTAAAATTAAAAATCAGGATGTGGATGCTGGTTTTTTTCAGTGCACTAATATAAGTAATGTCTGCTGCCTGGTATATGCACACTGTTTAATCACAAACACAAATCAACATGACAGTCTTCTTTGAGACTGTTGTGAGGTGATTAATTGATTTGTACCTTTCTGAGTGACTGTACGTCATGCATGTTATTAGCTGCCTTAAGATCTCTTTTATATGGAATATTCCAGTGTAAGTGCGTAGTGTGTGTGTTATTCCTGAAAGGCTAATTGTCCGTCCGTCTGCAGTCCCCCTCTCCTGTGGGCATTGTGGCCTTAATTGATGTATGTATATTTTTTAATTATGAGCTGATTTTGACAAAAGGTGCAGGAGGGAGGGGGGGTCAAACCAATTAACTGCTGGATTTCATTGATTTTTTTTCCCCTTCATAATTCACCTGCCCTCCTAAAGTTGATAAGAAATAGGACAGATTCCTGCTTTCCAGGTTCTGAGCACTCAGTCAAACTGACAGGCAGCACAAGCTGCACCGTAGAAAGTTTTTGTAATCAGAAAATTTTTGATTAGTTTTGTTTTTGGTGATGTAGCAGTTGCAATGATGGGGGGGGGGCTGATTAAGGCCTTCTTTTCCGGAATTGTTTTGTCCTTGAATAGGGAACAATACCAGCTTTCCCAGTTTCCCTACTTCCATGGCCCTGATACAGGGCCACGAGCAGCTGGGAGCCAGACAGGGATCGCACCAATACCGCCTTGCTGAAATACCCAGGAGCATAAACGGGTGAAGTCTTAATCGCATGCTATTTAATTCACTTTAGACGTATGGGTTTTAGGTTAATCATTACAGTTAGCGTGCTAATGCTGTTATTTGTCACATGCAAAAAAAGGTTGTTTTTTTTAGTCATGCAAGCTGTACATACAGCTTTTGATTCTGCAGATGCTCTTGACGGATGCTACATCCCGTTTTCCAAAGTCTCTTTTTGCAGAAATAAGTCTGGTATGTACTGTTGTGAGCATAAAGGAAGTCCCCTGTCTTACACTGATCCCCGGGGCTGCCGGGAGTCTTTTTATGTCGTTACACCTTTTACATCTGGAGTTTAATGCATGTTTGCTTTATATAAATTGCACTCGACTCCTGAACTGAAGGCCGCTACATCCAAAGCCTGCCTGCAAGTCTGACCCGCAGGTCGGTATCCCCTCTTTCATAAAGTAAAATAGCGGCAGGATTCGGCCGCTAAAACGTTTCTCATCAGTAGCGTGAGATGTCAGCAGGACGTCGGCTGTCTGCGGCGTTCTCCTTCTCCGTATTTGCTGCACATTTCATCAGATCTGCGCAGCACTGAGGTGCAGTCGTGTCATGAAGGTCCCTCTTTTCCATCAGCTAAACTTAAAGCTACGCTTTTATTTACTTCTCTTCTTCTTTGTATTTTATCATCAAGGCAGGTCTTCATGAAACAAAATCTGCCAGTGATTGCAAATGACATGTGCATTACTTGTTGACCAGCTAGAATAATATTAATTTTAAGTCCATATATGTCTTTTAAAAGGTTGTTGTTTTCTCTACATTGTTACCTTAAAATGAGCACAGTCCTTCACATCTTAAAAATCAAGCTTTTCTGGAAAGTTAAAGCAAACCTTAAATGAGGCTCAGACTGACAGCGGTCCAGCAGCTGGGCCTGCATGTGCTGGCCTCACAATGGGGCACTGGAGGGAAAAAAAAATTAAGGCTCAATCTCCCGGCCTGATGAGCACAGAGAGGGTCCGTTCAGGCGCCGATCCGTGCCTCCTTCAGATGATGGCAGCGCAATACCTCTGGAGGAGGAAAGCGAGAGGGCCACTTCAGATCGCATCAAGGCCTGCTTCGGCCCGAGCTTCTGTCCGCATACAAAATGGCCTCCCTCTTCAAAAGGCGGGGGCACTGAGCCTGTGTGAAGCGCATTCTCCTTTTATTGCATGCCATTTTACATTATACAGGCTTCTGGGGCCTGTATCACAAAGCTGCATATTTGGGGTAGCTGGATAACTTGTCAGATTTAAGGTAGTCTGGGCTATATGTAAGTGAACAAAGATAAAGTCCCTTTAACCTGGGGTACCTTAAATCTGGCAAGCTATCTAGCTAACCAACAAGTCCCGATTTGTGATACAAGCCACTAGTCTGTTCACTGCTGTTCAGACCTGGTGAGAAGCAGCTAGCTTCAACTTCGGTCTTCCTGGGCTGGACTCAGCCCCAACTCGTTTGTCACTGCCCATGTCCCAAGTACATTTGCCTGTGTGCTGAAAAACAAACTCAGCGGAGCTGGCTTTCTGTTTGTTTTCTTTTTTTTTTTTTTTTAACGTTGAAAATAAATGCAATTTATTATTTCCCCCGGGGCTGATAGAGAGGAAATCCATTAAAAGAACAGAAAACTATGCATTTCAAATATGAAGATCGCAAAGACGGGCTGGGATTCAATACCGAGCCGCACCTTCCAGTCCCTTTTTTTTATTCTTTTTAAACACCAAAAGTGTGAAATGCCTTATGAAATAAATTGTATTTCTTCTTATACCATTAATCTGAATACCAGGAATCAGATGTGGATTACCTGGGGTTGGATGTGCGCGGTGAAGTTAAATAAAATCGTTTATGTTGCCACCGTGGGCATTTAGTCTGCCTGACCGGAGCTGGGGCCCAGCGATGGGCATGTCGGCAGTCGGTTATGATGGCACTTCTGGCTGGTATCTGACATGGAAAAAGGCAAATCGGGCTTCTGTAGGACTGGCAACAGAGATGCTGGTATTGGCCCATAGGCTGCCCTAATCCGGTTGGGAGGGGGTTTAAGGGCTCCTTTTGTCCCGCCATCCGCGATGCGCCCAGCATGTGTCCCGCAAGACGTGTGCGCGTCGATATTCTTTGGCACCGTTAAGATGAAACAAAGAAATAACAGGCCCCCCCCCTACCCACACCCCCGTGCCGGCAATATTAATAGCAGACAGGATAAAGAGCAGCCATGACGGAGGCAGGAGCAGGCGGATGAAAAGGTCGGTAATTACTGTACCAGGAGCCGCTGCCTGCCTTCCTGCACACAGCTACATTTCCATAATTATGTCTGTTTCGATTCCGTTATTTTGTGTTTGTTGTTTGCGTTAGATGTAACATCTGTCTTATGTTAGTTGTAGTGTTAGCTAGGAATAAATGCATGTCTTTTACACAACTTCAGCCTCCGTTCCTTGAGTGCTCGCAGTTGTCCCTGCCTCTGGGCGATCTGGCTACATGCTCTGAAACCTCAAACTCGCCTGAAATATCGCGAGACTCTCTCTCATCGGCCGTGAGAGGAGCTTCGCTACCAATCATTTACATTTCCTGGTGATTTAGCTCACTGGACAAGCCTTCTAACCCAGGTTACTAAGCAATACTGGTAATTTAAGTCTCACATTAACAGACTCACGGGGATACCACAATTGAGTTTGGAGGAGCCGACCATTCGGCATAACAATTGGTTAAATAATCAGTATTAAATAATAACTAATTAAAATTTAATTAATTTCAAAACATATTGGCGGAGATATTAAAATTTACCTGAGCTAATAATTCCTACACACACCCGCACAACACATGGGCGCACGCATTCATGCACACATATATCTGAAATGTTTCAGACCCAAGCTCTTTGCAGTAAGAATGCAAAAGAGACTAATATCTAATGAAAGCACTCAAGGGCACCGTGACTTTGCGGACAAGCATTTGAGATATTATGTTTGGCCTTCAATTGTCACAATGTCCTAGAGAACTCTTGGACATGAAATTAGATCCTTAGTCACTGTGAATGAACTTACACAGCAAATGTGCCAGTGTTTAAACATGCAAATTAACATTGCATTGTGTCTATATGGGTCTACACCATTCAGTGTTACCTTTAACACTTTACATTGTGCAGTAAGTGTTGTTTTTGCAGTGTTAATCTTTATTAACTCTAACAGTGTTCAATGTACACCATAGGTGTTAAGTCAATGAGTCTCCACCTCCACACATCTGCCCCATTTTATTATGCGTGCAAGTCAAGAGGATCAGAAGAGCCATCCCAGATTTACCCACCATCATGAGAAATCAGAGAGACTCTGACCAAAAAGGAACTTACAGATTTGCTGGCTCAGTTCTGACTGATCTTGAAAATTTGAGAGCTATGGCCTCGGTGGTTTTTTTCTGATGTGTGGTTTTGTAGCATGTTGGCATCAAATCAGAGAAATATTTTTGAAGACCTAATTCTGACCACATTCTGAGTGGTATATATTTCATTGGTGTGAGGGTGTATTTGATTGCTTGTCCTGCCCTTGGATGATTAACATATGCAGAAAAGTGTTAGGACCGTTGCGATACCCTTTACTGTGCAACTTCTGGTACCACCCACTCCCCTGTAGACCAATGGTGCTGGATGTATATTTGCATAGCATGACACAGTACTGTCTTTGCCTTAATAGACTTTTAATTCACCACGATTGTGATGAATGGGTACTTGTGTGCCACCCATATGGGCTAGCAAGTTGGAAGAGGTCGGGACACATTGTCTTAACACTCTAGGTTGTAAATTGAACACTATAAGAACTGATAAATATTAACACTGTAAAGTGTTAAAGGTAACACTAAATGGTGTAGATCCACATAGACACCATGCAGTGTTAATTTAACACTGGCACATTTGCTGTGTAGGTATACGAAAGACTGACATAAAGTTAGCTAAAGCCTTCAACGCAGACTTTGCAGTGATGCACCTCAGTGGATACTCTGCTGGATAGCATATAGATTGGCATGTCACTGTCAGCAAAAACCTATGCCCAGCATTAGAGTGAGGCAAGGGACCCAAACAGTCAATGATAAGGTGTTCAAATACTTGACACAGCAGGGATGGGCTGCAAATGGGCAACGGGAATCTTTTGGTTAGGTTTGGCAGTTAGTTGGCACACATGGCATGATCTTGGACAAGAAAGATCTCTTTTTAATTTAGGCAAAAAGAACCGATGCAGTATCCTGTCATAGGTCTTCCATACCCCAGTACGTCCAGCTACCCCATTGTGAGCCAACTCCACCACAGCTTTTTGAAACTTACAGGGAACCACAACCTGCAACACAGTGTTGGAAACTGTGTCTTGCTGGAATACCCACTGTCTACACAGCAAGCCATCCTGTATAAAATAACAGGACATACCATCATAAGTTTGTCTTTAGAAGGGGCCAAAGTCAGCAAAGGTTTGAGAGAAGAATCAACTGACTGTTCCTGTATCAGTTCTTCACGTGAGAAATTAAACAAGTCAGACAAAGAGCAGTCAGCAAACTTTTCAGTGTCTAACATGGTGGATGTAGAATGTTTTCATTCCAAACCTACCTTAATTAATCAGGTTTATATGGTCCTTAATAGGCTAAGGCTGGTTTGAGACCGAACACGGCATGCGCTGTGCTCGCCGCGAGGCTTCTACGCAAAGAGTAGGCATGGTTTTCAAAACTCTCTCCTGTCATTTTGGCTCGCGGTCATGTATATTTCGCATTCAAAAAGATTCTAGGCTTATGTGATATAGCTCTGGGAACTCATACATGGACAATATAAGTTTTCCTCCATTTCATTTTCAGTGCCCGGTTCGGTGCCTTGTTTCTAACTTTTCTATTGATCGCGGGACAATGCGTCACAGCGCGCAACAGTTAAAGTTCAAGAAAGAGTGGCGCTCGGCACGGAGTGCAGCGTAGTGCATGCCGCATTCAGTCTGAAACCGGCTTTAGACCATATAAGCCTGATTAAGGTTGGGTTGGAATGAAAACATTCTGCCGGCGGGGGGCGCCAGGAACAGAATTGAGAACCACTGCTCTAAAGGCAAAAAGTTTAAATCAACACCACGTGTGGCCACAGCACATGTCACAGCACATGTCGGAAACCCCAGGATGTTTGAGTGAACACAGATCTGACTTTTGTGGTGTTGTCGGAATTTCAGAAGTAGGACTGAACAGATTAAGCAGTGAATTCTTTAAGCCATTGCTTTATTGAGATATTGTTCTGTGCGCGCTCGGGGAGACTCTTCACAGACAGTTCTGAGAAGTTCTCCAAATAGCAGACGCAGCTGCTTTCATTTTATACTGACAGACAAATGATCTTTCTCGGCAACCACAACCAGAAGACCCATGTCTGCTTTTGCACAGTCTATCCTCAGGACAAGCTTTTCGTCTAGCACAAGCATCTTATACTTGCCATATATGGAATAAAATTTGTCTCTCATCTAGCTTAACATGGGTAACGTCTAAGACCCCCTCCTCAGAATCTTGCATCCGTTTCTGTGAGCATAGCAACCATATTTTGCAGCCTAACTTCTTTAGTAACCATCAGACATAATGCTTGGTGGTAATTTTCCACTGCATTCCCCCCTTTGATACAAATCACTCTTGTATCACACACTGATGTCCTCCTAGTCCGAGGAGCAAGGGTTCCCAGGAGCAGTCTATTCCAGCTGGGCACTGGGGTCCAAAGGATGTGGTGGACGCTGCTCCTTCCAATGCAGTGGATTGTCCTACATGAGCTGTACCAGCTGATGACCCGGGGCCCGAGGATGAAATTGAGCCATAGTAGAACAACATGGTACACAGCATAGAACAAATAAGCACACAGAGACAAGCAATAAAACAATAGGGAGAGCAGAGAGGATAATCGAGGCCCACTTCCCAAACCATGCCTGGATCACATTTAGGGGCCACAGCCATGTGCCATCATCATGAGACTCCTGATTGTACAGCGCATGTGTTACCTCATGCATTTTGGCGATGGCCTGCGACAAATTTCCATTGTCCTCGTCATTTGGGGGGATGTACGTGCAGCAATGGTCTCCTACCATAGCGCAAACTCCTCCTTCTTTGGCTAGTTGTATGTCTAGGGCAAGTCTATTTTGGGTGGTCATTAAACAGACAGCCATGAGCTCCTCTTTCACTGCAATAAACAGTACCTGGAACCATCCGTAGGGGAAACGGCTGTTCTACTGAATGAGGAATCAGAGGGCATACTAAACAATGACCAGTAATGTTTTGTTGCACCCGTGAGAAATTTGCAAATTACCAATAAGGAAGACAGTTCTGAGAAGTTCTCCAAATAGCAGACGCAGCTGCTTTCATTTTATACTGACAGACAAATGATCTTTCTCG
>JAODJW010000081.1:16965943-16977467 GCA_026777045.1 Hyperopisus bebe | reverse complement strand
TACACATGTAGTTTATGTCTATCTGGAGGATTAAAGGACATGATCACCAGGGGGCAGTGCGGGAAAACCATCTTGATTGACTTTTCGCACGCGGTTGTGACATGAAATGATGTACGTTCGCTCTCTCCACCGCAATCACGTTGGTAATTTAATATTGCTGCAGCATTCTCTGTATTCTAACCACTGCTCCACCCCATGTTGAATGTTGCATTACATGTTGTTTGATACCTCGTACTAGTTAGTATTTCGTAATTCGGCTGCAGGACACTGGAAAATAATTTCTGTAAGTATTGCAGTACTTAAAGAAAACATAGTTCAAAATAAATCAATTTTCCACAAACACATCAATTTATGAGTGATTTAAACAGTAAGGATGAAAAATAAGTATTGAAAATTAACGTTGCTTATGAAAGTAGGCAAGTCCAGAATTTCAAGTTACAGGTTCATCGTACTTCATACACAATACTGCTTCCTTAGAAACTTAAACTGCCATTAAACTTTGAAGATGCTGTACACAGAGGGACACAATGGTGCTCAGAAAATACGCAGTTCTTCCGGCCGTTCATTCTTAGCAAAACAGATGTTAATTTAATACTAACTACTGAATATAAACACATAGTCCCATGACAAAAGGTGACCAGACTGCCACATCAATTTTCTGGTGATACTGCATCTCACGTACGCGTTGCGTTAACTCCTCACGTAGGTGCACCTACGACGCGTGGAATGAACGCAGAAAACACGTGGCGGCCATTATGCGTACACGTATGCGTTGTGAGTGTCAAGTATAAATCAGCCCTAAGAGGTGCAAACGGCGTTGATTATTCACTCAGGGGGGCGTTGGCAGGAAGACTGCCTGATTCACCGTCAGACGTATCTTTGGAGGGGGGCGTTTGGCATCTCCTACTTTTCATGGGCATTAATGACTTTAAATGGCAAGGCTCTCTCCTTGGGTGCTTATTTTTAAATAAGCTGCGGGGAGGGGGGGTCCTTGGAGGAACTTACAAGGCCATGAAGTTATACAGTGTTGTGTTTGTGACTCTTATCCTCTCAGCAGTGCAGGCCTGTCCCCGCCTCTCTACAGGAGCCGTTTGAGCTGACTGTAAATGGACCACGCTGGGTTCAGCTGGCAGTGCAGGTGCCCCAGAAGGGTAAGTGAGCCAAGCCTGCTGGGGGGGGGGGGTTCATCTGGGCTGAAGTGTGGCAGGCTGATCAGGGGCTTCCAGTGCTCCTGGAGACAAGCTCACCCTCCATGGCCTGTTTGGGATGGGGGGGCTGATAGGGAGGTCGAGTATAAATTACATAGCTCCACTGCAGTAGATGAATCGTACTTCTCTCCTCCTTGCCCAGGGATCCATTGACTCTCATCGCTCTCCCAGCTCGCTGTATGAAATTCCACAAGCGATGGCCACCAGTACTGCTGAACCTCCCACCAGAAACCCAATTCCGCCAGTGATGTTAAAAGGACAATCTGGAACAGACTGGTGCCACGCTGCCTTTTGGGCAGTAAAGGGGTGCGGTTGGGTGAATGTGCCCTGTACCCTGTAGCCCACTGTTGGAATGTCGTCCATGTAATAAAACATACATACACTAAAGCAATTTGGGTACCAATGCTTTTAAAAACTTCCCTGTTATTTCCCCCACCCAAAAAAAAATTCAACACTGTTTTACAAGATGTGCCACGGGTGGGCAGACGTTTGATTGGTTGCGTGTTCACTTCCGCACAGCGGTCTGGGTTTCACTGGTATCTGGCTGTGGACCCGAAGGCTCACACCCGACACGTACCGGACATCAGCGTCCAGCTGGCATCTCCAGCTGCCACCTCTCTGGCTCCTCGCTCGTCGGAAACGCTGGGTACCGCGGCAGGGATGTGCCGGCTGCACGACTAAAAGGAGCCTCTGGATGCGAAGCTGACGACCGGTGTATTAACATCCTAGAACTGCTGGTTAGGTAACTGCGAGTTACCTCTAAGTGCACCGTCCTGCATTCAGCTGGTGTGACTCTCCTCCTCAGTGCACCTGGAACAGCATAAAAACAGGTACAGAGCATTTACAAGAGACTACAGACAAACCATATGCTATTCTACAGGTACAGGTATGATTTAATACGCGGCTTCAGGAATATTCAATTCAGTTCATCTTGTTCACATTTTTCGCGCAAGTGGGCACAGATTTGCCTTCATTTTGAAAATAGAAGACAATACTCTGTTCCGCATTTTAGAAACTCATCCTCACTATTTCACACACACGCACGCGCAGGCAGAAATTTGCTTTGAGGTGCAAGGCTCAGAGCATGAGAATCCGTACTCATGGACCAGTGAGAGCTGAATGATTGACAGGGGGGGGAAGGGATCAACCTCAGGCTCAGCCCTGGATCCATGTGCTGACGGGGATCGATACTGAGGTGAGGGAAAAGCCAGCCTATGAGTGTCCAAAGATGGCCCTGTGGTAGGGGAGCCAAGTCCTCGCATGACGAACACGTCACTCCTCGTTTCGGCTGACAAAGGGCAGGGGAGCAGTCCGATTGGCCAGCTGGCAACTCGTTTGAAAAAACTACTTACTGGAGTAAAAGTGAGGCAGGCTGAGGTTTCAGCATTGCTAGATGAACCTATCAGGACTAAGATCAGAATCCGCGCTAAAAGCTCATAGCAGAGCAGAAAATCTCACTGTTAGACTCTTAGTCTTGTGAATCCTTTTAAAACAGGAGGTTACAGGTATAACAGCAGAGTGCATTAAGCAGCATTAAAAACATTTTATTCTAAAAGGTGACAAACCAGACTCTGCATCTCTGACCCCCCCCCCCCTCGGCTCCTGACCCCAAAATACATTTCCTGGCAGTTTGGAATGGGTGGGGTAATTTGCCTAAGTGTCCGATTCATTTATGCCACGTGGCAAGTCTGGAGTACCTGATTACAGGGCGGCAGCAGCAGCACACCCCCCCCCCCCCAAGGGGTACAAGTTCCTGAGTACAGATGACAGGCAGCAAACAGGGTCACCTACGGGCAGGTGCCCAGAGCCCAGTGCTACACACTCCCATCTGACCAAGCCTTTGGCTTAAGGAGGTAGGTTTCCTGCTCAACTGCCAACACTCTTGTGTAGATCTGTGAATAAAAGGTTTCCATTATCCCATGAGTCACAACTATTGCCAATAGGAATCTGAGTTCAAATATGACGTTTACGGAAAGCACTTTCAGGAAAGTTACTAAACATGGATAAAAAAGCGCATCACTAACCCAGTGGCCGCCAGCTGGTCAAACGCGATCGACGGATTGATTGCTGAGACATAGACCGATAAGCAAAATATACTAAGGCATCGTCCGGAGGGGTGGGGGGGGACGCGAACGCACACACCCCGTTGCAGTACTGCATGACCATCACTACACTAATCTACTCAATACTAGTGCACCAGTGATGCGCAACCAATTGTAAAAGGCGAAGAAGCTTGTTTTAAAACCCGGTGGTTTGGAATTGTCTCCCCCTTGTGGTTACATAGGAAGTGTTTGCTGACCAAAACTGCAATAATTAAAAAAATAGTAATTAAATAATAATTAAAAAATAAAATCTTGTATAACAATACATCACAAGCTCTAAACAAGCATGATCTCACACCTCTCAGCTTATACCTACCATCATTTACCTTCACAGACTTTACAGCCCGACATTGACCGAAATAACTCATTAAGTTGCTTGAAGTCCACAACGTCATATACCGTGGTGACATCTACCCTGTGCTGCAGCCTCACATCGACATCCAGGGGCGTCAGAGGGCCACGGACCCCCCCGCCCCCCCCCGGTTCAGGGGGCCCTGCACTTTACATGGGCCGCTGGATATGAAACAATGTGCTTGGAACATTATAGCCCAGTTTTGCAAGTTTCACCATGGGGGGCCCACATTTCTTCTGATTGAAAGTGGCAATCCTAGTGGCAGCCCCCCCCTCCCAGGTGACACTTTGTCAGAGGGCCCAGAATTTCTACCTATATTTCTGTCAGAATCCATCCACTTAACTGGGAGTTTCTCCCTAAGGAGCATTACCAGGATCAGGGCATATCACACGAGTGGTAAAGCCGCGAGATCATGTGACCTTGTCACAGCTCCGTCATGTAAGCAGCGATATCCCGGCACTCAGCTCTGCCTGTGTGGAGAGGAAGTGAATCAATTAAACTGCATAATGTCCTGAATCATCCCTCAAGCCTAATTAGTTTAATGCATCTACCTTAATCCAAACATTTCTAATTCGCTGTTAACCAAGGCAGAAACATCTAATTATTTTAAAGTAGCCTACAGATTTATTTTTTCTACTTTAATATATGAAATTAAACGTTGGACAGTGACCCATCGATCTGTGTCAGCCCCCGCAGTGGCATGGGGGGGACTATGGCTCAGGTTGAATTAGGAGCGGGTGCTCGGCAAGACCGAGGGGGGGGGCTTGATACCTTGCCCCTCCCAACCAACATCACCTTTTCCCATAATCACTCCCCTGCTGTGAGCACAGCACACATATGAATGGCCTAGAAAGCCCCCCCCCCCCCCAGAGTAAATTCCAGCACTGCAAGGTGGTACATTATTTTCCTTTACGTTTTACTCAGAGTGACTTCAGTTCTCAAGCTGTGTCTCCAGAGGTCCAACAGCAGCCCCTGATCTTAGGTTCTCCATTTCTCCATGGGCTCTGGCACATGTCCAGCTAAAGATCAGACTCATTACACCAGAGGTTTCTGAAGATATTTGTCATACTCTATCCTCCAGCCAGTTACACAGCAGACGGCCTCAGGGGGCTTGGAGCCAATCCGAGGCAACACAACACACAAGGCAGCGGAAACCCTGGAAGGAAGTAACCAAGATGCATTATGAAACCTGTAAATCACTAATCTGCATATTTTTGCAGTTTGCATGTTCTGTCCCTGTCACATGGGTTTCCCCACACACAAAGCGCAGGGGCAGGATTCGAACCCCCAGCACTGCAGGCATGGTTGACCATCCATTAGGGTGTTTATAAAGCGGTAGAAGATACTGGAGGAAATCCAAACACTCCCTTAGACAAGCCCAATACATTTGAAAAAGAGCACATTTGGAGTTTTGATATCAAATCACTTCCCATCCCCACTGCCCTCTTCTCAGGAGCCATCAGCAATCTGTGGGAGGTGCTTAGAGCCAAAGCCAAGCCCACCCCAAACCAGCCACCCCCGCCACACAACCATGAACATCATGCCAAGAAACGTGGACATGATCAGATGAGCGATGTGGTGCCAAGACTGGAAAGAGATGAAGACAGAAAAGAGTAAATGAGGAGTTTCTCGCTTTGTAATACATGCTTAAGTAAAAAATAACAAGCAAATGTTTTGGGTGCATCTGTGTCCCTAGACCAGGCTCAGGCATCTGTATGCCATTTATGACCCTAGAAGAGGTTTGATAGAGGAGGTGGAGTCCATTAGCATTTTGCTTGACAAATGGCTACTTGCACATCGCTCACATTCAAGTCGTCTGAGCGACGATTCGCAGCTTCTAGCCAGAGAAAATCAGACAATCACACAGTGGCACTCATGCAGATATTGGAACATCAGACACACCCAACAGAGTTCAGCAGTAACATTACAGCGTTTACAGCAGATAAATAAAATTATAAACCTTGGCATATTTTTGGCAATTCATCGGATGCTACAGAATTTGCTTCATTTGTGGCATTTAGACAGAAGATACCAACTTCCAAGTTTCTGTAAGGAAGCCATGTCCCAAGAAAATAAAACTAAGGTGCTTCCATGAGGAAAGCAAGAGTTTCAATATGCCAGTGACGTCCCACCACGGATTTCTGCAATTACAGCAGCTAGGAAACCACTACATAGCCAACATCGGATTGCTCTGATTAGCAACATCCTCTCACAGCGAGAACAAAACAGTTTGTCTTATTGATGCATATCACAGTTAGATAACTTTGAGTTCAGGCATTTTCTGAATAATTCATATTACGTACCTTTATGAAGGTCACAGCAGTGTGGCCCATCCTGTTAATCAAACCAAAAGCCTTCAGTTCACAGGCCCTTAACATCAGACTAAGCAGAAGTTAGTCAGCTTACCTCAGCGCCTCAATGACCGAGCTGCTGGAGCCTCCAAATTACTAGATGCCAATCACACGGCTGTCAGCCAGTACACTCTCTGTTCCCAGTCTCTCCCCCCACCCAGGGGAAAGGAGGGGGCTGCTCAGTTGTACGGGCGATGAATACATTTAGCAGAAATCCTGCAGAAACAAAAATAAAGTCCTCAGGCACAATGCTATCGAGTCATGTGGTCTCTGGACACCCTGGCCCGCAGACTGTCTCACCCCTCCACGCTGCTGGGCCGCATCACTCCCTGGGACTGTGGGACGTCTGAATTCACTGTGACTGGCTCTCGCTCACCTGAAGTCACCTTTAGAGAAACAATGATGTGTCCTGCCTGGGAGAAAGAAATTCTTCCTTATAAAAAAAAGCTTTACAGGATTAGCTGTAAAGTGAAATGTGAGGCTTGTGTATCAATGCCTCCAGCGGTGGCACCAACAACTCAAAAAGAAATTAAAATAAAAGCCTAAACTTGGTTTTGGACAAGTGCTTCCTTAAATAAAGTACGACAAACCATCAACCAAGAAGAGCCTGGTTCTACATGGGCTCTTAATAAAATCATAAACATTCTAAAAGCAATACATCTTCATTTTTGGTTAACCTGACCTTTGACTATATCAACCACTAATTATACCAAGAATCTGATTGGCCATCGGCTCCCTGTCTCCACCCCCAGTGGATCCAATCGGCCTACCGAAGGAAGAGTAAACATGGTGTGATTTACTGTCAGCCCAGTCATCGGCTGATGAACGACAGTGCCTGTAATTAGATGCTGAACTAGTAATCAACAAGGGAAAGCAAGTTTATTAGAGAATTATTAATCGTTAATTACCTCCAATCCAGTGTGGTATCATTTGAAAAACCCGTCACTTGACATTGCATCACAGAACACATTAGCATGTCCTCAAATGATTCCATACAGCAGGAATAAAAAAGTTACTTTTCATGACTGATTTAACGCAAACTAATTTGTAAGTTTTAAGAACTGATTTTTAACCAAAGTCCTGTGAGCAGCAGATGAACTTCAGACACAGACAGGGTGTTAACGTTAAAAAGAAAAGCAAAGAAATCTCACAGTATTCAAAAAGAATGGAATGGTTTAGCATGACCTACACACTTCTGCATTACATGGTTTATCACACAGGACCCGATTAAACAGATCTCATTATGCATAGTTAATTCACAAAGAGATTAACAAAACATCTGTAGGACATTGATTCGGTCAATTCACTTGGCTGAGTAAACCCACGAAGTACCACAAACTAATGTAAATCAGATATTCTAAAAACGACCCTCAAGCTCGGTTTTATAGACCACGTTTGTTAGACTCATTGAGTGTATGAATACTCTGAGACTGACAGATACCTACTTGTCAAATCTCCCCAAAGCCATTTGCCAGACTGGTCAGACACCCGTTATAACCTGTTAGGAACTATGACAACATAACACTTCACACAAGCATGTGACCCTGTTACATTCATAAGAGACCTTCAAAAGGCACATTGCTACAGTTATGCTTTAAAGACAACCAAGCAGTGTTACTGGACATGAGTGCAGCGTGAATAAGAAAGACGGACACCACTGTACCAGTGTCCTTTCAGCAAGAGATGTGAACACCATGATGGCCACTTATGCCCCAAGGACACCTGGTGTGAGCCACACGTCCGGCTTTTATCTACCCATCCTCCTGACTCCCTGGGCCGATCACATACACAAGAATTTCTGGAAAACAAGTAAACTAAAATTGTCACAGCAGTCACAGTAATCTAGAGCTCTCCCAAACACAGTATGTTACCGTTACCCCACTCTCCGCTGTATCCCCGCCACCTCCCGAGAACCGTTACCCCACCACCTCCCAAGAGCCTTTACCGCCGTATCCCCGCCACCTCCCGAGAGCCTTTACCGGCGTATCCACGCCACCTCCCGAGAGCCTTTACCGCCGTATCCCCACCACCTCCCAAGAGCCTTTACCGCCGTATCCCCGCCACCTCCCAAGAGTCATTACCGCTGTATCTTCACCACTGCCCAAGAGCTGTTACCGCTGTAACCCCGTCACTGTTTAAGACTGATGGGGAAGGCGTGGCTTACTTAGGACTAACATTTACTGTTGTACTATGTTGTGTATTTTACTATTTAAGTTTCTTAGTTGTCTTTTATATCCTTATTCTATTTACATACATTTTGTACATTAGTCTGCCTGGGAGAAAGTGCCAAACAAAATTTCATTGTTTAATTACAATGACAAAGATATCGATCCACCGACCAAACCATCAGTGGCAGCTGAAGTATTAGCCAGCAGTTCACCATCTGGCTCTTTGTGACAAATATCACAGCCAGTGATAATGAGGACTATAGCATGTTCAGAGGTGCCCACGACTTCAGTGCTAGGTCGTGGACCTGTATAGGATGTATCGGTGACTAAGAGGGGTGCAGGTGCAAGGTGAGCAAAAGATATGAGGATATCTATGGCTCTGAAACATCGAAGTGAGTTTACCTGGGGGGAGGGGGCGGGACAGAGATTCATACTATATCTACAGCAAATCCTCCATATTTTCTCACTCTTGCTTTGTGATGACTTCATAGAAGAGCAGTCAAAGCATCCAGCAACTGTGTGGACAAAGGTGTAATGGTCCATTTCACAAAAGCTTACTACAGTTTAGTGTGACACCTTGGAACATAATTCACAGCTTTGTCCTTTTATAAAACAGTTACAGGGTCACAACACAGAAATTGTTGACAGGACACAGATTATCAGCGAGACTGTGTGCTTTAGTGGCCCATCAGACCCAGCATACTGCTACCATCCATTTCTGCCTGTGGCAATACCAGGATTTACACCCACAATTCGTCCCGGCTTCCCGCTTCATTCTCCCAATACTGCTGTGACTCAGGTTTCCAAATTGAGAGCCAGTTCTAACAGCAAAGCCCTGGTCCCTGGCATGGGGGAGGAAAACTGCCTAGAGTGACCCAACCAGACAAACGCAAACGTCAGAACCCCACCCACACAATAAAGCACTTGCATAAACATGCATACAAAAATCACCGACATGCACCCAAAATGTACATCCCAATAAACAACCAACACTCACACCTACAATATGAATGTGCAACATCACCCCTACACACACACACACGTAATAAATAAATGACAAAAACCTACCTCTGGGCAATGAAAACCTGACTCAGCATAACAGTGGGGGGACATTTCAGAAAAGGAATAAAAACTTTCCATCATAGAGATGCCTTGTTCTGCTGGGTCCGTATTATTCAGCTCATGGTGCATATCATTCAGCTCATGTAAATTGCAGCTAAAACACATAGTATGTTTGGGGAAACAGGCATGTACTCATTACAGAAGGCAAAACAAGAGGGGGGACCAAGGGAGTCTGAAATCATTATATTATATTATATTGCTGTTGCCAATATTCATTGTTAATCAAAAGCAATCACAACATTGTTATGCCCTGTCAAAAACTATGAATGACAGTATTAAAGCTTCAAGTAATTTATACAATTCATTAACCATAGGTAAAGCCTGGGGAACACAAATGCACGTATGTTTAATTGTGTTCATTAGCTAGGTTGTGAATCCACATAAAAGGGATTTCTAAGATTATATTATGCCACTAGCATATACCAGTCCCCACTCTGTAATGTAACCTTAACAGTATGTAACCTCATCTGCTTTGGATCTGAAAAGCACATCCCACCAGGGTCCTGCAGTGACATTTTGTCATTTTCACACTAATATCTCAGGATGTGTTTCGACCACTGAGCTGTAAATACAAATTGTGACTTCAGCCTAAAAATCGTCACAAGCCCAACTGCCCTTTTACATCTCTGGCCTTTTCTTTTCAGCCCCCTCCCCCCCCCATTAAATCACGTGCTCACAGCCTCTCCCCATAGTACCAGTTTCATTCAGCATCGTGGTCCAACCATCACATACGTTTATGTTCGCATGCATTCATCATCTCCAACCTCCATGTTAACAGTAATTTAACAAATATACTTTTACAAAGACTGAGAAAGGAAATTTCCCAGAGGAAGCAAATGATATTAAAATTTCACTGAGGGGCAAAAACCTTCAGAAAATCAAACCTTTCACTGGATCACTGGATAGATATGGCTGTACGCTGGTTTCCCATAGCAAGAGAACAACAATATTCTATCTAATAAACAGCAACCTGACAAATGGAGACCAGCATATGTACTTTGAAAGTGAGTGAGGAAATCCCGTCTTAATTACTAGGAGGCACTGCAAACCTCCTGTGTTTTCAGCTGGACAGTGTGTCTGGGAGCAGGACAGATTTCAGGCACGCGAGGCACATGGGGAAGCCTTCTCACCCGATTCCTACCTGCAGGAAGCCCAACTCTGACCCGGAAAGCGGCACCACGAGGAACGCCCCTCGATGGACCAGATTATCTCCGCGACAGCTGGGGTGTCGGCCGGATCATTTCACTCGCCCGGAACACGGTTAATAGAGATGAAGCATTAGGCCCCAACGAGGCCAAGCTGCTGAGGAAACCCCTCAGAGACTCAAACACGAGGGGAGCCCTCAGCTGCAGCCTGCCACTAACGGGAACAGAGCTGTAAAAGATGCACGTTTGGACGACACACAGGATGTGACCGACAGCGCGAGCTGGCCCAATGCGCGAAAGGAGCCTTGACAGTGTGGAGACGTCACGTCACTCACGAGAGCAAAATGACAATGAAAGCTGCCACTGTCACAAATGATGATGATGAAATACATTCATGGCAATTTCAATAATAAACAGATGAGTATTCAACTAAAGGCTCCATCTGAAATATTTAATCCTATTTATGGCAACGTGTCATGAGAAGGTCATCGGGGGTGACCCAATTAGCAGAGTAGCCTCACGCCTCGGGGGCTCTGGGTTAATTCCTGCCCTCTATGAACATTAGATATGCACACACACACATTTAATGTCCTCCTCCCTCATTCCAGAAGCGTGTTAGTTCAGTAATTTGGCGTCTGATTTACCCTTTGCGGGCACGGGTCCTGTGATGGACTGGCATTTTCCCCGGGGGGTGCCCTGTGCTTCGGGGAAGAAGCTCCAGGCTGAATGGGCTCCTGTAGTAGATAAACTGTAACAGAGTTAATAAAATGGATGTGAAAGGGCATCTGAGTGTCAAGCCCCCGCTTTTCACACGCTCCGAGCTTGCTGTTCAGGTGGATTTCCACCCCCACCAACTCCCACACAACCCTGCAGCCCCCCCCCACCCCAAGGGAGCCTCTGGCCACCTCCACACATTTGTCACTGCTCACCACCAATTCGGGTTTGCCCACCCAAGGACTTAAAGGTCAACTGATTGGCTGAAGCAGGTGTTCCAGTGGCAGAATAGATCAAACATACCAAATTGGGGGGGGGGGGGTGAGAGGTAGATGAATGACAGGACTGACCCCCCTACCAAC
>JAODJW010000081.1:16945197-16958172 GCA_026777045.1 Hyperopisus bebe | reverse complement strand
GGACCCTGGCAACAGCACAAACCCCCCCCCCCCCACCACCACCACCTTGTTTTCTTTATCCCAAGCCTATCAGAAACCAGGGTTCCCGATTTCACCCAGCCAATCAAAAAAAAATGGGATGAAGAGACAGAAAATTGAGGGGGATTCCTCACAGCAGCAACCAAGATCTATCTGAGCACGGTCTGATCTACAGCATCACTTATGAGGGTCTTGTCACGTCCAGAAATTCCACTACGCACGTCGTATGAAAATGATGGATGACTGGTACTCCCCGTCAGGAAAGCAGGAAATTCAGCCTATAAATAGAACTGCAGAGTGAAACATGCCGGAAGTAGGAGAGTATATAATCTATACTTTCAGAATGAGTTGCTACACTCACTGCACATTGATAAACCTAAAGCAGCCTAACATTACAACACTGCAGTTTACACAGACGCTTATGCTTCAAAGGTACAACAGAAGTTCCCACATCAGAAAATGCTGGTCAGATTCCAGGAATAGCTCTTCCTCCCAACATGGTAATCATATTCTGATTTAACCGAATGTGCCATTATCACGGCTGGAATGGGACCCCAGGCGAAGGGCAGGGAGCAGCCTTGTGTGTGTGTGTGTGTGTGTGTGTGTGTGTGTGTGTAGCAGCAATTCAGAACCGTGTCCCAGGCACACACAAAGCCGTATTGATTGGCTGGGGTATAGGCCCCCTCCCTCACCCACTGGGCCTCCGCTACCATTGTTAGGGGAGGTAAGCTCCCTAATGCCGCCCCCACCACCTCACTCCTGTATGTGTCAGGAGAACAGAGGCCTGATACGATCACTCTTTTCAGGCTGCGGTGTCCAAAGCCCTTATTTGGGAGCGTGGGCCCGGCCGCCTGGCCAGGGGGCTTCAGCGTCACCCCCCCCCCCCTGCACTGGCTTAACTTTGCTGCTAATTCAACACCTGCATCTTTCTGTCCTTTGTTAAATGTCAACACCTCATTTCCTGTCCATTCATCCAATCCACCTCCCTCCTCCATCTACCAGTTTTAAAGTCTCTCCCTCTCAGCCTCCTTTTACGACTTATGTCCATCCTCTGTGCATTTCTCCTCTCATTTATCGAGCAGACGCTTTTACCCGAGGTCAGCCGGTCCCTGGAGTACTTGGGATTAAAGGCCCTGCTCTGGGGTTTGAACTGGCGACCTTCTGATCACAGGCACAGCATCTAACCTGCTAAACACACACTGCCCCCAGGACAGCAAACCCTCCCCAGACCTTCATGGAACCTTGCCAGTAAGCCCAACCGCTGCCAGGAGTTCCTTCTTGTCTAACCTGATGGTTCTGTTAGTGTCCTCAAAGCATTAACTGAGAAGCTCTAAGTCTTCAGGGGGGGCTTTAGGACCATGTGCAACATGGCTCCTGACAGACATGCAAGTATAGGGCATGTGTCACACCACTGATTCACTATGGAACAGCAGACTAAACAACCTACTCGACAGTATCAAGAACCCTGGCAAGGAGGAAGAATAGAGTTTGGGGGAGGGGGTATATTTGGGTGCGCCAACTGGTGGTGAGACGCCACCACCGGAAAGAAAAAAAAAAAAAAACCAGTACAGAACAAGATATGCCAGAATATTAGCTTTCTGCTCTAGAACCCATGTCTCCAGGTGTCAGTGCCAAAGTCAACGCTGAAATGAGGGGACCGATATCATCACCATAACAACGTGGTCACAGTTAGTGCATCAGAGCTCACGGTCAATCAGTGTCATCAAGGCCGAGGATATCACAGATCAGCCAAAGATCGATACCCAAGTCAAGAGCTTTCAGTCTTGAATGTGGAGGGTCGCTAAAAACATTAAGGATGGGATCACAATGTACCCCTCCCTGCCTGTCCTGAGCTATCTGGAATTGACCCCCACCCCCCAGTGGTCCTGTTCTGCAGTGCCACCCCCCAGTGATCCTGTTCTGCAGTGCTTCCCCAATCCCATCACTGAGGACCAATAGACTGTTGTGAGGGAGCAAAACACAAACTGTCTGTGGGTCCCTGAGGACCTTCCTGGGAATCACTGTTGTACTGGATAAAGTTGGATGGATGGATCGATGGATGAGCATCCAACTACTTGCTTGGATGCTCTTGTCAGAAGCCATCGTGCTAGCTTACACTTCCACATAGCTAAAGGCTAATTACAGCATGACAAGTGAGAGACTGAGCACAGCGGAATTCACACCAGGCAGCAAGAGCGGCGGCGGCGGCGGCTCAATCACCGCAGCTCCATCCATCCCACAAATTACAGTGTCGCCCCACAGAAATGGCCTCAAGAGTCACCTCAGCAAGACTGGGAAAACCAATCAGAAGGCACCATCCAAAGAATAAAAAAATACATGGTCCCCATAATGTAATATACACATAAGCCGCACACACAGCACTCAGACCGGGCATTGCCCATCCCCTACAGGAGTGGGTGATGCCCGCACGCGCCAGGCCAGCTTGATTAGAGCCCATCAGACACCCCTGACTGAGGACCCAGAACACAGAGTCCGGACTCCCCTGTTCTCCAAACTGGAAGCCATAACCCATCAAGCAGCTGCTTTGAGCTGAACAGCTTATTTCATGTGTGGATGCATCTACTCACACACTGCTAGCCCAGCCTGGAGGGAACCCCCCCGAGAGTAAGGCGGGGGCTCTACGAAGGCGCTGCAAATTAGGATTCGGCAGGCGTGGGCTGGAATGAGCCAGCGCGTGTGGGCAGCGGGCTCGTTAAGAGCCGAGATCGGGCTCCTCCTTGGCACAGGGTGACACCTCGTTAATGTGGACCGCTACTGGAGCGCGACGGGCTAGTCATGTGACTCGGAAAAATAAATCCCTTAAATTTAAGCCGGGGCAGATCAGACCCAGGCTGAGTCCGCATCACTGACACCGGGTTTATACGGGTAACTGGTCGGGGCAGCAGCTTGGCACATGCCATCCACTGGTCATTAGGGTGCCGCCTCAAGCATACAAACAGCAACGTGGCTGACCACGGAGGCTACCCGCGTGCAGCGGCTGCCTTGTCACTTCCCTTTATCGGGATCTTTAGCCTAAAGCAGCAGACATGTGAGGCAGAGGACACATGAGAAGCACATGTGCAGCTAGGCTCAGCTTCCAGTGAATAACCAGCTTCCTTTCGAACTGCGATTAATGATGACGGCGTCTCATTCAATTCAATGTTAACAGGGCCGGAAGATGCCCGTGTGGCACCGTAGGTAAGCTTCAATGCCGGCACCAGCCAAACGCTTTCTACAGGGGTAACGTCGGGATATCCCACAATGCAACACAGTCTCCCAAAAGTCAAAAAAACAAAACCAACATCACTACCTTGTCAACCCCATGGAGCTGATCATTTTCCACACACGTATGCAAATGTAACAACAGCCCCCCCCCCAAAAAAAAAAAAAAAAAATGCTTTAGGTTAAAGATTTCATTTTAGCATGTTAGTTGATTTCCTCAGTGGACCCCCCAGTGCTTAAGCAGTGGCACCCAAAAAAAGACCATGCCATTTGTAGACATGCCCCACACCTTCCAAATAAGTCACTTGCAAACACCCCTCACACCACCATTAACTTCATAGAAGCTTCTGTTCGTCCAGGACTCACAGTCCGGAACATTCATCCCTCGCCACGGTTGAAGATCCTCCACCTGAAGAGCTGCTTGGGGGAGTCTCTGGCTTCAGGTGTCTGTGTTAGTCTGGAAGAATGTACCATGTGATCTAGTTCCAGACACCTCAATCACATGGTACAGCACACCTGTCTGGACCCCCCCTCCCCCCAACCCTTTTCAATAAATTCAGTCAGTCCTGCAACATGAGACACATTAAGTTGTGAAAAGTTTTACCTTTTTTCCTGCGGTGCCAAATCAGTCTGATCGGAAGCAATTAAAAATCCAATTAAAATGCTCATTTTGATAAGCGCGTGCACCTCTTGTTTCAACTCGCCGCAACATTTCAGTCGGAACAGAGGCTCAGCCAATTACAGTGACACAGAACGGGTGCTTAATCCTTTCTGTGATAAATCTCAGACACCCCCCCCACACACACCATCCACCACTGCCATTAATGCGATGTCTGTAACAGAAGCCATTCCCACCCTTCAAAAATGACTCTGAAAAACCCTTTTAGAGACGCTCTGTCTGACCGTGATGTCACCTCTACAAGAAGTCAGACTGCAGCTCTGTGGAGCTCGAACGGTAACCTTAAACAAAAGGAAGCATCTCCTGAAATCAGCAGGAATACCCAGCTTAGGAATACAAGCAGAAGTTTGTGCCAAGTCACATGAAAGTAGACATTACATAAAAACACACACACACACACACACACAGAAAAGCATCATGCAAACAGGGACTTTAATATTACAAGCTAGAATATTGTGTAGATTCATACATGGCATGAGTACACACACAATATACAAGAGAGACAAGACAGCCTCAGGTTTGGAAAATGGCAGCAGTGGGGAAGCATTACGGATAGAAACAACACACAGGAAGGTTATGAACAATCGGTGCCCAGCAATCGCTACTCAGGGGCAGACATTCACAGGAGACCCAATATGAGAAAAACGAAATTAGGCGAATTATTGAGTATTTGGTATCATTTCCGAAAAATCCGGACAGCGGACATGACTTGTTCCCAATTAGCAGTATTACATTATTCTTCATAGCGGGGGAGGTCTGCGCTGATGCTTTTAGATAGATATTTCTGATTTATTACCCACCTGCCCACCTCAGTCCACCTCAAACCACATCGCAGTTGGCTCCCACTAAGTCTGTGAGTTTCGTGTATGGCTTATTGTCTCAGCAAAGCGGCCAAAAGGCGATGCCAAGCCTTCATTCTGGATTCACAAAACCCTGTAGTAAATTATGCAGGTGGGTCCAGGGTGCCGGCAGCATACCGCTTATGATCAGGCGAACACCAGATCAGAGACTTGGGTTCAGATAGGCTACCATATTTATCATGTACCAAAAAGGGGCTCATCAAAAATACGAATAGCACGATAAATCTTAATAATATGATGGTCTACTTTCGATTAAGAAATTTAATTCGACTTACAATTATACCTGAAGTGAATTATTAATGAGGGCGGAGAACATAAAAGGACAAAATATTCTTCATACATGTTTGTCGGAAGTGCAGGAATTGACACATTCACACATTGTAGTATTTGAACATTGTTTATTACTGGAACTAGTAATTATTAAAAACACATCATTTGCACATCAGGTCAAAACAAGCCTTTTGAATGGCACTCTAATCCGGGTCACCCCATGGCGATTCGGCGACTGAACAAGAGCTCCACTCCATCAAAGACGATAGCAAGTTTACGTTTAATGCGCCTCACTTAAGATCTCATTAGCGGCTGATAGACAGATCGACCACTGAACCAGATTAATACGCCTCTTCCCGCACGGCTGTCTGTCCGATCGCCGATTAACGCAGCGTTGTTGTGTGGCGCCACCTAGCGTTCGCATCCCTTGGGGAGGGGGGGGCAGGGTAAGACGAAACCCGCAAAAATCCCATTGCTGCGGAACCTCCTCCCCCCCGATTTAACTCTCATACAAATGATGCATGTAATTTATGAAACGTTAATAGGCCTACTGGTTTTTCAAAGCACAACCAAAACACTTACTCATTACTAAAGATCCTACTACTGTGGGTTTAGCAACACACCTTTTCCAAAAGGCACTAATAGCCTATCAGGTCAGTTGGGTGCTCGAAAACATTTTAGCAGCCTGACAGACTAACCTATATTTTAAAGAACATTGTGATCGGGGTCCGTTGCTTCGGGTTTTCAGCACTATGGCCAGACTTAGCGCGTCTTTAAACCACTTCAGACGGAGCCCCGAGGAGACAGAGCCTTCAGAGATAAAAACCCCGAAACCCTTCAGACTGGGGGGGGGGGGGGGCCTGGGGATGAACTCATTTACCCATCCAGCCGCCTAATGGGCTGTGCCCATGACGGGCGTGAAGCTGGGGGGCGCCGAGGGGGGGGCGTATCACCAGGGCCAATCGGAAGTGAAGAATGTAATTAAAACACTCCATGCAGGATTTCTACACACACCCATTTTTACAAAGTGTGTTGCAAAACAATGCACACATCAGTGAAACAGTTGTCCCGTAAAAGCTGATAAATTAAGGAGTGTTGTCTGAATACGACAAAAAAATAAATTAAATAACCAGTAGTGACCTCTTCAAATGACAGATTTTCTACGTGCAACATTTATATTTAAAGTTTTTGACTAAGATATGTCACATTTGTTGGTTTGACCGTTTTACGGACGTCTAACAGCAAAAAAAAGCGTATAAGTAAGAATGTTGGAAGATACATGTCCGCTACACTTGTATGAGGTTCCGCTGGGTCTTCGGCTTTATGCTTTATTGCTTCGTTCTTGCGATGGAGGTTCAGGGCCCAATAGCTATACTACATCTTCATTATATAATGTGGAAATATGAGTTTTAACCGCAAAGAGTAAAACGCATAAACGGCTACCGAGATCTTCAGTTTATCCGACGTTCTCAGATGGGCTCGTTTAATTAAAGCCTCAGAGACCCGCACCCAGAAACCTCGAGTCAAATTACAGCCTGGCTCTCCTACGCGCTTTAAACCGTATGAATTATACAACGTACCGTTTTTAAATAAATGGCAAATGTCACAGTTTTAAGCTACATGCGCTTGGGGTGCTCTTCTCGAAACTTTAAGGTGTGCGGGCAAAATATAATTAATTTAGCATTTCGCCTCATTTCGATACAAGCGAATACAAAATAAAAGTCTACTTTGAGTGTATTACGCGTTAATTACATGTAAACAATTGTTTCAGAAGTCAGATCCGAATAAATAGGAAATATGCCAATTAAATCGACTTTAACTCCGCGTTTGAGATCCAACTACAAATTTAATTTAGCTATACTAAGTAAGGAAACCAAACAACAACGCATTTTATTCTAATTTTAGCTTTATTGACACCTTTTATATAGAAAACGACTGTATTCATTCACAGTTATCTACGATTCGTATAGATAATATATGTTCTTATACAACAAATCATCACAAAGGTAAACCACGTTACAATGGTTGTGAAAGGGTACTAAGTTTACCCCACCTGTTCGCGCTGTGTGAATTTTAATGAAAAGCAGGAGAGACTCTGAACCTGTTATGCATGCAAGTATTTTTAAAAAATGTTAACGCTTTCGCACTACAGAGGCCGAAAGAAGCAATTCAAGAGAGGTCAAGAGAGGAAAATCACCACGCCGTACTCGAAGCTCTCTAGGGTACGAGCAAACATCCATATTTTATCCAGCGCAGTAAATTGCCTAAATATGGGTTTGTTACAGACTGGGATCCGGTATTTCAGCATGATGTTTAGTGCTATCATGCCGATTAATTAAGTACAGTCGCAAGTCTGCTGGGAAGCTGAGACCAACCTCAAAATGCATATTGTCACGTCAGAGGTGCCTTTAGACATAATGACTTTTTAATGAAGCCTTTTCACACAGAGATTGCATTCACCCTTGCATGTGGATGCTACAGAACAACTCGGAGACTCTCACCGTAAATGCATGTTGAATCGTGAGAAATGCCGATCTTGTCTTTTCCCTCGCCCAGAATTACCTCTGACTACCTGTCTTCCTACCAGCACATAACCAGGTATTAAAATAACGAGTTTGAACACCACCCCGGTTGGCAAAATCTACCGAAAGGGACCTATCAGTAGGATTGCCCAACCCCTTACAAATTTTTTGTGTCTATGGGCCTGCTGCCTACCTTGTACCTCTTGCAACTTCCCCACCAAATCAAATTTGCAACAGTTATCCCAGAATCCTTTTCCCCTTATCTAATGCATTGTGGGAAATTCCATAAAATGGTAATTTCTCAAATCAGCCTCACTAATGAGCTCCACCCCCTGAGGAATTTTGACTTTATAGATGGTGTGAGGATGGAGGCTGAAAGGAGGTGGAGTCACAGGGCGACAATGGTGTCATTCTTCAAAAAAACAAACAAACAAAAAAAAAAACGGAACAAAGTCAACAGCAACTAAATGTTTTTGTGTCCTATTGTCCTTTAGTTTCATCCATGCAAGCAAGTCAATTTGTGCATTCTGAGTTCCCAGGGTTGTCAGCTCTCACACATCAGGGGTGACACACTTTCAGATTCTCATGCTCACACGCAAAATCTTAGAGCAAATCTACATTATTCCATTATAAACCTGAAATTAGCTACATCAAAAACACCGGGGCAGTTTGCAAACCCTACAGACTATTTACAAGGTAATAAACCTGTCACAAACATGTAAATTCTGTGCAGACTAGTCTCGAAATTAAAATCTCATTCCAGGCAGCTGACCAAAGTTGGCAGCCCTTGTTAAGCTCTCCCCAGGGATGTCAAGCTGTAGTGCCGCTGACCAGGTCTATCAGAACTGATGACTGGCTTGGTCATGGTGGGACAGATTTGGCATTTCTGCAACTAGTGGACATTGCTGTGGACCCAGCGGAAGCAATGGGAAAGTGTAGGCTACTGACATCCTTATGGCAAAACTGCACTGAGTTAAGAGAGTAAAGCGACATCTCAGCGAGGCAACAGATCCTAAAAACAGTGACACAGGGCTTTGTTTAACGCCGCCCCCCCCGAGGTGGCATGTTCCTAAAGCCAGCCGCCTATCCGGTGGACCAGCTTTGGCGTCTTCTTCTTCTTGCCTTCTTCCCTCAGCCATGGTTTCCTCCGCTTAGAGTCCACGTGGCCTGAGTAGAGACACATGACTGGTAAATGCACTATTAATAAGCGGGCAGAGTCGCCCAGCCAGGCTGCAGTGAACTTCCTTCTCGAACATCACTTACAAATAATCTACAGAAACCTGTGGCTCAAAGTACTTAGTCTCTGGTGCACTCAATAGCCTACAACCGGGTGATTCATCTTGGCTGGACTGGTCTAATGTCTGCCTATTTGCTTGAGCTAATTGCTTCCATTACACAATAGGGGGGGCAGGTAGAGGTGATGGTTAAACCCAGCTATAAAGAGCAATTCATTCTTTACATGTAACTATCATACAATGTAGCATTACCTTCCATCATACACATCACAGGCTTTTTTTACGGATCGTGAACCTACCACACTACCCCTACCAAATATGACCCCCCCCCCCTCCACCAGCAGAAAAGGTGATTTGATGTTCTTAGTAAAAGCCTATTATCCATCCAATTGCCCATCTTCTTATTGCTTATTTTGGGCAATGTCATAGTATGAATGTAGAAATAGAAATACTAGACCAGTCGTGTCAATCTACAGTCTACAGAAGGTGCATTGAGCTAGGAAAGTTGAGTTTCTTTTGTATATGTGTGGTGCCATACTTAAAGCTGAACGGTATAATTGCAGTGAAAAGTTTCAGCCTGATTGATATGGAAAATGGGAGAAAAATGGGATGCAGTGTCTAAGGAAGCTGTAAAGCTCTTAGCTTTGACATCCATTTATATCCAAGGTGCAGGTGAGGACCAACCCCCCCTGAGACATGGCCCCAGGAGTGGAGGCTGGATCGAGAGGCCCACCTCTGGCCTGGCCCAGGCTGGGGGAGCCACGGTCCTCCTCTTCCTCTGGGTCTCCCTGTGGTGCAGACCTCAGGTAGCGGGGGACAGAGGGGGCACTGGGGAGCAGGTTCTGCCTTCTGCGTTGGTGCTCCACCTCCAGGGCCTCTTGGTCAGCTACACCTGGGTGGGAGACGGATAACTGACAGGACTGCTTTGTTGAAGATGAAGCAAAATTGCCCAGCCTGGGCAGTTAGTTCAAGAGTAGCGCTCAGGATCACCTCAGTGAAACCTACATGGCCAGTTTCCCAGTCAAGGATTAAGCCTAAGCCTAGACTAGCTTTGAGTTACAATGGTGAATCTCCATTGAAATGGCTATTTAGTCCAAGACTAGTCTTAATCCTTGTTCGGGAAACCGGCCCAAAATGTTTAAAATGTAAGTACAAATTACAGAATTTAATTAATCCATATTACAATGTTGTACATTACAGGGCTTCATATGGAGTCTATACCAAGAAGCAACGGACATAAGGCAGGGGACACCCTAGACGGGATGCCAGTCCATCACAGGGCACGAGGCAGGGGACACCCTGGACAGGTAACACATATGCACAAACTCCCACACGCAATCAAGCAGTAGGGGATAATTTAGAGATGCCACTTTCCATAGATGCATTTTTTTATAAAAATAATGAAGACTGATGTGTGATATATTCTCTTTGTTCATATTTATATAGCTGTGCAACACTGAAGTTTAAATATTTTTCAGTCGAAATAGCCCCTATTAAGACATAATTTCTTCTTCTTTTTTCTCCTTGTATTCGGTCTAAAAAGTACGAAAACAATTAGAGCAGCAGAACAAATTGCCAAAGACAAATTTGATTAAAGTTAAAACATCCCCTCCAGCCACCTCTTTCCAAGCCTGGCATTTATTTGCCATTTGTGTTTCATACAGCGCGGTTTGTGTTGGATAGTCATGTAAATAAAAAAAAAACAACGAGATTTCTTTTATTGCCCTGCATTTGTAATTTACATTTATATTGAATTAGCGGAGGCAGAAAGGGGGGGGGGGGTGATTATGCTGCGAGATTACAGACAGATTACATCGCCATTGTGTCGTGTAATTAAAGAAGGGGAAATATAAAGCGCCCACGTGGCCCGTGGTAGGACCATTTCTCATTTAGGAGCTTTTGACGTCATACCTACAGGGTGTGTCATCAGGTAGAGGACAGCAGGTAATTAGTGCCCGGGCGCACTCCTACGGTAGTACTGCGTCTTGAACTTCAACACAAAACGACACCGTTCGTGGAATGTTCGGATGACGTTTTCTTTTCTACTCAGATGTCGCTCTGGGAAGGGTTTGGTAATGAAGCTGGAGGTAAAATGAACTCGGCTGACTCATTTAAACCCCGCAAGGAGGAAACACAAGGCAAATCGACTCCCCCCCCCCCCCCAAATAAACAAAAACATCTTAATTAGGTTCCAAAATGAGGGAAACTGTTTCGGGGAAGGTGGAAACGGTGCATCAGCATCGTGACCCTTGGTTAAACTGAAAATCTACAGCATGGAAAATTATATTTTATTTAAACAGTAACCTTCGACTACGCCGCGAGATTATAATTGCTTGTCACGTGTTTGCGCTGTTGTTTAGCCCAGTCTCGGATGATCGATATTTGTTTATGTTGTCATTTATTACATGTAATTCCTCAAGGGAAACCCCTAGCACGAGCTGCGGCCTGATCAATATAATTTAATTACATTTTTGTGTCTTTTGTTTGGAGTAATTATAATGCAATTGTACGGCTATTGTTGTTGTTGTTGCTATTATTATTATTATTATTATTGCACACCATAGAGTTACAGTCTTTGTTCGGATCGTTTTATGTACCAGACGGTCCCAAACTGAGACCGAACGCCTTTTCAATGACCGGGACCAAATCAGTGACTGCCCCCTAGCGGTTCTCCGTGATTTATTTGGCCTTTGGTTGCCGTGACAACGTCTTTTGATTGACAGCCAGACTTGGCCACCAGGGCCGCAGGCTGGGAGGGGCCGCTGTCCTTCGAGTCCTGCGACATATTCATTACCAGACCTCAGCCTGCCATCAGTGGTGGAGGGTGTCACAGAGACCAGAACAGCCCCAGATGTGAGCATTGGGAAGACTGATAATAGCCTTGATGGACGTTACGAATTACCCACTGGGTTGGATCCACTAAGTTTAAGTAAAAGTAATTGCTACGTGCCAACACCGTGACAACAGTAATCCAGAACTATCAGTAAAAACTCTAATAGTGGCATTTTTGTTACAGCTTGAGATGGACATGCTGGGCATTCACTCTATTTGGACCGTGATTCACACCGTGCCGCTTCTGCCAGTGTGGCGGGATTCAGAATTGCCCCATAACTTTCAGATAAACAGGGAGTCATTTGTGCCTCACATTGAACTCCGGAAACTTACATGCACTCGCCGGATTACTTTAGAAAATGTGCTCTGCTAAGCACTAAACAGTTGACCTTTCACAATTTTATATTTAGGAAAAGGAAAGAACCTATTAAAAGTTTTAAATTATCTTAACGCTACACGTGAATAAAGTGACAGACTGATTTGATGAGGATTAATCACCTCTCTTTGACCTGGAACTTAGTGGCGCTCTAGTTGTGGATAGTATACCTGAGGCAAGGACATGGCCTAAACTAGGATGTTGCAGGTTCAAGTCCCAGGGGACCTTGCAATTTGCTACGCATTTAACTTAGCAATTAAGGAAAATTATGATGTATAGACATCAGTAAAATAAATAAATAGCTAAAGCAGCTATATTATTGTTAGTAGCAGTAGTAAATGACGATGCAAGATTTCTTGGCTAGCTAGAAAACTTGCTGGATTTAAAGCGGCCCAATTTAAATGGGCCTTATCTTTGTTGAGGGGCTTGCAACGTGGGGGACTGTGAGATTATTTCCAGAGTATTAAAAACGTGAAAACAATTATCACAGTCACAACTGTGTCACAGACTGGGGGGGGGGGGGCGCAAGTCCATCTGAACTACAACTTTGTGATTGGGGCCCCAGAAAGATATTAGCAGTATTCTTGCCAATCAGACAATCACAGTCTCCAATCAGTAATGCTCAATCCCTCCAAGTTTCTGAGGAGAGGGCTTGGGGTATGTTGAGGGGTGATCGTGGTTGTTGTGCGGCATGTGAGGGGTGCGGGTATTTACAGTAATATTATTGGCTAACGGGCTGTGCTAATGGGACCGGCTGTGAGGGGTGTGGGTATTTACAGTAATATTATTGGCTAACGGGCTGTGCTAATGGGACAGCATGGGAGGGGTGTGGGTATTTACAGTAATATTATTGGCTAACGGGCTGTGCTAATGGGACAGCATGGGAGGGGTGTGGGTATTTACAGTAATATTATTGGCTAACGGGCTGTGCTAATGGGACAGCATGGGAGGGGTGTGGGTA
>JAODJW010000081.1:16899053-16913519 GCA_026777045.1 Hyperopisus bebe | reverse complement strand
GCCGGGGTGATACTTACCTGTAAGCGACAAAAATAGTAATAGTTTGTCTGTCACAGGGCAAACTGGCATGAAGCAGAAAGTCAGCTACAACCCAGGAACATGTGGCTTCATAAGGGAAACACAGCATGATGTCATTCACCTCCACCCGAAAAACAACACGGAAAACTTTATTTAGTCTAAAGTCTCAAAGGGACTTCAAGACGTCCCGAGAATTCCTATCTCTGCAGAACGCTGCCATTTAAACAGACCACAGCGGCCAGGGTCCGGCGATTTATGGGACCTGTTAAGTGGATCTGAAGGCTCTGCCACGGCGGCCTCACTCTCCGGACAATTAACGTATTAAACTATCGTTGCTCATTGAGAAAAGCAGAGTTTGGGAAAAGACCATTCGGGGGAGAAGGCGGGGGGTGAGGGGGGGGGTTGGTTCCATCATCTTTTTTAAATGGTTTCTCCTGACAGTGCTATTTCTTGTCTAATGAATCCTTGGACATTTACAGCGACCAATTAAGGATGAGCCAGGCTCTGGCAGGGCGCGGGGTCACCGTGCAGGCTCAGGGCGGCGTGTTCCCCCACCAAGAGGCCGACACATTTCACTTGTCCCCAAGTCAAATTAATCAAATGAACGACTTCCCATCTTCCATATTTTCCTGTGGATATTTTTCAGAGAATTTTCCCATTACCAAGGCTCTTGGGTGCGCGAATGTTTTTTGGCTACCGGTACTTGGGAATATAAAGAGCTAATCTTGTGCTGATTGCTACTCTCATAATGAGCAGGACTTTTGGATTCAATAACGAATCTTTTGACTCTTTTGTGCAGTTGACCAGTCGACTTTGGAGAACGTCAAGAAGCAGGAGTCACGAGATCGTATGCTGCCAGTTCTTAAGACTGCAGACCTGACTATGGCACTGAAGGACATCACTGTTACTAGTGTCCACCAGTGACCGCTGCAGTGATACCGAAGGACATCACTGTTACGTGTCCACCAGTGACCGCTGCAGTGATACCGAGGTGTTTTACCTCCTCCATCAAAGCATGTTAAGATAGTAAGAAAAATCACCCCCATCCCACACTCCACCCCAGGAGGTGAAAATGAAAACAAAGACATATCAGCAGGGATATGCTTAAAAATTCTTGGGCCCCTGACAAAACGTCACCTCACGTCACCTGGAGTGGTAACTAGGGATCTGTGCCAGCAATTTTAAGGTTGCTGGTTCAAATCCCATGAATGCCCAGAGTAATTCTACTCTGTTGGGCCCTTGAGCAAGGCCCTTAACCAGCAATTGCTTCACCCTGGGTATGACGTTAATCTACATTCAGCCCTATAAGGAGGTCCTCCAGCTTACAGGGAATAACCTGGGGGTTGATGGCAGGATTGGCACTCCAGCCACCAGAAAAAAACCTCACACTGGTCCACTTGGACTGGTGTGGTGCTGAGGTATCACCCGCCACACGGCTGTACTCAGGTTCTCATCCCTGAGGTGGTTTGTCGTGTAGTCAGTGCACGCTCCTTACCTCTCCTCCTTACGTAATTCAAGGGCTCCTGTCAAGTGCTGGGCCTCCTGAATATGCCAGGGTATCCATGCCCCTACTGCACCTGTATGCATGAATAATTGCGCACAATGCATGGTGGGAGTGTTTAGAAAGATGGTAGAAACAGCTAAGTTTAGTCTGATTTTTACCTGCTTCAGTATGATTAATAGCTCTTTCCAGAACATATTAAAAATCGCTCAGTAATCGAGACCAGTGGGGGAGGGCAAAGACTGAAACAGGGACATAAGTCCACAATTTTCGATTTGTCCTCTTCATGTGACAAATGTTTAGTTTGCATTGCACGCCGCACTTTCACAGCCGCCGTGGGCTTCCTTCCGGTTCCCAGCAGCTCGCCAGCCTGCGGGGTGCTCTGTTTGCTCAGTCTAATGTCACAGAGAGGGTGGATGTGCGCTGTGCCATCGCCGCTGGTGACCGTGATGCTCCGATTCAGCTCAACCGCCTGGAAGACAAACGACGGAGTGGCCACGCTCGGCCAAACATTAGCTCTTCTTCCAGGTGGATGAGCGGAGCCGGCTGCGGGGTGCATCAGTGACAGGCTGACAGGCGGTGATAGTCCCGTCTCTAGGAAGAAGGTGCTCAGCAAGATGGAACAGGCAGGAAGAAGCATGGAAAGTGTGGGTGAAGTGCAGAAGAAGCACTGAAGAAGCATGGCTGGGGTTTGGGAGAAGGTGAGAAAAGGTGAGGAAGAAGTGGGAAAAAAGAACGGAAGACGGCAGGAAAAAGGCAAGAAGAAGCAGGGGAAATGTGTGGAAAAAGGAAAAATTAAGGAAGAAATCAGGAAAAGGCAGGAAGAAACCAAGAAAAAGCAAAGGTAAAATATGTAAGAAGCCAGGAAGGCTCTCCCACCAAATAGGCAGCATGAAAGGCAAGCAATGGCCTTGGACTGGATCACAAGGACGCTGGATCCATTCATAATTTGATATGGAACGTTCTGGAAAGGTGTTAAAGAGTAACTAGACAGCTGGCCAGGTCAATGTGTTTTAGCACGTCAAACTGCAGGTCACACGCTTATTAAGATCTGAGCAAGAACAGCGTGTATTTTATTAAATATCTTGGTAATGGCGAAGATGAAACACAGATTAAGCACGCTTTACTGGTTATTCATTTTTAAAATTACACCTGTCCAAACAGCCGGTCTGCCAGTTTATCTGCTCTACATACAGACTCTATCATTACATAATGGCTGCGACAAGAGATACAAGGGAACGCAACGTTCTACTTCAAGACGGACTCAGTTTTAATCAGTACAGTAGCATGATGCCTGACATCCCATCCAGGGTGTCTGTCCATTCTGTGTGCTCTAGGTTATGCTGCAGGTTCACTGCAATCCTGTAAATAATAATCAGGATGGACTATGGATGGGAAAAAAATTCACATCCAGCTGTCCGTTCACAATAACCATTCCTTAGTTAATTTGAATCTTGCAGTGAACGTCACATTTATTTTTCTTACATCATTTACTGTTGGTGTACAGGTATCTTTTTCAAATCCCACATACTCCCAGTTAAGGGATATTGTGACGATTCATAGGTGTAAGTCGATTACTCGTCTCGAAAACAGAATTCATCCGGCCCAAAAGTTCATAAATGTAAACCCTGACCTTGACCCGAAATGCCATTAAGCATCGAGCTGGAGCAGGCAAGTCATAAAACGTAAAGCTAATGTACTGAAACAGACCCAGAAAGACAGCGTTTAAACCTTTAAGGCATTAAAATATACAGATCTTTATAAATGATTGCACTAAAAACTCTGACCACATCAGCTAAATGGATTATAAATTTAAGACATTTCCATAATGTATGCATCTTAAACACACAGCGGAGCATAAATCAAGGTATTTTCTAAACACAGGTTAATTATGCAACTCCAAACACAGTCTATTTTTTATGCAAAATAATCCACTTAGTTTTTTTTTTTTTTTTTATTTAAGGCAGCCTTAATTCCTTGGATACAGGCAGCAGTTGCCCTGTTGGAACGTATCAATAACACAGAGGCACAATGGAATGGCAACGGGTATGCTGGGGGGGCCGGGGGGGGACTTCTGGCACATTTCTCAAAAGCCCATTATTTATGAGTGTTTATTGCCAGAAATTGTGCCAAAATGGCTCGAAATAAAAAGGATTAATTATGCGTCGGGCCTTTTAATATAAGTGAGTGCCGTGGCAACGCGATTAATGCAAATCAGCCGGGCATCGGGAGAATAAGCGTGGACGACATCACAGGTGGCGTCTGTTAGCTGCCAAATAAATTAGTTAATTTACAACATTAAGAATCAATAAAAATATAATGCTTTTCGAACACATCTCCATCAATTACAGGGGGCGAAAAAAAGAACTTTCCGGATAAAGGCGACAGGGTGCCTTGGGGACCGGCTCGAGGACGACTGCCATGATCCTGAAGGTTAACGCCACGCCAGGGGCGCTCCTGGGCATCGCACTGGCATCTGGAGCACATTCTTTCTCCATATTTAATCCCTGGCAGAGGAGGCTGGGACCTTCAGCTATGAGGCACACTGACAGGTGGCCAATCACAGGGCTGGCCATCATCACATGACTCGTACCCAGGTCCGCTCCACATGCTCAAGCAAAGAGTTCTGGGAAAACTTTCACATGAATTGCACCTTGATCATGCCTTTATAAATCATTCATAGAACATCAGTGCACCTTCATAATCCATTCACAGTAGATTCATAAACAGTATATATATCTTAACATGTCTGAATGCATTGCGTTCATAACACTTTCAATGAACAAGATACGGCAGCTTTAATATACATTAACAAGCATTATTTGATTGTATGATTATAATGTTTGTTATTAATGTATATTACAGCTATCATAACTTGTTAAATGAAAGTATCATGAATGCAATGTGAGATATGTTAAGGTATACATACATGCTGCTTATGAATCTTCTATGAATGCATTATAAAAGCATTATGAAGGAATACTAAATGTTCTGTGAATGCAATATGAAGGTAATGTAAAGCCAAACCAAGTTTTTCTAATCAACGTGATTAGATTTATGTGAGGAACTTAAAACCTTGGCATAATTTCAGCAGACCCTCCCAAACAGGCATTACCCCGTTAGCGGGGCAGCTAAGGGCGCCACCTGCTTCACAGAAAGGGAGAGATCCCAGAAGTCTCCATAACTGCAACGAAAGCTCTAAGGGCGAAGCAGAAGCAGACCTTAGCTGGTTCATGGTACAGTGAGGGCCAGCAGCATGTCCCCAGTTTATGAGATCAGGGTGCTCTTCACTGCCCTGTGGTGTGTTGGCTCCTGCCCGGGGTTGTTCCCTGCCTCGTGCCCATTGCTTCCGGGATTGGCTCCGGACCCCCGGCGAGCCAGTAGGATAAGCGGGTTGGAAAATGGATGGATGGATGGATGGTGATGAATGGTGGTGGGTGCTGTTCACCAAATAACTTTATTTGTCAGACCACTTAACACTTGTGTAGTTATGGTCTCAAAATTGGTGGAGACCACACCAGTCCAGACACCCCCCACCTCAAAACACAAACAGCACTCCTACAATATTGCTAAGGACATGTCCCAACCCTCCATACCCAAATCCATGCCCTGGGTAAGCATTATTGACTTACGCAGAACAATATGGATAAATGAATGGATAAAGTTACAACCAGGTAGGTCAGGGACAGAAACTTATACCCGAATTATTTAATTTATAGCAATAGCATTTTCAGGTCTCATTTCCCTACCATAAAATAAAGCCCAATGGGTCAGAACAGGAGGGATGTCCCTAAATTGCCCACAGTGTGTCAAGCAGTGTGTTTGCCCTACGGCTGACTGGTATCTCTTCCAGGGTATCCTCTGCCTTGTGTCCTGTGCTTACTGGGATTGACTCCAGACTCATTGTGACCCTGGATGAGCAGGCATGGATGGATGGATATTTGGATGGATGGATGGATGGATGGATGGACAGAGAGGAAGAATTAAAAATAAAAAGAATGAAGTCAGTAGCATTAGCATAGGCCTAAAGTCAATGCATGGCAACAAGGTGAAAAACTAGAGTCACTAGATTTGCAGGGTTTTCCACTGCTTACAAGTGCCTGATATTTGAATGCAATTCATCAGACTATAATTAGCCAGCCAATATCCCAAGGACTGTTATATAGCTTATTGCATTGTTACTAATAGGCTATAGTAAGCTAGGAAGACATGGTATTTACACTTCTGTAGTCCTTCAACTTCTAACTTGGCTTTTATATAACTATAAATAAAACTGGCTGCCAAATGAATAAACAGCAAAGACCAATATCCTTTTTTCAAGGCCAATAATGCAATCACAGTGACTACAGACACAATTTAGGGAATGACACTTTGTTGCTATTTATTCCACTTGATGGTTTTCAATCTTTTCCACCGACTGACAACAATCCACTCTTTTATGGGAACTTAAAATGAAAGAAATTATAAAATCATTTCGGAAGAAAAAATATGAGTCTCTCTGAATGTTCGATTATTCCGCCCGCAACACGCTTAAGCACAGGGGCCGCTCTTAACCGTAATCCATTATCCCAATAATAGGGGACGTGCACCATTAACCGAGAAATTAATCTCGGTCAGCTCGCGCCTGGCGTCCGCATGGACGTGATGACGTAACCGTCGTTTATAACCCATCTGTTTATTTGGGAAGGGTTATAAACAAATATCAATATGCTGCGTAAACGACTACTCCGCCGGTATTTATGGTATATGGGGTCTTAAAGCAGGGTTAATTGAAAGTCAAATTCAAATTAATTTCCCACCGTAATTGCCTAAACCATTTAGCGGGGATTGCCGGCGGACGCTGGACTTACCATTTTTCAAGATCGGACACGGGGAGCGGTACGGGGTGCAAATTACGGCCGTCTCCCAATTCCAGTGCATTGTCTTGGATGATGTTGGATACTTCTGACTGTAAAACAGATCAAAAGGCTATTACCGTGCGCTTTGACTGCTTATTTATGTCTTGCACGGCCAGCTGATTTAGCGCTAGTGAGATGCGATCGCTAACACAAACAGGAGGCAGGCATCATCCGCTAATGGAGGGCCTGATGGAGGAGCGACCGGCGTCAGGAGGCAATCCCTCTCTCCGTGCGATGACCTCTCTCCGGGGCATCACGGTAAACAACTGGTGCGGAAACATCGGGGGTGCAGTCCAAAGCTAGCCAAACAAATCCAATCAACAGATTACATGTTGTCCTAATAACTGAACCGTGCGCGTGGCGCAGCCCACCCCATTATTTTGGATTCATGGTTTTTATAAGTAGCCTACACTTGAGTAAATCAAGCAGGTGTATTTTTAACATAATGATATTTTTTTCTTTTTGCATTATGGCGAGAAAAATTATAGCAAACTTTTCACAGGTCTAGTTTGCTTATAAAGGCCATAAAACTGACCAAAGAGCATCCGGTAGGAGCAGATATTTTTGCCTTCCTTTCAACTGTTGTACCTTTAAATGGGACAGTAAACCCCTACTTAAGAGGAAAACATGTAATGGAGTGCTATCGGCATTGTAATCTTCATAATTCAACATATTTAAAATGATGTCACAGAGAAACATTTAAGAAATTACCTGTTACTATTAATATTCCCATCATGTAAATAAAAGACGGGGAGAAAAAGTAGTCCACGTACACGCTGTATTTCTTTAAAACATTGGGGGAATAAAACGCATGTGCTTTTAAGAAAAATAAAACGAGCGCCGTCCTTTTCTGTTTACGGGGGTGACCTTTTAAACTTGTGACACCAAGGTTCCAGTAGAGCGCAGCAGAGAGCTCTGGCGGGCGCCTATTATCAGGACCGATTCCGGTGGCTAGATATAGGATAATTCACAACAAGAACATTAAATACATTTACGATAACTGTAATTTCCAATAATTATTATTTTTGTCATAATCCTACTTAATACATGCTTCTACCAGGGCTAAGGGAAAAATTCCACCCGTTATGCTTTCAGTAATAAATCACTTTTCAACAATACACACATGTGCTCTGTCAAAGGAATAGGTTGTGCCTTATCACCCACCACTGAACACCTTCTCAAGTTTTATTTCCTTATGACTGCACATTATTGTCATACTGTGTGTAATCTAGCTGCTGGCATGGGTGTCGTTCGGTCTGATCACTTGGGACTATAGCCCCGAGTATTTTAGCCCCAGTGCCAGTCGTCCTCCAAAAACAAAAAAAACAAAGCCCCGGATAAGCTTGAGTTAGCCCCTGGTAAGCTTGAGTTAGCCTCTGGTAAGCTTGAGTTAGCCCCTGGTAAGCTTGAGTTAGTCTCTGGTAAGCTTGAGTTAGCCTCTGGTCTTCTCAACCACTAGAAACTGCACTGGCTGCTGGTATATGCATTCATAACACGAAGCTTATGGACTGCAGCTGCTATATGAGTCAGGGGTGAGGAAACGGCAGCGGACTGGGATCTTTACCGTCATTATTTCGACATTGTTCTGCGGGGGGGGGGGGAGTTTTGTGTATCTTCACTGTTGCCTGAGCCTATGACAAGTGGGACGGTGTTCATCTTTCTGTGTTTGCTTGTTGGTCGTTCACCTTCTAATAGCAGCTGCTCTTCCTGGCCTGCTGACATTTTGCCTGCAAACTCAACAAAGGCAACGTTAACATCATCTAAGTGAGGAACCAAAGCGGGTCGACCCCCCCTCCCCCCACCTGGGGTGTATTTGGATGGGTCTCCTCCCATAACTCAGCTTAGCCCCTACTGTATGCCCTGTGATGGACCAGCATACCCAGTGCTTCACGGGATAGCATGGGATGGCTCACCTTGACCTTGCTCTGCATAAGCAGCTATGGAAGATGGACAGACCGACGTCTGCTGGTGTCAGCTGGGTGTTTTATCACTGTGGTTCGTTTACAGTAAATGACTTGCTAGCATCCTGTCATCACCTGAAGCACAGAGTCACTCCAGATTGGTTTATTTTTCTTCAGCCGAGTCATTCAATCACACAGCCATCACTGACCCGCAGAATATTTAAATAGAAGTGCACCAAAGGTCACATTTCACCTTAACAAATCATCGGTCATAAATTATGTCCACTATAACAAGGCATTCATATATGAGATGGAAGTATGGATCTCAGTTTCATAACAACCAAAATTCCAAAACTACGACATGCTTGATAATCAAAATCCATTTCATATACTCATGTCCATCAAAACTAACTGATTGACACAGCAGTTTATAAGATTCCATTTAATAATAATAACGGTCATCACGGTTATGAATGACTAAGTGTCAACTGCCATTATAATAACCACAATCTTTTTGCCGTGCAATTAAATTAAGTTAAAATACAGTCTAGAATTAGCATTTTTTTTCTTGTTTACAAAGGAATCCTTGGAAGGATTCTCAGAAAACACAATATAAAGTCTTATCACACCCATTCTCATAAGTGAGAGTATGACGTTGAATTACGATAATGACCCTGATTTATCGTCTCTGACGGCACTTAATCAAGCCCCTTTGGATGCAGGAAAAGCTGCCAAATGATTTCACTGGCAAGTGGGGGAAACAAACTTCGGGGGGGGGGGCTTTTTTTGGGAGAGGGCCCATCATCTCTGCCCTAACAATGCTGTGCCCCTTCTTGGTGACATTGTGGAGATCGCTGTGCCCCTTCTTGGTGACATGGTGGAGATCGCTGATCCTCTCAGGTGTGCTGCTGGTTGGCTTCTCAACTAGGCCATCTACTGTAGGAACATCTGCAGCAGTTCTATCCGGGGACCTAGAAACTGGTTTCCCAACGGAAGTGGTCATAAATTCCTGGAAAAGCCCAGGTGTCGTTCTGTGGAAATCTGCATGTCGAGATCTGACATACAGCAGCTGAACATTCGGATGCATAATGGACTTTGAAACGTTTGGAAAAGTGACACGTGCTACAGAACAAAACCATAAATGTAGCCTGTGACTGTTCTATGAAAAGCCCTTGCATTAGAATTGATGAGCAGAGCTGGGCATTTCAGGTCCAGAAACTACAAATCCAGATTTTGTACTGGTTGAGTACTCTGTGACTGTGACTCTTTCTGCTGAACCGGTTGGTAGAAACAAAAAACTTGGCCTGGATTTGTAGTTTCTGGACCTGAAATGCCCAACACTGCTGATGGGAGTGTGTCAGAAGACCTCCATCAGCCACAGCTGCTTGTGTAGTGCTGGACTGAGGTAAACCTGAACTAAACTGCATATCTTAGAGCAGTGTTTCTCATACTGGTCCATGTTTTTGCTCCCTCCCAGCTCCCAGCCAGACAGTTCACATTTTTTGCTCCCAAAAACATGGACTCGGGGGGGGGGCTACAATGCATAAGGCTACAATGGTGCCCAAGGAGCCAACAGACCACCAAGGTCATTGTGATGTATGTGTATAATATGTGTAAGTAGTTGTGCGTTGGATGTATGGGCTTCATATCAACCCTGCTAGTGATGGTAGGGGGGGCTGATATACTTAACCCCAACGGCTGTTTATACGCAGGCCATTTAAGGGCACTCAGACCCCCCCCCCCCCAGAGTTGCCGATTTCTCCCCATTACACACACACACGCCACATATTATTAATAAACTTAGCCAGGGAAGCATGTGATCACGAGTCGGTCACCACCTTCATTAATCCTCCGTTTATTTTATAGTAAACAGCTTCCAAAGTGGTGGAGATGAACCAGCCCCCCCCCACACGCCCCATCACAACTAGAGCTCAATTATTCTGGTCAATTAGTCAACCCGACTGGCATTTCTCTATCAAGTTTCCATCTCTGAGTGGAAATATGGGCCTTGGCGGTCAATATGGGGGGGTATCCATCAGCGGGGGAGGGGGGCGGCTCGTTCATTTAGGCGAATGAGAAAGGGCAGGCAAACACGCGGCCATATGGACCCTGACGGCACTTTTCAGGCTAATTGGATTAATCCCAAGCAGTGAGGTGGCCACACTGGGGAAGGGGGGGGGCAAAAAGACCCTGTTCCTCACTTGTTTTCACACCCCCCAGCGGCCACGGCCCACCACCCTGACAGCCGTTGGGACACACCTCCACCCAGGGGTCTGATGTCCCCCAGCCCTAACCCTCATCCAGTATGAAAACATTCGCATTTTACTTATTTCCCAGATGCTTTTACCCAATCTAACATACACATGAGGCAGCAAGGTCAGCCAGGCCCCAGCACAACCGCTGTTAAGGGCCCCGCTCAGGGGCCAAACAGCCAGACTACTCTGTCAACAGTGGGAGCTGAAGTGGTCGCCTCCCAACCAGGAACAGCACCCTAACCATAACCCACACGTTAAATCCTGCCCCCTCAGCTGTCTATCGAAACACAGGCATCCTTGTGAACATGGCAACCCTCACCTGGCGTTCAGGACCAGAAACAGAAGAAGATGTGAAAAATTAATACATTAAACACAGATTTTTCTTTTCTTTAAAGGGGCAATTCACCCCAAAGCCCCAAAAGGCACGTTTTAAAGGGGCTTTAGCACCATCTATCCATCCTAGGTTATCACTGTGCAGAAGAGACAAGCATGAACACTATGGCGATATCTTCTGCAGTGACCATCTATCCATCCTAGGTTATCACTGTGCAGAGGAGACGAGCATGAACATTCTGGCGATATCTTCTGCAGTGACCATCTATCCATCCTCGGTTATCACTGCGCAGAAGAGACGAGCATGAACATTCTGGCGATATCTTCTGCAGTGACCATCTATCCATCTAGGTTATCACTGCGCAGAAGAGATGAACATGAACACTCTGGTGATATCTTCTGCAGTGACACGATTGGTGTGTGGGGTTCAACAGAAGAAAATAGATCCCACATTAAACTGCTCACTACAAGGTCTGTGGATTATCTTGAGTAACCAGGTCATGATACTTGGTAAGAGACATTGTGGTTGAGTTCTTCAAATGTATTTTGGTGCTTAATTACAACAGAAAGAATGCCATTCAGTACCATTATACCCAATAGAAGATTGACATTCATGGGCCGAACAGCCTCCTCATGTTTGTAAATTTCTTATGTTCTTATTTCTATGGCCGATTTCTCCAAAACTAGGCAATTGCCAGCAAAACACCTTAGACGGTTAGATAGCACTAAAACCCCTCTAAAACTCTGTTTCCAGTTTTGGGGTGAACTGGCCCTTTAAAAGTAGACAGCAGTGCCTCCAGCTCTCCTTACCAGCACACAGCACCGGCGTGGGGTTCCCCCTAAGCACGGCTCTCCAGCTCTCCTTACCAGCACACAGCACCGGCGTGGGGTTCCCCCTCAGCACGGCTCTTCACAGCCCTTGTGAAGTCTGTGTTCGGTGCCCCTGGATTCCTGTGAATGGGGATTTGCCTACAGTGTGTCTATGATCACGCTGCATGGTAGCTCAGCGAGGAGCCTCACACCCCCAGGTCCCTCCCCCATCCCTGCTGTGTGTATGTGTGTCTGCTACTCCGGCTTCCTCCCACAGTATAAAGCCAGCTGGAGTCTCCGCATTGCCCGTCTTGTGTATGTATGTGTGCAGTGCCGTCAAGTCCAGGATATCCCAATCCCGGGTAGCCTTTGCTTTTTGGTGTAGTCTACAATTACTGCCTTTGTGCCTTTCCGAAACAGTACAAAGAACAGCTGACGTCTGAGTTAACAGTGTACATTAAATGTTTGAAGCATGGCCAAGGTTAAGTTGACGAATCGTTTAGGTGGCGCCTTAAATGCCAGTCAAATTGTCCTGCCTCAATAAACATCGTAAAATATCCTTTGTCATCATGGTGTTGCAGATGGTCCTGCTGTAAAGTACGCTTAATATGGTATACAAAGACTCAGCGGGCAATTAATTAGGTACACCAAGCTAGTACTGGGTAGAAGCTACTCCAGAATCACTTCATGGGACACTGTAGCGGGTGAGAATCCCAGGATGGTGGCTGATTCTAAGATGCTGGGCCTGCCACGCCTGATGGCAACAATCACGCCACGTTCAAAATGGCTTAGGTGAGTCGTCTTGGTGGTTCTAAGGCTTAGCCGCACAGTAACTGAGCTTCCGGACCCTGCCTGTGTCATTCTCTATGTATTCATGTCGAACCACATCATTGGCCGTTTGGAAAAACAGGCTGTTTGCGTTAGCAAGTAGGTGTACCTAATAAAGTGGCCACTGGGTATGTGCGGGTCTGTTAGTAGAACGTCTGAAGTGTTTGCCGTGGCCTCATCCCCTCCTGAAACAGGTCCCTGTCTGAGTGATGGGTGCCAGGTTTTTACAGCCTTTTCCCATCATAACCTCCTACCTTCTAAGCCAATCCCACAGACGATGTCCTGTTAATTATGTTAATTACAAAGTGACTATACAGCAGACAGTGATGTCACAATATACAACATACCAGGAAGTAATATACAGACTAATTATCTACCATCAAATATTGGGTCTCAAGGTTCTCTTAAAGGTACTCTAAAAGGTGAGCTTAGTTAAAAAAATGCCAAAATGAGTGGGGAGTATAGTTTACAGTCAGAAAAAAAAGTATCAATTTCTACCTTAAGTGGTACATTTATCTACAGCAAGGGTACAACTGGCAGACCCTTGAGGATACAGCCTCAGTGACAAGCAAAGGTAACAAATTGGTGCTTTTTTCTGACAATGTAGGGAATTTGGCAAATTTGGTTTCTCCAGGCCATAAGGCTTTGCTGGAAGCTAGAGGACATAAAAAGAGAATATGAGAACAAAAATTAAACATGCTGGTCACCCTTGTCAGATCGTAGCCGATTTCTTTCCTTACATTCATTACCGTTAATCAGGAGAGCGGAGCTCGGAAGCAGCCTCCTGAAAACTGACTGAGTACCCCCTGAGTACATCTCGGGAAACGGAGGACAAAAGCTCTTATTTTATTCATAAAACCTTTTTATATTGGTTACACAGTGGAGTGTGCAGTCAAAACAGAATTAGCGTGCTGAACTTTGGACGTCTGTGTTTGGTTTGAGTCTATATACTGTGGTGAATTTTCCTCTCCCGGCTTTTCTGTCCGGTCACTAAAGCAAATGTTTACTAGTTGACATACAGTCTCAGCCATTGTGTGACAGTCAGACCCGTGAAATTATTTATCTGCGAGTTACATAGCTGGCATTTTTGTCTTTTAAAGAGGTTCATGTTTAGGTCCGCTCCCGGTGTCTGGACCTCCTGCCGTCCCTAGCAGCTCTGTTCCTTTCATCAGTCGTGGCTGTCATTCATAAAAATCCATCACTCTACAAACGGGAGCTGGAAGGACGATGTTGATCCACAGGGTGTGCAATCAGTTGCCTCTTGCATTAGATGTCTAATTATGGGTGGTGTAAATGAGGCCTTCCTGCATATGCGGCTCGCTGTTAATTAGCCGCCGAATGCTTGCATCAGCCCGTTTGCAGAAAGGGCTGACTGAGGGCCACGCGGAGCTCCGACTTTACAGCCACGCGGAAAACCGCGGCTGCGGCTCTGCAAGTCTCACAGTGGACGAGCCGTGCCTTCATTGGTAATGCGTATAAATGTACGCAGCGTGAGCCGAGTGACTCAGCTTCACCAGAGAGGAGACTAACGTAAACATCATAGGAATATATCACACCCTACCACAACTGTTAAGAACTAAAAATAAATTTGCATAAACTGGAAAGAGGAATAGGAACATGCCAGGGGGCGCTGAGCAAGTGCTTAACCCCCCCCCCCCCTTCCATACGCCAATTTTCAATAGTCAACGATCATGCATAATTTACTGTAGGGCAGGGTTGGAATGGAGTTGGACTAAAATTTGGTCCTGTATTTTGGTGTCCCCCACAGGGAATTTTGCGGATGATAACATCTAATTTCGTTGGCCTATTGGGAAAATGTCCGGTATGCCAGATAGCCAATCCAGCTCTGACCCAGGGGACCCCCCCGTTGCAATTTTTACCAATCACCGACGATTACACAAAACATGATATGAACCCCCCCC
>JAODJW010000081.1:16861121-16891644 GCA_026777045.1 Hyperopisus bebe | reverse complement strand
AAATGAGATGAGGCAGGGGTGGGGGGGTTGGGAAGTGGTGATTCAGCAACAGAGGGTTGAAATAAGGACAAAACCTTAGACCAAACTGCACTGACCACAAAAGCAAAGAGGAGTCATGGATAGATGGGGGTGTGTCTATTGCTCTCCCCGATGCACCCCCAACCCCCCCCCCCATTCACCACACCACAATTGCTCACACCCACTCATCTTGGACTGGCCACTGCATCCATCTATAAATCCATTTTCCATTGATCCAGGTCAGCGCTGAGGTGGATGACACAATGAAGCGCAAATGTAAAAGCAGCCACAAGTCAGTATCTGAATTACTGAACTAAACGTCGATAAGTCTGTGAGTCGCTTTGAGAAGCCATACTGTGGGAGAATCACAGTCAGCAGCAGCCATTTTGGGATGATCAAAACAGAGCAACCATTGCCACGGCAACGAAAACAATGATTATCATGCCGTGTCACCATATGGTTGACAGCTAAACTGTCAGTCCCCCAAAAAAAGAAAAAAAAAACACGATCAATTACACTGACCTGTAAATGACTCTAGAGAAAGGCATCTGGCAAATAAATAAATGTATACAAATTAATTCATTAAAGCAGAGCACCAAGGTTTCCAGCCCCGTCTTGATCTGCTCCTGACCCCCAGTGGCATACCACAGCCCAACCCAGCCTGGGGCCCTCAGGAGAGCGGGCGGGCGCTAATTATTGCACAAGGAGACCTCTGGCAGATGGGTGTTAACTCCGAGGCCCATGACTTGATGGAAGTCAAAAGCAAAACCCGAGTTTCAAGCGACGACAGAACCTGGATACAGACTGACCGTCGGATAAAACACACACAGAAAAAATGCACTGACAAAAGCATGGTTGCGCAATGATCACTGTCTCTTTCGCATCCAACAGACCCGTGTGGCTGAACTTCGGGACAAGGGCTTGCAATTGCAATTGACAGTGACCCTGAAGAGCCTATTAGGGAGACGGGAGCATAGCGACTCAGCAGCGTCCACAGCCCCATCCTCGCTAATGCGATTAGCCTGCAAAGACGTAATTACCCTAATCGAAGACTGACATCCGCACTGACTTCTGCCTTCCACTGGCCGCCGTAAATGCTAGCGGCTGAAGACAGCAGCCAATTGGTTTCACTCTCCGTTATTTACATTTGTGCCGATGTCACTGGAAAATAAAGCACAAAGTAGAAACAAATAGTTTATTGGTTTAAAACGGAAAAGAATCGACTTTTAGTTGGGGGGGGGGTGTCTTTCTTTTAATTAATATTTGAAGCTTTAGTGTGTTTCAGGAGGCACGAGTCAGGGGTGTAAGGACTGGGGGGGGAACATGTACCCCTCCAATATTTAATTTAATTCATACACCCCCCTCACCAATAAATAGACCTTGTAGCTATGGCCACCCATGTACGCAAAAGTGCACTGGGTTACAAAGAGCGGTACATATGGGGCTATTATTGTAGCAAAATTATTTTTAAATATTGTGGTAGGAAAATTATAAATCAACCTCTCTGAGAACTCCAGTAATCTAATTAGGGAGTTGCAGCGAAAACCCGGATACACACTGGCCCTTTGCGATTAAGATTGCCCACCCCTGCTCTATAAGGACTTCTATGTCCTGACTGGTCACAAAACACCAACAAACCAAGCTCCAGCATATAACAAACACAATTCTTCTGCTCTATTGGTTCACCTCAGTAGCAGGGTACATGCACCCATTTTGCTGAATTTCCCAAAACATGTCTCGACCACTAGACTTCTACTTGAGATATGGAATCTGCTCTGATATTGATTATATTGACATTGAATCACTGTAAATACATGGTTAACATTTGATTAATATGATTAACATGACAACTACCTATACATTTGTACTACCGTATAACATATTGCGTGTGACCTATTGTGACTACTCTATAACCACAGCTCTTTTTGCACCAGTTTGGGCAGCTTTGAATCTCTTCTTGCAGACAGTTTCTCCCCCCCCCCACCTCCCCCCTCCACTGTCCGTCTCTCCAAGGTCTGATCATTCTTCAGCATCTGCGGAACCAACCGCATGCAGATATCATGAAGCAAGGTCACAGAGTATTCAAAACAATCTCTACTAGCCTAAGGCCTAAGACATAACTGACTCAATATGCCTCCCCTCCATCCATGCTCAAATTTACCGATTTGTCTACACATTCAGATATAGTCATGCATTTACAGATTTATCTACACATGTACACATATCAATATACTTAAAAATCTCATTAGACATTTACAAATCTGATTAGGCACACTTCCATTCTGAATACACATTTACAGATTCCTGTACACATTGGCAAATCTCAGTATGCATTTACAGATTCCTTTACACATTTACATCTGATTACTCACATATCGATTCAGACACAGTTACACAACCCTCCACGCACATTGGCAAATAATTTTGCTGCAATCATAGCCCCATAGGCATAGTTTTGGCGTGAGCTAAGTGCAGGCAGCAGCCAGAAAATTAAGTATTGAAAAACGTGAGGGAATTTTAGCCCCAGTTTGTAGGAAAGCATAACAACTACATTTGTGGATAATTTTATCTAAAGCAGTTTGTATAACTTACATCACACAATTTCAGAGAATAAGGCAGCTGAATACATTGTTTTGTTACCGATGCAGTTAAAGATGATTTCCGCTCTGAATGAATAACAATTGATCATCAGCTAGGATCTTCTGGGTCTTGTGTCATGGCCGACAAAGCCTCTATCCCCAGCGCCGTTTCCATCATGGATGCTCCTCTGATGCTGCACCCTATGGAGGGACGGGCTGCAGAAGGTCAAAGCCACCACCCCTGTTGAACCTCTCCATCCCTATATCTTTACTTCTCTTCCTGAGATGAAGGACCACTGTGGTGAGAGTGTCATCTGCTGTCACCCTTTCCTGGGTTAGTGACATTGTTCCCAGTCTCTTACTGGTGACCTTCTTTTGGAGAACCTCTGTACCACAACTTCTCACTCAAAAGGTCAGACCTGACCACCAGCTAAACCTTACTGTGCACTTCAATTACAACAACCTGTCCAGGTTCGGGGTAAATAATTTCCAAGCATATCAAAATAATTACCTCTAACCAGTGACTGACACATCAGAATATTAAACACGAGGATTATCCGACAGCAGGCATGGTCAATTACTGGTGCTCTGAAAGGGACAGAAAGTTTGGATCACAACAGAGGAGACAAGCAAGTCACCTATATCATATTTATGGCTTGCAGAATCTCAGAATAGAAAAATACACAGGACCTTATTTAATGTGTGGTTAGACTCTTTGTTAAAGACAATTAAGTTATCTGTGACAAAGCACTCCAGTGAGCCTGCTTCCACGCTCCAATATGAACATTCGCCATGTTCATAAAAAATTCTGACCACACAGACCTATTACCAGAAGATCATACTGGACGTATCAACTGGACATATTTTGCACTGTTACAGATTAATGTCTTGCATATACACAGAAACTGATTTTATCGATTACTCAAGAACATACAATATAATTAATACCAATTTTTTTTCACTGTAAAAATAATTCCTGTGGTTGTTCACATTCTCATTATTACTCAATATTGACTTTTTAATACATATATATAACGAATCGAATCAGGTTTAATCAAGATATAGGTGATCTATCACTTTAACGATCCCCAAAATTAACCCCGTAGACCGTTTGTGTATTATGGCTTCGGACTCAACCGGGTTTTATGTAGCTCAGCGGCTACTTTGAAATGAATAAACCGTTGATAGATTGCGATTTACACGCAGCAAGCTGATTAAAAAACGAGTAAAGTGAAGCTCAACTCAGAATTAAAGCACAACCGATAAGAAGATTACAGCTGCTGTAGTCAGTGCGTGTAAAGCGTCACTTCGAATCTTTAGTGGGATCTGCCATGGACATTTTGCTATGAACATCGACGATTTAATTCATTAGGCCTACTAAGTTTTATTGGCTTTTATTACATGTATTGCAATTTAATTTTGCTCTTGGATTGCGTATAAGATCGATCGTTCTGATCTGGTTTTGCAGACGCTTTAGCGGCAACAAGTGAATCTTTTTAAAAAAACAAAATTATTATTGCAAATCATTTGATTAAAGTGCTAAGAATATCAAAAATACATTAAAGATATGTGATGTTCATAGTAATAGGATAGGGGTAGGCAACCCAGACCCTGGAGTGCCAGGATCCAGCAGGCTTTCTATCCAACCAAAGAAGCTGCCTGAGATAAGGGGCGGTTCATGAGGACCAGTTAGAATGGAATCTATCTATCTATCTATCTAGCGGGTTGTCCACAAAAGAGCTGTTTTTCAGAGCTATTGTGGCAAACATCTCGCTCACAAAAGCAGACAAAAGTCAAAATACACAGCGACGTTGATAATTACGACTGGGTCGGATTTGTCGTTAGCTGACGTTCGACACTACGACCTACTTTATTAAGTTTCCGACAACACTCGCTAATTAAGGAAGTGTCTTAACGAAATAGGCCAACTTCACGTTACAAAGTTTACGGGAAGTTTCTGGAAACAGGAAGTTATTTGAAAATGGTAACTAGAGTTTTACGCCGGCATCTGAGGGATAGATAGCCTATAGGAAATGTTATTTAATTCGTTTAGCAAACGATTTCTAGAGATTATACATAACAAACCGTTGGCGCACGCAGGAGGTGCTTAGTGCGTTACAGTTACCGCAGAAAACTCATCATTTAATATTTAGGCTAATAATTTTACTTTTAGTCATTTCAAACGACTCAGCTACATAACCTTGAAAAAAGGTTTTATAGGCTACTGGAAAAGCCAGTTAAGTGCATACAACATTTTTGCGGTGGTGAAAAACATGGGTCAGGTATAGATTAGTTATCGCTGCACTAATTATTGGGTATTGAAATAGGCCTACATTTCTTTGATGGTAGATCAGTCACAAATGTATTATTGAGTTGGTTATTATTATGAATGAAAATGGGCAGAATGCAAAATATGTGAGTGTTGTGTAGATATTAATAACTAGTCTATACATATTCGTGTTCATGTCGTTCAAGGCGACGTGGCACCAAATGCAATCCTGAACGCGTTTCACCGGCTAGTGCAGCGCCAGGACATCGCGCAAGTGCCAGTACTGAGCCTTGAACAATAGCAATTGTCAGGTTGTGTCCTTAACACTGCTACCTGCTCCTACCCGTGCTAAAATGGTTATTCATCACAAGCTCTCCGTGGTTTGTCATATATAGAGACCATAGTTTTGAGTGATAGATTTTTATTAGATATTTCTTCCCTTCCAGTTATTGATTTTATATAGGATTTATGATGCGCTGAGTGCTTATTCTCTTTTTATGTTTAAAAACTGTGCAGCCAGTCATTCAAAGGATTATTAAAGATACTTCACCGTTAAAAAACACAACTTATGACTGCGTATTAGGTCACTCATTTTGAGAAATATCGTACAGATGTGTTCCTTGCGTCTTCTGTAGCCTATACAGTTAACCCTCATATTTTTTATCGCGGCTTGTTAATTCTTATACTTGGATTGACATAGGATGCGCAGGCCTGACATTTTCTAACATTTTGAACGTTACTTTACAGTGACCCGACATATATAAACAATTGACTGAATTTGGCTCTAAGTGCCGCTTTAAATGACCGGTATTAAAATGCGTTTACAATTAGTATTATCTTAATAATTGTCAATGTTTTACGTTTGAAAACAATGCTGGCAGCGACAATCCATTAACAGCAAGCTGCTGTCCCGGTTGCCAATTAAATTCGATGAAATTCGTCAGGAAATCGGACAAGGACATCCAGCCCTAACCCTGCATTTAATCAATGCCTTAAGTCAAAACAAGCCAATGGCAAAGAGTTCTGGCATGATGTACTCGATTTTGATAAGTATCATTAACATAAGGCAAAAAGAACGTTACCTCCTTGAGCAGCGTGTGTGTGGCGTAAAGGTGAGGCGGTCGTAACATACGTGATGAACTGTACATTCATTACTAAATAGATCAACAGTGCGTTCAGCATATAACAGCTTCTATAAAATGTTACCGTCAAAGCTATTTGCTGCGCGAAATTTCACCAGTTTAACATATTTTCTAAACGATGATGACCCCATCACCAGGAATACAGCAAATTGACAATGATTGTCTTAAAAGACTCCAAAAATACATTTATTGCACTGGTTAGAAGCGTAGTATATGAACCCTTTAACTTAACAACATGAAACTTGTATTTGCCACGTTCGTTTGTTCTACTGTAATAACAAAGTAAACTTTAACAATAGTGTCATTTGTTGGGTGTGTGTAACTGAATTTCGAGTTACTAAAATGTTGCACCTCTGAAACTGGATCTAAAAATCATTGTAACATATTGTTCCATCGTGTCTGATTCCAGTATGTTGAATAGGGTTAATGTTTCTAAAGAGGAATATCTGCCGAAGTGGATTAAAAATTACTTCAATGAAATCAATGACTTTATAAATATCTGCTTTGCCAGTGCAAGGAGAGTATTCCCCCGTATTTCACTCATTGTCCCCCGCTCCACTGTTATATTCCAGTTACATTCAAGATATGTCGAATTGTATTATAACTCTAAGTTTAAGTCAGTACTGTGGAAACGGAAATGATATGATCACAAAAATGGGAATATCATTTCATGTATGTAAGATAGGTTGTATACATAGTTCAGATATACTTTCACACAAGGGCGCAGGAACCAGATGGGACGGAGGATGGAGGGAACGTGTACCCCGCAATATTTAACTGTCATGCGACATAGCTATCACACGTATATATTATAATTTTAACGTATTGATATTGACAAAATACCTAACAGAACATTTTTAACTTGAAACGAGGGTTTTAAATCTATACTTATAAGCTGATTTCACAGATTTTCTCTGGTAATGAAGGTATGTATTATAAAGCCAAATATCACTGTACTCTCCATCCATTATTACAGAACTACCGTTCAGTTCTGCAGTGTTTTCTGTGTAGGAATCTGAAAATAGAGCAGAATCGTATTTTTAAAAGAAGGATTTAAACCCCCATCAGTTGAGCACGAGCCTAAGGTATGGTCTACACTTGCGCCTATCTTGTTAATAAAGTACATCGTTGCAGGTTTTCCTTCCCTTTTTGGCAGGGGCGCTATTAATCACGTTTTGAAGTACGGCCTTGGGAAAAAATTCCCGGAAACACTGGCATAAGGTCTCGTATAAGGAGGGGTAAATACGACTCTCAGGACTGAATATAACTTTAGAAATTGCGGGTATACCTTTTTCATTCGTCTAGTTTTTGATAAGGTCAATCAAAATAGGTACAGTAAGTATAGGCCTACTTATGTAAGCGGGGGCGCAGATGGCGTTCTCTTACCTAGATATGGACGCAGATCCACCCCCGATTTTGAGGGGGAAAAAACAAAACTTAGATAAGTAGCATTACTAAATATGTAAATACTGTAAGTACTCACAGCATATGGTTGCTGCAGGTACTAGTGCACTACGCGCGCGCATCCCCGTGCCTTCACACGTATTCCCACTTTCTCCCTTCCCCTCTTTCTATAGGCAGACACAGTAAAGTGTACTCATTTCTATTGGCCTACACACAGCTTCCTACAATTGGCCTACAATTTTCCACTTACTCAATTACCTACCGATTTAACGAAGGATAAATAACTTAAACACCGATTTCACGTTCTACAACATTTTTATTCAAAAACACCTACTCATTTCTGCTGACTTTGTGCATCCTCTCTGCGAGTTTGAGGACTGAGCTGCCTAATTGTGCCTGTTGCAGTTATGGTCAAAGAGACCGAAGCGGGATGCCATACAAAAACACGAAGATCTATCACGACATTCTTTCAATCAGAAAGCAATGTAATTAGACTTCAATTCTATACGACCTATACTAAGCCTATATGTTGAATGCAATTGTCAATATAATTTCACCATATCTCAGATGAGCCCATTTGTGTTGCTATACAACAAAGCTAACGACATTGCAGAGACAGAGATACATTGTAGAGAATATTGTCCAAAAGACTATTTGTGGGTGATTGCTAACTTCATACGAGGCAACAAAGTAACAGTGTGTGTATGTTGGCCGATGTCAATCAAAATGTTTAGTGCATTAAACCATTAGCCCAAAATCACACCAGACGCCTCATCAAGCATGGTTGGATAAGCTTTCAAGTTGACACTTTTTGCCTGCCCTTCAAAAATCTACCATGTGTCTTGTATATAAGATATACATATACAGTATATAGACTACTTAAACTTAAGCCTATGGTTATGAATGTGTGAATATTTGTGACCTGCCATGAACTGGCATCCCATTTCTTTGGACAAGCGTTTATAACGAGTCAAACTTCATTTAACAAAACGCTGTTTTGTTGTGACACTTGGAGCAAACGTAATTTGTGCGTAGATAAAAAAATGACCTAATACGTCATATAGGGAGTAATTTGACCTCACTAAAGCCATCAAATTGGTTGGAACCTTTTTAGGCTTAAATGAATGTATACGACAACGGTATTAATTTGGGTGTTTCAAATTTCAGGCGTTCGAGAGCTACTGAACAATTTCCGTCTGCTTAAAAAAGCTAAATCGTTTTTTTTTTTTTGCTCGACCAAAAAACTGTCCTTAATTTTACTCAATGCGACTCAAAGCATTTTAAGGAGCTAAGCAGAGTAAATAACTCGGTGCGAAAACGTGACATATAGCAATTTGTTGGTAGCCGCGATAACTTAAAAGATAAGGCTGTGCGTGGCAGTTCAATCACGTTTAGGAAGGCAAGTGAAGCCAAGGAATTTGGATAAGCAAAGGTGAGCTGCTCACGACTCAACTCACAATTAAATGCTGTTCGTATAACACGTCATTGACGTGAATAAATAAATGTAGCCTACGTCCGTCTGGGTAATCTTATTAGTCCGATGTGTAAATGTGCAAGTTTCTTGGTTCTTGTTTATTTTAAGGGATATTACATTTGTCACGGAGCCTTTACAAATAAGTACAACCGAATAGTATTAAATTAGAAATGAATCACGCCCTTCTAAAAATAATTAAAGAGGTCGATGAGATAAAGGGCAGTGAATGATCATATCGATGTTTCACTAAATCAGACGGGAGGATACGATTTCTCATCCTAATGGCCTCCGACAAATTAGCCAATAATACTGTAATTCCAGCGAGGCCACATCTTTTCGCGAAAAAAATTAGATCCAGAATCAGTTCCAAAACTCTACCATGTAAGGATAAGAGCAGAAGCCTTGGCGATTAGAGGCATGATTTCATAATAACATCTAATCACATAGTCTATCGTTCAAGGTCTTTACCTGAAGTGAATACACTCGGAATTGCCTTACTCGACAGATAAAATTGATAAAACGGCTACGGTCATAAATGCGTTTAAAAGCAGCCCTATATGTTTCAAGGCAGCGGTCATTTCTGCCAATTTAACTGAATGTATTTATTGCAATAAAAGAGACAGAGAAGATCCCCCTAAATTGCCTTTTTATAATGAACACATTTACCGTGGGTAATTAATATATAAACTATTTCGATTTGTCACTTTGATTTGTATTTCAGTTAATTGTGAAAGTAATTACGGAGCGAATTAACAGCTTTCTAGAAAGCCGGCGGTTTCGGGTCTATTTCCATCGCAGCGAGCAATATTAATTTGCCCCTCCTGTTGATGTGATGAATAGGAGTTATAAATCTATATGATTGGTTCAGGCCAAGACTAAATGGCTTCATATTTCACATGTGGTTTAATAGAAATATTCCTGCGATCTCTTAATGAAATTAAACCAATGGGCAGTGGGGGAGGGGGGGCGGGGGGGTATTGTAGAGCACAGTTCGGCTCAGAGCGGTTCAAAAAGGTATAACTAGCGGATCGCAACGACAGTCATCTTTTGGGAAACAAGTGTATGGGTGAATACAACAAACCATAGGTATGTGTGTGTGTGTGTGTGTGTGTGTGTGTGTGTGTGTGTGTGTGTGTGTGTGTGTATGTATGTGTATGATGCGTTCATGTATTTCTCAAATTACCAATTTGAACAATAAATACTTGATCAAGTTGATTTTAAAAGTGCGTTCCGTATCAGGGGAGTCGGAGGAGCACGGGCACTCTAACAGATTCAGGGGGCCCATCACTTCACAGGGGCCCCTGAATACATAAAATCATACATAAAATTGGGCGAGGGGGGCCCAAGGTGAGATTTTGTTAGGGAGCCCAGAATAGGTAGCTTACACCTCTGGTCCGTATTCCATGCAGTGCACGACCAGTACTAACTTATAATATACGGTGTATACAACAACGATTTCAGGTTTATTTTTCCATACGTATATACATTATCTTTTCCAAGTGAAAAGATAAATTCGAAAATGCATTACAGTTTTAAGCGTCCATTAAGGAGTTAAAGCGGCGCGGCCATATCATCACACCGCGGGTGTAGGCTGACGCGAGATTCATCATTAATATATCAGTTGGTAAGTGTCCAGCTATTATTTCGTAATCGGCCTTAATATCATCTATGGTTCCTAATTAAATCGTGATTCTTCAGTTAAACCTGTCCGGTGACTTGTTGATTTCCCATGAGCAAATAAACGCTGGATGCGGTCCCATGAGAGTGGTTAGCTGATGAATTGACAAAAACTAATCAGCTTTATTGGGCGACGGGTTAAGGGCAACAGGGTGTCAATAATTCTCATCCTGACCTCTTCCTCCATTAAGTTAAAATGGCTTATTAGAGCAAAGCATTGGCCAATACATTTTCAGAGCTCAATTGCTTAAAAACGCACCTATTCCTATATACAAATTCAAGTTATCCCATGTCACGTTTATCGCCGAGGTTTATAACAATCTCATCTACTAAATGTCATATCACAAAGGCTGCAATTTTGATAAAACCGGGCAGCGTCCTTAAACAGTTATCCATAAATTGAGAGTGCAGTGGAGAGTGCAGGAGATCGCGCGGCAGGGTGGATTCCCCATCGCTATATCCCCATTAGCCTAGTGCAAACAAACATGTTTACAGGATTCTATTTACAAGAGTAATTTCTTCCAATTTGAACATTTACAGTCCGCTTTTCCCAGCGTCAGATAGTATACTGCAGTGAAATGACAGTTGTTATAAACCTGCCTAATTTGGCCCATTTAAATGTGCAGGTCTGTTTTTTTTTTGTATAGCAGCATACGCGAATATACCCAACACATCATTATATTTTACGGATGTTACGTTCTTATTAGCAACACTAATTTGGTCAGCTGTTTCAATTTCACCTTCCACAAAGCCTAAACTATAAGCTTAATACTGTTCGTATTTGAACTTATAAAAGTCTGGTCTTAACCTTTGTTAATATTTGCAGTGTGCAATATTCGTTTGTAAAATATTACTGGAACAAGATTTTCTATGTGCACAGTTTGCATCTAAAAATTATAGTCTTTCAATACTGTTATTTAATACGAATTGGAAGCCAATTATACATAGGCCTAATGAAATGAAAAACTTAACCATGTTTCTCAATTTAAGATTTCACTGCAGTATTATAAATGTGGTATATAGCTTACGGGCGGCTGCAAGAAAAACTTAAATTGATAAAGAGAAACCAAAGCCCAAAAAAGTAAGGAATTTAAGCCTATATAAAATAATGAAAACGTTATCTTAATTGCTGACTGCATTACCAGATAACAATTTCGCCTCTGTACGTCATAAATATAAACAGGGTGAAATGTGCAATATGGGTCAGACATAAAAGCACCCTGACCCACCGCTTAGCGCGTTTCCGCCGCGGAGGCGTACAAACGTGCGTATTGGGCGGCTTTCAACTGAATTTCCCCGCTGACACATTTAATTACGTAATTGGCCAGGTTTCGTATGACAACAATAGTACGTCAACTGTCACTTTCAGTGTGTTAGAACTCTTATGTGCCTGCCTGTAGGTAGGCAAGTGCTTGCCTCTGTGTGGGTTTTCTACACGTGTAATTAAAACGAATCGCTTCCGTGGTGTTTTCTACTTTCTTCTTTCAACTTGAAGCGAAAGAAGCAAGAGAAAAAAAAAACTTGAAAATATGGTTTATATGGGTTTGAGAGTAAAAAACAAAAAACCAATAAAACACAATAGATAAGCCTAAGCCAGGTGTTGTATAGTGGACAGCAATGTATAGTTGACGGTTAGTAGCAACAGAACCATGGTGGCAGAATGACCAAGAACACGCTACCTGTCATTGGAAGGAGACTAAATTTTAAAATGAAAAATCTGACGCGTAACAATTAGCCTCACTACAAGTGTATATGGCTGTTTGAAAAAAAGCGCACGTCATTATTAATATAACAGGCCTAATGTGGTACATGAAAATGTATAAGAGAAATATGAACCTTTCACAGAATCATTGTTTCTTTCCTCATCATAAGCAGGCCTTTGTGATAAGATTTAAATGAGTGTTTTAGTTGCAGCTGCACGGAAAAATTGTATATCCCCCCCCCACACACACAACAACAACAAAAAACTAAATCCGGAGACAGAAGTCTCGTGCAACTACAGTTACTCTGACAGCATAAACATTTCAACTAAACATTAACTATAATCTTTTCTGTATAATGAATAATTGTATAATATGTATAATTTTTATGTATAATTGGGAAACTTCTGTAGACGTATACGACAAAAAAGACCGACACAAATATTTAAATTTGATCTTATAATTGCTCTGATATTCAAAATCATTCAAGGAGTTCACTTATATTGTTGCCCTTAACGAACATGCAGGTGAATTAATAAACCGGTTGTGGCCGCCCTACCTAAGCAGCATCCTTTAAATGTCCTCTTGCTTTCGATTCGCAGGTGACAGACCTGGAGCGAAGACCGCGCACGCAGAGCGCGATGTGGGGGGGCCAGAGACCTGCATTCCGACCCAATTAAGCTACCAAAGTTAGCCCTGCTGTCTGTGTGCCGTGATCCGAGTCCACGAGAAGGGAGGACACCCAGAAGCGATTAGATACTGAGCCGGCGACAAACTTCAACACACATGGAAACATTTTTGACATTTTTACACGTCGGGTACAAACAAATGGGCACGTTTGTTTTTAGTAGATTATTTTGTTAGATAATCAAACACCTGCACATTTCGTATCGATATCTCCATAGATCACCGAAAACGAGCTGTACGTTAATGACTAGACAAATGAACAAATTTGCGACATTCAGACTTTAACTAAACAGAGAAACTGAAGCCATTATTTTTGCACCATCCCTGCCTAACAGCGCAAAACCAATATGTTACGTTAAATACAATGGTCGTTTATGTATGCATAATACATGAAAGTGTACATATATCGGTGTCTATTTTTGTGTACTATCCTTGTAGTGATGCACTTCGTTTTCTACGTGCCGCAGTGGAGCCAGAATTTGGGAACAATAAAGTACATTTATATTGTTTAGCTGCAATATAACAACTTAAGAGAATCCACTTGCAACGTTTTTTCTCAGGTGCATGAAGTTACAAGTATGATTAAAAAAACATGACTGCATAAAACGTTTTCTCGTTTTCACAAAATAATACTTCACCTATAATGGCCACATAGAAATTACGATTTGACGAGCAAAGTTTTGTGTTACGTGATTACGTACAACAGCGTTTGAAACAAAGTAATGAACGAAGCGACAGCTTTCTATTTTCTCCATAGCCTGCATTCAAAAATGCGTGGTTTTTATTGCGGGTGAGTATAGCTTACTAATTAGCCCTAAAGCAGGACGCGAGCTACGCAAAGCTCCCGATACGTCATGCATCTTAACTTTAATAGGGTGAAACAAATAGAGCTATAAACAGAATGAAAGGCAGCGCAATGGAATCAAGGTGGGACAGGATGCCTCTGGGAATAACAAAGTAAGTAAGTAAATAAATAAATAAATAAATAACACAATTACAAAGACGTGGAAAAAAAGGCACTACGTCCACCATAAACACGCGGACGCGGACCAATAGGAAAGCTCCCGGCCCGGCCAGCGCAGCCAATCCTCTTACTCAGAAGGACTTCAATTGACCAGCGGAGTTAAGCGCTCAGTCCAACGCAAATCGTAAGTCACAGAAGTGGACCATCCAGGCTCTGAGACCGTTTAAAGACATTTTAAGTTGCACCACTTGGAGCGACTGGGACTCCAGGCCAGATGGAAAAATCCAAAAATTTCCGCATCGACGCGCTCCTGGCTGTCGACCCTCCAAAAGTACAGACCTCTCCCCTGGCGCTGGTTACCTCTCTGTCCTCCTCTTCCCTTTCATCGTCCGGAAGTGTAAACGCTTCTGAGCTGAACACCAGCACCGATTCCTTAAGGACTGAGAGCCCATCGCCGCCAAGGATTTCCTCTTGCGGCCTGATTCCCAAACCGGGCTTCTTGAATAACCCCCACTCCAGTATGGTTGGATTACATCCTCAAAGTACCGCGGGCATTCCGCCGCAGGCTTTCTACGGCCACCCAATGTATACGTATTCTGCGGCTGCCCTTGGTCAGCATCCGGCCCTTTCCTATTCCTACCAGCACGGGTCCCATCACCACCACCCCAACGAGTCCGTCAAACTCACCGCAGGAACGTTTCAACTGGACCACTGGCTGCGCGTCTCCACAGCAGGAATGATGCTTCCGAAAATGTCGGATTTCAACTGTAAGTATACGGGTTAAAACTGTGGTCCTTGTTAATACTGAATTAACAGCCTAATATGGTCCCTTAGTTCACATTTAGGACCAACTTTTTGTTCTGTAATTGTTACAGCTCCCTTAAGGAGAATATTTCAAATATGCACATGAGTTTTGCCAAAATAGGCCTTACATTTCTAATCCAGAATTATTTTACGTGTCCTTAACCTTCAATAAAATAATAAATATCTTGGCGAGATTTATTAATTGGCTGATAGGTCTAATATTATTGCCCCCGGTTTAAAAGCACATTAAAATGCTTCCATAAATTGCGATGACATACAGGTCATAATTGCCTAAATAGGCAACGATTTTACTGAATGTCGAAATTCACTTGGAAAACAGTGCCTTCATTGAGCCAGATAACCCGTGCGCCAGCCGCCTCTTTTACAGGAACTAAATTGACGAGATAATGGACAGTGGGAAAGTAACAGGGCAGTGCGACATTTTCAGCCGGCCAAGTGTTTGCACACCAGATACTGGCGTTTCTGTTCACTTTCATTTTAACAGATTCGCTCCAGGAGAGCTGGTAAATAGCCTCGATTCTCTCTAAATATCAGAAACTAAGGGGATGCAACCGTAGCTATTGACTGTGGTTTGACAAATTGGCCGTTCGTGACTTAGAGAATTTCACGACGCCTTTTTCATAAATACAAAATACCAGAAAGAAACATATACGTGGAAACTCTACAATAATCACCCTTACTTTTAATCTATATTTGGCTATTCGTCTTACACGTCGTGGGCAAAATTATACATATCCATATGGCCAAACAGCACAAAACCTCACAAAACACAAACATTTCGTTATGTTATTAAAGTTCTAAGATGTACTTGCTAATCATGTCATATACAGGCCTACATACACACATAATTGTTTTGGTAAATGGGTCCCTAACACAGGATTCTGTAGTGTCCTTTACACAGACCTAAACCCATCCATGTCGAATCCTCTTCCGGTGAGGGACGCTGCGACAGCACATATATATACGAAATGCAAATATAGCAGACTTAGATTTTGTCCTTTATTTTCAACTGAAATCACCATAAAACCTTCTTCTTGTAGCTCAAGCGCAGTCTAACTTACTGGGCAAGTGCAGAAGACCAAGGACCGCGTTCACCAGCCAGCAGCTGTTGGAGCTGGAGCATCAGTTTAAGTTAAATAAGTACCTCTCCCGGCCCAAAAGGTTCGAGGTGGCCACGTCATTAATGCTCACTGAAACCCAGGTAAATGCATCACCTCCGGGAAAGGAATGAAATCACAGCTATTCTGCAGCGGGCCCAGCGTCATATAGCATTAATAAAATTTATATATTATATTATTTATATATTAAATACCAATATTATGTATCACATACTAGTGCATATTCCCCAACCTGACCTAACCTATATATATTTAAGTGTGCTGTTATGCCATCTAAATAAGCAGGCGTACGGTAGTTATGCGATATTTTCCCCATATAAGTCTTTAGAAGGACTTAAGAAGCATGCACACAACGATAAGCAGATAAGCATAACCGGTGAACATATACGCCTACTTTAACGTTATGATATAGGTAGCTGACGTGCGCCTTCTTTTCAGGTAAAAATATGGTTTCAGAACAGGCGGATGAAATGGAAGCGCAGCAAGAAGGCGAAGGAGCAAGCGGCCCAGGACGCCGAGAAGCCCAGGAACAGCAAAAACGGACAGGACAAGTCCGACGGCTTGGAGAGGACGGACTGCCAGCGGTCAGACCCCGTGAAAAGCAACAGAACAAGAGACTTCAGGGACAGTGACGAGGAAGAAGCGGATGATAACTACCTGTACAACTCGTCGGATTGCTCCTCGGAGGACGAGAGAAGCCACACCGGGCGGATTAGTCCGCAGCAGTAAGATGATTAGGCCTACGGCAGTATACGGTAGTCCGAAACATTTGTTTTCTTTTTATTGAATATTTTAAACGGTCTGTCTAATTTCACGAGAAACGTGCATGTATTCATTACCTGCAATTGAAAGTTAAAATTACAAATCTAATCACTAAAAATATAAAATCATTTCCATCGACGGCTGATGTGAAGCTGATACAGAAGAATAAAAATCTGATTTATTTGCATTAACAATGACACTTAGTCTTACGTTGAGAAATTACCGGTCGAATCTGTTACATTGCATGTTTTTCTCCCTTAGAAATGTTGTTTAATCAGTCTTAAAAATTCAATTTCATTCCCTCGCACCTCACGGCTACTTAAGTGTGAGCAATTTTTATAGGCCTACTTAATTAAATATCCCAATTGTTCATCTTTGATAACCACTGCGTTTTTAATTTTTATTTTTTAAACTGTTTGTGGTTGTACATCTGTAACTGTGTCAAAGACCGTTTAAGTAAAGAAGAAAAGTAACGTCTTTATTTTTGTATACGGTATTTATAGAAATGGCTCTAAAATTGCATGCTAAATTTTTGTTTAGCGTTTCTCATGGTGCAAATAACATTAAATAAAATTGTTTTATAAAACCGTGTTTAATTTTTTTTTGTTAAGACGCAATTAGGACAACGTCTACGCCTATAAGTCTTAATAAAATAGAATATGATACCGTATAGGTGCAATATTTGGCAGCAACGTTAAATTAAACTATTTTAAGTATTTGGAATTTTATTTATCAGATCGCAAATCACAATTACACAATGGCGCTAGTAATTTTACTGTAAACTAGGCTATATTACTACTATTACACCATTTGATGTTATTACGTTCAAGTTAAATATATTATTTGTGATTTGAGCGTGCATATGGACTAGAATAGCGGAGGAGCTGTTCGGATAAGTTTTCTGTTGTTTGTCAGAGGGGAGCCATCGCGGTATGGCTGAAATATGCTGTACAGTGAACAACACAGCTGATGCTGCATTCATCTGGCCTGTCCTGCCCGGCTCACCAGGTCGTGGCCCGGCGATCTCTGTTAATAGCGCTGGCGAATCGGTGCAAATGTGCGCACAAGCAAACAGAAACATCTCGCACCAGAGCAGCAGCGGGCTGATATTAATAAACCTTTGAAATGGAGGGACATCGATCATCGGGCGCGCTGACGCTCAAGTTCATCCGGGTTTTGTTAGAAATAGCCGCGGCGCGCCCGTGTGTCACCACACCAAAGAAGACCGAGAGCATTGATGTGGCTGAGTACTATTTTAGTTGCTTTGGATAAATATTTTTTATTATCTTCGACAGATTCGATTTTCCGTTGCATTTTAATGGAAGGTGGAAAAATATGAGAAGTATATAAACTTTAGTTAACCGCTGGGCTTTGCTAAGACATATGAAATTGTCGTTTTTTGGAAATGGATAAAAGTAATTATTTTATGTATGTGTAGTGATAGATGTTATTTGTTCAAAATGTTAAGCGGTGGCGAGTGAGTAAATGGTACCTGAAATATAAAAAAAGAACTTGGTCACAGCGAAATCATCACATGGAGTGAAATGAACTGCACAAAAAGTCTTAGAAATGCATTAATATAAATGTATTCCATTATATGGTCATAATATTGCTCTACTAGGAGTCCATATTGCGCAAAAATGTTTGAATTTTACAATAAGACAGAAATGTTTCATAATTATAATGATAATAGTCATAGGCCTAATCATAATATCAATGAACTAAAAATATAAACGAAAAATACATTTATTTAAATGCCTCATTCTGTTTCTCACGGGGAACATTTTCTTTCGTCAAATTTTTAATTGAAGCGTTACGCCTGTTATTGTGACTGACTAGTGTTAAGTTTTAATTAATCAGCGCACCTTATCCGAAATACTTATCCTGGGCGATTTATTTTAGGCATTACGTACAAAACCTTCAAAATATTAAACTGTCATATTCATTTCGACGGATCCAACAGCGTATAACACGATCACTCTGATACCTTCATGTGTTGTATTAATAATATATAAAACGTTTGCGCTATTACATACACTTCACAGATGTAGAATACAATTAAAAAATCTAAGCCCCAAAATACGAAAAAAAAAACAAATATACGCATGTGTGAGAACACAACACTGCGGCATTTACGGATAACGCCACCGTGACGGACACTCCTCGGGGCGGCCGCGCGCCGCTCTCACCGCCTTACATTCATAAGGAACGTGCGGCACATTTACTGTTGATCCCCCGTCGGCTTACATTTAGCACTTGCGCTGCCAGCGGTTGCACATTTAATAGGTAGCCTCATTCAATCTGTGGATTTTTATCTCCTATACCGGGATCTAGGGGGACAGCAGGTGAAGGAGGAGAGCATAAGCGGCATCTTCATTCGCCCGCATTTTCAAAAACAGGAACTCATGGATTTAGGCCATTACTGGACACATGTAAAATAACCAAGTATGGCTGCTATTTTGTTTTCAGTCTGTGGCAATAAGTTTGTATTGTCCATCCCAAATACTGCTACAGGGTAGTGTGGCTCGGGCGTTAGGATCAGAAGGTCTAAACCCCCAATTGTCCCTTGCTCTGAATAAAAGATCATGCAAAATAAATGTCATGCATATCGGACACGATTCTCCACATTCTCACAGAAGTTGGTTGAAAGATTGCTGGTTCGAATCCCTGACCAGCGAGTCACCACTGAGATACTCTGAGGAAGGTACTGCCCCCAAGCACTGCTCCCCGGGCGCTGAATTAGCTGCCCCCTGCTATGTCACCGTGTCACATATGGGTTAAATGCAGAGGACACATTTCATGTTTGTGCACTGTGTGCTGTGGTTTGTCAACAATGACCATTGATCACCAATTTCTAAATTCTCGATTCTAATTCCAATTCTTATTAAATGATACTGCCGGCGCATCCCAAAATGGGGTGTGGTTCATCTGAGACACCTGGATCTGAGGGGGTCCAGATGGGTCCTGGACAGGTGGGGGGCGGCGGGGGTAATCGGCGACACTGACTGGAGCACCTGCCCAATGAGGTGCGTCGATGCAGGCTGCTTTAAGGAGTATTACTTATTGACGGAGTGCAATCCCCAGACGGGACTCTAGTTTGCCCAGCTGCAAGTGCACAGAAAGGGCGATCCGTGTTATCTATTCATCAACACTCCCACCAGCAAGGGGCACTCTTTTTTTGGGGGAGGGCACACAGAGTCAACAGGACTTCCGTCAGCAAAACGGAGGGGTGGGCATCAACTTGAGACTGACAGCGGTAATAGCTTGTTTCTATTAGACATCAAAAGGTCACGCCGGGGGCAGTATCAGTCGCGTTAAAGTAATTAAACACAAGTACAAAAAAAAAGTAAAGAGGAGCAGGCAGACAATGGTGTCAATGCACCCCCCCCCCCTTTGTTTATTTGCTGATTTATCTAGAAGGGGCTCGACTTTCTCGACTCTCAACAATGTCCTCTTTGTGAGGCCTGAGGCTGCTGTGAAGCACAGGACCACGCCCCCCCCCTGTATACCCCCCCCGATGGGTCGCCAATCAGCTGGGACCAGGACTGCGGTCCCTGTAATTTTGAACTTCACACCAATTTGTGAGATAATTCTCACAGTAAATTATTGAAAGGTACAAAGTTATATAAAAACTCGACACTCCACCAAATCGATAGTTTACTTTCAAAAATAGAGTTCATTCCCATTTTATTTATTTAGCAGAGACATCTCTCCCAAGCAATGTACCACTGTGTGCGAGCCCGACGGTGACTTCACTCTGCCGGCTTGGGGATTTGAACTGACATCCTAATCCTACCTGTGGGGTGCAACTCACCGTCCATACTCCATAATCGGTCATCCAGGACAGGGTCATGCTGAGCATGGGGTCTATTAACAGGAGGCACGGGGCACGAGGCAGAGGACACAAACACGGGGAGAACATACGAACTACACACATGCTGATCAGAGGACGGGAATCAAACCCATAATGCAGTGCGAGGCCACGCTGCTACACAATGAGCCATAAGCAGAGTATTTCCAAACACCACAAGTCAGTCTCACACTATGAGTACTACCCATAGACCAGCAAGGCTAAGATACCCTTATTGAGTGACTGGTGGGCTGTTCAGGGTGACCCCTGCCTTGACCTTCCCCAGTGTGAGACCAGGACCACAGTGACCCTCCACTGGATAACTGTGGAAGACGGATGGATGCGATCTATAAACACTGCAGGCACAAAACACACACACCTGTTAAGACTACAGGCTTTCATTTCAAAATGTTAGTCATACGATTATACAAAAAAATACATGTGCAGCCACAAGCAAACATACAGGTCCCAAATCTGGAAAATGCAGGAAAATTATCAAGGATGGATGATTAACATTACTACTGAAACATTACTATACTGTAACATTACTACTGTAACATTACGACTGAAAGCCCTGCCTCGTTTTATGTCACGCTGCTGCATTGTATCTAGCAATTCCATCAATGTATCCAGTGCACCAGTGTGCTCCGGTGGACCTACAGGGACCTGCAGAAAGATCCGGAAGCTGTGACTCTGTTACAGAGCCCAAACTCACGGTTACATTATAGGACCCATAGCCCATGCCTCTCCGGCGATGTGGCCGTTAGTGACGACATTGTCCCTGATTTTCCCCGTTAGACAGATGCTTACATTTACCTTGAGGCTTTCACACGGACACCCACACATTTAAAAAAAAAAAAAAAGGTTACGCTCAGGATTCCTTAAAGGGGAAGCGCGCACCAAGTTACATTTATCAGAAGCCGTCATTCACAGGTTGCCCCTGGCCCCCCAGGCTTGAAAGCGACCCGCGAGACCCAGATTACCAGGCACACATCCGTCCTGGCCTCTGCAAATAGCGGGAGCCCAGGAGCAAAGCAAACAGGAACTGGAGCGACACTGAGCACAATGGGGCTCTAAGTGTGAGAAGAGGATATCAGCCGGGGAGTGTGACTTCCACCTTTAATCCAGGAGCACTGGGCTCCGCGGGAACGGGCTCCGCGGGAATGGGCCCCATCCTGCTCTTCTCCAGGTAACGGCAGCACTCTGTCTGCATTCCAGCATCTTTACAACTGTTCACGCCAGGGCTGTCCAACCCTGTTCCCTGGCCCCAGTGCATCCAGATTTTTATCCAGATATCACATTGACTGGACAGAGACTGAGTTCTCACATTCACAGAACCACTTCGAACACAGCTGGACCGCCACGAGCAGAATCGTTCACCCCGGCACTGGGTTCAGCATTTCTGATACTCCGATGAAGAGCCTTTTTCTCTCAAATGATCATTTTAATCAAACTGTCAAACAGTCAAGGCCAAACAAAATGACCCCCAACTTGAAACAGTGACTCATACCACAGCCACTGGATTGTGTGTGACCGTGACCAGCACTGGTAAATCATCATTCTTATGTTCACTGCCCAATCACTGACGACAACAGGGCCGCCAGTGACGATTGGAAGCATTGAATCGTTCAGTCCCCAGTAATAAACCAATCGTCTGGCACTTCCTGTTAGCACAGCAGTTTGCTGCAGACCTGACCCCCCCGCCTCCTGAGTGGGCTCCACGTCAGCGGCGTCTCTATGAAAGACGGACGTTGCTGGTGTTCAGGATCACAGCTTCAGCTGGTCTTCCTTGGCCTCCATGGCCTTGGTTGCCACTTGAGCCCCTTCCTTCAGCCGCCTCGCCGCCTCACTGTCTCCATCGGAGGGCGCGTTCCTCAGCAGGAAGTGGCTGATGAAGAGCTTCAGGCCCTCCCGCATTGCCTTGAGCTTGGGCAGCCCTGAAATCCTGGCAGTACGCACAGATACACACACACAAACATGAGATGCTAATCCCACGCACCTGCCATAACAAACTGGCTGAAACCCCAAACCCCACCCCCCGTGGATCAATCAATAAGAGCTTCTGGAAAGATTACCTTCCAAATATTTCACCCAGGACCTGATGGTCAGTGTCTTTCAGAAGCTTGCTCAGCACCTGCCGTAAGAACCTGACCTTTGTCTTGTCCAGCTCCCCGAATTCAATGACCTGTGAGTAACAGAAAGTGCTTATTAGTCATCAACAGCTATGGACAAGACTTACCATCTAAAAAGACATCATCTGTATGCAGAGCTGATATTAGGGTAGTGCAGCCATTTGGGCTGCTTGGGGCCTCGGCCTCTAGGGGGCGCTGCCCAAAAGGGAAACTTGCCTAGATAACGATAAGCTAAATAATGTTATGAAATATTTTGTTTTTCATTGATTGTATCCAGCCACATTTCATCTGAATGTCATTGTGGCTAAAAATTAGGGCTGTAATCAAGGACATGACTTTGGGCTGAGCACTGGGGGGGTTGAGGTCTTCACCGATGAAGGGGACCCAGGGGGTTATATTGGCTGGTCTTGATTATTGGGGGGTGGGAGGGGGGCTACAATGACGTGTACCATTCAGTACATCATTCTTGGTTCGGTATAGTGCAACGAATTGAAGGAATACTAGGGATGTATCTGAATATGAGTACGTTATTTGGAAACGCACAGATACTGGGTTGGAAACAGATTTTTTTTCCTACCTGAAGTCTCGTGTTGTTATTCGACAAATATCAGCTCCATGACTGACACGCCTTTGCATCTTCAAACCGATTCATATCATTGTGGATGGCCACAAGACAGAAATGCCCACTCTGTCTGAAACACGGGACCCTGATTACACTAACTAGTCATTTGATTTACTACAAATTATTTAAAAGATATCGCTATATTGCGTAGCCGACCCACCAAGCTGGCGCACAGCAGTCAGCGGGCTGAGTGTTCAGTCAGTTCATAAAATTTAGATTATTTAAAGCACCAACAGTTGCATTGGCAACGAATATTAGGTTAGAAAATGCAATTTTTGCAGGACTTCCGGCAGTACCCTCATTCACTTCTGGTCTTTCATCTTAATTCAGATACAGAGACAGATCATTTTGTTGGCTGACAATGACATCGGTGTTCACCTCTAATGAATACATTTAGTTTGGGAACACTTTGGTTTCCCAATAAATTACACCAGCACTGGAGACTGAGCAGTTGATAAGTCCGTATAATGAACTCAGATATGCCATTAAAAACACCTTCGGTATGCTAACTAATCTGGGACGACATGATCTGAACAAGGCGGAAACAGCATCTGTGAGTGAGTCTCCCATGCGATTTACGGCACTTCTGCCAGAGAATTTAGATCGGGTAAAAAAATTAAACAAAATTAGGGCTGCGGGTGTGTTTACTGCTACAGATACGTGACCATGCTCGATAGCAGACAACATGCAATTCAGTTTATTGAGACTCATTTTGTATGACATATTTTCTAAAATATGTTTCTACAATGTGATTTTTACTTAGATTCTGTTATTCAGACATGTCGACCAGTGTTGCCTTTGGATCAAAACTGTTCCTAATTGTGCGTGTAGTTTTAATAATAAACAAATTCAGTTCTTCCGGCTGTACTGAAACTGCACTTAAAACTGAGGTTTGTACCGAAGCATGAATTTTGTGTGCCGTTACACACCTACTAAATACAGTGGAAACACATCTACTGACCTCCAATACTTGGTTTATCAGCTGGGGCCCCAAATAAGTTGTCCCCCCCCCCCAGAGATGGGGCTGTCTGTATGTAATGCTGAGTTTGACACTTGTGTGTTCATGTGAAGGTGGCTTCAGAAACTGACCTTCAGGATGGAGACGGACAGAGTCTTCTTCTGAAGAACATGAATGACCAGCTGCACCAGGTTACTGAAGACGCTGCTGGACATGTTCTGGAGCTCCTTGAACTTGTCCCACAGGGTGAACTGAAGGGTCATCTGGCAGCACAGGGAGCAGTCAGGGGTTACCTTCCTGGGGTTACCTTCCTGGGGTTACCTTCCTGCTGTCTGAGAGCCTGTTCACCTGCATTGGTCTCACTGTCGCCTGAACATGCAAACTCCACGCATGGAGCTGGCTGCCACAATCAAACCCAAAACCACAACCCCAGACTGTAAAACCGGTGTTAACCCGACATAGATGGGGGGGGGGTGTTATTTCTTGGGCCCCACTCAAAAAGTCACTTTGGGGCCACCAACCCCCTAAGATGTTTCAAAAACTACATCAACAGCTAGCAAGTAGAGTCAGGAGATCGTAGCTAGCTAGCTTGTTATCAAGGCAAGGTAAGTTTTTTTATATAGCGAAATTCAGATGCAAAGCATTTCAAAGTGCTTTACAACAAAGGATACATTTAAATAGAAAACATTAAAGTCACATTTAAAAGACAAAAAAGCCTAAAAAAACAAACAATCAAATAAATAGTTAACTAAAATAAGTTACAGTGTAGAAGCAGTGTACGGGGCTGCAGCAAGCAGTAATGTTTTAAGCCCTGATTATAATGAGCAGACAGATGTAGCGGACGTCGAGGGTATTCCATGAAGCAGGATTAAGGGAAAGTCTGACTTATTTCAACAAGTTTGGCTCATTTAAGTGGGAGTTCTGTTCCATCAACGTGTTTTAAATGAATCCCTGCTGAGCTACCATGGTAACTTACGCGAGTGAAGTCTGCCCCGGACCAGGTTAACCGTCTCGCTTAGTTTAGCATTGTCTCAAAGAACGTCTGACGTGTGGGAACAGATTCCCAAAAGATCGTTCTGTCGGATGAAATTCCGCACTCACTACTCATGTCATGTAATAAATATAACAAAGCCAATAAAAACCATGTCTCAGCATTCCAATTAATTCCAAAATAATTAAAATAAAAGCGTACCCATATTTGAAAGGTCAAACATGAAATGCAATGACTGAAATTGAAAAAAAACCCGTCAAAATAATATGAACAGGAATATCTTTATATTTTGCTTAGTCACAGTCTACTTTGAAAATTTATTAGTAAAAAGCAAAGACAAGATACGGTTATTCGTGCAAAACATATCACACGGATGCGATTGAAAGTATTTTACGGAGATCAAATAATACAGAATAGCATTATTATGCAGTAAGAATGACATGTGAACTTAACCCAGAAGGTTCCCCGTTGACTATGGGAATCGAAACAGGAACTTTTGCAGTGTAAGACGACAGCATAAACCACTGTACCACCTTACCAGGCTCTTGTAACATTTACATAACTTACACATTTAGTCTGTCTGCAATTCATTGCTAAGCCAACTCTCTGGCTGTGTTTATGGCCACAGTATTGCCTTTATCGATTATATCTTTGTATTTTTCATACAACTCCATCAGTAGCGTTTGTTCTGCGGCGGAAAAAAACACCGCTCTCATTTTACACGCTTTCCGACCCAATTGATCGATCTATCGTTCATCCATTCATTTGGGCTTCTTGAATATCGCGGGAGTGCGCACTAAGCGAGACTATGCAAGTCTGTCTTGTATGAGCCTCGATTAGTTAAAGCTTAACCACGTTCGTGGAATGACATGAGGCTAAGTTTAGAGATGGAGGTAGTTTGAGTCAGACTTTTTCGGGAAAGTCTGGCTTTCTTTAGCTACTTTCATGGAATACCCCCCTCATGCTGTTTCAGCATCACCTAAAACAAAGAACTTATTTTATTTCATATTTAGTGTAGTGACTGCTTGTGGCCAACAGGAGGTGGTTGTGCTGCCCATCACCTGAACTGTGTCTATAAACTGCTTCTGAGGCTTACAAGCAGACACCAAAAACCCGTCATGGCAATAATGGAGCACGGCGGAGGCCCAGGTACCTGAAAGCGCCTGTCGTGAGCACAGAACTTGTCTGCCAACACGATGTAGAAAGCGTTGAAGAGCCGCTCTTGAAGGCAGCAGTCCAGCAGCACGCGGATTATCTCCCGCTCCTGTTGGTCTTTGAGGCCTAGCCTGGGGGCGGGGCGAAGAGAGGGGGACCGCTGTCAATCACACACCAAACCAACCAATCAAACACACACACCACATACTGCGTCATCAGCACCACCCCCCACTTCTTTAGGGCTAACTTAATAACAACACACTACAAAACTATTATACATCGTAAGTGTTTATCACCACTCAAACCACACAAGGCTCGGGGGCCCCCTGTTGGCCACAAATGGTCACTAAACCTGGTGGGGGCAGACTTGGCACTATTTCAGGGGTGACCTGGGGGCGAGGGCTCCATCATGGCAATTCACTCAAGTTCTCCAATCACATATGACGTGACTGCCCTGGTACACAAATGGGCCAATAGGCATTCAGGAAGGGAGTGCTAACAGATTGTTGTTTTCCTATCACATTTAATGTTGGCTGTTCAACACCTTCGCTGGTACAGGAAGGCCAAGGGCTTACAGGAAGGGAGTGCCAGCGACTGGCCGAGAGCTGCCTGCTGCGTCCTTGTAACGCCCTCTGCTGGTGACCCAGAGATCGCATGTGAGTCAATGGGGACCGAGTGAAAGGAGATGTGGCTCCTTCACTCTCTGACCACTGAGAGCTCAGCTGCTCCTGACAGCTGGTTTTCACAGCTCCACGGCACCACACTGCCAGCTGGGACTCCAGCACTTTACTAAGTCTCCTACAGGGGCAGTACGGTCAGGCGGGGGCACCTCAGCAGCTTCTCAAAGGCATCCAGGTAGTCCTCGCTGGTCATGACGACGCAGAAAATGCTCTTCCGGACGTCGGTGTTCATCCGCTGCTTCCGGGCAAGCTCGAGGACCTTCGCACTGAACTAAGCCAGTTTAAAGGCAACAGAGAGGATGAATTATAAAAACTAGGTTTGCAATCCAGCCGCCTGTCCTCAGGGTTAATGAGTGCATGAGGGCAGACCTGCATCACAGGAAGTAGCAGGTATAACGTTATTTTAAAGAAGGAAAAAAAAAACTATTTACACTATGGGGTTTTCAATAAGAAATTTCTGAAAGGTGGATCTATGTATGTATGTGGCCAGCGTGCGGCTTGGGGGTGTGGCTATGGGGTAATGGGCCATCTACCTGTCCCTCGGCGGCAGGCTGCGTCTTCCCGTGCTCCCCGATCATGGGGGCGCCGCTCCAGCTCGAACCCACGATCCACCAGCGGCCCACCTGATCGGCCGCTAGCAAGTTCTCTAGGGAGACCCTCAGCTTTACGTCGCTGCCACCGGCATTCCGGTGCACCTGCAGGGGGCGTCACGCAGACAGGATTTCAAACGAGCAATCGCTCTGCTTTTTATTTACCTAGACATTGTTCACTGCTGTCTGGTTCACGGAAGAGCAAACTCAATAGCCATACCACTTCTCACACTTACACTCTCGGCTAATTGTTAATTATCTGTGTGGCAGCTGATGTCTCGGGTTTCCACCGGGTTTTAAGACGCTAAAACGTGCGAGCGGCACTGTTACAGGGCTTAGTCTCGTTACCCATCCCTCTTCAGGTCCTTTGTTTACGTCTCGGCTTCTGACACAGATCCTGGGCCTTCACGCATGAATCTGGTGCCCTCTAGTGGCGCAAACCCCTCACCAGTGTCCTTTGCAGTTTCCTTAGTCTCTCCACCGGCTCGGGGTTGTAGCCCGGAATCTTCCGCATGTCGTTGTTCTTCAGAGCCAGCATGGTTTCTAACATGAAGCGCACCTGAAATACGTTCGGAAAGTAAGAGCATTGAAACAATTTACCCACCGCTTGCTTGTAGAAAAGTCTTTTGAAGCTCAACAGTGGCAGGGTGGGGGCGGGGGGGTTTCCGCGGGTTATACACAGAGATGAAATTACGATCTTGTCAGTCACAGTGCAAGAAAACCGTGATGTGTGAAAAGGTTTAAAAATACTTGTCTCCACAAATTTGGCCTCTGGCTTCTCATTTAGCAACTACATTGGTTATCAACCATTTGCAAATATAACGGTAAAAAAATAAATAAAATAATTCTGACCGATGGGCGCATTTACGACCAAATGTTGCACGCCTGACTATGGCGCATGCACAAGTGTCAAAAATGCACCTTCGTACCCTGGCCTGCTCCCGGAACTTCTCGCCCAGGGCGCTGGCCTTGCGCTGGCTCTCGCAGATGAGCTCCCTGAGGGCGGCCGCATCGTCCCTGCGCAGGCCGAAGCCCACGCTGCGCAGCACCAGCAGGATCAGCTCCAAGTCCTTCTCGGCGAAGACGTCCACCAGCTTGCGGAGGAGGTCGAACACCAGAAGCGCGTGCACCACCTGGAAGCTGTAGAGGTGTGACACCATGGCCAGCAGGTTGTCGCACTCCTTCCCGCCACTGGCTGCCGCCTGATATGCCTCGTGGAACCTCTGGACCACCGCCTCCAAAAAATGAGCCCCCACCTGTGAAATGGTACAGTTTAATGGACTCCGCAATCATCACTTCCCGTGTGTATGTGTGCGCATGGCGGAGTTCCGCCCCGATGCGCGCGCGCAGACACGTTCACGCACACACAGAGGAGCACACTCCCACCAACGGACAGAGAGCGCCTCTGAAAATATGTCGCGTCAACCGCCTGAAAAGCAGACAAAAATATCTGCGGTTTGTAAACGCTCCCAGGGTGGTGAATTGTCTTAAATAAAAATGTTCTGATGTTTAGTTCAGTTGTTATATTGATTGCTCTCATTAAAAGAATCACATGAACACCATGAATCCTGTCAGTGACCGTCCGCCCCCCCAAAGCTGTAAACCGAGGGGAAACACTCACTGATCTCAATCAATCAATCACTTAGTTTAATTTGTTAAATAATTCAATGAGGTACTGATTAGTCAGACAAGGTGGGGTAGTGGTTTAGTCAGAAAATACGTGGGTGTATTGGACAGTAGCGGCTGACCGTAGAAGACGTTTTTAAATGGCTAAGCTGACACGCTTCGATAGACATAGCTTTACACCAAAACTGCTCTATAAATACATTTGACATGGTATACATACTTGTTTTTAACAGCAATTAATGAGTGCCCCATCAGAGAAATTTGCCAGTAATTCCTTGCTGACAAAAACAACTTCCTTTTGGGCAGACAAAAGACTGAGGGTCAGTGATAATTAGGTCACCTGAGCATTTGACCCCGATTTCCAACCTAATTCAGTATTTGTTCTTAAAATAACTAAAAGGTGAAACAGTGTTGGGGGAAAAAGCAGAATTTATCATGTTGTCTCACCAGAAATGAGAACGAACGCCATAAATTTTTCCCTTTTAAGAGGAAGTCTGTGAAATGCCGAAATGCGATTTTTCTCAACAGCAGATAAAATTTCACCCCTTCAACAGCCTTTGACCTGCAAATGCTAAAAACTAGAAGCAAGGGCCCTTAATTTCCAAGAATCTGGCAGTGACTCTCTGAGCCCTGCATCACGCTCAGCGTACTGTGCACATTTTCACATCGATGCACGCCAGCATTTGGGACATAGCGCGGCATTCACACGCAGGAAGCGAGCCGTGCGACATTCAGCCGTCAGGGTCAAGGTGCCAGTGACCTTTGTGCTATTAATCAGCTGACTGCCTCACTGGTGAGCTGATCACACAGAGATACGGCACACAGGAGCCGCCGGCTGAACAAACTGGGCACAAACACTCATTCATGAGGCAGAGTCGCTCTCTCACGCAGACACACACCCTCACGCACCACCGTGCCTCAAACTTCATTTAATCTGATACTGGAATATTGTACCAGACAACAATAGTCCCAAAAATCAGTCCCAGCCAATACATTTAGATTCAATCATTTTCCTTCATGTTTTTCTTTTTTTACTTATGATTATTATATGGCTAGTTCAACGGTAATGGTAACGAAATTACAATGGAATCTGACTGCAATTTGAAAAGAACTGACACCAAATGCTGACATTTTGGTAAACGAATTACCTCTGCTGTAGAATTGCCTATGCATAAGATTAATACGCAATTAAATAAATTTAATCATTACAGAATTAAATAATTTAAAATTAGACAGCTACTGTTTTTCCCTCCAACAAGACTTCGGTTAATTACGATTAGCACAATTTTGCTTTGAATTG
>JAODJW010000081.1:16844886-16861021 GCA_026777045.1 Hyperopisus bebe | reverse complement strand
GTACAGCACTTTGTGTCAGCTGTGGTTGTTTTAAAGTGCTTTATAAATAAAGTTGATGATGATGATGATGATGATGACATAAAACCAAAGAGAATAAAACCCAATGTATACAAAGTTGGGGCTAAGAAATTCATAGCCATGCATATCATATCATATCATGGATGCGTGTGATATAAAGGACTGAGAACATTCAGCATGGTATGATGGCACACTTCCTGCCCTGTCAATCACCAGCCAAGGCTGGCCCCAAGGGTAAGGCCCAGCTCCTGATTGGCCGGGAGGCGGGTCTTACCTCCAGCCCCACATTGTGGTGCAGAATGCTGACCAGGAGGATGTGCTCCATGAGCAGCCGTTCAGGCATCAGAGCCGGGCTGACGCAGGCCGCCAACATGACGGCCGTCAGCGTGTCGTTCATGTCCTTCCTGCTGTGGCTCATGTACATGGCCTCCATCTGGCCGCTGATGGATGCCATGTTGGGCTCACTTAGCCTACGGAAAGAGAGAAGGGTCCAAAAGGGCCACGGGTGTTGTACGTTTTTATTTTGGAAAGTTTTTTTGAAAAGGCCCCTCCCCATTTAAAAATTTAAATTATTACTCTTGAACCACATTCTGACAATCCATCCATCACCGCTTAATCCCAACTGGGGTCATGGGGAGGACTGGAGCCTATCCCAGGAACAAGGGGTACAGGAAGGGACCAACACTCACGGGGTCAACTTAGAGCTGCCAATCAACCTACAGCACCCATTTTTGGACTATGGGAGGAAACTGGAGCCCCTGGCAGGAGCATGCGAACTCCACACAGAAAGGTCCTACGCTGGACCTGAGGAACAAACCCAGGACCTTCTTGGTGTGAGCCAGCAGTGCTGACCTCTGCGGCACCAAGCCGCCCTTAACTCTGACAATCATGCGATGTCAATAGATTAGAAATTGATTTATGTAAATGTTACTTGCACAGATAAAATAATACTTTTTCCGTGAAGTTTCTGTGCTGCCATAAGTGATTTTCAGGTTTGTTTTATTAACATCTTGCTCAGCCAGGCGACCTTCTTGACGACACTATTCCAAAGAAACTAACCTCCGTCTCCTTATAAGCTTCTTGTGATTGGTGATGCGAGCGCTTTGTCACCTGGTGCTATTTTTATGTACGGCCACATAGTGAAGGCTGGACATTTCATGTAGTCTCTGGACTCGTGTTAGGTGCTTTTCTCATTTTAAGGCTACATGACAGTGCTGCACTTGGCACTCTGAGGCTGGTCAGTGTTTTTTGTTTAATCTTTAAGTTCACCTTATTTATTAATTCATATACGCCTTTATTGGTACTGCAATTGCTGTGTCAAAAAAGTTGTACTTTAAGCACAGTATTGTTTGTTTTTAATATTTGAAGGTTACGTGGCACGGTTCTTTATTTGTAAGGTTAATAATTGTTTCTTTTTATTACTCGAAGGGTTTTGTTTCTTTACCACGGTATTGAAGTGGGTATCGAGAATTGTGGGATTTCACTGGCAATGCTGCTGACTACTAAATTTCTGCTATGGTGACACCCCAAGGCCCGATGCTGCCTTCTCGTGTTCTGAAGGCCCAGCAGCTGTCAGTGGGGATCTCACACGCTAAACATTCACAAACATTATTCATAATATCTGCCCATACATCCATCTTTCCTAAACCCTTTTTTGATACAGGGTTAGCGTGGAGGCTACAGCACACAGATAAGGGAGATTGGCATGCCAGCCCATTGCACAGCTTTATAATTACTATAATTAACTTTGATGGGCTAGTGCCTGTATTTTACAGGATAGGCTCCAGACCCCTGCATAGGACAAGCAGATACAGAAAATGTATTGATGGATGGATATTATAAATACCGGTTCACGAGTCCTTTCACTGTCTTGCGCAGTCGCTCCAGCTCCGCTCTCCGCTTGCCGTCTTCCACTTCACGCCGTTGTGGTGGCACATATTTCCCAGGTGCATTAACGGGCTGAAAAGCAGTTTCAATGCAATGATGCTGGTTCTAAAGTAGAGAAACATTATTTTAAAATAAGGGTAAGAAAGCATTTGACGTACAACCTCCTCCTGAGCATCTGCTTCCAATGTGTCTTCCTCACTGGGGAATTCTTCCATATCGCCATCTTCAGAAACTTCATCACAGAAATCTTCTTCCATTTCCTCTTCAATAACATCCATTTCTTCCATATGTTTTTCACTCTCCTGGTCATCATCTCCATCATCATCATCATCATCATCATCATCATCATCACTGTCAATCGCATCCTCCTCCTTGGCCGTCAGTTCATTCTCACTATCAGCTAACTTGTCAAACTTCTCCTTACTTATTTCCATTTCCTCGTCACTCTCGTACAACCCAGATCCCGCCGATCCAGCGTCGAGGGCTTCCAAGATGTAATCCAAGCCATCGGCGACGAAGGACATAGGAAGGCTCTTTTTGTTTTTCCTCTTGTTGAGACCAAGACAGCGCTCCAGCTTCTTTATCTCCCTATCCTCCGCCTCATTTGCTTCCAGCAGTGCTTTCTTCCTAGTCTCCTGTAGGCGATTCTTCTTCTTTCCTTGTTGAGACTCCATCTTTTTCGCTTTGGTTTTCCTTGACGCTCCTGGTCCAGCAAAACCGGCTTCATTCTCCGTCTGAAAGCGCACGCTTTTTTGTACTTTGGTTTTGGTCTTGTTTTCAGCAGGAGTTACATTTTTCTGTTGGTTCTTATGAATGTTTCCTTCGTCTTTGAGGGGCCGTTTCAGTTTTGCTTTTTTGAGCTTTCTCTTTTCCCTTCGCACTTCTTTTCGGCTTTTCTTTTTAACGTGACTGAGGCTCCGAAACTCATCGGCGCCGCTGCCACCAGTCTTGTTTTGAACAAATTCATCAATTGACATCATAAGTTTCTTCAACTTTTCTGTGTCTCCCTTTCCTTTCGATTTTCTTTGCACTTTCCCCTTCATCTTGAAGTGAATTTGAATAGACAGAATAATTTGCTGAAATGTTAAACGAGACTAAATTAAAACTTCAAAATAAAACGACCATACGTGTTAAATGTACGTATCGGCTACATACAGCCTATTGCTGTCGCAAACCGGTTATATACATATATAATGTCGCCCACCATCGACAATAGATATACTCAGCTTCATTTCATATACATATATATAGTGATCAATATTCGAATATATATATATATATGTACTTACATACTATACAACTACATGCAATCGATTACTTGACTATACATGTGCAGTTCACTCACACACGTTGAACGACTGAGTTCACGTCGTCATTATTTGAACCGGATGTGATAATTGTCTATTTCCGGTTGCTTCGGTGTGGTTTTTCAGAGTCGTACCGTGAAGTTAGCAGTACTGCTGTTCTTCGGCAGGTGTGTTAGGCAAGACGGTGGTTTTCTAGCAATTGATCAAGCGTGCATTTTTATTCACGAACAATGCACATATACGAGTGTCATCCCCATTGTAATAACTCGATATATTCCCTTAAACAGCAACGTGCCCAGTTATTGCCTAGAAATCACATTGCTCACTTTAAAATATGGAGCATTAAACACCTTTTATTAGTCAATTTGAATTAGCTTCAGATAATGAAATATAAATATTGGAATTGAAAACACGATACTAAATCCAAAATATCATCTTGGTATGTATTTTTATATATTATGAAGAGCTGCTGATAGTCTTGTTGCCCATGCCTACAAATTCTTTTCGAATATTTAACAACACCGTGTAGGATATCACCTGTTCCCGAGCACAACTATGGCGCGGAGTTGTGACATCACCCCCTCCCCCATCCCGAGTCGAGTTTTGATGATATCGTGTATTTTGAGGCGGTTCACGGCGTCGACCGAGCTTCGAGTCTCCGATAGGAGAGAATAGGAAACGGGCATAACTGCTGCGGAGACCGTTTTTCGGATGCGACTAGAGCAGCGTTTTCATTTCCCGACACTCGCTGTGCGTTGTGTACAAGTGGTTATATGTGCCTGTGCAATATGAAGAATGGAAGCAGACGATGTGACTATCAGAGAGCAGAATTTCCACAGCCAAGTCCGAGAGTATATCGTAAGTAAGACGCTAACCGTTAGTTAGCTAGCTAGCAATAGGGGCGCGCACTTCGCGTATGGCATCTAAAAACTTAGATAAAATAGCTTTGAAATGTGTCCATTAGGAAGGAAACGGTGCATTTAATATGTCCTGATATTTAGCTACTGAACTGTAGAGTTCCCCTTCCAAAAGGCATTTCTACTTTATTGTATTAGTTCATAAAATTGAAGTACCGTTAGAATATGGACGCAATACATGGTTTGTGAACACAGTTGCAAGCTTAAGAACTCCAAAAGGACATGCAGGGCACGCTTGTCCACACTCTATAATAAATAATAAACGCTGACCTTCCCTACCATTTGAAAATGGGTTTATTGAAAACAATCCATGATACAAGCTGATTAAAACGCGAGATCCCCCACCTACATGTTTTGGGTCCTCGGTGTTGAATGTAGATGAGATGACGGATGTATATTCTGCAAAACAAAGGCATCGTAGGCCTTCCCACCACCCTAAGTACACTCCCCCTCCCAGGATGCCTTTAGGCCAGATTACACCCCGGTCTGCATGTTTGTTAAACCCGAACGTCTTAATGCTTCATTTTTCAATATGACAAAAAGCAATGGCTCACCATATTCATGCAGGTTCTAACCTATACAGAAGGGGATTTAATTCCCTCCATGTTGCTGTGCAAATGCCATTTTCTGTCCTCTGTCAGTGAAATCAGAGCTGACTGTTGGCAAATTGAATTTTGATATCCGCCCCACCTGCTGTTTACCACGTGAGTCCCTCTGTAGTATTGGTTCACTAATTTAATCCATATGCTTCCTTGTTTCTCTCCCCCAAACTTTGTGGCTGTAATTGGTTGGCTCAGGCTAATACAGTGGCCTGTACTACGAAGCGGGGTTACTGGCTTATCGGGGTAACTTGTCCGATTTAAGGTGCCACAGTTTAAATGGACTTCATATTCGTTCACTTACATTTTATCCAGACTACCTTAAATCCGACAAGTTACCCCGATAAGCCAGTAATCCCGCTTCGTAGTACAGGCCACAGGATGCCAGGCAGTACCTTAAGTTTAGACTTGTATATTGTTCTGTTTGCATTATTGAGCTACTGTACAGGCTGATGTGTGTTTTTACCTGTTAATTCACCTGCATGTTGTAAAGGCTAAATCCAGGTAAATACTTTCTCTCCCCTGGAAGTGTGAATTCCCCAGTTTGTGAACCCGTGTCCTTAACCACCAAGCTTGCGGGCCTGCACTTATGTGTTCTCACTTGTCAATTGCAAGTAATGGACCTTTAGGAGAAACTTTAGGCTTCCCGACCCTATAGAAAATTTGCAGGAGTGCGTTATGGGATGGGCCGACTGGTTGCCAACAAGATCCTGGTAAAGTCTCTCACCAAGGAAGGCTGACAGAGGTCGGTCTGGATAGCTCTGATAAACCCAAAAGAAGAAAAACATCTCTGCCTGTTTTTCCCCCTCAGATTCTGACCCACACTCAAAACCAGTATGGATCTGAGGCTGTCTGCGTGCCATGTCAAAGATTCCTTGAAGCTGTGTTTTTGATGAATGTCCTGTTCATTTTGTGGCAATGTTGTTTTACTCTGTTCTCATAGTTTCACTTCTCGCTATTGCTCAGATAAGTATTTGACTCGGTGGCAGAATGAGGAAGACCGGAGCAGTAGAATTGCACCTGCCATGCCATGAAATCTTGATAATGGCTGCCTGATCTTATCCTCCACCAGAAAGTCACTCACCAATTGCATTTTTGGTTTACTACTCTAAATATAGCCCAGTCGTATACTTAAGACTGTTTACATTATGGCATGTGTGTGCTGTGAGTGCCACAGTCTCACATTTCAGCCTCCAAACTGTGCTGGACGTCTGCGGTGAAAGTAAATGCGAGCTTTTCATGTGTCACACAGCTCACATGACGTTTTTGAGATATCCATTGCTTGGTCTCCCTTAGTCAGAAGCTTAACTTGTATGACACGGTTGTAAATACTAAATTGAGATGTTGGTGTAGATTTAACTTGAGCCAACATTCTGCAAACCCTACGCATGTTGTAAATCCAGAACATCAGGTGAACGCTTCATGTGTTTAATCACGCTACAGCGAGTGTCTGGCCCTCAAAAGGTGAGATTTCAACAGGGAATGATAGAGGTGCTGGAACATGGAGCTTCTGTTTCAGATGGTTTGCTGCATGTTGGGGGTCTGTGAAGGCCTGCCTCGTAAAAGCTGACCTGTCCCTCATTGTCCCGGCCGTTGAGCGAGCGGCACGTTGTCCTTGCAGAGAGGAAGCCTGTGCACTCTGCTGCTCATGCAAACCTCCCACACAAAAACTTTTCCCGGAAAAGGTTAAAAAAAAAAAAAAAAAAAAAGTTTTGAATAAGTAGAATAGCATTGGTATGAAAAAAGTAAGGACACCATAGGAAAATGTAATGCAATATGCAGCCAGTTTTTATTCGCCTGCATCCATAATACTCTGTTTTATTAATGAATGCATGGTGTTTCACCAGCTCTAGACTGCAACCATTTAGTTTGGAGACAGTGTGACTAAATTTTGTTGTAAGTAGGTGCACCAGTGTGATATGCATATATGCCCCCCCCCCCATTTTTTTTTTTTTTTAAACCATGGACATACATCATGTGAAACACCTGGAGAGAGAACTTGTGCGTGCGTGCGTGTGTGCGTGAGTGAGAACCAGGAATTTCTATCATGTTCTGACCTCAGGAACTCTGCTTGCAGTTCCTTGGAAGCACTGCTGGGTTGGGGCTTATAGTGATAGCTTGCTAACCGTAACAGGCACCGCTGTTAACTTGGAAGATACACGGAAGTGCAGGGAAGAGAGATATGGAGGACCAAAAATTGACCAGATGGAATTTTTTTGTGCTTCGTTTACGTTAATGAATTCCTTTCTGCTTGCGTCTCCATATTTCTGCATCTGAAAAATCGATCGTTTAACCAATGTATTTTTGTCTAATGTTGCTGGTGCTAGCAGTGAAATTTTTGTAGTGCTTATTAGTGGAATAATGTTAAATAGTTTTATTCTGTGGAAAATGATAGGTCTATCTGTTGGCCTGATTTGATAATGTATTTTTAACATTTTGTGGGTTGTATAAATAAAATGTATATAAAAGCATGTGTATAATATCATGTTCTTTAATACAATCAAGACGGAAAAAATATGTATTACACATTGATTTAAATGGTGCGGCAATATTGTGTGCTTCTGCTCCTAAAATTTTCAGTTAGGAACACCAGTGCTACCAGTGGGAAAAAGTTAGTCTGGAGCCCTGCAAGTCATCATTAATGGTAACCTTAATAACGTCAAATGAAAACCTTCATTGGTTCTTTTTTGTTCTGCATCAGTATGGATAAAATGCAGGGTGTGTCCTTAACCCTCATGTGACTCCTGTCTGACCAATGGAAGTGCAACCAAAGTCTAGTCCTTATTTGGAAATCCTGGTCCCCCAGTCGTCCATCTCGGCAAGGTCTGAGTCAGGCAGCACATACGTTGTATCTGTTCGAACCTCAGTAAACTGTTTGATGCAACACCGGTGTGTTTTATGTTTTAATGGCGTTCACACTTGCTGTGAGATGTGTACTTACCCGTCGTCTCTTCCATTCTCTCTGCAGATATGTTTCCTGCTTTTTGCCGTCCTGTACATTGTGTCCTACTGCATCATAACGAGATACAAGAGGAAAGCTGGTAATTATTCTTTATCTTGTTTTCCTCCCTCGTGCTTCCATCCGTCAGCTTGGCACCCCCGGGAGGCTGGGGGCGACGCGGCAGTGCGTGTCTGTAACCCCGAGTGAACAATCCGTGCCAGTAGACGCCATGTCTCAGTCCTAAACACTGGAGGACCTTCTCCCTCTGCGTCACCATTCTGTGTAATTCCCACTATAAATGCTGGTTTTAATGGTGATTTGTTTGTCCGTATTTAAACTGGGCTATCTTAAATCTGACCAGTTATATGGATGGCTAAGCAGGAAGTCCTGCTTCATGATACAGGCCAATGGTCAGTAGAGGATTCCGGTTGTTCTTATACACTCTCAGAGGGTGGGTGTGCTGGATGGGAGTGTATCAGAGGGTCTGCTTGTAGAAAGAGGCTTTTAAAATGCGAGGTATCATTAAATATGCATCATGCTCCTTCGCAGCTGTTTCTTGCGATCTCGTCCCTTGCATAACTGGGTGACATCAGCAGACAGATACGCTTTAAAAAAGATTGGCTTCATTAGGCCCCTTGAAGCATGTATACAGATGTTCAAGCATGTGAAAGTGGTACCAGGACATTTTAATGAGATTCATTTATGAATGAAGTCAAAGCTCATTTAGATTAAAGCAGTCGACGTTTCCTTAGTTTTCACAAATTTACTTGAACCGAATGAAGATGTCAGACTTTATGGAAACAGTGTTTTAAAAAGTCTGCATTTTCAATTACAAAGCCTGCTTTGCACTTATTTCTGAATATGCAATTGATGGAAAACATTTGGCCCTTTTTCTGTTATATATCTTTATTTTCAGGAACTCCACTAACTTTTTAGGGTGATATTTGTTATATCATGCAGTAATAACTCTCTGCCACTCAGACTGTTAGCAGACCAAATGTTATATTTACCAAATTGCTGGTTTATTTTGGGAATTAACATTGTCAGAAATGTTACTTTTTAAATGATCTCTAACGAACAGTGCTCACACTTTAAAGTTCTGCTGGTCCTTAGCTGAATTGCGTTGGTGCTTCGTTGACTATCTGAGATCACATGCTTCCGCAGGCTTTAATTTGATTGGCTTTCTGGGAGTGCATCCCCGAACAATCAGCAAGCTTTTTACTAGTGCCGTTAAACATGAAATGTCATGCCAGAGAGCAGGATAAGGAACAGGCGAATGAGTCATCTTAGATAAACAAGTTATTAAATGATGGCAGAGAAGCTGGTAGCCTTTTAAAGAAGCCTTACCCTGATGTTGTCATACAGGAAGATCGTGAGTTGGATCTTAACTGTAGACGCATGCAGCCTTTCGCAGATGATGCCTCCTTGGTGACGGTTACTAGGGTGGCAGCTGAGCATGGCAGTGAAATTATTGTGAGATTGTATCTGGACGATCAATAATTTGACTGAACAGCTAATTGACTGAACAGCTAACAGCTGATTCTCGTGCTTTTCTTTAGATGACCATGAGGACGAAGATGCCATAGTCAACAGAATATCGTGAGTACAAAATCCTGTGTCACACCCCCCCCCACCCCCCCACCCAAGTTTAATTACAGTGGGTTTTTAATGCAAATCCCATTGTGTTTTTCTAATTTGGGTCCTTCACTGAAGCTGGTAGATGGATCGTTTATCTTCTGGCCCTCGTTTGTTTCATCTGCCCCAGTGAAAAATATCATTAGCATTTTCCCCCCCCTTTAAATGTCAAATGTTCATATGTCTGTGAAGGCGGGACAGAAGCATGAATAAATGGATCAGTGAATGATGAGTGGTGATTGACTGGATTGGTTATAAGGCCAGATATCAATGTCCATGTGGTAGGTTCCCCCTCATCACAGATTGGGGGAAGCCTAACGTTGTGTATGAAGGCCACCAACAGCGACTGGTGCCTCCCTGTCTATCCCGTCTGCTCCGAGGGCCCGGCGTGGTCTCCGGGCCCCGTTTTACGGGAGCCGAGGCGGCACGCGGCTGAGAGGAAAGCTGCCGACCTTGCGGCACACAGACTGGGCACAGATGGTAGCAGCCCCCTCGCAGCCTGGCAGCGCCAGCTTGGCTATTAGATAATTCCTGTGGGGACGGAGGCCCCGTTCCAGCATGGCGGAGCTCAGCCAAGGCTAAGAGCAGCGCGACGGTACTCGGGCCTCCCCAGCCTGGCCCACGCTGGCGGCACTCAGAGCTTTATGGACACGAAAGGCCTGTCTCTGTGTCTTTGTCTGTCTGTGATTGTGTGTTTGTGTTTGTGTCTCTGTCTGTCTGTATGTGTGTGTGTCTGTGCGTGCATGTGTGTGTGTGTCTCTCTGTCGGTCTGTCTCTCTCTGTTTTTGTGTGTATGTCTCTGTCTCTCTGTCTGTCTCTCTGCCTGTCTGTCTCTCTCTGTTTCTGTGTGTATGTCTCTGTCTCTGTGTCTCTGTGTGTGTCTGTGTGTTTGTCTGTGTGTGTGTGTCTGTCTGTGTCTCTGTCTATCTGTCTCTCTGCCTGTCTGTCTCTCTGTGTGTCTGTGTGTGTGTGTGTGTGTGTGTGTGTGTGTGTGTGTGTGTGTGTCTCTGTCTGTCTGTCTCTCTGTGTGTCTGTTTGTCTGTATTCGTGTCCTTTGCAGTAGGAAAGTACCCCTTGAATTTGCGGACACTGGTCAACCTCCACAATGACTCAGATCCCTCCCCCCTCATGTGTGCTGCCAATGATGACTCAGGCCCCCTCTCCACAGGCTGTATCTGTGCACCTTCACGCTGGCTGTCTCTGCGGGGGCCGTGCTGTTGCTGCCTTTCTCCATAGTCGCTAATGAGATCCTGCTCTCCTTCCCCAAGAATTACTACATCCAGTGGCTCAACGGCTCACTCATCCATGGTCAGTAGCCCGCACCTCCACCTGCCCCCCTCAAGGGGGCAGCCTCTCACAAATCACTTCCTTCCAGCAGTTCCTCTGTTCTTTGCCGTTCTTTGGCCTTGGGTTATCACTGATGAACCCTAATTTTTAGAATCACTGCCCCCAACCACACATTTCGGACCTTTTTCATACCAGCATTCCTCCCCCCCAAGGGCATTCGAAGCGACGAGTTTCTGACCAGAGCAGCATTGATCACTTTGTGGCGTATTGTGTGTAAGAATTAAGGCTGAGTTATACTTACGCATAGAATCTACGCCATCTTTAGCCATGTAGCCACGCACCATACGCCATACCCTGACGCCTGTTGTTACGTTTCTTGGGGGGGGGTGTGCCCGGCTACGCGGTGACCGACGGTGTGGATTCTGCACAGAAGTATTAATCAGCCTTTAGCGTCATGAGCCTTGTTCACCTGGCAGGGGTCCCTGAGCTCTGAACCATGGTCCCGCATCCGCCTCTGTTGGGGGTTCAGCAGGTGTAGGTCAGGTGCCGGTCAGTCACCTGTGTAGATGTGCTTTCAGACAAACGCTGGAGCTCATTCTTTTAACTCCCTTTAGGCAAAGACACCATTTTCCTGATTCTTTAAAAGAGGTTTTCTTAAACTTCTTATCGAAAGCTAATCTAAAGCCTCTTGGGATGAAGGTGCCTCTTCACCTGCTCCATCTTGCTGTCCATGACACACATGTTAGGTGACTGCAAGCTTGGCAGCAAAGGGCAGCCACCTGTAGCAGCACCTGAGGAGCTGGGGGGTTTAGGGCTTTGCTCAAGGACCCCCCCAGATGTGCCAAGGCCGGGCAAGAAACCGGCGACCTTCCAATCACAGGCACCAAGAATTAGCCGAAGCCACGCCCTGCTCATAATGTAGACTGTTTTAACCGTGTGTAATATTTTAGTTATTTATGATATATTTTTTTGTTATTTAACCGGTTTTAATTCTCCTATACTCCCTCCATGAATGTAGCCCTAGTTGCTGGCATGGTGTTAATAGTCAACGTAACCAGCTAACAAATCTTGGAGCATTTTTCCCAGACTTTTTGTTAAATGGCCAAAGAATGACCTCGAATGACCGTCCAGCAAGAACAACCTTGAAGGTCTTTAACTGCTGTTAAGAATTTTTAAGAAACTCACACGCTGAGATGCAACCAAGGTGCTCTATAAGCTCTGAATTGCTCCAGCAGTATGAATAGGTTGGGTCCCTTGGGTCGGTGTCAGCTGCTCAGCCAGATGTTCAGACATTCTGTGGTGTGGGAGCAGGACAGGGCAGCAGCCCCTCGCTGTGAAGGCGTCACTGAGTTCCAGTCACAGTGCCCTCTGGGGATTTTTGTCGGCCTTTTTTTAAATAGCCACAAGGTGGCATCAGAGTTCAGTTTACTCTGCTAACCTGCTGGTTAAGCCCAGAGGCTTCAGGCGTTTCACCTGAGCTGCTCCCATCGTTTCCCCTTATTCTGTGCTCCACTCCGGCTGACGTTTAAGCCCCATTTTAGTTCAGGTGCTTCAGTTACTAAGGGACGATCTTTCGACGCTCGTCACTAACTGCGTCTTGTGACTCGAACCTGCAGGCTGCTCTGTTTGCCAGTACCCCCCCCCCCCCCAGTGCTATGCTGCCCCCTGCTGGGCTGGACAGCCCGGGTCGCTCTAAGGTTACCCTCTTCTTGCAGGCCTGTGGAACCTGGTGTCTCTCTTCTCCAATCTCTGCCTCTTCGTGCTCATGCCCTTTGCTTACTTCTTCCTGGAGTCGGAGGGATTCGCCGGATCGAAGAAGGTATGGAGATCTGCTCTCCTCATCGATATCTTAAAAGTCAGCATCAGATTAATGTAAAGCTGTAATGAGAGACAACACATCTGTCCCTGGATCTCTGCTTCCACCTCATCGACCACTGTGCCCCCCCCCCATTGGTGGAATGAGCCCTCAGTACCTATCTGAAGTAGATTTAGTACTCCCCTTTTCACCCACAAATAACCACTCAAAAATGAAGTATGGGATGTTGTACTTAACTGCATTTTTGCCATATTGACACTAAATTCTCACAATTTTAACACTTAAGTTTTCTCAGTTGCGTCAAGGTGTGTCGACTTGCCTGGTTTATCATCGTCATCATCATGGTGCGACTTTCTTCACAGCTGTTTTGTAGCTATCTCTCGTCAGAATGTCCCTTTTTTTTTTTTTTTTGTTTTTTTTTTTTTACTGAATCTGTGCTCACTGTCTTTCACTCGTGATGCTGCGCAGACTTGAAAACCCATGATTACTCAATCTGAATAAGGTGTGATTATCACAGTTAGCTTTTAAGATAAAGTTAAAAAAACGGCTTAGTGTCCTTGTGGTCCAACATAGTACCGTTTAAGTTGATTATTGCGCTTTAACTTTCGAAAAGTAACTGTCCGTTAATGTGGCTGTTCTCGTCGCCGATGAAGCCTTTGCTGAAGAAACCCTGCAAAAAATGTTCCATGCGTGTGAGACGTCACTCGTTTTTGTGAATATCTAAACGTCTTTGGTGAATTTGTGGCCCCTTTCAGCCTTTAAGTGTTTAACTCCGTTATCCAGCTCAGTTGTTTAAAAGTTGCAGGAGCGGAATGCTGGATTTGCCACGTCGCTGTCCGCCGTGGTGCTGCCCAGGAAAATGCCCCGGTCCCCCGTCGCCTGCATAATCGCGGGTGAAATTCGCCGTGAAGACGGGGAGCCGGGCTGTGCCGCTTTCACAGTTGGCCAGTCTGCCTCGCGCTTAGGCCTGTGCCAAGGCGGGCGCCGAAAATTAGGCTGACGTGGGGTGACTGTGTCTGGACCAATTTACCGTATATGGCGCCTGTAGCAAATCTATAAATCAGTCAATCAATCAATCAATCAATCAGTTAATTAATGTGCTTTTATTATCACCATATTTATCCTTCAGCTCTTTCAGGATAATACTAGAAGTTTTGTGTTGGAGACACAGACCTTTTCTCACTTGCCTTTCTTCTTCATTGGAGTTGGACTTTGAGCAGGTTGTGATGATGACTGAGGAATCATTTGGTTATGGCTGAGATCCGTTAGGCTATAAGGACTGGAGGGAAATATGTGTGTGATTGGTGGTTGTCCTCGATTTTGTTGTTGTTCCTCTTTTCCTGCATATCTGGTGCTGTCTGCTCTTACAGCCTGATTCAGTCAATCTACTGCCCAGCCACTGCATATGGGGGTGGGGGGGAAGGGGCTAGTGGGGCATATTTTTTTTTTTTTCAGCAGCACCCTGGAGACAATCATGAATCATAAAACACATCCGGGTCTCGAGCTCCGACGGGAGTGAACTAGACAGGGTGAACATGACGTCCTCATTCTCCTGTATGAAGATGGTCTTGGATGTCATGTGTGAGCGAGATGCAAGGCCCCACTGCCCATATGACCCGCCCCCTCATCTGTGAGGCTCTCCCATTGGTCTGCGGGGAGTGGGGGCTGCTCTCTTATTACCTAGATACCGGCTTTGTTCACCAGCCACAATGGGCCGCCTCGGTATTGGGAGTCAGCAGCCCCCAGGACCGCGTTTCCCAGGCCTCTCTTTGTGTGTGTGTGTGTGTGTGTGTGTGTGTGTGTGTGTAACAGTGTTTACTGACGTAGCGTCAGGTCAGGCTGCCAGAGCAGAGCCTCCCCTTTAATGGTCGGGACGCCCTGAATGCCAGTTGCCATAGAAACGTTTTGGCTCGCTAAGTGTTTCTGAAGGTATACGTTCGTTTTTCGTTTTGCTGTTTCGTGGTTCGGATCGATCTTTGTCTGCAAGCAGAGCTGGTGGGGGGGGGGGGGGGGGTTATTCTGTGAGGCGACACCCCCCGCTGTCTGACCATACATCCGTTGCCTCCGTTTCTGTCAATAGGGAGCGCTCATATCATCTTATTTTCATCTCATCCTAGAATGCTTGGTGCCCCCCCCCGTTCTTTCTGTATGGGACTGTTTTTCAAACATAGCATAATGCAATATAAAGGTAGTATCTCTGACAGCAGATCAGCAGTCAGGCCATTCCAGTGCCCCAGCGCTCTCGCCCCATCTGCTCTGGCTCAGCTGCCGTCTGCTTTCTGTCAGAGATGGCGACCAGCTCCAAACTCCGGTGAAGGACGCACTGGCCTGCCATCTGGTGTGTCTTCAGGTTAAATGCACAGGCTGCCCCCCCCCCAAAAAAAAACATCTGGGATCAAGTCCCACCCTCTTCATGGCTTGCCCCTTGGAGTTGGAACTCAACTCATGGGTGACCTGGTTTAAGACATCTCCTCTTCACCAATGCTGATGGTGATTTTTAAGGGTGTGAGCATCTGCTTGCTCTTTCTCCTCATCTCCTGCAGGTGGTGCTGTTTCCTCATTGCAGGCCTATTCCCAGGCCGAGATGCCTTTGTGGTGCATTGTGGTCCCACCACGGCAAAAGAGGCACAAACACCACAGATATGCAGGTCACGGCTCTTTGCCTTCTCACTGTCCCTTCCTTTTGGAGTGAGAGGTGTGCGGCCTTCCTAGGATTCTTTGCTCCTACAAAAATGTACAGAAATACCTGTTTGAGGTGGGCTGTTCAGTGCCTTCAGAGGATGAAAAACAAATTTTGAAAGTTACTGTATAGTGTATAGTCAATTAGCAAGTGTTTGATTATACACATATAATATATATATATATGATATAGTGTTTTCTGTTTGCAGAGTAACATAAAATGTTATAACTGGACTCAGGTTAAGGGGGGTTAATGTGGCAGTTAATAATCTGGGTAGTAAATTTCATTGTACTTGTGTAAACCACTTGCACAATGACAAAAAAAAAAAATTTTTTTTTTTTTTTGGAAGTCATTTTCTGTTGAAACAGGCAGCCTGTGCCCCCCCCCCCCGGAGAAGCGTTGCCATCCTATTCTCGTCCCGGCCTCCCTGAAGATGGGGCCCGTTTACCCCGTGATCCCTGCCTTCCCCCTGATCTGTCTTCTCCGCGTTCTTCCGTGCGGCTGCGGCTCTCCACTGCTCCCTGGCTATTAATAGCCGCGTCGTCGTGCCACATCTGAGCGCTGGCCCTTGATTGGCCGAACCCTGTCATGTGCTTATCACCTGAGGAGCGCAGGGCATGGCTGCTCCCCTGGGCATGGTCACATGACCTGGCATTGGGACAGCGGGGATGGGTGTCCCGGACACCCCAGTGTGTCTGTATTTCTGTCTGTGGGGGGGGGGGGGTGTTCCAGCCCTCTGAAACATGGTGCCAACTATCATCTAAATAGATGGTATGCTGAGCTTCATAAAACTCTTGGGGGTTAACAGTATGTTACCTGTTAACGTGCAGACGCTGCTTAAAAAAGGGGCACCCCCCCTCCTCCACTCCAGGTCTTTAAAAAGGTGGAGGGGGCTGCAGGTTTAGCTCTCACCAGTGCTCTAATGTGGGCCCGGGCACGTAGGCAGGGGAGGCATGGCATGGCGCTGGCCATCCATATCACCCCCCCCCCCCAACTCCTGGCTTGCATTTGATGCCTGAATGGTTTCCTTAGACCCTGTGCCGATTTC
>JAODJW010000081.1:16790112-16823432 GCA_026777045.1 Hyperopisus bebe | reverse complement strand
TCCCGAAATGCAGCGCAGAACACTGGGCCAAGTCGAGACCCTGGCCTTAATTACTAGACTAGCTGCTGCACCTACACATGGTGAACTCGCATCTCCATGATGATGCCACAGACATGAGGGCAGGTTCTGGGTCAAGCCCCCAGTCCCCACATGGTTGTCTTTCGAGCTTCCTCACCCCTGAGGACGGCAGTTAAACTTCTGGGTGAGGATTTGGTGTGAATCCGAGTTGAACGTTACCGTCTGTCATTTCTGACCGACTGCGGAGCTGAACTGAGCTGACTTTGGGTTTCTGTTCAGCTGATTGGCACTTCAGAAGTGAGCACAGAGAGCTAGCGGTGAGGGGTGTGCGGGTCCCCCATCCGCATCAAGGTGGGATTTTTAAGAGGCAACTGCAGTTGTTTTGTTATACTTCCTTGAATGCTAAAAATGAGTGTACCTTTAATTTAAGAAATATCTTGACGTTATAGATGGTGAACACCTGCTAGACTGTAACCCATGAGCAATATTAGGCGAGGAACTTCTTGTCACTGGTTAATTTTATTCTTTTAAGCCTTTTAAGGCCAGAGAACAGCTTCTTAGTCCACACCAGGCTGCCCCCTGCAGGTAGAAAGAAGCCTTGGTCGCCTTTGTTTGACCCACCGACTTGCTGCTTCCTGGACAAGCGTTGCATGTGTCTCTGGGTTCCTGATGTCCAATCAGAAGTCACCTTTGTCCTTTAGTGTGTAGTGTGTTCATAAGACTTTATACTAATGCTGGATATCACTATGGTAGATATATATGCATTCCATAGATGCCACAGGGACAATTTCAGATTTTCATTCTTGTATGTTTTATCACTTTTCTTTTCCTGCTTACACATGACAATGAAACCACTGAGAAGATATGAACAACTAGACCTGCGTATTAATCTGGGACAGAGGTGTCATTTACCAAAGTGGGTGTAGGACTGTGTGTGCGTTGGTAGAAATGTGTGATACAAACTCCTGTTTAGAAAAAGTCCGTGTAGCTGTCTGGCGTCTTAGATCTAGTTGCTGTTACGACCCTCTCCTTGTCCCTGGCTGTTTCTCAGCATTATTGTTCCGATTTGCTGTAGTCTGTTGAAGGCCAGAGCACCAATCTCATTGGAGTGGTCACAGTTCAATTATTGCCAGTCCTGACTAATGTCATTGTCATGAAGTTGCATGTACATAAATATTTCATACCTTTTATACAGCGAGTATAGTGATGACTATGTACACAATGTAAATAGTATGAAACCTCTCATACTGCAGCTCTTTGATTTCACATTTCACCTATGTATGCCTTATAATGAGATTTTCAAAGACCTACTTCAGAAGGTTTCTGATATCCTGCTTTAAAGTAAGCTTGAGTTTCTGGTCCCCCCCCCCTCCTTTTTGTTAATGTGCGTGCGCCTGTGTCTGTGTAGTTTTTAAAATGACAAATTCACTGTGAACCCATCAGCAGTAACATCTTTATGAGGATCTGTTTGGTCTCTCACAGCTGTACGGCTTTGAGGAAGTTGCTGGGTGAGGCTCTCTGCTCCGTAAATAGTTAATAACAGGTTTAAACATCTGCAAAATGGAACTTTAAAAAATTAGGTTAAGGATTGGGAATGTTAGGCTGCAGCGTCTCAGATAGTAAGTAGCTGTGGCAGATATAATTAGAATGCTTCGCATTGCACCTACATTAGAGCCTTTTTATCAACAGTTGACATGCATATTTAGTTTGTCAGGCAGATACCGTTTAGTCTAGTATAGTGCCCCCCTTTGGTAATACTTTGTAACAGCATTGCTAATTTCAACTACAGAGAGATGCACAAAGATGACTGAAGATGGTCTGTAGGTCAAATCCAAATTTTTACCTGCCAAAATTTTATCCCGCCTGTATTTCAGTATAAAGGCAGTAGTGCTAAACTGTGCTGGACCTGTTGTCTTGTCCAGCTAGCATTTTATTTGGCCGTGTAGATATTTCTTCCTTAATTAAAGCTACTGTGAACAAGTTGTGTGTGTGTGTGTGTGTGTGTGTGTGATATTTGGTGGTATATGTAAAGACCTAATTCGATAATTGCCCATATTTTCATGTTCCGCAAACATCTGTCAGCTTTTTTTTTCCATTTGCTTCAAAGAAATGTTCTAAATGTGAAAACGCCCTGAATAGTTGTTGGGGTATCAGTATATTCACTCGTCATGTTGGTGTTGGTATGTTGGTGTGAAGTTGGCAATATCTCAGATGTGTAGTTGAGATTTTTGTAATTTTGCAGAAGCAGCCTAATGCATCTGTGAGGAAAGTGTAGAAACGTTTAAGCGTTTGTTTTGTGGATGGTCCTGGAGAATAGTGAGGAGTGGGAGATTTTTCTTTTTAAAAAAAAAGTTCATAAAAATTCATAGCTGATTGTTGCATGTAGAGTTACAACCTTCTGTTATGTGTCGCCTCACTTTGCAGTTGATGTTCGAGTGTTTCCGTCACATTTTAATTTTGTTAATGTGTTGTAAGTACAGTGCTTCAGTGCCATACCCAGTGCTGTGTTCTGAGTTTTATACCACAGTTCTGTGGGTGTTTTTGTCAAAGTTTTGGGTCTAAAGCAAGTGCTTAGCTTGCTTGCTGGGTTGTCTATTTGTGCCGTCCATTCCATGGTTCACAAAGCACGCCATTTACGCCCATGCAGAATCCGGACTCTTCTTTGCAATCTGCCCACGTCGACCACGTGTGCTAATAGGGGCTGCATTCTAGTATAAGTGCAGTGGGCATCCACCTATGACTTTATTTTAGCTATAAATCCCAACCTCTTCATTGGACAATCTCTAGCCCTGGATGTCTACTGGTTCAGGGGCTCCAGGTGGACCGAATGAACATTTTTGGTTGCCTTATCGGGTCTGTCATTCATCGTCGCTTTAAGTTGAGGAAAAATGACAAGTGTCAGTCTCTGCATGTCATTCCTGAAAACGATGTGAATGTATTTTGGATGATGATCAGTGTTTTCATTTGTGAAACATTCTCGATACTTGTATTGGTTTACATTGTGTAATTTTTTTAGTTTACAATAAAGTTTGTGACTTGTGCTGGTGTTTGTTTTCTCCGCTCAGTAACTGTTTGTTTAACACGGGTTGTTAGCCATGTATTAACACATGCTAATGGAATCCCACAACAGCTGCAATGAAGCCGTGTTTATTGTGGAGAAACCATTTTGGAGTTGGAGGTGAACTTTCGGTAAGTTTTCCCAAGTGTACCTGCTTCTGTCAGCAATAAGCAGAGTACAGATCTAAGGTTAAATGGATCTGTCTTCCTCAAGCTCATCCGAAATGTGGACATGTTCTATCTCTTTGCCCATATCCATACAAATGAATGCCATTTGGCAAACGTACATGTTTTGAGATGGAACTCTGGATTGTGGTCTCTCAGAGATGTCTTCCATTTCGCCTGTGTTTGTTTTACAGAAGCACAATAAAACAAACAGCACTAGAAGTTATGTAAATGGTATAAAAATCACATTGTCCACAGAGTGATCTCTGCCTGTGTTGTTTAAACTGTTTTTGTTCTGATGGCGCAATTGCCCGTCAAATTTAACAAAAAAAAAACCCCACAGATTTATGGTTGTGTCCACATCTCTGCTTAAAGTGTTTGCAGTACCGCACTGCATTCCCACAATACCCTGACCGTGGACGCAGCCAGAGTCACTGACCTTTGAAAGCTGTTACAGCTCAGAGGAATGCGGCCCACTGACCTGAGCCAGGGAAGACGACTGACTGGGTGGGGGGTTAACAAAACGATACAGAACTACTGCATCACAGCAGCAACCTTTCTGTAAACTGCCAAATAGGTCTACAGCACCATGGCAACCAGATCGGAATTTTTTTATGGTGCCTGTTGATTAATACAATGTATTTATAATCACCAAAATAGCTGAGAAGCAAACAAAGGCTTATTATTACATTGGTGCTGTACCTGTCATTGCTTTACATACTCAGCAGACATGGTAAAATGCAGACTTTTGTACTAGAATGTTTAAGACATTTAAAGCAAACGTTGACTAAATTCCCCCCACTTTTTGCTATCTTTCCAACGTCTTATCTCCTATTTAGAAAAAACACGGTCTCACATCCCAGTTAGGTCTGTCTGATCAGTGTCTGCCCAGTGGGCTGATTTTGTTTTCACAGCCTTGTGTTATTAACCTCATTTTGAGGTTTTTAAATTGAGAGAATATTTAGGGATTAAGAACCTGTCTCTGCATATTTCTCCAAATATTGAAGGTTTTCTGTATGATGCATACATTTAAACTGCTGTCTTTAAAGGTATTCTAAAAGCAATAGTACTGGTTAATACTGAGTAATTATCAGCATCTTTTTTTGGATTAGGTTTGTGGCTTGTAGTATTGTTAATTTAATCTGCTTGGTAGCCATTTGTTTAATAAACTTTGAATTACGTATTAACACACAAACAGAAATGAAATGCTGCATCTTTTATGAGAAAGTATCCATATATTTAATTTATTTTGCAGACTGCTTTATCCTGAGTGATCTACTTTTTGTTTTTGACAGAGCTAGCAGGGTCTGACGTTTGCTGGAAACATTGGGGGTTAAGGGTCTTGCTGAAGGGTCCAACAGTGAAGCCACCCTACTGACCCTGAGATTTGAACTGGTGACCTTCCGATCCCTCCCTTGACCCTGACCGAGATTAACAGGTGAAAGATGGATGGATGTAAGCAATAGAATTCAGTGATGGTAAAATTGTCCTTAAATTGTAATTACTTCCGAGTTCTTGCATATGACTAACCGGGAATTGTGTATGTTTTAGGGTGCAGTTGATCGTGGTTTTAGTATCATCTCTCAATTTGCACGTGTTTGTTATACTTAACCAGGTGGTTATGGTCCATGTTATTGATATAGGCCTTATTCAGATTCCCCCTTCACGGAATAAGGTGATTACAGCGCCCTCTTCTGATAGGGTGAGCGGCACACGGGACACACCGGCCGCCCCTCCCAGCAGAATTCCTCGAAGGCTTGCAGGCAGCACACGTGGAAGACGTGCGAGCAAGACAGCAGCATGGCCTGCCGGAACCCTCCACTGGGTCTCCCTGATGTCTCCACGCTGCCAGGGTGTAGCTGAGTGAGGCAGATGGGGCAATCCGACACTTCTCGCTGTGAGGCCTGCGACACAGGAAGCGCCGTGACCCACTGCAAGGGCCTTGGCCAGTCCCTTCCTGTTCCCAGTGCTTACTGGGCTTGGTTCAACCGACAACAATCAAATATTGAACGGATCACCTCTCTCCCAAAGCCCCAATGAAATCGACAGACACCCTCAGTACGAGTCACCATTGTCAGACGGGTGGATTTATGCTCATTCAAATAACATATTTATCACGGCTGTTGTACTGGGCAGGTATCTACAGTGCAATCAATTATTAACCCAAAGGGCCTTTTCATTTATTTGAAAACGAGTTGACGCTTGATGTTTAATACAGAGGCCTGTAACGTTTATTATGTTTGACTTCATGCGACGGGTCCTTGGTAAACAACCCTCGGAACTCTATACTTCAAGTCAAGGTTGAGCAACTTGTGCCCCGTGCTTGACCTCTTCATAGGAGATAATGGGCTGCACTTTTTCCCCATGTGGTTGACACCCAGACAGTGTCAACAGACAGACCCAACACGATAAACCCATGAAATAAATTTTAAATGTCCTTCCCATCAAGTGAATAAATCTGTACCATGAACCTGCCAGTTGGATATTTCTTTTGCTTACCTAATATTACATAATACATTTCAGCTTACATATCCATGAGTTTTAATATTCACAAACATTTTCGAGGTAGAAATGGATTTGCTAGCCAACAATTATGACATCACAGAAGCTTGCAGTGTGGTGTTTGGTGGCTAAGACTCCTACCTTATGCTGTATCTTGGCCCAGTCCTCTTCCTTCATCTGGGAGAGGTGCTGCCTGTCAAATTCACGGAATGCCTGCCTACTGGACTCCATGGAGAGGTCGAGGGCGCTTATGAATTCCTCGACGCTGTTGTCACAGCATCGCATGAAGCCATCGCTAATTTCCTGCAGCTAATTGGCACAATAGGAATAGTAACAGTTACACTGCAATTGACTGATGTCATTCGGTAGAATAAGACACTAAGAATGAAGCCATGTGCTCAAATCATGAGACCTTTCTTAATTGAGGTTAAGATGAATTTCTTTCTTGGGATCACACACACGTTGAAGTCCATGGTGGAAATTAAGCCAGGAGTCGGTTATACGTGGTGACAGGACACACGATGTCCCAGCGGTCAGCCCCGTGTCATCGTGACGTCACGCAACCGTTATCGCAAATCAAACAACAGTGTCTGAAGCCAACTTCTCCAGGCAAACAGATATGATCGCAGGTGAACTTTGGCCAGCGCACAGGGGACATTTTAAGGCGATCAATCTTGAAGTCGCTAATTTGCCTCCTAATGTGTTGACTTATGGTAGGACCTCAAAAGGAAAATGAAAAGCCTGGTATTTAAAGCGTATCAACAAAGAAGCTGATAAGTTTTTTTGTCCCCTTTCCCCTCCTTTCCTCAATACTATTAATATCCTCTAAAGCCACCTGCTTGGTCCCAGTACAAGTCGGCAACACAGTGTGACAATGTTTGCCATTTCAGTATGATAAAGGGAAGCGTAAAGAATGCTCAGTGTCCCTGGTTTGTTTGGGGAGATGTAAATCACAATGCTTGGAGAGCTCCACGAGGGAACCTGAAATGACAATCCCTTCCACAAACCCCTGCAAGCCAACCCCCCCCAGTGTGATGACACCGATTTCATCACAGCCATAAACGACTGCGCTGAGATTTATGTAGCCTGCACGACTTGGGCTTTTTGGACCAGGATCAAAGTAATGAGGGAGCGTGACAAGGCGAAAACAATTAAAGCTGTAAACACGCTCCGAGGCCACAGCATTCAGCTCCCGTCTTTTCGCTCGTTTGATCTGACCTCAGGGCACTGAGATGGATTGTTGGGCTGGGTTCAAAAAAGGAAAAAAGTATGTGCACTCAACGATTTGTCAGAACATTTGTGGTGATGGTGACAGTTTGATTTTACGCCACTATGAAAGGTCACCACAGCCCAATAGAGTGAAGGTAAAAAGCAGAATGGGGGGTGTCCTTATTTTTTCCACACTGTTGAGACTAAAGACTGTCCTCTTTAGACACTCTCATCATTTCAAAATAAAAAATTGGTACTTAATATAACGATTCTCTGTCAATGCATTGTGACCAAAGGTTTTTCTGCAATTGTGCAACTGCACCGTGAATAAAATATTTAAAAGTCAGACTAATTGTTTGTTTGTGCCCTCCGCTGAATAACCTTCACATACAATCATACTCACATACTAAGCCCAAATAAATAGGTGCAGTAATTACAGCAGATGGTCCAACAGCTTCCTGAGTGTACCTTATGGACAGTTTTAGCTGTGCCCAATAGTCATCTCAACTCTACTCATCTTGTTAGAAACACACTGTTCAACATTAAATAACTATTACGACCATCGCAGGCAGTATTGCATCTCTGGTTCTCCTTAACATTTTCCCAAAGCCTGAATATACCAAGAAGCTATTTTCATTGTACTGGTTCCTGTTAACTGGAACAGCTGCTGCATTCTGCAAATGGAGAGCTCAAATAAAAGATTTGAGCTGCATTAAAAAAAACAGGCATAAATAATTTCATATTTTGGTACATTATTTATTTTGGTTTGTGTGTATTAAGATGACTTATGGATAGTGTGTGTTCTATAGTGTCTTTGTGCTGCTGGGGTACAAGGGGCAAAAGCTATAATGTTCTCTGTCATACCCACTCAACAATTCATAGAATGGAGCTTGAAAATATTATATAGAGCAAAAGTTCTCAAACTAGGGGACATATCAGGACCCTCTATCATCTTCTTTATCTCTGATAAATTGAATAAAAACTTTTTTTAGACCCACAAAGTCTGTTCCTGTTTGTGACATCTGCCGTGTGTTTTTAAATAATTAAAAAAAGCAATTATAGCCGAAGCTCCGTCCTGATGTGTCCTTTAAGCGTTTTAAACAAGGATGGGCAAACACTCGCTGGAGGATGCCCTTTCTCGTTTTCTCCTGGAATGTCCAATCTGTTTGACTGAAGCACACACTCTTTAATTAGTTTACAGACAGTGCACGATTCACACGGCACCAAAAGCCACCCCCCAGCTCCCTCAGATGAATAGTCCTCCCCCGCCACCCCGTAGATTCTATAGGGTGGCCATCTCCATCCCTCCGTCTAAGAAGCCTTTGAACCACCTCGCCAATTTTCTAAATTGAGCGAAAAGGGAAGAACAGATATAAACTTCCAGGAGAAATGTGCCAGATTTCCTAGGAAGGTAATGTCTTGGTCCAGTGCAAACCGTTTCATCTGACTGGCAGATACGGGGAAGCAGTGGAAAATGAACTGTCTCAGTGCTTCGCAGGGAGGATCCCACAGGTATTTTATCTAGCCTGTGTGTTTCCATTCAAACCGTTCAGGTGTGACAGTCGGATAGCAAAGCTGATTGTGTACCTTTTCTTCGAAGAACTTCCTTCTTAGCAGCGTGTCCTTGGGTGGCACCGTCTTCCTTGCGTGCCTGTACCACTTCCGAGCGGCATAGCCTCTCCAGCACGCCTGGATCCTGATGGAGAGACTGGGCTCGAGGTGTGCTGAGACATGGGGTGTCGTTGGGTATTACTGGCAGGGGTAATGAAAGTTTTGGATTCGACATCATATCCTCAAAGGGCCGGTGTGTATGCTGGTTTTTGGGATAACCTGTAGGTCAGCTGTTCAAACCCAGGTGTGAGAATTCTTCAGCCAATCAGTCCTCCAATTAGTAATCTAAATAGGAAGCTGCAGCAAAAACCTGCATACACACCGGCCCTTTGCGGATAAGATTGGACACCCCTGGTCTAAACTGTGTAATATGGAGTGAATTTCCCTTTAAGGTTTTACTCTCGAGCATAATGGACATGATTATAAGTAATAATATAACAGAAATATAGCATGTCCAGTGTTCTCACAGCGCCAACAATCACAGAGCTGACATTAGAAAGCTGGTATATTATGCTAAGGCTTAAATGGCAGAATATGATTAAGAGGAAATGCACTCTGCTATTGGCTTATGTAGGGTTCTGTAGAGCTTTCCAACCTAGGTTACTCTCAGAATGTGGCACGGCCCCCGTCCCAAATGCGTGAGGTGTGGGGGTAAGTGGGTCGAGGGAGCACACCTGACGGCACACTTTTCCCTGTAGAGACGAGCGGCATCATGAATCACTCTGGTCTCATACTGCTTCCTCCTGCACATGGGGCAGCACTTCCTGCTGGAGAAACGCTCCAAGGCACGCAGGCAGGCCTGCGAGGTGCATGAGAGGCGCAGATCGCGGGGCGGTGAGGGGGGGAGGCGTCAGAAGGCGTCTTCACGGGGGCCGAAAACTCAGCCGTGTGTCAGGAGGAACAACTTACCCTGTGAAAGACGTGAGAGCAGGACAGCAGAACCTGCGAAAGAGGTTTGAAAGCCGTCAGGGTGAGCGCTTGGTGCACTATGAATAGGTGAATTCCACCGCTTGTTTGAAAACGCCTCAGAAATGCTGTGTGGAGGACTTTCAAAGCCGGGCATCCTGCGGAGCGACTCGAAATCACACAAAAATAACAGGTGTATGGCAGCGCTGTGAAAACCGGCACTCAGCCTTGCAGTCCTGAAGAGCCCTCTATCTCTGATCCGAATTACGGATTCGACAACACCTGTTTCTGCAAGAAAAATCGCTCGTTCACAGCCGACTGGAATGAATGGCAGGTGGCCTCAGATCTAAACACTTTGCCTGATTGCCCTTAATTCTTGCCTTTTAACTCTCCCAATGTCCCTGAAATAAACATAACAGGCCAATGGAAGTTAAAAACAAAAAAAACAGTTTGGTTTCATTTTGCAATCACATCCCGTGACCTTACTGGGTATTCTTCCACGTGATTCTGGTCAATTCTGCTGTACCACATTCGCCCTGAGGATTCAGACCACAGGGCACCAGTGCATTTCTGCATTTGCTCTGGGGATTCAGATGAACACTGGGGTTATGGTGACATGGGCTGGCCTTCTGAATTATTCCTGCGGCTTCTGCTGAGCGACCGAGCAAGCAAGCGAGCGCTAGCACTTCTTATATAACTGGGGCTTTCACAGAACCCCAGAGAGCAGCCTACTCAGAGGCAGTAAACCCAAGCTGGGGAAAATGAGACCAGGACAGGCATCCTGCAACACCTTCCCACTGAAGCTCCTCTGCTAGGGGCTGGCCCTTAGGGCCTGGTGCATGGAGCCATTTCACAGAGAGCTGTGACAATTCCTCATCATCTCCATACCCACAACACACAGGAGAACAGGGTGCCCTCTGGTGCGAGACATACATCAAGGACCCAGATAAGTCATTAGACCAGAATGATTCTCTCTCAGGAACCTGTGGTATGAAAGCAATCCATCTAATACCTGAACAGCAAGGCGCTGAAACTGCATGATGACTGACTTTATATATAATAGAAAAAATATCGCAGGAAAATAACTATTCCTACATTGTGTGAATAATACTGTAAAGCAACAATCAGAAACTAGTTTTTGTCAGTGGAGGAAACTTGCATATTTGAAGAGCCTTTGATGAGCATTTTTTGATGTTTAATGGCCTTCACCAAAAACTTACACGTGGGCTACATGAAGAGCGTAATTCTTTTCTGGCACCTTTGGACTAATATTTACCAGTGTTTCCATGACAACACAGCTCCTTTGTTGGGCCTTCGTGTCTGCTGAGTATTTTTTGTTGAGACGGGCCCTCTTAAAAGGGGATCCCAGCGATAAAGTAAAGACTGAAAGACCCTCGCAATGACTCACTGATTGCCGAATCCCTGCGTCACACTCCGGTGGCAATGCAGTATTTGCCGTCTGTGCGGATTGCTTGGAGAATGTGGTGGGGGGGTGGGTGAAGCTCAGTAAGCGCGTGATGAATGCGGCGGCCGCAAAACTGAGGTGTGGGTCACGCACCTGGGGCTGGAGTCGGAACTCCTCTCGGCAGATGGCGCAGGGCTGGCTGGAGTCCCCTTGTTGGAGTGACCGCAACTTAACCTGGTGCCACTCATCTGTGGTCAGGGGCGTCGGAGGGGCGTCGACCAAGCCAAGCTTCTGGGCTGACGACCAGTGCGACAACATGAAAGCCAACATGTCATATCTTACACTTCGATTAATCCACTGATCAAAGTCTGAGTTTGGGAATGTCAACAGGTACACATTTTCCTGAGGTAAAAGTGCTTTGCTCCAGGGAACAAGGTAGCTGCTGGAATTACGATATAACGGCCGGCTAGGGTGTTACCTCACTCCATCCTGGATTGCCATTTACTCTACCTAATGTAAGTGGTGGAGGGCCAGGGCCAAGGACATACTCCTCTTCCTGGCTGCGAGCCGGTCGGCATCTCTGGGTTCTTTCCCCAGACTGACACGCAGCCTCCCCCCGCCACTGGGGGGTCCTGTCCCTCTGTGTACCGGTGTGCCTTCGCCTCACTGAATCCTGCAGCGGTAACCGGTCTAGCTGTAAATCTCTCACCGTGTGATCCTGCAAGGCGACCGCCATCATTGCCGGGCTGATGTGTCCTTTTGACCTCAGATCCTGCAGGTGAGGCAAAGGAGCAAATCAATAACAGGGTCCCCATCCCATTTAATAATAACAACAACAATAATTATAACTGATACTTTATTGATCCCTGTGGGAAAACACTCTTTTCCCCTCCACCATCTTGCCCTCCATGAGAGCAACCTTGGCAGCAAAGGGTAGCCACCTATTACGGGGCCCAGTGAGCTGGACGTCAAGGGCCTTGCTCAAGGACCCACAGATGTGCTGAGACTGAGCGTGACCTGCCTGCCTGCCAATCAGAGGCTTAGCCCACCGAGCTACTATCCCCTGTTGCTGATTCACAAGATTTTGCTACATATTACTGTAAATAATTCTCTCCACCACATAATGAACTACTTAATGGTGACAAAGCACCTAAACTGGATACAATGTGTTTAGAATGAGCATCAGAAGGAGCAGTTCAGTTTTACGGCATTAATACTTAGAAGCAAAGAAAATGACTTACCTTGTAAAGAAGGGAAAGGGTGTCAATTATTTTCCCTCACTAAGACCCACCTCAAAATACTAATAATACTGAAAACATAAAAATTTACTCTGCAATGATACATCAAAACTGCTGACATGGTGTAAGTTAAGCTACGTCACGGCAACAAGATGTACTTTTTGTTTCATGTTAGATGCTGCACTGAATGGGCAGTATGCTGCCTCAGTGGACGGCACTATCAGCTTCCCCCTTCAGGGTTTGGGTTCGAATCCAACCACATCCTTTTGTGTGGCGTTTGCTTGCTCTCCCCATGTTGTGTGAATTTATTCTGGGTATTCAGGCTTACAACTGCAAGTGATTGGAAGACAGACGGGAAGTGTCTTCAAAAATATTGTGAATAAGCACAAATATATCTGATAACTTTCAGCATACAGATAATTCTCTTCATGTTTAGGTTAAATCGCAGTTAAATCGCAGCGCAATAACTATCTTCCAAATTTAAATATCTAGTTATTACCAAATTTTAAAAATGATACACCACCCAAATCTAAATACTCCATAATACACTAGTGTCGACAATGATACATAGCTAACGTGACAGCGGGTTAGCTACCATGCTAACCTGTTACAGCGGATAACTTCCAGCCCGCACGAGCCACGCACGAGCTGAAAGCTATAACTTAAATAACAGCATTAGACACGGCATTAAACAGAGAGAAACAAGGTCGTTACTGAAACGGTTCACTGAGAACAGCACTAAAAAATAACCTTGTTAAGTGTATGCGGGACGGAGTGAGAAAAGACAGACCTTTCGCATTGTTATCGGTGAAGGAAAATGTTTACGGCTTTCACTGTTGCCTAGCAACGCGCCTCTCACTAATAACGGCGCGTGGCTCTCTCTGAGCGGACAAACCGTCAGGTGCATTAGGCGATAAACATGGATGTGTGATAATAGTCTTTTAATGACAAGTATTTATGGCAGATTGAAGTAAGTCTACGTACTTTTTTATTAAATGATAGTGGTTCAAGCTTGAAGTTCACCTTGTGGGATCGAGATTTATTCCTGCGGAAACTCCCTTCAAGTTCACGTATTCCCGGGATTACCGAGGTAATCAAGGCGCTAAGGAGGTGGATATTAGTGTATTTTTCCACACAAATATACCGAATCAAACGTACTAGAATGGACCTCCATGGTAGAAGCATCCGGAAACATAACGTCAATACGCCAGTGAAATATTATTTTTTATCTTTTAATTATCCAACCGGCCCGACCACCAACCGGTAAATTCTCCCCCAGTCGTCTCTCCTAAGGTGTGTGAGACCTTCTCCCCGTGTTATACCATAGGAAGCTGACCGCACATACCTGCCTGGCAGCCTCCCTACCAGCATGGCAGATCCCACCATTACATGCTCCATTGATCCTGTAATTGCTGCTTCGGGGTGTTCAAGTGTGTCCTCATTGTGATCCATCACACTGCGGTTATTTCGTTTTCACTATCGATAGCTTGCCTTCCAGTTAAGTTTTCCAGACTACTTATCATTTATACCGCGTGTGTCTTCTTAGTGATGCAGTTGCATGTTTATCATGGTAACGTATTTTAAAAGGAAACACCCACCCACATTACTTCTATGCTGTAGTGATATGTGTCACATATAACTGATTTTAAGCCTTAAGCAATCTTAAATAATGTATTATTATACTAGAAATTTAGATAATTTTATGTTATAATATAGTTATCCCAATCTGAGGGTAATACATTACTAGTTGGAGAGTAAGGTGCACAAGTTGTGACATCACACTTGCATTGCGGACATTTATGCATCCAGCTGCTGTTTTATGTGGTCCTTTGGAGAAAAAAAATCATTCCTATTAATCTTTTGGGAATGTCGGGCACAGACCGTGCTTTTTACGAATGAGAACAAACACTGACGGGGAAAATTACTCTCAAAGCTGTCGTCAAAGGGGCAGAGAAAAAAGAAAAGGTGTTCATTCCTGTTCGATGAGGCAGAGTCACCTTCTCAGCTTGTGTCAGTGGAAGTGGGACTCTGAGATCCTTTTTTTGTTGGCTGATGAAAGTAATCTCTTGTTTGTCGGACCGCAGGATGCTATTTGCCACACTGTGGTTTGGGCAGTTCCAAAATGCTTTTGACTTTGATCAACTTTGAAGTGCAGGCAGACTCACCAAAACAGATGGCTGAAGTTACAAATGGCGATGAGGACTGTCATTCAGACGGACCCTCTAAAACAACAAATCTGAGTCATGGGCTCTATGGGGCTGTTTCGGTTTTAGGGAATTCTGCATTCCTGAGGTTAAAAAAGATATGTATGTTGACTGGCTTCATCAGAAAGAGCTGTAGCGCAATTTATTAATTAAGGATTCAGCAGTCTAAAGACACAGTAGACGTGAGCTTAGTATAGCATAATAACATAATAGCTGCTTTCTCCCTGTGCTGTCATCAGCAGGATTCCAGTATGCACCCTCATTTTCAAAGTGGACATTTGTCTTTTTCCTTTTAAATAAATACCTTTTTTTAAAAAAGTTTTTCTTCTTATTATTATTTATTTAGATGTCTCCTCTGTGGAACTCTTTACCTAATCTGTGGAATTTTCAAAAGAAACCCACCTTGTCATGTGGAGAGCTGATTATTTAAGAGGTGGAGAGGGGCGGAGGGGATGGAGAAGATGGACGGGAGGGGAGGGGTGGGGGGGGGTAACCTGTATTGATGTGAAAGGGGAGCCGCGCCAAAACCTTCGGCAAACTCTGGGCGCTGCATGCATGTTGAAAAGGCCAAACTAATCCCGCTATTTGTCACTGTTTTAAAAGCTTTGCGGGGAATGTAATTTCAATGGTAGCAATATTTGAGACGTCAAAAGAAATTGAAGCAAATAATTACTGACAGTTCTGACCGCACTTGTATTTAGTCAGTAGTTTCCAAAGGTAAGTGAGACACTTAGCGGTAGGTTTTTGTTTTTTTTCATTGGCCTTAGAGCCCAGGGTCTGTCTAGTTGAGTTCAGGGTATTAACTGTGGTTTTTCTTAACCTTATGAGGTTCAGTTCAGCTCAGCATTAGCAGGCATGTACCGTTAAGCATGTATGTCTTTAAAGTTGAATTATATCTGAAAAGAGCCACAGTTGAATATGGGTTTGATATGAAAAAAAGGTTTGTTTTGAAAATAGTGTTAATATCTGCACCATGAGCACTTACGTCATTCTCTAGTTTAGTTATTCAATTCCAACTTCACAATACACTTATCGGAAGGAACTATAAATAAATATTGACATTTAAGGCTTTGGCACACTTGTGAGGAATATTTAATCATCCTTATCAGATAAATTAGAATTAGAATTAAAAACATTCCTTTATATATATATATATATACACACACACACACACACACACACACACAGAGTGTTCTCTGACAACACCTTTGGCGTGTTGTCAGGTGACCATGATGACCCACAACAGCAGATGAAGCTTTGGGCGATGGGGTTAAATGATACTCCTATGCATGTTTTCCAGCCAGCTTTTGTCTGCATGCCTTGAATTTTTGCATTAAAGGCAACTCACCATCAAAAAAGTCAACCTCTTCCTTTCAGCTTCAAACTCAGTCACTGACCCTTCCATAATGTCCTCAAAAATCAAAGTGAAGTTCTTTTCAAGATGATTGGAAAAACAAACGGATAGGGTACTGACTGAAATAGTGTAGGTTTTTGAGAAAAAATGCAGTTGATTCTTCTGATGCTTTCATTGCCAGTGTAGTGTTATTTACCTCATAGGTAAACCACAAACAACTTTATTGTACAAATATCCATAAATAAGGACAACTTCAATTTGTTTGTCTCTTGTTCATTTAGAGGGGCGACACTGGCCTGTTTGTGTATAATGTAACATGTTATTTCAATACAGCACAATAAGGAATGCATTCTACATTGTTGATATACCGCATTGTACATCAGTTTCATACTTTGTTTTATGTTATATTAATTTCGATAGCTTATGTAACAAGACACCAGTTTAAAAATTTTGGTAGTATGTTCATGTTAGTTCACACTGGTGCCTCAAAGTATTATTGGATTTTCTCAGGTTGCTAATAGACCTTTGATTCTCTGCCTGTCACCTGGTTGCTAAAACAAATAGCCTTTGTCAAGGTCCTCTGCTTTTGATGTTGGTCGTGACCTGGCATGTCTCACACATTGTTTCTGCACTGCTACGCTTGTGATCCTTGCAGCTCTTGGTCTTCCATGGCAGGACGATGCATTGGAACACAACCACATAAGGACATTACTTGATGAGAGTGTGGCATTCTCTAAGAAATTGAATTGGCTAGTTTTGCTAGCATATAACTCGTTTTTGCCATCTGCTGCTTCACCTGCTGTTGTAAAAACCGACTGCTAAATACAGCTCAGCTTGGCTCAATATGCTGTGTCAAACTCAGAGAGATCTAACACTGGCCCTTAAAATTTTTGATGATACATATTTATAAGTTGGCCCATACATTAACCATCCTCTGTGCTGGATATTTATCATGAGCTAATCCTCATATTCCCTTCTGAATGCGTGATTTGTCCGGAATATACAGCATATCCTGAACCATTTAAGGGCAGTTGTCTGAATTGAGTCAGCTAGTAATAATGATGATAAAAACAGGTTCAATTTGCCAGCAATTGATATATTTTATCCCTCCAATGATGAAGATATATTATATTGCACAGAATGGTTACTGCTGCCCATCCATCGTTAGGTTTTTAAAATGTATAATGCAGGAAGAGGTTTAAATTGTATAGTTATGTGTTTTGTGCAGTTGTGACCAGGATGGGAGTCAAGTTGCAGATATTGGTGTAATTGTAACATTTTCCATGATGCTTTAGATAGAAATGACTCCTAATCCAAATATTGTTAACATTAATAACTATTTGTATAATTATAATAAAGAAAGAATGTTTTCTTGCATTCACTCTTTGTCAGTTTAATTATGAACCTCAGCATAAGAATGTGCCACCAAATGGCTGATTTTTCTTTCATATCCAGGTTTAGGAGATTAATTGGAGGGAGCAAGAATGGTGGAGTACCACAGACATGTGAATGTTGGAAAACTGCCACCATCCCATTCTCCTGGTGTCGATGCCTGCACCGGGACGGAGATGAGTCCGGAATAGTGAATTCCCTTCCCTCTGCCCCATGTAGTTGCTGTGATAAATGACAGTCTTAGTCGGTGAGTGATGAAGCACATTCCCTCTGGTGGCAGAGTCAAGGCAGGAGGAGGCACTGTGGTTAATCATAACTGTAAGTTCCTGCGATGGCACTGAGGTTTCAGCCAAGTCTGAGGTGCTTAAAGCCAAAATTGTTTTGTGATATTCCCATTTTGCTATTGAAAACAGTTGAAAGAAGTGTTTGCTAAACAACAGAATACATAAATGTGATTTAATCTCTGTGGTGGTCTTGGAGAAAAGAGTAAAGAGTAAATTGCTCTGTGAGTCAGGGTTTCTAAGGAAAAACCTTTTTCCTTAGCTTTTCCATGCAACAGTACCTGTTCACATTTGACTGATCTCTGTTGATTAAATAAGGGACAAAACCACAACACGGAGCCCGATTATACGAAAACAATCAATGACAACTTGTTGTAATGTGGCCTGATGTAAATCAGAGGGCTGCTAACCAAGTTGGAGTTGATTCTTTTTTGTACTACCAAACACCTCAGAATGGTTTATCCTCCTTCTGCCACGGCAAACAAACAAAAAATGTTAATAAACTTGTAAATAAACTAGTCATGGTTAGAAGAAATTTGTTTTAGTTAGCATTTAATAATGTTCCAATGTGCTCTTAAAAATATAATCTCTATAAGGATAGAATGTCTGCTCAAAGTACTCACTGGAAGCTGCAAATTTGTTAAGTTACCGTAGAAACCGTCAACAGACAGGCACTTGTGTTTTGAAGACCATGGAAAATTACGCTGATAAGAATGACTGCTTATTTATGAGTTAAAAGTCACCCAGGTTTTTATATTAATATGTTTAATAGAACATTAAAACGCATTCATATGGAACTGGTATTAGGCTGCCAGGACTGTATGTGCGGTTACATGAAAACAATAAACACCCATGTGACATTTCTGGATCAATAAGAAAATCCTATTTACCAAAGCCATGGTATAAGGTTCATGAGCTGAGGTCTTCAAGCTTAAAGCTGCTAAAGTATCATGTAATTATAATTAGTTAATTGTTTACCATTCTGTCATCTCTGGATTCACCAAGCTCAACGGAAGGAAAAAATGTGCAGAAAGAAGTGCAGTTGACAGAAAACATTACAAGAATTTTTAAAAGATTACTAAGAACAACAGGATGAAGAAATTTAAATTAAACAGCACTAAGGGTGATAACATTTGCCCTAAGATGTTATTTAAATCTCCACAACATCTCTGAGCAGGATAAGCAGTTAGAAGATGAATGGATGTTATTAAAATTAATTTTAGAGAGAAGATCAAAGGTAAAGTGCTAGCTTCCTGTCAGGTGCACAAGAATTCATTCTTTATGCTCCTGTACTTAACACTTGAAGGATTCACTTTGCAGATCACTTTGTGGAGATCTTGATCATCTGGGTGAATTCTGCTCAGGATGAGTTTTTTAAGCAGTTCTTCTTGGCAGATTTAGTTCAGCTCTCTCAGGTTGCTTGGGGATCATCTTTCCATGGAGTCTCAGCAGGTTTTAATGTCAGAGCTTTGACTGGACAACTCAAGGCAAATGAATTTCTTGTGAATAGCATGAGACTACAACTACAACCACTTGAAGACTCCTTTTACTGTATAGGGAGTCCCTGGGATAAGAACGGCCAACATAAGGACAAGTTGTACTTACGAACAGACTGTCGTAAACCTGATATATTAAAAATTCAGGTTAAATACAATGATTTCTAACAACAAATGCACACATTACTTTGTAATGCTTGCGAAAACATTGTGTGGCTTCAGCAGGCTCGAGGTACAGTACAGAACCATATTTAGTTACTTTTATTATTACTGTATAATTCTTATTAGTATTATCTACTGTATACTTACCTACAAATTTGACTTAAAGACAGACTTAAGGAACGGATCTCGTTCGTAACCTGGGAATTGCCTGTATAGTGCTTAATTCACTTATTTCCTGTGTTGTTTTTGACGATGCTGTTTCGTCTCCATTGAAAGCCAAGAAGCATTTAAAGTTCAAATGTCGGCAATTGTATAGCGACTTAGCTCGCCATTGTTAGCTTGAATGACAGTAGTGTGAGATAAGGCTGGTATTTAGCCTGACACTTCAGCGTTTCTCTACTGTTCCCAGGAGCGAGCTGAAGTCGTCACAGACAGCAATAGCTTCACATCATTCACGGTGTTTTTCTTCCAGCCTCCGTCACATGAAATTCATTGTAGAGCCCCTGTGTGATTGACTTCCAGCACGGAAGGAAATAATAATACAACTTACATGGAGTAACAGCACAATGAGTCGGTGTGGGCACTTTCTGTGGTGGGTGTATTTGGGTCAAGAACAATATTCTCCTTCCTTTCTTTGATATTCTATGCAACAAGCACCCAAACTGATGGTCACGTCCTAGGTGTCAAGGTTAAACAAAGTGGATAAACAAATGTTGACACAACATCAGCGGTAACTACACAGCAATTTGACAGATGTTCATATCTTGATTAAGTAACCAGAGCTGTAAAATCTTGTAATACTTCTATCCACTGTCAAAAGCTGTGTATCCAGTGCAAGTTCACAGCAAGTCTGAAGCCTATTCTAGGAAGTACAGGGCAGAGAGCAGCCGGGATGGGATTTCATTCCTGTACATTTTAGTGATGCCAATCTATTTAAAATGCTAGGTTAGAGAAAGGATGCTCACAAGAAACTTACCCAAACACAGGACAAGAGTCAAATACCCTAGAGGAATGAGACCTTGGTGCCCCCCAGTGAACCATTATGAATTCTGTATGCATATTCACTTTCAGGTAGGTCTTCAACAATCCATTGCATCCTCAGATTGTGTATAGATTCAATTTTCATGCTGTTGTCTGACAGCTCCAGTATATCAGGATGTTATCTGGTTCTACCCTCTGTCATTGCAGAATTCTCATAGTGATTTGCAGTAGACCATAACCCCCCTCTCTGGAGCCCTGATCGGATAAGTGCCAACAGATAGAGCATGTCTACCATTTAATTAACTATTATGTCCCCTACAGTTACGGTTCATGGCCCGATCACTGTGGTTAGATTTGCATTACACCAGGGATCCAATAATCGAACAACCTGCCAATAAATGTCACCTAATATGCCTTTAATCAGCTCAGCCATCGACCACCCCAGTGACCCTTTGCTTCCCAATCCCAGCCACTAACAAGGATCTAATCAAAAACTCTAGGCCTTTTGCGGCCTTCTGGGCTGAGCTGACTCAGAGATCCATGTGTTCAGCAGTATGGTGCTCAAAGCATTTCGGAGAGAGCTAGATTGAAATGATTACACGTGTCTTTTGGAAATGAAATACAAATCATGGTAGACTTTGGTTTTTCCTTCATTTACTAAGTGCTACATTACCTCATGCTCTGGTCCCCAACAATAGATTTTCAATAAATCTCAGTGCGGTTAAGATGATAAAATGCTCTACATATCATGGAAAGAGGCAGCGCTTATTAGCACTTGAGAAGTTATTGATTGCCCATTTTGATTAATCTCTCTTTGGAGAGTTGCGGGGTTTTTTTTGTGCCAGCCCCAAAAAGAGCTCAGCGTCTTCTGGTGAGGCCCGGCAGTTTAACGTCCAGTGACAGTGACCATCTGAGCTGAGCTCTGGAAGTAGGACATTCACTGGATATCTGCCTTGCCTTGTCCCGGCATGCCTGACCTTCTCAGGGATCCTGTACTTTTTCAGGCTTTCTCGTTTTGGAGATAATTCCAATCAAAGTCGAATGGTAATTAGTTAAGGATTGGTTCGGGGCTTCTATCCTGAGGGTAAGATCAGGTAAGAAAGTGGAGGCTCAAATACCCACAGCGACAGGATTTTCAAGTGAGCTGCCAATCACTGACTTGTATAACCCACATCCCTTTGCGCTAAATGACTGTGACTGGCAAGGCACTGAAATCCCACCCACCTTAATTCTCCCACAGTGTGCTGCTGTAAATTTCAGGTGATGCTTTTTGTGAAAATGACATTGTTGTTATTTGTAAGCTTACTTAACATAAAAAACCTCAAAATTTGAGGTATAAAATGCTGTTTTCACAGAAAGAGTAATGACAGCACGTGGTAGTTAATTATTATTTAATTGCTGCTGTCAGCAGAAGCCTTGTAATATTAAGGTTTCCAACATGATTAATGTCAAAGTGGAGGATTGTCAGGTCTGGGACACCTATAGCAATACTAGGTTCAGCTGACCATCACAGGCCACCAGTGCCTGGCACAAAGGGTTAAAAAGCACATTAAGTGATTAATCACAACAGACTATAAAAGCAGCACTTACATCCCAGCGGATGTCAGCGGATTTTTTGCTGGATTATGTGGGCCTGAGTGAAACTGTGGCGAGCGCATAGCTCACTGTGTCAATGAGACCCCTGGCCTTATTCACACAGTGGCCATCTTTCACTGTAATGGACAATAATTGAATCCATCATCTAAATTGTAGGCAGAAATAGAACATGATAATTGGCAAAAATGGCACCCTGGGAAGATGTGGCATGGGGCTGTCAAAGAAGTGTGTCCTCATCACTATTGTTTCCAGGGCCTTGCTTTACTTTGGCGATTTCCAGTTTACACGGCCCCCTTTACTAGGAACTATTCCATCCTGGCTAATGTGCTCTAACCTGTAATTTCAAACTGGTTTCATATAAGAGAGTTTAAGTAATTAATTAAGTTAATTAATTGATGGGGAAATGTGCGATTTACATAATATAGCCTAAGTGTACTTGAGTTCAAGTGAGTATTGTCTAATTAGACCATGTGAAATATCATTTGATTAGACCCAAACGTCATCTAATGAGTCCCTGAGAATGATTACTACAATATATGTGACTGGAAAAATTCAAATATTGTTGTCTGAGACATACTATTTACTGAATTTAAACAATTATATTTAAACTTAATTAAGGCATATGACTGCTACTAATTGTACTTTGCATAAGTTACGAGCTACTCAGTATCCTAGACCACATCATTCTTGTACGTACAGGCTAGGTAAATCTTTTTTGTTGATGCCAGAACATTTTCCTGTGGGCTCACAGTCATGTCCAAAGTGTCCAAACTGGGCACCCCTTGACTATAAAATTAAAAAATTGTGGATGTTTTATTTCAGAATTTCTGAAGTTCAGGTCATTTGGTGTTATGTTACTGTTTTCATCTGGTTACCTTAACTGTGGTTGAGAAGTACTTGGACAAGAGAGATGTAAAGAGAGATGTAAGTGTTTCAGCAGTTAATTAGCCTAAAGACTGCCATGGAATGAATACAGGCCAAACCCCCATGGACAGGTCCAAGAGTCCGAGTTCTCAGCTTATCAGCACCTGGCGCTGTCCAAACAGGGCAGAGAGGCAAGTCCATAATTTGCAAGCTGAAAAGAAGGCTTAAGTGTTCTTAAAATCTTAAAAATGTTTAATTTCATTTTATAGTGTTTTATATTGTATTGAGGAGTGGCACAGTGTATCACACCTCCAGGGTTGTGGGTCCAAATCCGGATTTGTGAGACATGATACAGACCCCTGGTGTTAATGAATCCGTTGACTTCAAAAAAATAACCCATTTTATTTGCTTTTCATTTTAAGTGTACACTCCAGTCGTCTATTTTCAGTTTTTGGATCAGCACTATTACTGAAATATCCCATATCTGAAATGCTAGTTTATATTTCCGTCAGTTGAAATGGCTGCTTTCCACAACATGGTATGTTGAAGTACTTACAGCTTTGGTTCACTCTAAACTGAAAAATGAAGTTTGGCTTGTTTTGTGTTTGCTTCAGCCATAGTCATATGTCTCCAAATTAGAGGGATCAGAAAAAATGGACAAAATAACATACATTTCTCTAGTTCTTTGTCCTCTAGGCATAATATACTGACTTTTCTACAGCATCATACTAGCAGCCGTCAGGGACACATACAGTCATCTGACCATAATGAGACGAATAAATATGTACAGTATTTCATTTAAAAGTTAGCTTATTACATTACCTTTTAAAAAAACAAATGTTTTATGTAGAAATAGAGTACATTATCGCCTAACAAGTTTAATCGTGAAAATGTTATGAAGCAATGTGGTGCAAATTGTGCACTGGTGTAAAATACGCTGTGAAGTCTGCACTTGAGCACGTGCAAACGTGTGAGTTAGAAATAGGGCAGGTGGTACGTATCTGGGGTGAGTTTCCCGAAATCTCCTTAATGCTACGTCATTTGTAAGTTCTAGGTTAAAAGACAGAACTTACGAATGATGTAACATTAAGGAGGCTTTGGGAAACTCACCCCTGATCAGAATCGCAATGAGAAGATGTCAATAAACAAGCGCCAGTCAAACATTACACGGTAGAAAATGACATGGAAATAGTGATAGAAATATGGCAGTTCTGTTTCATCCAGCTATTTTTCTACTGATGAATAGATGTGATTCTAGCGATTATGCAAAATAATGGCAGTCAGCTGAAATAATCGTGATCAGGCCATTATGTAATGATTGTGACAGGCCTACTTCCTAGAGTTTGAGCACTGAGTGTTTAGTGATGATTAGCCACACCAGTGTCTTGTTAGTCCCACCCCTAGTGTTTAGTTAATTGCTATGACCTGTGCCTGTTCCTCATGTAACTCTCATTCTAGGTGTACCTACATGCGTGCCCTTGCCCTGCCTCCTTGCAGGTTATTGTGGTGGTTACTGTTGTGTATTGGTCTCCTCTATGGTGTCAGCTCTGTAGATTCTTCCTCTGTTTCCCCCTAGTTTCATGTTTTCGGTCCCCACCCTCATAGTCCTTGGTTATCCTGCCTGCTTTGAGTCCCCTTAATAAAGTCCCTTTGTTCTTATTTATTCCACGCTACACCAATGAATATATGAAGGATATCTTGATGTATTAATCTCTTTAATAACGTTTTAGGAGATGGGACGTTGTTCTCCGTTTGTTTTTTGCACTACCCAATACAAACATCTCTGTAGGGTTTGCTGTAGGCAGCTCTCTCTGCAGAGCAAGGCATTCTGGGGGATTTTGTTCAGGCTGTACAAATAAAGTAGCTGTTTTGGAAATTGTAGGGATAGCTGCTTCATAAAACTTCACATCCGCTCGTAGTCACTGTTGTAATGGGCTTCTTTAAACTCGGTGAAACTGAAAAGGGTTTCATTTCTGTTTTTAAAGCATCTTTCATGCACTTTAGTTTGTTTTTTTCCTTTAAAGGGTAATTAACTCATTTAATTTTTCAAAAGCGCTTGAATTAAAAAGCCTGCAGTCTTCCTCAAAGAGGTGTCATAAATCAGTGATTTTTTTTTTCTTTCTTGAGAACGAGTGAGCAAAAGCCTGAGTTTGCCTGTATTTAGCGACGTGTGTTTTGTGGTGAATCCAGTAAATGCCAGGGTCTTTGGGCAATGTGTATAAATATCACAACCACTCACCTGAATTACCACATAATTTGGGACTTTCCACGTCCTCTCAGGAAGCAACCCCCCCATCACACACACGCACGCACACACACACACCCATGTTCTTTTCAGTTCACCTGGATGGGGTCGTGAGCAAGTACTACAGCTTGTAAATTAGATGTGAGCCGAATTCCTATGCCGATCCAATTAGCTGCAAACTAAACAGAACAATTCTGCAAAACACTAGAGAGAAAAGCAGCCCCCCCCCAGCTCCTGGCTTGTGGCTTGTGGTCATGGGAGTGTATCCGCATGGATCCATCCTGCGCTGCCTCCTTGCCTTTAATTTGCGCTTTGAGTTTCAGCGGGTTATTAAATGAGATTTTGAGATACTGCAAAGAGGCAGATCTGTGCTGTGTTTCCCAATTGGGAAAGAAACAGCAGGTAATAACAGGTAAGCCCCTGGATGGGGCCCCATCTCTCAGAAAAATAGCTGTACATAGACAACTGCACACTGGAGATGGTAAAAGCTTTAGCCAAACAAGTAAAATAACTATCTTTATTCCACGCTACACCATCAGATTCTCAATAGCCATGTCTAGGGCGCATTGTGATGACATATAGAAATCACATGAAGAGCGCTTGGCAAGATTACTGATTATGTTGTTTAATCAATCAGTTGTGGAGAGCAGGGAAGAGGGAGGCTTGTATTTAAATGATGTGTAAGCCCGTTTCCAAAAAAGTTGGAACGCTGTGCAAAATGAAAATAACAGAATGCAATCAATCGCAAATCATATAATCCCATATTTGATTGAAAATGGAACAAAGACAGCCTATCAAATGCTGAAACTGCTCAGTTTGATGCCAGAAACATGTTTTTTTTTTTTTTAAAAGGTTGGGACACGGGTAACAAAAGACTGGAAAAGTTGTGTAAACAAAAACAAATCACTTGATTGAATATCTCATGACTAATTAGGTTAATTGGCAACAGGTCAGTAGGATGATTGGGTATAAAAAGAGCCTCCCACAGAGTCTCTGTGCAGTGAAGATGGGGTGAGGTTTACTACTCTGTGAAAGACTGTGTGGGTAAATAGTGCAACAATTTAAGAACAATGTTTCTCAATGTAGTATTGTAAAGAATTTGTGAATTTCCTCATCTACAGTACATAATGTCATTCAAAGATTCATAGAATCCTGGAGAAATCTCTACGCAGGGGACAAGACCAAAAACCAGTATTGGGTAGCCTTGATCTTCAGGTCCTCAGGCGGCACTGCATTAAAAAGACACAATCCTATAGTGGATCACTGCACCCAAGCTCGTTTAAGATGAAGCAAAATGAAAAAGTGTTTGTCATTTGACAAATTAAAGTTTCATTTTTTTTTCATCAATGACACAAAATGCATTCCATAGTAGAAGAGTTTGGGTGCTAGACTGGGCTGCTTCAGACCTGTCACCCACTGAGTACACTTTGAGCATAATGAAATGAAAGAAAACAGAAAAAGAGATCCCGTACTTTTGAGCAGTTGAAATCAGGCAAGAATGGGACAATATTTCACTTTCAAAACTCCAGCAACTGGTCTCCTCAGTTCCCAAACGTTTACGCGTGTTGTTAAAAGGAGAGGTCATGCAAACCTGATGTAAACATGCCCCTGTCCCAACTATTTTGGACTGGCATTAAATTCAATTTGAACATATATCTGTCATTAAACAATAAAATTTCTCAGTTTCAACACTGGATATGTTGCCTTTGTTCTCTTTTCAATGAAATATGGGTCTATGTGATTTGTAGATCGTTCAATTCTTTTTATTTACACTTTGTATAGTATTCCACCTTTTTTGGAAATGAATTTCATGTGGACCGTTCAGTTTCTGCTGAGATGCAGATCTGCTTCGGAGTTGCGACGCTGTTCTCTACAAGCCTGTGCTGCATGAGTGGTATGGACGCCGGATGGCTGCCATTTGGCCGAGATGCCAAGCCGCTGTCGATACACGGTTCCCCTCTTCATGGCTCTCTCTCTTTCTCCTCTGTCAGATTGCATGCCCTTTCCTCATTGTTTATTTGTGAGTGAGGACAAGGGGGAGCTGCTTCTTGCGTGCACCGTCGCATTTTATCGGGCTGGGGCAGGCTCGCACTTGGTGCTCTGAACTGTGACATACCCGGGCGGCACAGGGCTTCAAATCGGTTTGGTCGCGGAACGGTGGTGGGTGGACTGGATAAGGATTAACACAGGAGGCACGAGGGATGGGCACAGATTTAAGGCAGAGGCTCTGATGTATGGCGCCTTCCTTTTACTTGAGCCCAGAGGCGGACATTTCAGGTCCAGAAAGTAAAAACCCAGACCAGGATTTTGTTTCAACCAGCCATTTGCATACTCTGTGACAGTGACTCTTTATGCTCAACTGGTTGGTTGAAACAAAATCCTGGTTAGGATTTTTACTTTCTGGACCTGAATTGTCCGCCTCTGCTTGAGCCATATACCTTTATTTGTCAGTGGAAATGGCTCCAGAGCCAACCTGTGACTTAATTAATTCAAATCACAGTGCAGGACTTGACTCTCGCTTGGCCTATGTCTCAGACTAAAGCAAGTCCAGCCAGCCAAGTCTAGCCAGTCAGAGAATGAACCCACTGGCTATGCAGGAGAAAATGGGGGTGTTAGTGCCAATGCAGTAACACTAAGAAAGAGAGCGAAAGAGAGTAAAAGACACAGAGAGACAGAGAGTAAGAAACTGAGTTGGACAGAGTTTGAGACAGAGAGAGGGGGTATGTGAGACAGAGGGGGACTGAGAGACAGAGAGAGACAACATGAGAGAGAGTGTGAGAGAGAGAGGAGAGAGAGAGACAAACAGAGTGTGTGGGAGAGAGAGGGACTTTGAGACAGGATGGAGTGTTTGACAGAGAGAAAGGAACAGACAGAGTGTGAGACAGAGAACAAAACAGAAAAAGAGACAGTAAGAAAATGAATGAGACAAAATGTGAGACAGAGGGGGGGACTGAGAGATAGAAAATGTGAGACAGAGAGGTGGACTGTGAGACTGAGTGAGGCTGAGGGATGGGGGAGAGTAAAGGACTCTACATCCTAAATGACACATGTTGCTGAACTGTTCAGCAGGCATTTCCTTCAACACAGCTTTGTAACATCAAAGCCTGCTGGGAGGCTGCCAACTGAAAACTGTCTTCTGGCCTCTTGTTGTAATTTCAGATGGTGATGACAGGTTAACTAGCAGCCCATATTTATTTGTTTTCCTTATGTGCTAGGGGAACAACAAGAGACATTTGCATTTCCGCTGTCTGCTTGATCTGAGCGCGTGACCTTCTTGGAACTGCGCAGCTACGATGATTTATGAAGCGCCAGCGTTTGTGGCCAGGGATTCAACGAGGTCCACATATTAAATTCTCCTTTATAGATCAATTAAATCATCAACACGACTGTAATGATAACCTCTGCTGCAGAAGGGAAAACCAAGACTCAAGTGGTTTTTTTCTTTGGCCTTTAAAGGCCACAGCTAAGAATATCAAATGAAGCCCAGTAAGTTAGGTAGTTAGTATCATCCCATTTCTGTCGGATCGAAGGGTGCAGTGTGCCAGTATGACCAGGGATGTGAAAACCAGCAGATGCGTTCCACTATTGTTGTATAAAATTACCCTTGAGCTTTAGAGGATCGGACCTGGCCCTTATTTAATGGCTAAACCATTGCGAAGCTCAGAAATCAGGGTCAAATGGCGGGGCTGTCAGAGCGCGTACGAGTGGGTCCTTCATGGCGTCCTGTTAAAACAAGTTAACTTTTCAGACATAACCATGCCTCAGGATGTTTTCTTCGGATGAAAAAATCTGATGATGACTTTTGGTATTTATTCATCAAACAAGTATTCGCTGTAAAATTTCTGGTTGCTGAGCTGTGTTAAACTGGTATGTTTACGACACGTTATGTCAACGTTAATATTTGCAACTTCATGTTGGGATCAGTATTTTCTGAGTACAGAAGTTGATCATGCTACATTTCACACATTTCTATAGTAAATGTAACTGAGAAATAGTGATTCGTTTGAAACGCAGTTGCTTTATTTGAATCGGAGTTCTGAGTCCCATTGGCATAGCGCTAGTGTGGCGCCAGTGATTTCCTATTTGTTGACACATAGCACACAGCAATTGTGATGCATGATTGGTGTCCCTTAATCGCAAGTCACTTTGCACAGTTAGTGAGCCACAACAGAACGTCCCCCTGTTGATGCCCTGGCACCTATTGGGTCGGCTTGGATAATCAGACACTCTCTGCTCCAGGAAAAGCAAAGATTTTGGCTCGAGTTGGTCCAGGGATCGCTCAGGCGAGGCTCAGGAGAGAGAACCGCTCCAACAACAGGAACAAAACGTTGTGAGGTTTTTCTACATGGTGTGTCAAACAAGTCAAGTGTTATTCCATTCTCTGTCAGGTAACTTTCTCAAGCACACCTTTAGTACATTGCTGTGATTGTGTTACCCTGATCGTGCCTTTTAATGGGATATTAAGGCCAAATTCAGTCATTTAGTGGCACCACGGAATGCCAATGCCAAATAAAAGATGTCATAACTACTCAGATGGTGTCCAAAGATCAACCGGGCAGGATAATACCTGAGAATGAATTGTTCCGAGGTGTGAAGAATAGCATTTGTTCACCTTCACATCATACACTTGGTCAAGCAGCAGTTTTATTGATGTCCTCCCCTCAGTTGCAGCAGAACGAGAAAGTTCCATGACACATACAAATCATTCCCTGTTCAGTAATATTTTTAGCCAGTGGTTCAGAGGGCTGCAATGGGCTGGCCCCCTGTCCAGGGTTGTTCCCTGCCTCGTGTCCATTGCTTCCAGGATGGGCTCCGGACCCCCAGCGAACCAGTAGGATAAGTGGGTTGGAAACTGGATGGATGGATGGATGGTTCAGAGGGTACTGCTATCCATTCTCACCTGGGAAGGGACTCTCTTGTGTTTCTGTGGGTTTCTCCTGAGGTGGCTTTTTGACATTCCAAAGGTCATGCAGGTCATGTGGATTGGTGACCTTAAGCTTCTCATGCCATGTGTGCGTGTGTGTGTCTGTATGTGTGTGTATGGGGGGGGAGGGGGGTTTGTGTTTACCACACTGTAGGGAACAGATGACCCCACAATGTGTTAAAACCTATTACTTGTGGTAACATTTTTCAGGTTCCCAAAATATAAATCTTAATTTTATAAAAATCTGTGAATTCAGTCAAAAATCTAAAATAGCCAAAAGTCTTGTATTTTATTTGGTTACTTAAGGTTAAGGTTAGAGCTGGGTAAGAATAATCATATGAGTTAGGAGTAGGGTTATGCCCGTAGAAATGAATGGCGAGTTCCCATAGTGGTAGGAATAAATGAATTGCGCCTGTGTGTGTGTGTGTGTGTTCCGTGATAGACTGGTTTCTCATACAGTCTGGTGCTCTGCTCCACCCAGGATAAGCTTCAGAAAATCTCAGCCATAATCATGTTAGCAGTCACAGAAGATAGATAGATCCCTCAAAGGCGGAAAACTGTTTCCTGTAGGAAGGGCTCATAAACACGTGAAGAGTGTGACAATGGGCTTTGGCGGGAATTCCCCTTTCAAGCCCCACATCAGAGGATAAGAGGCACACAAGCATGTAAATGCTCCTCAAACCGCCAGGTGACGGGCCGCGCGGTGATTAGCTGGACTTTTTGACAAAAAAAAGAAGTGTAGTTTCAACACGCAGGAAATTAAATAACATTATAGCACTGACAAATGAAATGACTAATGCACAATAAAAGAGGTGACGCTTATGGCAGAACATCAATACCATGCATGATACCATCGAGTGATTCAGAAGATGGGTATACAAGCGTAGCACAACACGTTTTTAAAGATTAACGCGACCGCAGGTTTCGTGGACCCCGCCTGTGTACTGTATGCTTCCTTGTTATACTAGCAAAGGAAATTTAGAAATGTATAGGTGTGCCAGATTCAGCAAGCACAGTGTCTCTCATTTAGCTTAGCAGTGTTTTGGTCCTGCTTACTTTCCCTGCTGAACATTAAAAATGGCACCGAATTGAGTCTGACAAAGAGCCAGACTCCAGGCAGCCGCAAGGCACTCATGAGGCGAACCTATGGTGTGTCTGTCACATCCAGGGCTGTTCGCCCCTGGGCTGCCTGCTCAATACTCCCCCCCCACCTCCCCAGATCTCTCCACTGTAGCAGGTCTGAGACAGTGCAGCCATTGGACGGCCAGGGTAACCTGACGGCCGGGTGCTGACGGGCAGCCAATCGCAGTGAAGTGGCAGCCAGTGAAAGTGAGCACAGTGTGATGGAGCTATGCTATCAGTATGCATCATATATCATATACATTTAGTACATTTTCCTGTATACCACACAGAAACAGGTACAGATGTAGATGTGTGTATATATGTGTGTGTATGTTTGTATGGATTATTATGCAAAATTCTTAGGCAGTCAAAGAAAAGGTTGTTTGAATGATCTTCATGCTGGTGTAAGACTATAGTAGTATATCGCAGCCATTTCAAAAGCTCTCCTAAAGTCACCTCAGGATTTGCAGCTGCCATCCAATACTCCCATGGAAATTTTGAGACGACCACAAGCGTGCCATGTTTTTTCTCTAATCAATACCTCATTGAGTTAATTAATTAAATGAATGAATTAATTGAGCTGGTGGTGAAATTCAATGAGTATATGGAATGGCTAGAGTGCCCCTAGGGAGAAGTTTGGGGATCAAAGCGGTTCTATTCCAGCCATCCAGAAAGATATCAGAGACTCTTTGGAGAATAGAAGAAATTCTTGTTTTTTGTATTACTGTTAGTTTGCATATGTTCTAAGGTTAGTTTGCTTTTTTTTCCCTGAGAAAATATACACTCACTACCCAGATAAACATTTCGTCTGCCAAGTATTTTCTGTTTGTATATATAATATTTATGTATGCATATTGTGGGTATATATGTATGTACCCGTTCAATTCAGTAAAATTTTATATAGTGCCTTTCGCAACACTGTTAGCCCAAGCACTTAAAAAGAGTCTGTGAGTTTTACCTTTAATGTCTCCCAATAAAATGCTGCAATTGCCAGCTGATCATCTTAAAGGGGTGGCCTCAGACCATGGCTGCCTTTGTTAACTCTGAGGTGGTGTTGGGTGGCCAGAGCGCAGCCATGTTAACTGAACCGGCGCTAAACACAGGCTTGACGGTGCCAGCTGATCATCTTAAAGGGGTGGCCTCAGACCATGGCTGCCTTTGTTACCTCCGAGGCGGTGTTGGGCAGCCAGAGCGCGGCGATGTTAACTGAACCGGCGCTAAGCACAGGCTTGACAGTGCACTGGCTACATCCTCGCACCTGTAACTTCAGGCCAAGGTAAACAGCTGGCCCACCTGCCTTCTCACTCTTCCTAAGCAACAGGTTTTGACAGTCTCAAAAAAAAAAAAAAAAACTGTGAATAAAGACACCAAAACAACCTCCCAGGAGGCTTTGCTCTTGCCCTTCAAAGGGGTCCCTGCCATTTCAAAAGCAGCATTTGCCAACAGCGTGACCTTGTCCTGCGTTGGTCACTGGCCAACCAGCAGTCCGTGTAACAGCAGTGTGTCAATTCACAGACGAGGACCCGTGTCACTGTTTACATTTCTGCGTAACGCCCCGTCACATCTAAACGCGGCATCATGGACCAGTACTGCTGCTTTCAAAATATTGGATTCTTCCCAGAATTTCATGCAATGTGTAAGAAAAATTATTTTCCCCCTCAACCGTTCAAAAACCTGGTTTACAATAGATTTGGTAGATTTTTTGAAGCTTTATTTCATCTGTACTGATGCTATCAATGCCTTTATGTAAGGTGATGATTGTTACACAATATTATGGGATGTAATTACTTTGCTAACATACATGGTGCTCAGTCGAGATCGATCGCTGTCTAAAAAACATGAGGATAGCTAAACTGATAGCTATAAATTGCCCATAAGATGTTAGTGTGAGTGTGTGTGCCCTGTGATGGACTGGCATCCCATCCAGAGTGTTTCTTGAGACAGGCTCCAGACTCACCATGATGGTCTCCTGCATAAGTGATCATAGAGGGCGGACAGATGAAATATTAATGCAAAACTGTTGATAAGAGCACTTAAACAAAGCATTTAAACGATCTGACCTCGGTAGATTTTAGCTTGCTGTGATTCACAGATTTTGTTTGTTTTCCGAATTAAAACATCCTGACTGGCGTGTTTATGGAGACAGTCTTACTCCAACTGGGGTGCTGGGAGCACCAAGACAGGGAGGCCGCTACCAGCAGGACGTTTTCGACCCAGAGAACCGCACTGCTCGCCTCAGTCCTCACTTCAGAGGGGATAAAACGAATGAGCAGCAGGAGCACTGAGACCCTTTAAAGCGTAATTATACGTGTCGGAGCGATGAGAGGCACATCACAGAAAGCGGAGGCTAATAAACGGCGTCTGTCCCACCAAAGGTCCGACAAGTTGGTGCTCATCGCTCCCGCGAGGCGGAGTGGATACATATCAAAGAGCGCGGAAGAAGAAAAGCAGCACGCGGCAAGACGAGGTTTCCCCTGCATGGCCACGTGCCACCCCCACCCTCTCCGACGTGCAGCGCTGCGATCGACCACCAGCCCCAGCCTCTCAGGAGCCTCGCCACCTCCATCCACCCCCCCCGCCCCATCCGC